>JARBWK010000009.1:135467570-136087570 GCA_030556195.1 Anolis apletophallus | reverse complement strand
AAACTTGGCACAGATACTCAATATGCCCAAATGTGAACATTGGTTGAGTTTGGGGAAAGTAGACCTTGACATCTGGGAGCTGTAGTTGCTGGGATTTATAGTTCACCTACAATCAAAGAGCATTCTGAACTCCACCAAGCATAGAGTTGGGCCAAACTTCCCACACAGAACCCCCATGCCACGAGCCTCCTCCAGCCTCGCATGTTCTCCCTCGCCCCGCACATGCACATAACACTACCATGTGCTGAGCATGCCTGCTCTCCCCTCTTTGCTTGGAGTCTCAGAAACAGCCCTCCCCTTGGCTGAGAGGCCCGCCAATCACAAAAGCGGAGGAGGGCTTTTGGTGGGAGGATTCACCTTCTGTTTCCAAAAAGGAAGAGAAGGACTGGTGGAGAGATCTTCAGCCTTCTCTGCCAATGGGGTCCCTAAGACCATATAAATATATATTTTTCTGATGGTCTTTGGTGACCCCTCAGAAACCCTTCGTGATCCCTCCAGCGGTCCCAACCCCCAGGTTGAGAAATGCTATATTATATTATATTAATTATATTATTCTTGGCATGCATTGCTCTTTCATTCATAGGGAGTTTTAGCAGGTTGGATCTCCAAGTACTGCCATTTAGGCAAGCCTTCAGCCTTGCTGGCCCTTGAGTTAGCGCTTCTTGGAATGTAGTTGCAATTGCGATGTTGATGGACAGACTTATTTTGCGTAGAATTATGGAAAAAATAGACCTATGGTCTGATTCCACAGCAAGCTGGCTTCAGGAAAGGCAGAAGCTGCACATTGCAAGTACTGAACCTGACCCAGCACATAGAAGATGGCAAAAGCTATAGACCTATCTCCTTGTTGTGCTTTCTTTGTAAAGTTCTGGACAGACTTATTTTGCATAGAATTATGGAAAAAAATAGACCTATGGTCTAATTCCACAGCAAGCTAGCTTCAGAAAAGGCAGAAGCTGCACATCGCAAGTACTGAACCTGACCCAGCACATAGAAGATGGCAAAAGCTATAGACCTATCTCCTTGTTGTGCTATCTTTGTAAAGTTCTGGACAGACTTATTTTGCGTAGAATTATGGAAAAATAGACCTATGGTCTGATTCCACAGCAAGTTGGCTTCAGGAAAGGCAGAAGCTGCACACTGCAAGTGCTGAACCTGACTGAGCACATAGAAGACGGCAAAAGCTATAGACCTATCTCCTTGTTGTGCTATCAATGCAAAGTTCTGGACAGACTTATTTTGCATAGAATTATGGAAAAAAATAGACCTATGGTCTAATTCCACAGCAAGCTAGCTTCAGAAAAGGCAGAAGCTGCACATCGCAAGTACTGAACCTGACCCAGCACATAGAAGATGGCAAAAGCTATAGACCTATCTCCTTGTTGTGCTTTCTTTGTAAAGTTCTGGACAGACTTATTTTGCATAGAATTATGGGAAAATAGACCTATGGTTTGATTCAACAGCAAGCTGGCTTCAGGAAAGGCAGAAGCTGCACATCACAAGTGCTGAACCTGACTCAGCACATAGAAGATGGCTTTGAAAGGCAGCAGATCACAGGAGCTGTCTTCATAGACCTGTCAGCAGCTTCTGGCACTGTCAATCATCCCCTTCCCCTGAGAAAGACTTATAATATCACAAAGGATTACCACCTCACCCGCTACAAAACAGGAGCTTTTTTGTCGGGTTCCAGGACCAGAGAAGCAGATGGCGAAGACAGAAGAGCGTCCTGCCTCAGCTGAGCGTGCATGCTGCATCCATGTTCAACATTTACACAAATGACCAGCCACTTCCAGAAGGGACAGAGAATTTCATCTATGCTGACGATCGCGCCATCACCACCCAAGCAGGGAGCTTTGAAATGGTTGAACAGAAGCTCTCCAAAGCACTCTTACTGCCTATTTCCGGGACAACCAACTGATTCCTCATCCATCTAAAATACCGGCGTGTGCTTTTCGCCTTAACAACAAGACAAGCATCTCGAGCTCTGAGGACGACCTGGGAAGGAATCCCACTGGAGCATTGCAGCACACCCACATACCTGGGAGTTGCCCTGGACCATGCTCTGACCTACAAGAAGCACTGTTTGAATATCAAGCATAAAGTGGGTGCTAGAAATACCATCATACGAAAGCTGACTGGCACATCCGGGGATCACAACCAGACACAGTGAAGACATCTGCCCTTGGGCTTGGCTACTCTGCTGCTGAGTACGCATGCCCAGGGTGGAATACATCTCACCACATTATACAGTGGATGTAGCTCTTAATGAGACATTTCGCATTATCACAGGATGTCTACGCCCGACAATGCTGGGGAAATTACACTGTTTAGCAGGTATTGCACCACCTGATGTCCATTGGGAAGTAGCAACCAATAGTGAAAGGACCAAGGCAGTGACATCTCTGGATATCAAGAGCAAGCCAATGCCTTAAATCAAGAAATAGTTTTCTAAGATCTACAGAGATACTCGAAAGGACACCTCAGCTAGCAAGAGTCCAAAAGTGGCAGGCTCAAACCTAGAACCTTAATCAGTGTCTCCTGAGAGACTCCCTCCTGGGCACACAGAAGACTGGGCGACTTGGAAGGTGCGGAACAGACTGTGCTTGGGCACCACGGGATGCAGAGCCAACCTTAAGAAACGGGGCCACCAAGTGCAGTCCACGACATGCGAATGTAGAAGAGAGCAAACCACTGACCACCTACTGCAATGTGGTCTGAGCCCTGCCACAGGCACAACGGAGGACCTTCTCACAGCCACACCAGAGCCACACCAAGTGGCCAGCTCCTTGTCAAAGGACATTTAATAGAAGGCCAAGTTTGCAAACTTTGTGTTTTGTTTGTTTGTTTGTTTTTAATGCAATACAACTGTTCAGTTCACTCCTGGCACGATAAATTAATATAGAAATACGTTCTAAAATGTGTTATTGTGGTATTTTTTACATTGTTTATGTGTTTTAATTATTGTGTAGCCCAGATATTATTATTATTATTATTATTAGTAGTAGTAGTAAGAATAGTCTTTGTTTGTAACTTTGTTTGTGGTTTTTAAATGCATTATAATAATTGTACCCTGAACTTGTTTCAGACACAATCTATATAAATAAAAATGTAATGTTCGTTTGTGGGATTAGCATAACTCAAAAACCACTGGGCAAACTGACACCAAATTGGGACACTACACCCTCAACAGACCAACGAGTGACCATCACTCATAAAAACACTGAAAAACACAGTGGAAGAGACCTAAAAAGCCTATATATATACTATATATTGTATACTATATATACTACTAGCTGTACCCGGCCACACGCTGCTGTGGCTTTTTCTCTTTCCTGTGTCCCAGTCTATATATGTGTGTGTGTATGTATGTACAGTATATATATATGGATTTGTGTCTATGTGTACATATGTGTGTGTAGTTATGTATATGTGTATATGTATATGCGTGTATATGTGTGTACTTATGTATATGTGTGTTTTTGTATATGTATATGCGTGTATATGTGTGTGTGTGTAAGTACAGATGTGTGTATGCATGTGTTCATGTGTATATTTCAGTGCATGTATATATGTGTGTATGTGTGCATGTCTATATGTACATACGTCACGTGAGTGCATGTGGCGAAGACCAACAGTAACATCCCTTCCTGCCTTTTATACTTCCTTGCTTCCCTCTCCCCCTCATCCCTCAGCTTTTCTCTTCTCTCTGTCCTCCTGCCTCTTCTCCTTCCCTTTCTTCTATCCTTTCCCTCCTTCCTGCCATCCCTCCCCTTTCTGTATCAGTTCTTGCTCCCCTTGCCTCCCTCCCTCCATTCCCTCCCTCCCTTTTTCCCCTTTCTTTTGCCAGTCCCTTCACCAGCTTCTACCTTTTGGATTGAATTTTGTTACCTGTCTGTTTTGCATAACGGCTCTGAGTGGCCAGCACCACCAACATTCCGACACTCTAAACCAGTGTTTCTCAACTGCTGTGACGCGGCACACTGGTGTGCCGTGACGGACCTCTGGCTGTGCCGCGAGAAAAGCTCTCTGCCCCCCTTCCTCCCCCCCTCCTCCTGCCGAACTCCTGCTGCTTGGGGGAGGAGGAGGAAGGGCTGGGCAGCGTCGAAGACAAAGAAGGGGCCAAGGCGCCGCCTCCTTCAGCCGTTTCCCCAGCCAGCCCCCAATCCGCCATGACTCACGCCCCTCGCTTGCTGAAGCCGCGCAGAGGAGGAGCCCCACCTTGATGGGGCAGTGCCAAGCCAGCATTGTGCTGGCTCTGGCACCGCTGGCTTGGCATTGCCCCCTCAAGGCTGGAGAGCCTGCTGGGAGAGCGGAAGCCAGGGGGAGGGGGCGGGGTATGGCCCACTCCTCCCGGCTTCGGCACTCCCAGCAGCTGCTCCCAGCAGGCCACCGTCCCCCAGCCGTTCTTTACTGTGTTAGAGTGTCATTTTGTGTCATTTCAGTTGGTGGTGTGCCCCCGGATTTTTTTAATGTTAAAAGTGTGCCGCGGCTCAAAAAAGGTTGGGAAACACTGCTCTAAACTGCCAGAGGGAGGTGGTGTGTGGGATCATGGGAGTTGTAGTCCATAATGTTCTTTTGGATTTGTGGCCATTGGTTCTTTTTGGGGGGGTTTTTTGTATGCATACCTCGTAGGGTTTTCTGGGTATGTGGGCTGTTTTTGTGTGTCTGCCTTGTGTGGTTTCTTTCAGTACCTCCTTCCTTCCTTCCCTCCCTCCCTCCCTCCTTCTCTCTTTCCTTCCTTCCCCCTTTCCCTCTTTCATTCCTTCCCTTTTCCCCTCCCTCCTTTCTTCTCTCCTTCTTTTCTGTCTGTTCTCCTTCCTTCCTTCTTTACCTCTTAGCTGCCTTTCCTTTTTCTTTCCTTTCTACTTTCTCTTCTTCCTTTCTTCAGTACCTCTTTCTTTCCTTCCTTCCCTCCCTCCTTCTTTCTTTCCCTCCCTCCTTCTCTCTTTTCTTCCTCCCCCCTTTCCCTCTTTCATTCCTTCCCTTTTCCCTCCTTTCTTCCCTTCTTCTTTTTCCCTCCCTCCTTCTCTCTTTTCTTCCTCCCCCCTTTCCCTCTTTCATTCCTTCCCTTTTCCCTCCTTTCTTCCCTCCTTCTTTCCCTCCCTCCTTCTCTCTTTTCTTCCTCCCCCCTTTCCCTCTTTCATTCCTTCCCTTTTCCTCCTTTCTTCCCTCCTTCTTTCCCTCCCTCCTTCTCTCTTTTCTTCCTCCCCCCTTTCCCTCTTTCATTCCTTCCCTTTTCCCTCCTTTCTTCCCTCCTTCTTTCCCTCCCTCCTTCTCTCTTTTCTTCCTCCCCCCTCCCTCCTTTCTTCCCTCCTTCTTTCCCTCCCTCCTTCTCTCTTTTCTTCCTCCCCCCTTTCCCTCTTTCATTCCTTCCCTTTTCCCTCCTTTCTTCCCTTCTTCTTTCCCTCCCTCCTTCTCTCTTTTCTTCCTCCCCCCTTTCCCTCTTTCATTCCTTCCCTTTTCCTTCCTTTCTTCCCTCCTTCTTTCCCTCCCTCCTTCTCTCTTTTCTTCCTCCCCCCTTTCCCTCTTTCATTCCTTCCCTTTTCCCTCCTTTCTTCCCTCCTTCTTTCCCTCCCTCCTTCTCTCTTTTCTTCCTCCCCCTTTCCCTCTTTCATTCCTTCCCTTTTCCCTCCTTTCTTCCCTCCTTCTTTCCCTCCCCCTTCTCTCTTTTCTTCCTCCCCCCTTTCCCTCTTTCATTCCTTCCCTTTTCCCTCCTTTCTTCCCTCCTTCTTTCCCTCCCTCCGTCTCTCTTTTCTTCCTCCCCCCTTTCCCTCTTTCATTCCTTCCCTTTTTCCTCCCTCTTTTCTTCTCTCCTTCTTTCCTGTCTGTTCTTCCTGCCTTCTTTACCTCTTTCCTGCTTTTCCTTTCCTTTACCTTTCCTTTCTACTTCCCTTGCTAAAGGGAAAGAAGGAAGGAAGGAACGCTAGAGGGAAGGAGGGGGGAGTGTGGCGAGGGAGAGGGGGCGGGGCCAGAGCGGGACAACGGAGGATCTGCATTTTGTTAATTTAATGAATTTTGAGGGGTTATTTGGGAGGATTTTTATTGTTGGTCACACCTTGCGTTGTGAGACGTTTTGCTGCCAAATTTAGTGGGTATTGGCCCCATAGGTAGCAGAGTGACCGTGTTTGCTGTGGACTCATGTTGTTGTGTTTCAAATATTAATATTATTAATAATAATAATGGGAGGAAACACATTAAAGTCAGTTAAGGTGACTCCAAGGACAACATGATCTCATTTATATGGTGGAGTCTCCTTCTTTGGAGGCTTTCAAGCAGAGGCTGGATGGCCATCTGTTCGGGGTGCTTTGAATGCGATTGTCCTGCTTCTTGGCCGAATGGGGTCGGACTGGACAGCCCACGGGGTCTCTTCTAACTCTAGGACAGTGTTTCTCAACCTGGGGGTCAGGACCCCTGGGGGGGTCGCGAGGGGGTGTCAGAGGGGTCGCCAAAGATCACCCAAAAACCCAGTATTTTCTGTTGGTCATGGGGTTCTGTGTGAGAAATTTGGCCCAATTTTATCATTGGTGAGGTTCAGAATGCAGGTGCATTGTTTGAGTCCACAGTGCTCTCTGGATGTAGGTGAACTACAATTCCAAAACTCAAGGTCAATGCCCACCAAACCCTTCCAGTATTTTATGTTGGTCATGAGAGTTCTGTCTGCCAAGTTTAGTTCAATTCCATTGTTGGTGTTCAGAATGCTCTTTGATTGTAGGTGAACTATAAATCCCAGCAACTATAACTCCCAAATATCAAGTCTCTTTTCACAAACTCCACCAGTGTTCATATTTGGGCATATTGAATATTCTTGCCAAGTTTGCTCTAAATCAGTGCTGTCCAACTTCTGGCGGGTCCAGGGCCGGATAAGAGGTCACTGATGACCGGCGGGGCCGCTCGGCCCGCCCCAGCCCGCCCCAGCCCAGGCCCCCCCCTCCTAAAGCCGCCGAAAAAGGAGGAGTAGGCGGCGCCAAGAGCAGCGCGTCATGCCAGGCCTGTGACGCTGCTCTTGGCGCCGCCTTCTTCCCACAGCGTGCTCCTGGAAGGGAGGCGCGGGGGGGGCAGAAGGCGGCGCCAACGGCAGCGCGTCACAGGCCTGGCGTGACGCGCTGCCCCTTGGCACCGCCTACTCCGCCGTTACGGCGCCCCCGCCCTTCCTAGGCCGCTGCTCTTGGCGCCGCCTTCTGCCCTTTTTAAGCTCCCCTGCCCTAGGAAGGGAGGGGGTGCCGAAAAGGAGGGAATAGGTGGTGCCAAGGGGCAGCGCTGCGTCACGCCAGGCCTGTGACGCGCTGCTCTTGGCGCCGCCTTCTGCCCTTTTTTTCGGCGGCTCCCCGCCCTAGGTAGGGAGGGCGCGAAAAGAGGAGCTAGCTCTTTTCTCCTCCCTGCCCGCCTCCCCCCCCCCTGGCCGCCATTTTTTTAAAAAAAAATCAATATTTTTTTTAAAAAATTAAAAATGGCGGCTGAGGGCATAGGTGGGGCCGTGTCCAACAGGCTACGGGGCCGGATCCGGCCCCGGGGCCGCCAGTTGGACAGCCCTGCTCTAAATCCATCATTGGTTGAGACCACAGTGCTCTCAGGATGTAGGAGAACTACAACTCCAAAACGCGATGTCAATGCCCACCAAACCCTTCCAGTTTTTTCTGTTGGTCATGGGAGTCCTGTGTGCCAAGTTTGGTTCTGTTCCATCATGGGTGAAGTTCAGAATGCTCTTTGATTGTAGATTAACTATAAATCCCAGCAACTACAACTCCCAAAGGACAACATCAATGCACCCCCCAACAACCCCAGCAGTATTCAAATTTGGGCATATTGGGTATTTGTGCCGAATTTGGTCCAGTGAGTGAAAATACATCTGGCATATCAGATATTTACATTACGATTCATAACAGTGGCAAAATTACAGTTGTGAAGTAGCAACGAAAATAATTTTATGGTTGGGGGTCACCACAACATGAGGAACTGTATTAAGGGGTCGTGGCATTAGGAAGCTTGAGAACCACTGCTCTAGGATTTTATGATACCGTATAAGCTGATTGCAAGTAACCTAACCTACATTCATTCTGGGTGCATCTACACTGTAGAGTTAATCCAGTTTAGACCCCACTTTAGCTGCCAATGGCTCAGTGATATGGGAAGCTTATGGGGAAAGGGTGAGATTCACAGATAATAATATCGTTGAAATTAAAACCCCAGCAAAGCAATATTCGAAGCTAGAACTGAAACGAATCTATGGCGAAGGCTTTGCTTAGGCAAGGTTGGTTCGCAATATACGTAGTACTAAAGGGAACCAATGGCCCTCCGTCCAATGACATTGCAGGTCATAGCGAACGCCGTGAACATGTCCAAGAGCCCTGCCAATGTCCTCCACAAACACCACACTGCACACCAATGCTATAAATATTAAACTATTATAATATAAAATATATTATATATAATACAGTATAATTAAATATTATACATATCTATGTATATAATAAAAGTCAGTGTTTGCGGGCGGAGGTGCGGAGGAATATGTGGCAGCATTTCGATTGGATGCCACTGTGGGATTATTTGCATAAAGGACTCTGATTGGCCAGCCCCAGAACTCCAACATTCTAAGGCACCAGACAGAGGGGATTGGTTGCCACTGAGGGAGTATTTGCATAAAGGACTCTGATTGGCCATCTACATTCCAACATTCTAAGGTGACGCAGAGGGAAAAGGAAAGGCCTCAGGCAGTCAGTCACTGCGGCCCACAGCAATGACGGATCAGGACCAAACTTAGCACACAGGAGCCCAATGGCCCACTTCACGACCTGGTGTCGTTTAGGGCAGGATGGGCCATGAATGATGGGATTTGCAGTACCTTCACCCGATTCACTTCTCACAGAACATTGTAGCCCCTACTAATCAGACCAGGCCCAAACTTGGCACACAGAGCCCCCATGACCCACTCTACATCCTGTTGCAGTTTGAAGGAGGATGGACCATGGATGATGGGACTTGCAGTACCTTCACTCACTTCCTGAAAACAACGCGGCCCTCATCCAATGACCAATACAGACCAAACTTGGCACACAGAGCTCCCTTGACCCACTCTACACCCTGGTGCTGCTTCAAGGAGGATGGACCACAGATGATGGGACTTGAAGTACCTTCACTCACCTTCCGAGAACGCTGCAACCCTCATCCAATGAATGATCAAGACCAAACGTGACACACAGAGCCCCCATGACCCACTCTATCTTCTACTGCAGTTTGGAGGAGGGTGGACCGTGGATGATGGGACTTGAAGTACCAAAGACAATGCCGCCAGGTCCCCAAGCTAGTATATATATAAATTTGCCTTATTTTTATATTTTCAAATTTTCTTTATTTTTAATCCTACTATTATTATGCAATACTATAATTTTTATACTGTTATAATATAAAATATTATACTAACATAAAATAATATATTTCATATAATATATTATAATTAAATATATTATATATTAAATATTATCTATTTGATTAGAATGCATTAGAATATATAATAATATTAAAAGGATTAAAAATAAATAAATAAATATACAAAACCCCATTATCGATCCAGGCTTTCATACAATTCCACCCTAGATTGTATGTGTTTCCTCCACCGCAGGCACCCCAGTGTTTCTGACTCTCTCCATTGGTGTGGAATTTGCATGACTCCGCCCACTGCCCCTCCCTTGTCCCTTTCCTATTCTTTTCTATGGCACATAACAAACAGAGGAATTGATCAGCGACTGAAAATAATAGAGAGGTTTGGGGAGAATTCACCATGAGTGATAGGAGTTGTAGGCCCTGGGATTTGTAGTTCACCTGCAATCTAAGAACTACACTCTAAACTCCACCAACGATGAACCTGGAACTCCCTTGGCACACAGAACCCCCATGGCCAACAAAACCTTCTGGAGGTCTTTGGAGGGATTTATGGGAGTTGTAGTTCACCTACATCCGGAGCACTCTACGAACCTAAACAATGATGGATCTGGGCCAAACTTGGCATGCATACCTGATATGACTAGATTTGAATATTGGCGGGTTTTGAAGGGAATTGGCCTGGACATTTTGGAGTCGTAGATACTGGGATTTATAGTTCACCTGCAACCAATGAGCACTCTGAAATCCACCAAAGATGGAATTGGACCAAACTTGGCACACAGAGTCCCCCATGACCAGCAAAAAGTACTGGAGGTCTTTGGGGGAAATTCACCTTGATTTGGGGGAGTTGTAGTTTGCAATATGCGTAGTACTAAAGGGAACGAAAGTAAATAACAGTAGTTCACTTACATCCAGAGAGCACTGTGAACCCAAACACCGATGGACCAAACTTGGCACACAGACCTGATATGCTGAAATTTGATTACTGAAGGGGTTGGGGGAGGGGGGGACAGGGGGCAACTGAAATTCCTTTCTGGGAGTTGTAGTTCACCCACAACCAGGAAAACGGTGACCTTCACCGATGATGGACCTGGACCAAACTTGGCACACAGAACCCCCAGGATTAACTCGACCTACTGGAGGAGTTTGAGGGGACGGACTCACCATAGTGGGAGTTGTAGTTCACCCTACAACCAGAGAGCATACCGAACCCCACCGATGATGCATCTAGAGCAGACTTGCCCTACATAACAAACTTTAAGTATTGATGGAGTTTCCTGGGGTTAACCTGGCATGATGGGAGTTGTAGTTCACCCACACACAACCTTATGCAATCTGTAAAATAAAAAAGATTACTTATTCAAATAACCCGGGTAACGTTGGGGACCGAAGCTAGCATACCAATAAAGGGAAAGAAACTAAAAAATTGTGTGTGTGTGTGTATATATATGAAAAATAAAGAATAAAAATAAAGAAAAAAATTAAAAGCTAAAAAAATAAAATCAAAAGGATAAAAATAAAGAAAAAGATTAATAATAATAATATGATAAAAATAAAGAAAAGATAAAAAGATAAATAATAATAGAAAAATAATGTATTAATAATACTAAAAGGATAAAAGGAAAGAAAACATTAAAAAGATAAAAAATTAATAACAATAATAGGATTAAAAATAAAGAAAAATTAATAATAACAGTAATTGGGTTAAAATAAAGAAAAAATATTTTGATATATTTTATTTATTTTTTAATCCTTTTAATATTATTATATATTCTAATGTATTCTAATGAAATATATAACATTTTAATATATATTTAATTATGATGTATTATATAAAATATATTTATATTATTATAGTATTTTATATTATAATAATATAAAATATAGTAGTAGTTAATAATAATAAGAGGATTAAAAATAAAAAAATTGAAAATACAATAAGGCATATATATATAATATTTAATTATACTGTGTTATATATTATATATTTTATATTAATATTTAATATTATAATAGTTTAAAAATTATAGCATTTGGTTATTAATCATAATAAGATGACTAAAAATAAAGAAAAATTAAAAAGATAAAATTAAGGCAAATTTATATATATATATAAATATTTAATTATACTGTATTATAAATTATTATAATATTTTATATTCTAATAGTTTAAAAATTATAGCAATGGTTACTAATAATAAGAGGATTAAAAATAAAGAAAAATTAAGGATAAAAATAATTTTTTTTTAAAAAAGCGTAACAGATAAAAAGACGGCGTTTTATATCAAGAGGCGGCGAAGGGCTTTCCATTTCCTTTTATTCCATTTTGCTTTGGGAAAGGAAACAATGGGAAATATGATCCCAACCTCAACAGAGTTACGTCATTGCAAAGCATTGCCAAGCAAAGGATGCGCACAAAGGACATCAATGCACCATTCTAGCCATTCTCCTTGCACTGCATTGGTCTCTCTCCCTGGGATTTGTAGTTCGATTGCCATTGACGGGAGGGGCCCCTGAGCTTTTCCAAAGAGTAAAACGCACAATGCACCATTCTAGCCATTTGGCCCTGCTTTCATGGACGTGCCATTATTATTGTTATTGTTATTGTTATTCCACTCTTTCTCTATGAATGAGACTCAAAGCACAAGGTAGCATATATCATCACAACCTAAGGCAGGGGTAGGGGACCTACGGCTTGGGAGCCAGATGTGGCTCTTTTCATGATTGCATCTGGCTCTCCCTCTTCCTTCCTTTCTCCCCCTTCACCCTTTCCTTCTCTCCTCCTTTTTCCCTCCCTCTCTCCCCTTCCTTCTTTCCTCCATTCTCCCACTTCCTTCCTTCCTTCCTTCCTTTCTTCCCCTTCACCCTTTCCTTCTCCTTCCTTCTTTTCTCCATTCTCCCTCTCTCTTCCTTCCTCTTCCTTCCTTCCTTCCTTCCTTCTTTCTCCCCTTCACCCTTTCCTTCTCTTTCTCTCCTTCTTTTTCCCTCCCTCTCTCCCCTTCCTTCTTTCCTCCATTCTCTTCCTTCTATTCCTTCCTTCCTTCCTTCCTTCCTTTCTTTCCCCTTCACCTCTTTCCTTCTTTCCTCCATTCCTTCCTTCCTCTTCTCCTTCTTTCTCCCTTCTCTCTCTTCCTTCCTCTTCCTTCCTTCCTTTCTTTCTTTCTCCCCTTCACCCTTTCCTTCTCTTTCTCTCCTTCCTTTTCCCTCCCTCTCTCCCCTTCCTTCTTTCCTCCATTCTCTTCCTTCCTTCCTTCCTTCCTTCCTTTCTTTCTTCCCCTTCACCCTTTCCTTCTCCTTCCTTCTTTCCTCCATTCTCCCTCTCTCTCTCTCTCTCTTCCTTCCTTCCTTTCTCCCCCTTCACCCTTTCCTTCCCTTCCTTCATTCCCCTCTTCCTTTCCTTCCTTTTTCTTTCTCCTTCCTTTTCTCTCCCTTCCTTTTCCCTTTCCCCCTTACCTCTTTTTCTCCCCTCCTCTCCTTCCTTCCTTTTTTCCTCCATTCTCCCTTCTTCCTTCCTTCCTTCTTTCCTTTCTCCTTCTTCTATACTTTCCCCCTTCAGTCTTCCTTTCCTTCCTTCCTTTTCTCTCTTCCCTCTCCCTTTCCTTCTTTCATTCTTTCCCCATCATCTTTTCCCTTCATTGTTTTACTTTTTCCTCACTCCCTTTCCTTTCTTTTCCCCACCCTTTCCTCCCTTCCCATTCCCTTCTTTCTTTTTCCCTCCTTGTCTCTTTCCTGCTCTTCTTTTCTTCCTCTTCCATAGTTCGCTCTTCTTTTCTTTCTTCCTCTCCCCCTCCCTCCTTTATTTCATCAGTCTTCCTTTCTTTCTTTTCCTTCCTTCCTTCCTTCCTTCCTTCCTTTCCTTCCTTCCTTCCTTCCTTCCCAGAGTCCTGAGCGTGCCTTTTGCAGAGCCAGGTCTGAAGTGTCCCATCATTCTGTCAGGGAATCCTTTTCTCATCGTATGTACGTATAGACTCACATTTAGTTGAATTCAGGCTTAAAATATGTTATATATATATATATTATATGGCTCTCAATGAAATAAATTTCCAAATATTTTGCTTTTCTGGCTCTCTGAGTCAAAAGGGTTCCTGACCCCTGACCTAAGGACTAAGAGAGAGGCCGCACCTATGCGTACATATACTCCTGCCCCATAATGCAATTTGAAATTTGTGTCTGTGTACTTTTAATGTAGAAATGTGTTTAAATAATGCATGCATTTCACGCTGAATGTGTTTTTAGGATGCTTACGGAGAGAGAAGGGGTGAGAAATAAAAATATTTTTATTATAATTGTTTTATTTATTATTATTTGAATTATTAATATTATTTATTTTGTGTTATTATTTTGTCATTGTTATTATGTCAATCTAGATCCATAATATTTTATTTATTATATTATTATTACATTATGTATTATGTAGTATTCACATTATTATTATTATTGTCAGTCTAAATCCATATTATTATTATATTATAACATTGTTATTTTGATATTATTTATTTTATTATACTATTATTTATGTATTTTAGTATATTATTACAGATCCATTATATTATATACTTGTTGTTATTTTCATATTATTAGTATTATAGAGCTATTTTATTATTATTTTAATATTATATATTATGTAATATTCGCATCATTATTATTGTCAGTCTAAATCCAAATTATTATATTATAACATTGTTATTTTGATATATTTATTATATTATATTATAATTTATTTATTAGTATATTATTACAGATCCATTATATTATATTGTTGTTGTTATTTTCATATTATTAGTATTATAGAGCTATTTTATTATTATTTAATATTATGTATTATGTAATATTCCCATTATTATTATTGTCAATCTAAATCCATATTATTATATTATAACATTATGTTGATATTATTTATTTTATTATATTATTATGATTATTTTTAGTATATTACTATAGATCCATTATATTGTTATCCTTATTTTCATATTATTATTATTATAGAGCCATTATTTTATAATTTTTATTTTAATATTATTTATTTTATTATATTATTGTTGTTATGTCAGTATAGTTTCATATTATTTTATTTATGTATTATTTTATTATTAATATTATTTTATTATTGATATTGTTATGTTAATGTTCATCCATAATATTTTACTTATTTATCATTTATTATTAATATTATTTGATTATTTATTATTATTGATATTGTCATGTTAATGTTCATCCATAATTTTTTTTATTTTTTATTTTATTAATAATATTATTTGATTATTTATTATTATTGATATTGTTATGTTAATGTTCATCCATAATATTTTATTTATTTATTATTTTATTAGTAATATTATTTGAGTTACTATTATTATTATTGATATTGTTATGTTAATGTTGATCCATATTTTATTTATTTATTATTTATTATTAATATTATTTGATTATTTATTATTATTGATATTGTTTTGTTGATGTTCATCCATAATATTTTATTTATTTTTTATTTTATTATTATTTAGTATGTTATTTTATTATTTATTATTATATTTTATTTATTTATTATTATTATTATTGGTATTATTATGTCAATCGATCCATATAATGCATTTTTAACTGCACTGAACTACATTATATGGGTCTACTGCACACTGACTATATGATGCAGTTCAAAACAGCATTAGATGGCAGTGTAGATGGGGAAATAGAAGGAGAAAAAAATCAGGAAAATAACAATAACAACAACAACAACAACTTCCAGGATTCAATAGCATTGAGCTAAAGAAGACCCTGTAAATCTGCAACTTCCAAAACCCCATAGCACTGAGCTGAATAAGACCCTGTAAAACTACAACTCCCGGTATGTCACAGCATTGAGCTAAAGGCCTTGCAAAGCTGCAATTGTCTAGATCAGTGTTTTCCAACCAATGTGCCGTGGCACAATAGTGTGCCGTGAGCGATCATCAGGTGTGCCGTGGAAAATTGGAACCTTTCCAGTACTTTCTGTTGGTAATGAGAGTTCAATATGCCAAGTTTGGTTCAATTCCATTGTTGCAAGAGTTCAGGATGCTCTTTGATTGTGTGTTAACCATAAATCCCAGAAACTGTAACTCCCAAATGCCAAATGTAACTCTATCTCTGTTCACATTTGGGCATATTGAGTATTCATGCCAAGTTTGGTCCTGATCCAACATTGTTTCAGTCCACAGTGCTCTCTGGATATAGGTGAACTACAACTCCAAAACCCAAGCTCAATGCCCACCAAACTCTTATAGCATTTTCTCTTGGTTGTGGGAGTTCTGTGTGGGAAGTTTGTGCCTTTCTGCCATTCCTGCCAGGATATCTCTGTTGTGTTCATCGAAACAGGCCCAGGTTTCACACTGAGTGTATAAATACATTTAAAAGCATATTAACTATATGTATTACTGTGTTAGAGTGTCATTTCGTGTCATTTCGGTTGGTGGTGTGCCCCAGGTTTTTGTAAATGTAAAAAATGTGCCGCGGCTCAAAAAAGGTTGAAAAACACTGGTCTAGATATAAGAATGTGTTCGGTTTTTGTTTTGAATGCGCCTCTTACATCCAGAGCTACGCATAATTCCTGTTGACGCGGAATCGGGCTGGATTACATCCTTACAAAACCACCCAGACTAATTATTTTAATTGCCTTCGGAGCCTTTAAAACCAACAAGATTACGCTGCTGCTCCCAGCCCCCTCAGAGGCAGCCCATTTCATTAGGAGGAGAAAAATAATAATAATAATAATACTCCTTCCTGGCCATTTAATTAATAACGCTAATAGTATCCAAGAGCTTGCTTTCACACACACACACAAAAACCCCAACTGCAACAACAACAAAGGCTGGACCTGATCCGTTGCAAATATAAGTAATAATAATATATTATTATTATTACCTTCCAGCTCAAATCCCCAACCCCAGTCTTAATTAGGCAGGTTAATTAGGCCATCTCTTATCCACCAAATGTTTTGCAATTGCTCTCTTTTGCCGTTGCTTTGAGAGGTTTTCTTCCTTTGCAAAAAGATATTGGTCTATATTGCAAGAATATACAATTGCAACACACACACACACACACTCGTTTCGCAATGGGATTCCTTGCAGGGATAGATGCAGAATATGTAAACATAATGTGATAGATAGATAGACAGACAAACAGATAGATAGAGTGATACATAGAGTGATAAAGTGATAAATAAAGTGATAGATAGATAGATAGATGATAGATAGATAGCAGGGAATATTATTGCAAAATGCTATATATCACAATAACCTTTTAATACTGATAGATGGATGGATAGATAGATAGCTAGAATAACCTGTTAGAGTGAAAATACTGATATGGATGGATGGATGGATAGATAAATGGATGGACGGATAAATGGATGGATAGATAAATTGATAGAGCGATAGATAATAAATAGAGTGATAGATAGATGGATAGATGGACGGATGGATGGATGGATAGATGGATGGATAAATGGATGGATAGATAAATTGATAGAGCGATAGAGTAATAAATAGAGTGATAGATGGATGGACAGATGGACGGATAGATGGATGGATGGATAAATGGATGGATAGATAGAGGGATAGAAAGAGTGATACACAGAGTGATAGAGTGATAAATATAGTGATAGATGGATGAATGGATGGATGAATGGAGGAATAGACAGAGTGATAAATAGAGTGATAAATAGAGTGATGGATGGATAAATGGATGGATAGATAGAGTCATACACAGAATGATAGAGTGATAAATAGAGTGATAGATGGATGGATGCATGGATGGACGGACGGATAAATGGATAGATAGATAAATTGATAGAGTGATAGAGTAATAAATAGAGTGATAGATGGATGGATGGCTGGACAGATGGACGGATAAATGGATGGATAGATAGAGTGATAGAAAGAGTGATAGAGTGATAAATATAGTGATAGATAGATAGATGGATGGATGAATAGAGTGATAGATGGATGGATGGATGGATAGATAGAGTCATAGACAGAGTGATAGAGTGATAAATATAGTGATAGACGGATGATGGATAGATAGAGTGATAAATAGAATGATAGGTAGGTAAATAGATAGATAGAGTGATAGACAGAGTGATAGAAAGATAGTCTTTCTATATACCTCAATTCTAAATCACAATGATATATATTGTAACATAAACACACACATATTACATATATAGAGACAGATAGATAGAGAGATAGATAGATAGATAGTTGGTCTTTGTATATCTCTGAATTCATGGCAGGGAAGCTCATTGCAAACATGATCAATTTCGCAATATGTATTTTCTAAGGCCAGACTGCAATCGCCTATCTCTATCCCTGTCCATTTATCTATTGATCAGTCGATCAATCAATCTTTCGATGTGTTCCAATAGATAAAGAGATGATAGATGGATTGATCTTTTTTCTACATCTCTCTTCATGGCTAGCGGACCGCATTGCAAAATGAGATGATATATATATATATATATATATATATATATATATATATATAGTAATATATTGATATACACACACATATTACATACTCGTATATTGTAATAGAGAGACATATAGACTGATAGATGTATAGAATTCATCCCCACAAGAAAACCCTATCTATCTATCTATCTATCTATCTATCTATCTATCTATCTATCTATCTATCTATCTATCTATCTTTCTTTCTATCTATCTATCTATCTATCTATCTATCTATCTATCTACCTATCTATCTATCTCTGTGTCTCTGTTGCAGTCATTATTCCATATATTCTTCCTCCGGCCCCGTTGCTAAGCCCCACAAGCCTTGCTCCCACCGTCCTTGCGCTGCCCTTAATCGCATTTATTGGGATTATCATGGGCTCCCAGTTGGTTGGGCAGAAGGAAGAGAAGGAGGAGGAGGAGGGTTATTTTCAGAGGGAGAGAGGGAGAGAAAAAAGGAGGGATGGAGGAAGAGGCGGAAGAGGGGATGGGCTTGAAGGACAACAAGGAGAAGAACATGGAGGAGGAGATGATGGCGAAGATGGAAGGAAGGGCTGAGAGAAAGATGGAGAAGGAATTGGAGAAGAGAAGGAGAGGAAGAGAAGGGGGGAAGAAGAAATGGGGACGAAGGACAAGTCCCTTGGCCAAAGATCACTTGACTCTCTATCAGCAGAAGATGGAGGGAAGAAATTAGAGAGTCAAGTGAAGGAGAAGAACATGGAGAAGATGATGGCGAAGATGGAAGGAAGGGCTGAGAGAAAGATGGAGAAGGAATTGGAGAAGAGGAAGAGAGGAAGAGAGGAGGGGGGTTATTTTCAGAGGGAAAGAGGGAGAGAGAAAAGGAGGGATGGAGGAAGAGATGGAAGAGGAGATGAGCATGAAGAACAACAAGGAGAAGAACATGGAGGAGGAGATGATGGAGAAGATGGAAGGAAGAGATGAGAGAAAGATGGAGAAGGAATTGGAGAAGAGGAAGAGAGGAAGAGAGAAGGAGGAGGGTTATTTTCAGAGGGAAAGAAGGAGGGAGAAAAGGAGGGATGGAGGAAGAGGCGGAAGAGGGGGTGGGCATGAAGGACCACAAGGAGAAGAACATGAAGGAGAAGATGATGGCGAAGATGGAAGGAAGAGCTGAGAGAAAGCTGGAGAAGGAATTGGAGAAGAGGAAGAGAGGAAGAGAGAGGGGGGAGAAGAAGAAGAAATGGGGACAAAGGACAAGTCCCTTGGCCAAAGACCACTTGACTCTTTAATCTCTTCCCTCCATCTTCTGCTGATAGAGAGTCAAGTGGTCTTTGGCCAAGGGACTTGTCCTTCGTCCCCATTTCTTCTTCTTCTTCCCCCTTCTCTTCCTCTCTTTCTCTCTTCCAATTCCTTCTCCAGCTTTCTCTCAGCTCTTCCTTCCATCTTCTCCATCGTCATCTTGTTACTGTGTTATTTTCAGAGGGAAACAGATAGAGAGACTTGGAAAGAAGAGAGAGAATGAGGAGAAAGAGATGGAGAACAAGTCCTTGCTCAGAAACCTCTGACCTTCTACAAGGAGGAAAAGATAGAGATGACGAAGGGAAAGATGAGCGTTGTTTTCAGAGGGAAGATTTTGAGAAAGAAGGAAGAGAAGGAGGGAAGAAGAAGAAGAAGACAAAAAGAAGGAAGAAACAATAGGGTTGGAGGAGCCATCTGTGTTCAGGAGGAGATGATGGAGAAGAGCTGAGTGCTGTTTCCAGAGGGAAGAATGGAGAGAGATTTAGAAAGAAGGAAGGAGAGAAAAAGGAAGAAGAGGGGGAAATGGAGATGGGAAGCCCTTGCCCAGGGACCACTGGCCTTCCATCACCAAGAGGAGAAAGAGAGGATGGAGAGAAGAGTTTGGTGTTGTTTAAAGAGGAAAAGATGGAGAGGGATTCGGAGAAGAGAAAGAGAGGAGGAGGAAGAAGAGAAGGAAAATAAGGAGGAAAAATGGGAATGGAGAACAAGTCCCTTGCCTAAAGCCCACTGACCTTCAACCAGGAGGAGAAGATAGAGAAGATGGAAAAGAGCAAGAAGAACTAGAGAAGGAGGAGTGCTAATTCCAAAGGGAAAGATGGAGAGACGTTTGAAGAACAGAGAAAGAAAGAGTGAGGACGAGGAAGAAGGAGAAAAATAGGGATGGAGGACAAATCCTTGACCAGGGACCAGCAGAAGAAAAAGAAAATGAAGATGGAGAAGATGAAGAGAAGGAGGGATTTGAGAAGGAGAAAGAGAGAGGGAGAAGAAGAAAAAAGAAAGAAGAAAATGGGGATAGAGGACAAGTCCTTGCTTAGGGACCATCAGCAGAAGGAGATGATGAAGATGGAGAAGATGGAGAGAAGAGCTGTTGTTTTCAGAGGAAATGATGGGAGAAGATTCGAAAGAGAGAAAGAGAAAAGGAGAAGGAAGAAGAATGCGGACAGAAGAAGGAAAAAATAGGGATGGAGGACAAGTCTTTGCCCAGAGAAGAAGAAGATGAAGAAGAAGAAGGTGATGATGGAGGGAAGGATGGATTGACAGAAAGATTGAGAGAGATTTTGAGAGGAGGAAGAAAGAGGAAGAAGAGGAAGAGGGAAAGAAAGAGTAAACATGGGGATGGGAGGCAAGTTCTTGCCCAGGGACCATCAGAAAATGACGAAGAAGACGAAGATGGGGGGAAGAGCTGAGGGCAATTTGCAGAAGGAAAGATGGAGAGAGTTTTGGAGAGAAGAGAGAAAGAAGAGGGGGAGAAAAAGATGGAGAACAAGTCATTGCTCGGGAAACACTGACCTTCTACAAGAAAGAAAAGATAGAGAAGATGAAGACGGAGGAAAGGATGAGTGTTGTTTTAGTAGGAGAAGATGGAGAGAGATTTAGAGAAGAGAGAGAGAGAAAAAAAGGAGGAAAGAAGAAAAAGAGGAAAAGAAGGAGGAAAACAATAGGGATGGAGGACCAGTCCTTGCTCAGGAAGAGAAGGTGGAGAAGATGGAGGGAAGAGTTGAGTGTTGTTTTCAGACAGAAAGATGGAGAGATATTCGGAGAGAAGGAAGGAGAAAAGAAGAAGAAGAGGAGGAGGAAGAGGAGGAAAACACATCCTTGCGAAGAGAACACTGACCTTCGTCTACAAGGAGGAAAACATAGAGAAGATGAAGGGAAGAATGAGTGTTGTTTTCAGAGGGAAAGATGGAGAGAGATTTGGAGAAGAGAGAGAGAGAGAGAGAAAGAAGAAGAGAAAACGAAGGAGGAAAACAATAGGGATGGAGACCCAGTCCTTGCTCAGAAGGAGAAGATGGAGATGATGGAGAAGATGGAGGGAAGAGTTGAGTGTTGTTTTCAGATGGAGAGATATTTGGAGAAGAGAGGGAGGGAGGGAGGGAGGAGAAGAAGAAGAAGAAAAGAAGGAAGAAAACATGAGATTGGAGGACAAGGAGCAGCAGCAGAAGAAGAAGGAAATGATAAAGATGGAGATGATGGCGAGAAGGATGAGAATGAGGGAAAGATGGAGATAGATTTGGGAAGGAGAAAGAGGGAGAAGAAGAGGAAAATGTGGGAATGGAGAACAAATCCTTACCCAGGGACAACCAGAAGAAGAAGAAGAAAATGGAGGGATATTTGGAGAGAAGAGTGAAGGAAGGAGGGATGGAGGAAAACGTGGGGATGGAGGACAAATCCTTGCCCAGGGACAACCAGAAGATGATGATGAAGAAGAAGAAAATGGAGGGAAGAACAGAGTGATAGAGGGATATTTGGAGAGAAGAGTGAAGGAAGGAGGGATGGAGGAAAACGTGGGGATGGAGGACAAATCCTCGTCCAGGGAGCATTGTCCTTGGAGAAGAAAGAGATGGTAAAGATGGAGAAGGGAAGATCTGAGTGCTACTTTCAGAGGGAAAGATGAAGAAAGAGAAAGAGGAGGACGGGAAAAAGATAGAAATGGAAAACAAGAAGTCGTCGCTCAGGAAACACCGACCTCCTTCTACAAAGAGGAAAAGATAGAGAAGATGGAGAAGATGAAGGGAAGGATGACAGTTGTTTTCAGAAGGAAAGAGGGAGAGAGATTGGGAAGGAAAGAGAGAACGAGGAAAGAAGAAGAAGAAGGAAAGGAGGAAACAATAGGGATAGTGAAGAAGATAGATAGGATGGTGAGGATGAAAGGAAGAGCTAGCATTGTTTTCATAGGAAAGATGGAGAAAGATTTGGAAAGAAGAGAAAGAAAGAAGGGAAAGAAGAGGAGGAGGAGAACAAGTCCTTGCTCATGAAACACTGACCTTCTACAAGGAGGAAACGATAGAGAAGACAGAGGGGAGGATAAGTGCTGCTTTTAGAGAGAAAGATGGAGAAAATGTTTGAAGAACAGAAAGAGAGAAGGAGAAGGAGAAGAGGAAGGAAGAAGGAAGGAAGGAGGAAAGCATGGGGATTGAGGACAAATATTTGCCCAGAGACAACCAGCTGAAGAAGACGACAATGAAGATGGAGGAGATGAAGGTGGAGAGAAGAGCTAGGTGTTATTTCTAGAGGGAAAGAGGGAGGGAGGTTTGGAGAAAAGAGAGAGAAGGAGGGAAGGAGAAAACATGAGGACGGAGGACAAATCCTTGCGAAGAGAGCACTGACCTCCTTCTACAAGGAGGAAAAGATGGTAGAGAAGACGGAAGGGAGATCTGAGTGCTACTTTCAGAGGGAAAGATGAAGAGAAGAAAGAGGAGGAAAAAAGATAGAGATGGAGAACAAGAAGTCGTCGCTCAGGAAACACCGACCTCCTTCTATAAGGAGAAAAAGATGGAGAAGATGGAGAAGATCAAGGGAAGGATGAGTGTTGTTTTCAGAGGGAAAGATGGAGAGAGATTTGGAAAAGAGAGAGAGAGAAGGAAAAAGAAGAAGAAGAAGAAGAAGAGAAGGAGGAACACAATAGGGATGGAGAACCGGTCATTGCTCAGGAGGAGAAGATGGAGGGAAGAGCTGAGTGTTGTTTCCAGAGGGAAAGATGGAGGGAGGTTTGGATAAGAGAGAGAGAGAAGGACGGAGGAAAGAAGAAGAAGAGGAGGAGGAGGCAGAGGAGGAGGAAAAGAAGGAGGAAAACAAATCCTTGCGAAGAGAGCACTGATCTCCTTCTACAAGGAGGGAAACATAGAGAAGACGAAGGGAAAGATGAGTGTTGTTTTCAGAGGGAAAGATGGAGAGAGATTTGGAGAAGAAGAGGAAGAATAGGAAGAAGAGAAGGAGGGAAACAATAGGGATGGAGAACCAGTCCTTGCTCAGGAGGAGAAGATGGAGGGAAGAGTTGAGTGTTGTTTCCAGAGGGAAAGATGGAGAGATATTTGGAGAAGAGAGAGAGAAGGAAGGAAGGAGGGCAGGAGGAAAGGAAGGAAGGAAGGAAGGAAGGAAGGAAGGAAGGAAGGAAGGAAGGAAGGAAGGAAGGAGAAAAAATTGGGGATGGAGGACAAATCCTTGTCCATGGAGCATTGACCTTGAAGAAGATGGAGATGCTAGAGAAGATGGAGGGAAATGGAGGGAAAAGCAGAAGAACAAGAACAAGAAGAGGAGGAGGAGTAGGAAGAAAAGAAGTAGGAAAACAAATCCTTGCGAAGAGAGCCCCCACCTTCTTCTACAAGGAGGGAAACATAGAGAAGATAAAGGGAAAGATGAGTGTTGTTTTCAGAGGGAGAGATGGAGAGAGATTTGGTGACAAGAGAGAGAGAGAGAGAAGGAAGGAGGAAAGAAGAAGAAGAGGAAAAGAAGGAGGAAAACAATAGGGATGGAGAACCAGTCCTTGCTCAGGAGGAGAAGATGGAGATGATGGAGAAGATGGAGGGAAGAGCTAATGGAAAGAGATTTGGAGAAGAGAGAGAGAAGGAAGAAGGGAAGGAGGAAAGGAAGGAAGAAAACATGGGGATGGAGGACACTGACCTTGGGAGAAGATGGAGATGCTGGGGAAGATGGAAGAAGTGGGAGGCTGGCCCTTCCCTTCCTCTCCTCCTCCTTCTCTTCCTTCCCAGCCCCACCCTCCTCACTGCGGTACCTTCTTCCCTGCAGATCTGGAGTCACACCCAGGCTCCTCCTCTTTCGCCAAGAACAAGGGGAGAAGGAGAAGGAGAAGGGGGGGGACTGCAACCCCCCACAAACAAACAAACAAACAAACAAGCAAGCAAGCCAAGCTCCCCTGCAGCCCTCCCTCCATTGCACCTCCTGTGAAACTAGGGTTGGGTTGGAAGGCGGAAAGGTCTGATTCCCGCCGCAGGGAATAATAATACCCGCCTCTTTGTATTCCCGGCAAGGGCGCGTCTACACTGTAGGTTTAACGCGCTTCAAGTTCAGTGCAAGAGGATCCTGGGTTTGGCACTCTCTGGAAGGGAAGGCGGGAGAAGGCCTTGGGAAATTGCAAATCCCAGCGCGACTTTGTAGCATTGAGTAATTAAAAGTTTAAGCCGTGTCGGAACTGCGTTAAATCCGACATGTAGACGCGGCTTCAGTTTCTGATCCAGGACTTGGAATCGAAAGCCCCGGCAATGCGGAGAAACATGACATGCCGGCAACACAACCTACCTATGGATCTATATTAATGTATCAATACGTTATATTGGTATCTTATATTGGGCTTTCTCTCTCTCTCTCTTTCTCTCTTTCTTTCTTTTTCCTTCCTTGCTTCCTTCTCTCTTTTTCTTTCCTTCTTTCTCTTTCTTTCTCTCTTTATTTCGTCCTTTCCTTCTTTCTTTATTTCTTCCCTTCTTTTTCTTCCCTTTTTTCTTTCCTTCCTTCTCTCTCTTTCTTTCCTATTTTTTTCCTTCCTTCGCTCTCTCCCTTTCTTTCCTTCTTTCTCTCTCTTTCTCTCTTTATTTCGTTCTTTCCTTCTTTTTTCTTCCCTTATTTCTTTCCCTCTTTCTCTCCCCCTTTCTTTCTTTCTTTCTTTCTTTCTTTCTTCTCTCTCTCTTTATTTCTTTCCCTTGTTCCTTCCTTCCTTCCTTCTCTCTTTCTTTCATCTTTTTTCCTTCCTTCCTTCCTTCCTTCTCTCTCTCCCTTCCTTCATTTCCTTCTTTCTTTCTCTCTCTCTTTCTTTCCTCTTTTTTCCTTCCTTTCTTCATTCGCTCTCTCCTTTCTTTCTTTTTTTCTTTCCTCCTCTCTCTCTATTTCTTTCTTTCCTTCTTTCTTTTTGTCTTTCTTCTCTTTCTTTCTCTCTTCCTTTCTTTCTTTTTTCTTCCCTTTTTTCTTTCCTTCTCTCTATTTCTTTCTTTCCTTCTTTCTTTTTGTCTTTCTTCTCTCTCTCTGTCTCTCTCTCTTTTTTTCTTTCTTTCCTTCTTTCTTTTTGTCTTTCTTCTCTCTCTCTCTCTTTCTTTCTTTCCTTCTTTCTTTTTTCTTCCCTTTTTTCTCTCCTTCTCTCTATTTCTTTCTTTCCTTCTTTCTTTTTGTCTTTCTTCTCTCTCTCTGTCTCTCTCTCTTTTTCTTTCTTTCTTTCCTTTTTTCTTTTTTCTTCCCTTATTTCTTTCCTTCTCTCTCTTTCTTTCCTTCTTTCTTTTTGTCTTTCTTCTCTCTCTCTCTCTCTCTTTCTTTCTTTCTTTCTTTCCTTCTTTCTTTTTTCTTCCCTTATTTCTTTCCTTCTCTCTATTTCTTTCTTTCCTTCTTTCTTTTTGTCTTTCTTCTCTCTCTCTGTCTCTCTTCCTTCCTTCCTTCCTTCTCTCCCTTTCTCTCTCTCTCTCTCTTTCTCTTTGGAAACCCCTCGTTCTCCTCGGGAGCCAGTCCTATTCCCTTCATTTTACCTGAAACTACCTTGAGACTCCATTGGGGGAAAAGGAGAAGGAGGAAAGGGAGATTGGCTGCCGATAAGATAAAACGGGGGGCCACCCAGAGAACCCCAAATAATGCTTCTAACCCGAAAGGATGAAAGGATGAGAGACCCGGATCCATCCCGAGAGGAGGAGGAAGAGGCTTCTTTACAAGAGTTCAAGAGTCCGATTTCCATAAGGGTTCAGCCAGTTTACCCGGGTGTAAGGCCTTGCAATGTAATGGGTCTACTCTAATAGGGAAGGAAAGGTCAACAAGACACGAACAATAAGCAAGGCGAAGCAAGAGATGGAAAGGGAATGGCTCAATAAATACAGAGAAACTGGGGGAACCAAACCAATAACATTTATATTATTGTTATTATCCCATTTATTATTGTTGTTTATGTTTATTTATTTATCCTCTAAAAATAAACAAATTTATGTTTCTCTCTCCACGAAGGAGACTCAAACCGGCTTTGCATTAGGAAGCATTCCGACATCATTTCTGAGAATCTAAACAGTATACAAACAAACATTAAAATGGAATTGAACACCAAGCTATTCTTTCCCTTTACCTTCTCCCCTTGGAAATGCTTTCCTTTATTGTAAGGCTATCGAGAGGTGGGATTCCAGCCTTGCCAAGAAGGCGCTTGACCCCCAGGAGGGTTTGCTTGCTTGTTTGTTTGTTTGTTTACTCTCAGTTTGAGCCATATATATTCGGATGCAGGAATATAGATAGATATAGATATCTATTCCTGCATCCAAAAGAATAATTGGTCCTTCACTTGGCCCTATTCTTTGGATGCAAGAAAAAAAAACACCTTATAATAATAAGTATAATATAATTTAAAAAGTATAATAATCTAATAAAAATAATATAATAATATAATATAATAATCTAATAAAAGTATAATAATATAATAAAATAATATGATATAATAATCTAATAAAAAGTATAATATGATAAAAGTATAATAATATAATAAATAATACAAGATTTATTACGGTCAATGACCAGCATAAAAATATAAATAATAAAATAATATGATATAATAATCTAATAAAAAGTATAATATGATAAAAGTATAATAATATAATAAATAATACAAGATTTATTACGGTCAATGACCAGCATAAAAATATAAATAATAAAATAATATGATATAATAATCTAATAAAATAATATAATAAAAAGTATAATATAATAAATAATATAATAATAATTATTAATATAATAATATAATAATAAATAATAATATAATAATATTATAATAATATAATAAAAATAATATGATATAATAATCTAATAAAATAATATAATAAAAAGTATAATACAATAAATAATATAATAATTATTAATATAATAATCTAATAATAAATAATCTAATAATAATATAAATAATAAAATAATATGATATAATATTCTAATAAAAATAACATAATCAAAAGTATAATACAATAAATAATATAATAATAATTATTAATCTAATAATCTAATAATAAATAATATAATAATAATATTATAATAATAAAAATAATAAAAATATGATGTAATAATCTAATAAAAATAACATAATCAAAAGTATATATAATAAATAATATAATGATATAATAAATATTATAATAATATAATAATAAATAATATAATAAATAATAAAATAATCTAATAAAATAATATAATAATCTAATAAAAATAATCTAATCAAAAGTATATAATAATATAATAATAAATAATATAATATGATAAAAACTTATAATAAGTATAATAAAACTTATAAGTATAATAAAAAGTATAATAATATAATAAAAATATAATAATAAATAATATCATAAAATAATAAAAACAATATAATAAAAAGTATAGTAATATAATATTTTTTTTACTATTTATTTATTTACTATATTTTTATACCGCCTCTCTCAGCCCGAAGGCTACTCGAGGTGGTGCAATATAATATAATTAATATGAATATAATCTAATAATGATAAAAAGTATAATAATATAATAAAAATAATATTATAATATTATTTATTATTATTTATTGATTACTTCTATTTATACACCGCCACTCCCAAATGCTCGGGCGGTTTACATAAAAGATACAACAACCATTCAACAGTAATATAATAAAAAGTATAATAATATCATAATAAATATAATAACATAATAAAAATAAATGATAATATTATAATAGCAATAATATAATAAAAAGTATAATAATATAATATAATAGTAAATATAATAACATAATAAAAATAATAAAAAGTATATAATAAAAAGTATAATAATATAATATAATAATAAATATAATAACATAATAAAAATAAATAATAATAATATAATACTAATATAATAAAAAGTATAATAATATAATATAATAGTAAATATAATAACATAATAAAAATAATAAAAATTATATAATAAAAAGTATAATAATATAATTTTAAAAACTCATAATAATATTAAAAATAGAATAATATAATAAGTATTATAGTAATAAAAATAATCAATGACATGAATAGCTTTTGCTGGGAGGGAGGCCTTGGAAATGCAATGTATGGCGTTGACCCTTCCTTTTCTGGAAATCCTATTTCTGAAGGGAATTATCATAATTTTAAGGATTTGGAAACATTCATTGGATGGGAAAGGGGGGCTTCTTTCTCCTTTCTTTCTCTCTCTCTCCTTTACTCCTTCGTTTCTTTTGGGAGAGAGGGAGGAGGGGAGGCTGTGCAGAGGGAACCCCTGAGGCCACTTCTCTCTCCCTCTCTCTTTCTTCTTTCTTTTCGCAAAGAGGCCGCGAAGGAAGGAAGGGAGGAAGAAAAGACCGGTTTCGCCCTGAAACCCGATCCCCGGTCGGAGCCGAAAAAAGGAGGCCCAGAAGGAGAGCCTTTGCAGGAGTTCAGGCAGGGAAGGAAGGAAGGAAGGGAGAAGGAAGGGAAGGAAGGAAGGAAGGAAGGAAGGAAGGAAGGAAGGGGGAAGGAAAAGAAAGGGAAGGAAAGGGAAGGAAGGAAAGAAGGGGGAAGGAAGGAAAAGAAAGGGAAGGAAAGGGGAAGGAAAGAAGGGGAAAGAAGGAAAAGAAAGGGAAGGAAAGAAGGGGAAAGAAGGAAAAGAAAGGGAAGGAAAGGGGAGGAAGGAAAGAAGGAGAGAAGGGAAGGAAAAGAAAGGCAAGGAAGGAAAGAATGGGGAAAGAAGGAAAAGAAAGGGAAGGAAGGAAAGGGAAGGAAGGAAGGAAAAGAAGGGAAGGAAAGAAGGGGAAAGAAGGAAAAGAAAGGGAAGGAAAGGGGAGGAAGGAAAGAAGGGGGAAGGAAGGAAAAGAAAGGGAAGGAGGGAAAGGAAGGAAGATGGAAGGAAGGAAAAAGAAGGGAAGGAAGGAAAAGAAAGGGAAGGAAGGGAAGGAAAGGGGAGGAAGGAAAGAAGGAGAGAAGGGAAGGAAAAGAAAGGCAAGGAAGGAAAGAATGGGGAAAGAAGGAAAGGAAAGGGAAGGAAGGAAAGGGAAGGAAGGGGGAAGGAAGGAAAACGAAGGGAAGGAAGGGAAAGGAAGGAAGGAAAGAATGGGAAGGAAGGAAGGAAGGAAGGAAGGGAAGGGAAGAATGGGAAGGAATGGGGAAGGAAGGGAAAGAAGGAAGGAAGGGGGAAGGAAAAGAAAGGGGAAAAAGGAGGGAAGGAAGGAAGGAGAAAGAAAGAAAGAAAAGAAAAACGGAAAAGGGAAGGGAGGAAGAAAAGAATAAAGGAAAGAAGGGAGAATAGAATGGGAGGGAGGGAGAGAAGGGATGTAGAAAGAAAGAGAAGGAAGTAAAGTGAGTGAGAGAGAGGAAGGAGAAATAAAAAGAACAGATAGGGAGGGAGAAAGGCAGAAAGAAAGAGAGGGAGGGAAGTAATCAAGGAAGGGAAAAGGAGTGAAGGAGAAAGAAAAAAGAGGAAAGGAGGGAGGAAGAGAAGGAAGAAGAAGAAGAAAAGAGAGGGGGAAAGAAAAGAAATGGGGAGGGTGGGAAGGATAGAAAGAAAAAGAAAGAGGAAGGAGGTACAAGTAAAGCAAAAGATAGAAGGAAGGAAGAAAAGAAGGAATGAAAGAAAGAAGGAAGGAAAGAAGGAAGGAAGGAAGAAAAGAAGGAATGAAAGAAGGAAAGAAGGAAGGAAGGAAAGATCACTAGGATCCGGGAAGGGCGGCTTTCACAAGCTTTTTCAGGGCTTCAAAGACCCGGATCAAAGGGGAAGCCCAGGCATTCCTCTCCTTCTGCCCCAGGGAAGGAAAGAAAGAATGAAAGGAAGGAAGAAAGAAAGAAAGAAAGAAAGAAGGCTCTCCTGGCGCCTCCCCCCACCAGTTTGCAACACACCGCAACCCAGCTCGTGGTTACATAAGGGTTGTAATTCGCATTATCTGGACCCATCGAGGCCAAATCACTATTTTTCAGAAGACAGAAGTGTATTGATCAAGGCCCAGACACCCCAGACATAGGCAGGACCATTATTTACACACACACACACACACACTGTACATATACATACAGGTATGATATATATATATAGAGAGAGAGTGCAGGTGTGTGTGTGTAATGCCTTGTTACATGTATATGTATGAGTATATACATATAGATATGATATATATATATATAATGTGTGTATATATGTCTATATATACATCATATAGAGAGCGTGTGTGTATATATATATCACATTCAATATATGATATATGTTATATAGAGAGAGCGAGAATATGCGTGTGTATATGTGTATGTGTATATATACTATGAGTATGTACATATATATATACACACGCGCTCCCTCTATTATACATAGTCTCTCTCTCTATATATATATGTACACACTCATAGTATATACTGTATATACATACACATATTCTCGCTCTCTCTATATAACATATGTCATATATATATTGAATGTGAAATATATACACGCGCTCTCTCTCTATATGATTCATATATATAGACATATATACACATAATATATAAATATATATATCGTATCTATATGCATATACATACATATACGCGCAAGCTCCCTCTATTATACATAGGCTATATATATACATATATATACACATATATATACACATATATATACACACACAAACACACACACAAACACCGTGTGTATATATTATATATATATGTATATATATACACACACGGTGTTTGTGTGTGCATATATATATAGCCAATCTTATATCTAGAAAGAGAGTGTGTATATATGTATGCGTGTGTCTGTATACATACAGATATTATACACACACACATATATATACACACACAAACACCGTGTGTGTGTATATAATATCTGTATGTGTGTATATAATATATACACACGCATACATACCTACACACGCTTTCTAGATATATAATATAATATATAATAATACATCATAATATTGTGTATGTGTGTATATAGGTGTGTGTGTGTGTCTGTGTGTGTGATATATTTATCTGCCTGTGGCTGCCCTCAATCTCCTCGCCTGGGACTCAGTGTAATCCTTTGCCTCCCACGCGAGAACAAGAAAGAAGAACAAGAAGAAGAAGAAGAAGAAGATGCCCTTCCTGGGGCTTAGCGGGAGGAACGAGCCCGGGTTCCGTTACTAACGCCGTTCCTTGGATCTCGTTCCTCCCAAGTTACTTCCTTCCCTAGAATTCCGTGTCGGGTTGTCACGAGGATCGGAGTCTTATAGGATCCCAATTCCCACCACGCAGGAGACACGGAAGGAAGGGGGGGGGGGGAGAGACCTATACATATACATATACATACACACACAACATTATTCCCATTTATTTATTTATTTTTCCCCATGTAGGGACCATAGGTGACATATAAATAAATAAATATAACGTTATGTGTTATATAAATATTATATACATATTATGCTATTATATAATTATTATATCATTATATATATATATCTATGTGTGTGTCTATATGTTTTCTTTTAGCTTTTCTTCCCATATAGAGACTACACACACACACACACACACACACACACGGTATATATTACTACCGTATTATCCCTTTATTTATTTCCTTTAGCCTTTCACAACAGGAAACATATAGGGACATATATATATATAGAGAGAGAGAGAGAAAGAGAGAGATACATATACATACACACACATCATTCCCCTTTATTTATTTATTTGTTTGTTTGTTTGTTTTTCCCCATATAGGGACCATAGATGACATATAAATAAATAAAATAAAACATTATATATTATATAAATATATAATATATTATATATATTATATATTATATAAATATATTATATATTATATAAATATTATAGTATCATGTGACTATTACATCATATATTATTTATTTATATATTTATGTTTTCTTTTAGCCTTTCTCCCCATATAGGATATCAGTGTGTGTGTGTATGTATATGTATATACACACACACAGGCATACACGCATACATACATACACATATTATTTATTTATTTATTTATTTATTTATGTTTTCTTTTAGCCTTTCTCCCCATATAGGATGGATGGATGGATGGATGGATATATATATATATATATATATATATATATATATATATATATATACACATTTTATTTATTTATTTATTTATGTTTTCTTTTAGCCTTTCTCCCCATATAGGATGGATGGATATATATATATATATATCTATTTATTTATTTCCTTTAGCCTTTCTTCACACACAGACAGACATATAGATTTTACTTTATCTCTTTATTTATTTCCTTTATATATAGTAGTGTGTGTATATATATGTGTGTGTGTGATTGATATATTATAATGGGATTCATACTGTTCTTGTTACTGCTTTTCTTTCTTGAGCCAGACCTAAAGCGGATCACAGCCTTGAAAAACAAGGGACTAAACCACCAAAAAAAAGGAGAGATAGAAAGAAAGAAAGGGAGGTATTAAAGAGAAGGGAAAACGCACTGATAACATCGGGAGGAAACCCCCCCCCCCAAAAAAAACCCACCCCTCCCCAACGAAGTAAACCAAATGCATTAAATAATAACAAGGAAAGCAAATAAATTCATAAATAAAATATAAAATAAATATATATTTGGAAATTGGAGAGAGCCCACTCTCTCCAAAAAGAACCCCCCCCCCCAATGAACCCAACCATGTCACGAATTAATAAAGAAAACCGAGTCAAGTACAATAAAAAACATAAACAAGACATACCATTTCAAAAAAGGTCAAAGATATAATAAAGTTTGGGGTTTTTTTGGGGGGGGGAAGGCGATGTATTGCTCAACAGGGCCAGAGACCCTCCTTGGATCCCCAACTAAAGAGCATGAGATACAAGGCAAGAGGGGAAAGTCAGGGGAGAGTTTCAATGTATGTATGTAATACTATTCAATTATTATTCCATAATAAAAGTGTTGAGGAAAACAACAAATATGCATGTGTGAAAACAAAAACAAAAAAAATTCTATCTTCCGCATGGCGCCTTAAGAGCATGGCATCATATACAATAAATAATAATGAGTATGTATATGGAGATATATATTTAATAATAACATAAGGAGGATATATATATATATATATGGAGGGTATGCGTGTAGGATATATATATATGTAATATAAAGAATATATATATAGGTAGTATATATATATAATATAAGGATATGTGTGTGTAGGATATATATATGTAATATGAGGAGATATATATATGGAGGATATAGATATATATTATAATAATATAAGGAGGATGTGTGTGTGGAGGATACACACACATATAGTATAAGGAGGATATATATGTGTGTGTAGGAGATGTATATGTAATATAAGGAGGATATATATATATATATAATGTGGAGGATATATATATGGAGGATATGTGTGTGTGTGAAGAGGAGATATAGATATAAGGATGAGATATTTATATTATTATAATATAACAAGGAGATTTGTGTATGTAGGATATATATGTGTGTGTATGGAGGATATATATATACACACACACATATATATATAGAGGATATATGTATGTATGTATATATGGAGGAGATATCTATCTATATCTACACACATACATACAGACTCCCTATAGGACGATATATAATTGGACTATAATTGCGGGATTCGGTGCAATGTTTTTAACTGTTTTTAAACAGTATTTATATGGTTAGTTTTATTATTTTGATGATGCTCAATGTGTGGTGTGTGTTGCCAGCTTCTATGTTGCAATGTGGCATCATTGAATTACTATTATTGTGTTGTTGTTATCATCATCATCATCATCATCATCGAATTATTACCAAACTGGAAGCTGCCCTGAGTCCCCTTCGGGGTGGAGGGAGAGAGAGAGCGGGGCAGAAAAATGCTCTATATATAGATATAGATATGTATACACACACATACACAGAATATAAATATAATACCTATAGAGAGAGGATGTTTTGCAAAGGGCTTACCTGTCCTTCTTGAGTTTCCCGGTCCTTCAAGAAATGCTTTCAAAATGCGGCCAAAAAAGGAGAGTTTGCCCTTGGGCGGAGAGGGAGGGAAGAGGAGAAAGAGAAGTGGAAAAGGAGGGATGGGAGAGGGAGAGAGAGAGAGAGAGAGAGAGAGAGAGAGAGAGAGAGGAAAGAAAGAAAGAAAGACAGGAAAGAAAAGAAAGAAAGAAAAGAAAGAAAGGAAGGAAAGACAGGAAAGAAAGGAAAGAAAGACAAGAAGGAAAGGAAAGAAAGGAAAGAAAGAAAAGGAAAGAAAGGAAATAGAGAAAGGAAGGAAGGAAAGAAAGGAAAGACAGGAAAGAAAGGAAAGAAAGAAAAGGAAGGAAGGAAGGAAGGAAAGAAAGGAAAGACAAGAAGGAAAGGAAAGAAAGGAAAGAAAGAAAAGGAAAGAAAGGAAAGAAAGGAAGGAAGGAAATAAAGGAAAGACAGGAAAGAAAGGAAAGAAAGAAAAGAAAGAAAGGAAGGAAAGAAAGGAAAGACAAGAAGGAAAGGAAAGAAAGGAAAGAAAGAAAGAAAGGAAGGAAAGAAAGGAAAGACAGGAAAGAAAGGAAAGAAAGAAAAGAAAGAAAGGAAGGAAAGAAAGGAAAGACAAGAAGGAAAGGAAAGAAAGGAAAGACAGGAAAGAAAGGAAGGAAAGAAAGAAGGAAAGGAAAGAAAGGAAAGAAAGAATAAAGCAAAGAAGGACAGAAGGAAAGGAAGAAAGAAGGAAGGAAAGAAAGACAGAAAGAAAGAAAGAAAGGAAAGAAAGAAAGAAAGAAAGAAAGAAAGAAAGAACTGGGGAGGGAGGAGGGAGGGAGGGGGACAGGGTGGGGAGGGGCCACTTCCGGGAGATATCAGGTGTCTCTCTCCCTCTCCCCCCCCCTCTCTCCAGGTGAAAGCAAAGGGATCCTCCTCCTCCTCCAAAAAGGAAAGAAAAGAAGCTTTTCTTCCAGTTTGAAACACATCCCAGTAGTAGAGCTTCTCTCCTGCCTTTCCTCCCATTCTCCCTCCATCATCATCATCATCATCATTGGGAGGCTGAGTTTCCCTTCCCTTTCTTCCCTCCCTCCATAAATGATATTATTATTATTATTATTGAGGGAAGGAAACATTATTGTTGTTATTATTATTATTGAAGGAAGAAAACATTATTATTATTATTATTATTATTATGAAGGAAGGAAGAGCTTATTATTATTATTATTGAGGGCAGGAAGGAAACATTGTTATTATTATTATTGAAGAAGGAAGGGAAGGAAAATTATTATTATTATTATTATTGAAGGAAAGAAGGAAGGAAGGGAAAGAAAATAATAATAATTATTATTTTTGAGGGCAGGAAGGATACATTGTTATTATTTTATTGAAGGAAGGAAGGGAAGGAAAAATTATTATTATTATGGATGGAAGGAAGGAAGGGAAATAAAATAATAATAATAATTATTATTATTATTACTGAGGGCAGGAAGGAAACATTGTTATTATTATTGAAGGAAGGGAAGGAAAATTATTATTATTACTATTATTATTATTATTATTATTGAAGGAAGGAAGAAAAGAAAGGAAGGGAAAGAAAATAATAATAATAATAATAATAATTGAGGGCAGGAAGGAAACATTGTTATTATTATTGAAGGAAGGAAGGGAAGGAAAATTATTATTATTACTATTATTAATATTATTATTGAAGGAAGGAAGAAAAGAAAGAAGGAAGGGAAAGAAAATAATAATAATAATAATTGAGGGCAGGAAGGAAACATTGTTATTATTATTGAAGGAAGGAAGGAAAAATATTATTACTATTATTATTATTATTGAAGGAAGGAAAGAAAGAAGGAAAGAAGGAAGGGAAAGAAAATTTATTATTATTATTATTATTGAGGGCAGAAAGGAAACATTGTTATTATTATTATAGAAGGAAGGGAAGGAAAATTATTATTATTATTATTATTATTATTATTATGAAGGAAGGAAGGAAGGAAGGAAGGAAGGAAGGAAGGAAGGAAGGAAGGAAGGAAGGAAGGAAGGGAAAGAAAATAATAATAATATTAATTGAGGGCAGGAAGGAAACATTATTATTATTATTGAAGGAAGGAAGGAAAATTTATTATTACTATTATTATTGAGGGAAGGAAGGAAACATTATTATTATTATTGATTATGATGATGTTTACTGATATCCCGCTTTATCTCTCCATAGGGAAATTCAGAGCTGCCCAGAATTAAAAGCACTGCAATACCACTTAAAATGATATACAAATATACAAGTATCAAAACAGTATTCAACTCTTATTAAAAACAATTCAAGTTAAAACCACCTAAAACATATAAACCACCACCACAACAAGTCAACAACAACAACAAATTAAACAACACTGATTATTGAGAGGGTCAGGAGGGAAAGAGAAATAGTTTATTATTATTGTTATTATTAATGATCATAATAATTTATTAAGGTGCTTAATAATATTAAGGAAATTATTATTATAGTATTTCTGAGAAAGGGGAAAGGGAAGAAGGAAAAAGCAACTTCCCAATAATGCTAACAACAACAACAACATGATAACAACAATAATAGTTTCTATGGAGGAAGGAAAGGGAGGGAGAGGGGGAAAAGGCACAATAATAATGATAATAATAGTTTATTAAGGTGATTAATAATAAGGAAATATTATTATTAGAAAGAATAATAATATAATTTCCTTAATATTATTAAGCACCTTAATAAATTATTATTATTATTATTGTGACTTATTTCCCTCTTCCTCCCTCCATAGAAATTATTGTTTTTGTTATTACTATTGTTAATTGAGGTGTTTTTTTCTTGCTCTTTCTCCCTTCCAGGTAACTGCAGGCGCGCCTACACTGCAGAGTTAACGCGGTTTGATACCCCTTTTGGGGCCCTGGGAGTTGTAGTTCTGTGGGGGCCCCAGCATTTTCAGGCAGGGAAGGCTTGGTAAAACTACAAAGGCTGGGCTTTGCAGGGGCGACAGATGGGAGCCGGGGATTAGCGTCCACACACACACAGGAGCAGCAGACACGCTTCTGGAGTCAGTGTTTTATATATATATATATAGGCCCTAATCCCCCCTCCCTCCCCAGTGACGTCATCCTCCAAAACTCCCCTCTAAATCCCCCCTCCCTTTAGCGGACCGCACGGAAAGCAGCCCTTAATCCCCCTTCCTCCTTCCCTGCCTTGAAAACCTCTGAGATTATTATTGTCGGGAGGAAGGAGGAGAAGAAGAAAAAGAGCATCTCCTTTCCGCCTTCACTTCCTTCTTCCATTCCTTCCTTCCTTCTTCCCTTCTTCCCTTCCTTCCACCCTTCCTTCTTCAATTTTTTCCTTCCTTCCTTCCTTCCTTCCTTCCTTCCTTCCTTCCTTCCTTCCTTCCTTCCTTCCTTCTACTACCCTTCCTTCTTCCCTTCCTTCTTCAACTTCTTCCTTCCTTCCTTCCTTCCTTCCTTCCCCTTCCTTCCTTCTTCCTTCCTTCTTCCTTTCCTTCCTTCCTTCTTCCCTTCCCCTCTTTTTCCTTCCTTCCTTCCTTCTTCCCTTCCTTCCTTCCTTCCCTTCCTTCTTCAATTCTTTCCTTCCTTCCTTCCTTCCTTCCTTCCTTCCTTCCTTCCTTCCTTCCTACCACCCTTCCTTCCTCCTTCCCTTCCTTCTTCAATTCCTTCCTTCCTTCCTCCCTTCCTTCCTTCCTTCTTCCCTTCCTTCCTTCCTTCTTCAATTCCTTCCTTCCTTCTTCCCTTCCTTCTTCAATTCCTTCCTTCTTCCTTTCCTTCTTCAATACCTTCCTTCCTCCCTTCTTCCTTTCCTTCTTCAATACCTTCCTACCTCCCTTCCTTCTTCCCTTCCTTCTTCAATTCCTTCCTCCCTCCCTTCCTTCTTCCCTTCCTTCCTTCCTCCTTCCCTCCCTTCCTCCCTTCCTCCCTTTCTTCCTTCAGGAGTCCCTTTTATTTTAGGAGGTCCCCAAAAGAAAGACCCCCCAAAAGCCTCAAAAACTCTTTGGCCCTTCCCCAAGGTTACCCCATACACCCCCCACTCACTCCCTCTCCCCCCCTCTTCTCTCTGTCACCTCTCTCATCTCTATCTCTCTGTATTCTCTCTCTCTCATCTCTATCGCTATCTCTCTCTGTTATATCTCTCTATTATCTCTATATTTCTCATCTATCTATCTTATATCCATCTCTCTCTCATTATCTTTCTCTATCTCTCTATCACTGTCTGTCTATCTCCCTATTATCTATCTCTATTTATTTTTCTATCTATCTAGTTCTCTATTATCTCTCTATCCCTAACTCTCTCTTATCTCTATTATCCCTATATCTCTCATCTATCTATCTATCTATCTATCTATCTATCTATCTATCTTATATCCATCTCTCTCTCATTATCTCTATCTCTCTGTCTATCCATTTATCTCTCTCTATCTCTATTTATCTATCTCTAGCTCTCTATTATCTATCTCTATCTATCTAATATTATGTCCATCTCTCTCATTATCTCTCTCTCATATCTCTTTCTCTCTATCTCCCTATTATCTCTCTCTCTCTCCTCTCTGCCTATATCTCTATTTCTATATCATCTATATCTCGATCTCTCTCTATTATCTCTCTATGTCTATTATCTCTATATCTTATCTATCTACATTATCTCTATCTATAGTCTCTCTATATATAGTCCATCTCTCTCTCGTTATCTCTCTCTCTATTATCTATATATTTATCTCTATTATCTCTATGTCTCTTTCTCTCTCTCTATACTTCTAGCTATCTCTCTCTTTCTATTATCTTTATTTCTATCTCTATCTCTCTATTATCTCTATCATTATCTCTATATCATCTATATCTATTATATCTGGATGTATCTCTATATCATTTATATAGCTCTATAATTTTCTCTCTATATAATATATAATTCTTTATTGATTGGTCAATTTTGACCATATCAAATCATACCGAACATACAACTCTATATCTATATATCTATATTCTATTATATAATATCTATCACTATATCATCTATATCTATTATATCTGGATGTATCTATATCATTTCTATAGCTTTATCATTTTCTCCATATCTATATATCTATAATCTATGTCTATTATATAACATCTATCACTATATCATCTATATCTATCACCTATATATAATATCTATATATTATTTCTATCTCTATCATCTCTATATCTATTTATATTGTATCTATCTCTACATCATCTCTATATTATCCTATCATTTCTATGATCCATATACAGCACATCTATCTCTATCATATCTACAGTATCTATCTACCTATCGATATATCTATCATCTCTTTCGATATATGTATACATCTCTATTTCATCTCTCTCTATCTCATATCTATATCTGAGCTATCTATAGATCTATATGTATTCTTCATGTTCAAACTATTTAACATTAATGTCTTCACATTCAGAAGATGATATTATTATTATTATTATTATTATTGGAGGGCAATGCTCTATTTTTGGTCCTCTTTTTCCTCCCAATATAATTTACTTTTCTTCTTCCTCCTCCTCCTCTTCTCAACAGAGAAAATTATAGCTGGACTACAACTCCCATCACTCCAGCAGAATGGATGGGATTTGTAGAAATGATTATGCTGAGGAGGAGGATGAAATAAATATTGCAAATATAATTAGTAGTAGAATTACTAGTAATAGAAGTATAAGCATCCTCATCACCCAAGAATCTAGGAATAGGTGGGCTACCTTATTGGAAATTGTTGTTGTTGTGGTTGTTGTGGTTGCTGCTGTATTATTGTTAATATTACCATCAATAATCTAGGAATTGGTGAGCTCGCTACTTGGAAAGTATTATTATCATTGTTGCTGCTTGGACAGTATTATTATTATTGCATTATTATTATTATTACCTTCAAGAATGCAGGAACTGTTGAGCTAGCTTCATGGAAATTATTATTATTGCTATATTATTATCGTATAATTATTATAATAATAACCATAATGAATAAATAGGAATTGATAAGCTAGCTTCGTGGAAATTATTATTATTATTGTATTATTATTACTATCAAGAAGTTAGGAATTGGTGAGCTAGCTTCGTGGAAATAATAATAATAATTCTATTATTATTACCGTCAAGAATCTAAGAATTGGTGAGCTAGCTTCATGAAAATTATTATTTTTGCTATATTATTATCGTATAATAATAATAATAATAATAACCATCATGAATAAATAGGAATGGATGAGCTAGCTTCATGGAAATTATTATTATTACTGTATTATTATTACTATCAAGAATTTAGGAATTGGTGAGCTAGCTTCATGGAAATAATAATAATTCTATTATTATTATTATTACTGTCAAGAATCTAAGAATTGGTGAGCTAGCTTCTTGTAAATTATTATTATTGCTATATTATAATCATATAATAATAATAATAATAGCCATCATGAATAAATAGGAATTGATGAGCTAGCTAGCTTCATGCCATCATGAATAAATAGGAATGGATGAGCTTATGGAAATATTATTATTACTGTATTATTATTACTATCAAGAATTTAGAATTGAGCTAGTGAGAATCTAAGAATTGATGAACTAGCTTCCTGAAATAATAATTATTATCATATAATTATAATAATTAACCATTAAATAGGAATTGACCGTCAAGAATTATTACTATCAAGAATTGGTGAGCTAACTAATTCTATTATTATTATTACATGAAAATTATTATTTTTGCTATATTATTATCGTATTATAATCGTATAATAATAATAACCATCTTGAATAAATAGGAATGGATGAGTATTATTATTACTGCTTCAAGAATGAATTGAAATAATAATAATAATTCTATTATTACTGAATCTAAGAATTATTACTATCAAAAATTATTATTTTTGAATTATTATCGTATAATAATAATAATAATAATAACCATCTTGAATAAATAGGAATGGATGAGCTAGCTTCATGGAAATTATTATTATTACTGTAATAATAAGAATTTAAATTCTATTAATATTATTATTACTATCAAGAATCTAGGAACTGGTGAGCTAGCTTCTTGTAAATTATTATTATTATTATTATTATTGTATTATTATTCTTATTACCATCAAGAATCTAAGAACTGGAAATCAGGCCCGGATTAACCCCTTTTGGCGCCCTAGGCCACACTTTGGAATTACGCCCCCAAACCAACCTCTACCGCACCCCCCACCTCCTCCTCCTCCTCGCGGTGCCACGCGCCCTCCTTCCTTGAGTCAAGGAAGGAGGGCGTGCGCGAGGAGGAGGAAGGAAGGGAAGCCCCGCCCCCAGAGCTGGCATCGGCCCCAGGGGCGGGGCTTCCCTCCACCTCCCCCTCTTCACGGCGCACCCTCCTTTCTTGACTCAAGAAAGTAGGGCGCACGCGAGGAGGAGGAAGGAAGGGTAGCCCCATCCCCGGTGCCGGCATTGGCCCCGGGGGCGGGGCTTCTCTCCGCCTCCTCCTCTTCGTGGCGCGCCTCGCGCACTCCTTCCTTGACAAGGGGGTGGGGGTGATGGCGAAGGGGGGCGCCATTCCCTCCTCCCCCGCCCCCTCACAGCACTCTCTCCCCACCTTTCCGAGAGAGAGAGAGAGAGAGAGAGAGAGAGAGTTGCATTGCGGATTTTTTGGGGATCCGTTTGAATTGCGCCCTCCTTGGCTTGCACCCCTAGGCCATGGCCTAAGGTGGCCTTATGGGTAATCCGGGCCTGCTGGAAATTATTATTATTACTGTGTTATTATTGTTGTTGTATTATTACCATTAAGAATCCAGGAGTTGGTGAGTTAGCTTCTCAGAGATAAGAATAATAATAACAACAACAACGTAAAGAATCTAGGAAATTACGGAAATTATTATTATTATTATTACCATCAAGAATCTAGGAATAGGTGAGATAGCTTCTTGGAAATTATTATTATCATTATCATTATCATCATCATCATCATCATCAATGATCTAGGAAGATTCTTGGAAATAATAATAATAATAATAATCAGAATTACCAAGAATCTTATTATTGCTTTTTGGAAATAATAAGATTTTCCAAAGGAAAGTCAACACAATCCATTAACTGTTCAGTGCCTCCCTTGGTACAAAGCTATTGGAGATTGAAAAATCATTTAACATTTAATTTTCATTAATATAATAATACTATTATATTAAATATAACAGTATTATTATATTAATAAAAATTAAATATTAAATTATTATTATTAATAATAACCTATTATTATTATTTTACTCTATATGGGCTGGGCTTGCTTTCCCCTGCATAGGATGCCATGGCATTTCTGTGCGCCTGGCCCTTTAAGAGCCTCTGCTGTAGTCCAGCCATTGAAGGGATCAAGTGACAGGTGGCCAGATGGTGGGCTTTTAGGGGGGGATGGCTGGGCTTCCGAAGCAGAAGGAAGCGGGTCAGGTAACAGGCCCAGGGAGGGAGAGAGCCTTTAGGAACGCCATGCATGCCCTAATAGCTCTGCATTGACTTATTTTTTTTGTATTGCAAGACCCAGAACCCCCTTCAGCCAAGGCAAACTCATTGCAAGGGACAATGGCTCAGGCTTGACCATTAGGGCGAGTTTTATATTATAATCCACCCATGCAAATGTGTGGATTATAATAATAATACTAATATAGTATCAATAAGTAGGACACTAGAAGGAATAATAATAATATAGTATCAATAAGTAGGATACTAGAAATAATAATAATATAGTATCAATAAGTAGGACACAGGAAGGAATAATAATAATATAGTATCAATAAGTAGGATACTAGAAATAATAATAATATAGTATCAATAAGTAGGACACAGGAAGGAATAATAATAATATAGTATCAATAAGTAGGATACTAAAATAATAATAATATAGTATCAATAAGTAGGATACTAAAATAATAATAATAATATAGTATCAATAAGTAGGATACTAAAAATAATACTAATAATATAGTATCAATAAGTATGAGACTAGAAGGAATAACAACAACAACAATGTATCAATAAGTACGATTCTAATGATAATGTAGTATAAATAAGTAGGATATTAGAAATAATAATAATAGCTATTATTTCTAGTATCCTATTATGGATACTACTACTACTACTAATAGTAAAAATAGTAATATTATCCTAGGGAACCTGTTCATCCATAAGCAACATCTAATGCACAGAAATAATACAATACAATACAATACATAATATAATATAATATAATATAGACCCCCGGTGGTGCAGCGGGTTAAACTGCTGAGCTGCTGACTGAAAGGTTGGTGGTTCGAATCCAAAGAGCGGGGTGAGCTCCCGCTGTTAGGCCAAGCTTCTGCCAACCTAGCAGTTCGAAAACATGCATGTGTGGGTAGATCAATAGGTACCATTTTTTGGAAAGGTAACGGTGCTCCATGCAGTCATGCCGGCCACATGACCTTGGAGGAGTCTATGGACAACGCAGGCTCTTCTGCTTAGAAATGGAGATGAGCACTAACCCCCAGAATTGGATGTGACTAGACTTACTTTTAAGGGGAAAACGTTACCTTTACATATAATATAATATAATATAATATAATATAATATAATATAATATAATATAATATAATATAATATAATATAACATTACATTACATTACATTACATTACATTACATTACATTATAATAAACCTAAGAAATTTAATGTACCCAAGTAGAAAAAAACAAAGCATCCTTGTTTTGCTTCCCAGTGAAGAATAAGAACAAAAAATTCAGATTTGATTTGTAAACCTATTTGAGCTCCAAGCCTTTCCAAGGACTTGACTTTCCCCCTTTGCAACCTTCTGCAACTTTCAGACAACAACTCCCATCACCCCAATGAGCTTACACCAGCAGCAAGGCATTATCACCTGGCACACCTGGAACTGGAAGGCACCCCATTGGGAGAAAAACCCAAACATTGCTTTGCCATCTCATTCCTGTACCTTTACAGGCATTTGTTTTAATCAGGGCAGATAAGGGTTCTGAGGTGGACAACCCAACTTCAAATATGTCCCATCATTCCTGTCTTCATCCCACCTCAAATTGGCCCCCAATAAACCACAGGGAGATCGAGATGGGCTCTCACCTGTGCCACAGTTAAGACTCGGAGGTGGAGTGGACAACCCACTAAAGGTCAAAGATGTCTTCTCCTCATTCCCATTTTCATCCCACTTGAAAATGAGACACCTGGCCCCCAATAAACCATAAGGAGAAGGAGATGGGCTCTCACCTGTGCCACAGGTAAAACTCGGAGGTGGAGCGGACAACCCACTAAATGTCAAAGATGTCTTCCTCTCATTCCTGTCTTCATCCCACCTGAAAATGAGACATCTGGCCCCCAACAGGGAGAATGAGATGGGTTCTCACCTGTGCCACAGGTAAGACTCGGAGGTGGAGTGGACAACCCACTAAAGGTCAAAGATGTCTTCCCCTCATTCCCATTTTCATCCCACTTGAAAATGAGACACCTGGCCACCAATAAACCATAGGTAGAGGGAGATGGGCTCTCACCTGTGCCACAGGTAAGGCTAAACAAAGGTGTGTTTCTCTGAGAGTCTTGCTTGGAACTAGTGACAAGAAATGTACAGTACTACACTGAGGGATGCTGGCTGACTCCATCTTGGTACTTTGAGCGAGCTTTATTTTTCCCCTGTTACCTGTTTCCCATTGACACCTGTCCATTTTGCTTAGGCTTGTATCCAGGAATGCCTGATGAATTCCCCTTGTTACTTGTCTGAATTCTCATTGATACCTGTCTCCTTCGCTGCTCAGGTGTGGGGCCAGAAATTATATCCATTGGTCACAGAGCTTTCCTTGTTACCTATCTTCTATTAACACCTGTCCCCTTCACTCAGGTTTGAGGACATAAATAGCTGATGGAAGTCACTGGATTGCCCTTGTTACCTGTCTCCTATTGATACCAGTCTTCTTCCCTTAGGTTTGGGGCTAGAAATAGTTTATAGGGTCGCAGAATTTCTCTTATTTCTTATTTCTTATAATGCTAGGGAGTATATACTAATACTATGATATTTTAAGTTATGGTCTGCAATTTTGAGGGTGTCTTCCTGCCTTTGCAGAAGGGGGTTGGGCTGGATGGCCTTTAGGATCCCTTCCAACTCTAGCATTCTAGGATTCTGTAGCTCTATTTACCCACTAAAGGTCAAAGATGTCCTCCTCTCATTCCTGTTTTCATCCCACCTGAAAATGAGACACCTAGACCTCAATAAACCACAGGGAAAATGAGATGGGATCTCACCTGTACCACAGGTAAGACTTGGAGGAGGAGTGGACAACCCACTAAAGGTCAAAGATGTCTTCCTCTCATTCCCATTTTCATCCCACCTGAAAAGGAGACACCTGTCCCTCAATAAACCCTAGGGAGAAGGAGATAGGCTCTCACCTGTGCCACAGGTAAGACTCGGAGGTGGAGTGGACAACCCACTAAAGGTCAAAGATGTCTTTGTCTTATTCCTGTGTTTATCCCACTTGAAAATGAGACACCTGTCCCTCAATAAACCATAGGGAGAAGGAGATGGGCTCTCACCTGTGCCACAGGTAAGACTCTGAGGTGGAGTGGACAACCCACTAAAGGTCACCGATGTCTTCCCCTCATTACCATTTTCTTCCCACCTGAAAATGAGACGAACCTTGTAAGTGTCTATGAGGCTGGAAGGCCATCTGTCAGGAGGGCTTGGATGGTGTCTTCCTGCGTAATGGCAGAAGGGGGTGGACTGGATGGGCTTTAGGGACCTCTTCCAGCCCTAGGAGTCTATCTATATGTTGTATCACCAAATTGAGGTTGGAGGACCGCTCTAGGCAAGCCACTCTGCCTTCCCGCGGCTTGCCTAGAGCGTTCCTCCAACCCCCATTCGGCAAATGATTGCTTTGGTCCTCCGCAGCAGCTTCATGTGAACTCCGTTCCTCTCTGCCTTCCCGCGGAGCCTGGGAGCGTTGTAGGGCTTTATTTACACACCTCTTTCTTGCCCGTATTGTTTGGGGATTGCTCCAGCATTGGTCTTCTCTGAAAAGCCAAAATCTGCGAGCCAGATGCAATCATCAAAAGAGCCACGCCTGGCTCGCGAGCCATAGGTTCCCGACCCCTGGTCTACAGCAAAAGAGAGATAACAAACCTTTATCTGGTGGGAAGGTCAAGAGAAATGCTTTCCTTTCAGATTAGGGATCTGAAAAAGCTTTATAATGATTCATGGGAGAGGGTTGCCTCAGTCGGGTCAACATTGTTATTTTATCACGGTCTTGCTTTCAAATGCTCCTTGTTTTATGTACCAATTTTTTTTTTTGCCAAGCTCAAGATTTGTTTATGAGATTTTCCTGCTGTCTTGTTTCATGGATTCAAGTGCCTAGTGTCATGGATTTTTATGTACTCGTGGATCTTGTTTTCCTTTGAAGCTTATGGACTATTTCATATATTGAATCTTTACTGTTTTTGCTTTTTTTTAAAAACTGCTTTGCCTACATATATTCTTTAATAAACCACTTGCTGATTTTACCAAACTGGTGGTGTTTAAGGTCAGAAGTGTTCCTGCTCTGGTGTACGACACTATTTAATCTATCTATCAGTCTATGCATGCATGTATGTATGTATGTATGTATGTATCTATCTATCTCCATGCATCTATCAATCCATGTCCTTTCCAACTAGCATTCTATTATTCTATAGCTCTAGCTGGATGAAGCTTCTAAATGTCTATGAGGCTAGATGGCCATCTGTTGGGAGGGTTTTGATGATATCTCCCTACCTGGCAGAATAGACTGGATGGCCATTGGGGGTAAGCCTTCCAACTCTAGATGTGTGACTGTCTATTTGTCTATCTATCCCTATCTCCCTCCGTCTGTCTGTCTGTCTGTCTGTCCATCCTTCCTTCCTTCCTTCCTTCCTTCCTTCCTTCCTTCCTTCCTTCCTTCCTTCTTTCCTTCCATCTTTCCATCCATCCTTCCATCCATCCATCCTTCTTCCTTCCATCCTTTTTTCTTGCCTTCTTTCTTTCTTTCTTTCTTGCCTTCCTTCCTTCCATCCTTCTTTCTTGCCTTCCTTCCTTCCTTCCTTCCATCCATCCTTCCATCCTTCCTTCCATCCATCCTTCCATCCTTCCTTCCATCCTTCCATCCTTCCTTCCTTCCTTCCTTCCTTCCTTCCTTCCTTCTTGCCTTCCTTCCTTCCATCCATCCATCCATCCATCCATCTTTCCATCCATTCTTTCTTCCTTCCTTCCTTCTTTCCTTCCTTCCTTCCTTCCTTCCTTCCTTCCTTCCTTCCTTCCTTCCTGCCTGCCTGCCTGCCTGCCTGCCTGCCTGCCTGCCTGCCTGCCTGCCTGCCTGCCTGCCTGCCTTCTTTCTTGCCTTCTTTCTTTCTTTCCTTCCTTCTTTCTTTCTTTCCTTCCTTCCACCCATCCTTCTTTCTTGCCTTCCTTCCTTCCTTCCATCCTTCTTTCTTTCCTTCTTTCCTTCTTTCCTTCTTTCCTTCTTTCCTTCCTTCCTTTATCTATCTACTCTAATCTATCTGTGTCTATCTTCCAACTAGAAGATTCTCCCTACCTACCTACCGATCTTCTTTTTTTAAGATTTCTTTTTTTCCTTTATTTTTTATTTATTGTAGTTTTAACATATTCAGTATGTAAACATGGCTATACTCAACACTTCCCCTTAACAACTTGTACAGAACATGTCTGTCTCAATGCCTATAGGATTTCATCCTTCGGCTTCATTACGTATTGTCCCATCACCCAGTGCTGACCCTTCACCCCTGACCAGCCAATTATAATACTTATTTCCAAAAATCAGTTGTTACTGTTACAGGTTTGGTCCCTTTACCTTCTATATATACATATTCTATCAATTTCCCCCAAATCTTCCCAAAATCATATCTTTTTTTTTGATAATCCTCTTTTAACCTTTATGTTTCCGGTCAGTTTATCATTTATTGCAAAGCCCCAGATCTCCCGATACCACTCTTCCCGTTGACACTCGCTTCCTTCTTTCCATTTGAACATATTTACAAGACCACCACATGTGTATATATGAATTGTGGGAGTTGTAGTCCAAAACACCCGGAGGCCCGAAGTGTGCCGATACTTGCTAGATAGCCCTATTAATCCGCATGAAGCTTCTCAATGTCTATGAGGCTGGGTTGTGGCTTGAGGTCCCAACTCTACTTACTACTTTCCCCTTTACCTGTCCCAGGTGTTCCAGGTGTGCAGTGGCCAATCCCATCCATTTATCCATCTCCCGAGAGCCATCTTGGGGGGCAATATTGGGGTCTCCAGGAGCAAAAGGTGTATCAGAAGATGGGGAACAAGGGTCAAGGTGGGGTCTGCATACCTACCTGGACAAGGCTTCCTCCTCCTCCTCCGGCCGCCCATCTCCTGGCTGCGGTCCGGTCCCAGGCCTTTATATGCCCCTCTTCTCAGGGGAGGGCAGACAGGTGTCCTTTTTGGGGGGCCCTCCTCCTCCTCCTTCCCCCCTTTTGGCTCCACTTACCTGCTGTTGATAACTCAACACCTCTGGGTGGATAGGAGAAGGTGACACCTGAGCTTCGGGATCCAGTTCCTTTCCTTTGGGGGGGTTAAAGGAAAGGAGATCTCCCACAGGCCCCTCAGATTGAATAGGCCTCAATAGCGGGGTGCTTAAATATTGATGCCTTGGAAGCAGGCGGAAAGGGCCAGCGGAAAGGGCTTGAAGGGCTCTACATATTTCTGCATATGCAGAAATAAGGGGGTTCTCATTGCACCTTAATTTTGTAGATCTTCATTGCACCCCATATTTTTGTGGGGTGTCCAGAGAAGCGGAGACTCTCTTGCTCCCATCTCAAAAGGGACTTCTTTGTAGCACTTCTTTGTACCCCATCTTGGTGGAGCATTAACAGAAGCAAGGGAAGACTCATTTGAACCCCAATTTTGTAGGGGATCCCCACTGCACCCCATATTTTTGTGGGGTGTCCAGAGAAGCGGAGACTCTCTTGCTCCCATCTCAAATAGGGTAGACTTCTTTGTAGTTCTTCTTTGTACCCCATCTTTGTGAAGCATTAACAGAAGCAAGGGGAGACCCCTTTGAACCCCAATTTTGTAGGGGATCCCCACTGCACCCCATATTTTTGTGGGGTGTACAAAGAAGCGGAGACTCTCTTGCTCCCATCTCATAAAGGATAGGCTTCTTTATACCTCGTAGTTTTGGAGCATTGACAGAAATAAGGGATACTCCATTGCACCCCATATTTTGTGGGGTGTCCAGAGAAGCAGAGGCTGTCTTGCTCTCACTTCAAAAAGGGTAGACTTCTTTATACCCCGTAGTTCTGGAGCATTGACAGAAATAAGGGGGTACTCCATTGCACCCCAATTTTGTAGGGGATCCCCACTGCACCCCATATTTTTGTGGGGTGTACAGAGAAGCGGAGGCTGTCTTGCTCTCATCTCAAAAAGGGTAGGCTTCTTTATACCTCGTAGTTTTGGAGCATTGACAGAAATAAGGGGATACTCCATTGCACCCCAATTTTGCAGGGGATCTCCATTGCACCCCATATTTTTGTGGGGTGTCGAGAGAAGCAGAGGCTCTTTTGATCTCATCTCAAAAAGGGTTGGCTTCTTTATACCCCGTAGTTTTGTGTCATTGACAGAAATAAGGGGGTTCTCCATTGCACCTCAATTTTGTAGGGGATCTCCATTGCACCCCATATTTTTGTGGGGTGTACAGAGAAGCGGAGACTCTCTTGCTCCCATCTCAAAAGGGATAGACTTCTTTGTAGCACTTCTTTGTACCCAATCTTTGTGGAGCATTAACAGAAGCAAAAGGAGACCCCTTTGAACCCCAATTTTGTAAGGGATCCCCATTGCACCCCATATATTTGTGGGGAAAGAGAAAGGGGGAAAGGAAAAAGGAGGGGAAGGGAGGGAGGGAGGAGGGAGGGAGAAAAAAGAAATAGGAGGAAGGAAGAGAGAGGGAAGAAAGAAAGAAAGAAAGAAAGAAGAAAAGAAGAAAGGAAGAGGGAGGGAGAAAAAATAAAGTGGGAAGGAAGGGAAGTAAGGAAGAAAATAGAGAGGAGGGAAGAAAGGAAAAAAGGGAGGGAGGGAGGGAGGGAGGGAGGAAAGAAGGAAGGGGAAACCAGAAAGGGGAAAAAGAGGAAGGGGAAAGGAGGAAGGAGGGGAAGAAAGGAAGTAGGAAAGGAAGGGAAGGAAGGAAGAGAGGGAGGGTGGAGGGAGGAAGAAAAGAAGGAAGGAGGGAGAAAAAAGAAAGAGGAGGGAGGGAAAGAGGAAGGAAGAGAGGGAAGAAAGAGACAGGGAGGAAGGAAAGAAGGAAGGGAGGGAGGGAAGGAGGGAAGAAAGAAAGAGTGAAAGAAAGAACAAAGGAAGGGAGGGAGAAAAAAGAACGTGGGGAGGGAGGGAGGAATGAGGGAGGGAGAGGAAAACAGAAAGAGGGAAATGAGGACGGAGGGGAAGAAAGTAAGAAAGAAGAAAGAAGGAAGGGGAGGGAGGGAATGAAGGAAGTAAGGAAAGATGGAGAAAAAAGAAAGGTGGAGGAAGGAAGGAAGGAAGGAAGGAAGGAAGGGGAAAAAGGAAAAAACAACAAAAGGGATAAAGGAAAATAAAGGAAAGGAAAGGAAAGGAAAAGGAGGAAGGAAGGAAGGAAGGAAGGAAGGAAGGAAGGAAGGAAGGAAAAAACAACAAAAGGGATAAAGGAAAATAAAGGAAAGGAAAGGAAAGGAAAAGGAGGAAGGAAGGAAGGAAGGAAGGAAGGAAGGAAGGAAGGAAGGGACTTCTCTCTAAAGAAATGTGTCCAGGAGGAGTTACTGGGAACAGGGCCTCCAAACCAGTTTGACCCGTTTGTGAGAGGGAGTGTGTGTGTGTGTGAATTGTGGGATCATGTTGCCCAAAGGCTGCCTTGTTTCCCTCCGGCTTTAGAGGAAGAAGGAAACCTTTTAGGGGCTCCTTTGGCCTCCTTCTCCCTTTCTTCTTTTTCTCCCTTGCAGAATACAGAATACATGGGAATGGCACCTCCATCATGTTCTTCAGGTTCAGCATTCTTTAAGATTTGGCACATCTTAAAAAGCCTCGCAGTTGCAAAGACATTCGAAATGGCATCTCTATATTCATAAGGTTCATCATTTGCAAAGAAATTCCAATTACGTGTGTGTGTGTGTATACGTATATGCATCTAAATTGTAATTTTCATTGCTCATTGTTTGCAAAGAAATCGAAATAAAATTTATATAATTTCTGTAATTTTAAATACATTGAAATGCCTTCTATTTATTCATCTGTTTAAGGTTCATCATTTGCAAATGTATTTAAACTAAATTTATATAATTTTTGCATGTCATTATTTGCAAAGAAATTGGGATGAAATTTGTATAATTTTGCATGTCATTATTTGCAAAGAAATTGGGATGAAATTTGCATAATTTTGCATGTCATTATTTGCAAAGAAATTGGGATGAAATTTGTATAATTTTGCATGTCATTATTTGCAAAGAAATTGGGATGAAATTTGTATAATTTTTGCATGTCATTATTTGCAAAGAAATTGGGATGAAATTTGCATAATTTTTGCATGTCATTATTTGCAAAGAAATTGGGATGAAATTTGTATAATTTTTGCATGTCATTATTTGCAAAGAAATTGGGATGAAATTTGCATAATTTTTGCATGACATTGTTTGCAAAGAAATTGGGATGAAATTTGCATAATTTTGCATGTCATTTGCAAAGAAATCGGGATGAAATTTGCATAATTTTTGCATATCATTATTTGCAAAGAAATTGGGATGAAATTTGTATAATTTTTGCATGACATTGTTTACAAAGAAATTGGGATGAAATTTGTATAATTTTTGCATGACATTGTTTGCAAAGAAATTGGGATGAAATTTGCATATTTTTGCATGTCATTATTTGCAAAGAAATCGGGATGAAATTTGCATAATTTTTTGCATGTCGTTATTTGCAAAGAAATCGAGATGAAATTTGCATAATTTTGCATATCATTATTTGCAAAGAAATTGGGATGAAATTTGTATAATTTTTGCATGACATTATTTGCAAAGAAATCGAGATGAAATTTGTATAATTTTTGCATGTCATTATTTGCAAAGAAATCGGGATGAAATTTGCATAATTTTTGCATATCATTATTTGCAAAGAAATCGAGATGAAATTTGTATAATTTTTGCATGTCATTATTTGCAAAGAAATGGGGATGAAATTTGTATAATTTTTGCATGACATTATTTGCAAAGAAATCGAGATGAAATTTGTATAATTTTTGCATGTCATTATTTGCAAAGAAATTGGGATGAAATTTGTATAATTTTTGCATGTCATTATTTGCAAAGAAATCGGGATGAAATTTGCATAATTTTTGCATGTCGTTATTTGCAAAGAAATCGAGATGAAATTTGCATAATTTTTGCATATCATTATTTGCAAAGAAATTGGGATGAAATTTGTATAATTTTTGCATGACATTGTTTACAAAGAAATTGGGATGAAATTTGTATAATTTTTGCATGTCATTTTGCAAAGAAATCGGGATGAAATTTGCATAATTTTTGCATATCATTATTTGCAAAGAAATCGAGATGAAATTTGTATAATTTTTGCATGTCATTATTTGCAAAGAAATGGGGATGAAATTTGTATAATTTTTGCATGACATTATTTGCAAAGAAATCGAGATGAAATTTGTATAATTTTTGCATGTCATTATTTGCAAAGAAATGGGGATGAAATTTGTATAATTTTTGCATGTCATTATTTGCAAAGAAATGGGGATGAAATTTGTATAATTTTTGCATGTCGTTATTTGCAAAGAAATCGAGATGAAATTTGCATAATTTTTGCATATCATTATTTGCAAAGAAATTGGGATGAAATTTGTATAATTTTTGCATGACATTATTTGCAAAGAAATCGAGATGAAATTTGTATAATTTTTGCATGTCATTATTTGCAAAGAAATTGGGATGAAATTTGCATAATTTTTGCATATCATTATTTGCAAAGAAATTGGGATGAAATTTGTATAATTTTTGCATGTCATTATTTGCAAAGAAATTGGGATGAAATTTGTATAATAATATAAGAACATTTCAAATTAAAATACTAAATTATTAGTATCATCACCACCATAATGATTAAATAATAATATTTTTTAAATATCTAAATAATATTTTTAAAGGTGTGGTTGGATGCAAAGACTAGAGGCTTCCTTTTGTTTCCCCTGAAGCACATTAAACAGATGATTTAAAAATGCCTCGCATTTGAAGGTGTATTTGTGACTTGACTGAGGTTCAAGCAGTTGCAACACACACACATACACACAGACACACACACCCTATTGTAATATAAATACACATTTAAGCAAGGTCTCACAGGAGAATTGCACTAAGTTGGGATTCAATTTAAATCAAGTTTTTAAAAATACATCTGTTCAAATAATAAGGATATTAAAAGATTCCACACTGGGAGGAAGGAGGGGGATAGAGTCAATAGAGAGATAGGTACGTAGGTAGACAGACGGACGGACGGACGGATGGACAGACAGATGGATGATAGTGGATTGATCTATGATAGGAAGATAGAAGATAAATGATAGTCAATAGATAGATAGATAAACACACAGACAGACATACAGATAGATCATTAATAGTGGATTGATCTATGATGGGAAGGTAGAAGACAAATGATAGATTCAATAGATAGATAGATAGATAGATAGATAGATAGATAGATAGATAGATAGATCAATAATAGTGGATTGGTCTATAACAGGAAGATAGAAGATAAATGATAGATTCAATAGATAGATAGATAGATAGATCGATCGATCAATAATAGTGGATTGATCTATAACAGGAAGATAGAAGATAAATGATAGATTCAATAGATAGATAGATAAGATAGATTGATCTATCGATCGATAGATAGATCAATAATAGTGGATTGATCTATAACAGGAAGATAGAAGATACAGGATAGATTCAATAGATAGATAGATAGATAGATAGATAGATAGATAGATAGATAGATCAATAATAGTGGATTGATCTATAACGGGAAGATAGAAGATATAGGATAGATTCAATAGATAGGATAGATAGATAGATAGATAGATAGATCAATAATAGTGGATTGATCTATGATGAGAAAATAGAAGATACATGATAGATGCAATAGATAGATAGTTCAATAACAGTGGACAATTAAGAATTGGTTGCGGTACCTGGTAGAGCACATTCAATTTGAAATTATGGAGATTAGGGTTAATGAGATGGAGGAGAATAAACTGCAGGAACTGTTGGGGCGATGGGACCGGGTAAGACAATATATTATCTGGAAAACTCGAGATCAAGACACGAGGAATAAGTTGGATCTATTGTTTAATTTGTAAAGTAAACTGTCCAAAGGCTTGGAAATTTGAAGGGAAGAAGACTGGCGATGAAACCCTCAGAAGGGTGGAGGGGTGTGGATGTTAGTGAGGGTGGAAGGGGCACTTTCACAGTGCACGGTTTTGTTTTGTTATGTTTTGTTGTTTGGATGTGGTTTTTATTCTGTATGTAAATAAATCAATAAAAATATTCATTTAAAAAAAAAAAAAACAGTGGATTGATCTATGATGGGAAGATTATATACATAGTAGAGATGCATAGATAGATAGATGATAAATAGATAATTAGATGATAGATCAATGAAAGAGAGAGGTGATAGATAGATAGAAGTTCAATGTTAGATGATAGACAGATAGTAAGTACATGATAGATCACTGATAGAAATAGTAAGTAAGTAGATAGGTGATAGATCAATAATAGGAAGAGAGAAGATATATAGATCAATTATATATAGAGGATAGATAGATAGAGAGTACATGATAGATCAATGATAGAGAGAAGATAGAGTAGAGACAGACAGATAGAAGCCAGTAAAGAGATCAATAATAGATAGATATCCATATGTTATTTCTCTATCTATCGGATCTATTAAGTATTATCTATCTATCTATCTATGCATCTCTACTATGTATCTAATAGAAGATAGATCAATGAGAGAGAGAGAGAGAGAGAGAGAGAGAGAGCAGACAGCAGGTAAATAGAAGAGAAATGAGAGATAAGATACATAGTAGATAGATGATAGATCAATGAGAGAGATGATAAATAGATAATTAGATGATAGATCAATGAGAGAGATGATAAATAGATAATTAGATGATAGATCAATGAGAGAGATGATAAATAGATAATTAGATGATAGATCAATGAGAGAGATGATAAATAGATAATTAGATGATAGATCAATGAGAGAGAGAGAGAGAGGTGATAGATAGATAGATAGATAGATAGATAGATAGTAGTTCAATGTTAGATGATAGACAGATAGTAAGTACATGATAGATCACTGATAGAGATAGTAAGTAAGTAGATAAGTGGATAGACCAATGATAGGAAAAGAGAATATACTGTAGATCGATCAATTATATATATAGAAAGAGGATAGGATAGATAGATAGACAGTAGATGATAGATCAATGATAGAGAGAAGATAGAGACAGACAGATAGAAGCCAGTAAAGAGATCAGTGATAGATAGATAGATAGATAGATAGATAGATAGATAGATAGATAGTAGATGATAGATAGGGGTCCATATGTTCTTTCATCCCTGAAGACATTGGACTACAACTCCTACCAGCTGTTAGGAATTGTGGGAGTTGGAGTCCACTACACCCGAGGATCCCAAGTAGGCCCAAGCCTGCCCTAAAGCAAACACCCAACACCCATGGCTTTCATAGGCCAACTCACATGCAGTTTGCAGATGGAGGTTGGGTTTTGTGTGACGCTCTCCAAGGTCCTGAAGGTTATCTCAGCAACATCTATCTATTGTCATCTGTCTAGTTGCCCATCTCTTTATCTCTCCCTCTATTATCTCTCTTGTGTATTATCCACAGATTATGTTTTCTGGCTCAGTTTCTCCATCGGTTTCAAGGAACGACCCCATGGTTTTTCTTAAGGAAGAGCCCAGAAGATTCCCTGGAATCTATGGGGAGAATGAGCCTACTAATAATGGTAAGTTGTGACCTTCTCCTCTCCCTTTTCTGTATTTTGAAAATATAGGTTGTGCTCAGTTTTTCAAAGCTGAGCACAAAGGCGGGAGGAAAAAAAAGAGAAACCGGGACATTTAACGACTGGTTGAGAAAATGAGATGGAAGAGGAGTAATGAGTTCGTTCGTTCATTCCTTCCCTCTCTCCTTACTTTCTCTCTCTCTCTCTTTCTTTCCTTCCTTCTTTTTCTTTCTTTCTTTCACTCTCACCTTCCTTTCTTCCTTCTTCCTTCCTTCCTTTCTCCTTCCTTCCTTCCTTCCCTTTCTTTTCCTTCCTTCCTTCCTTCCTTTCTCTTCCTTTCCCCCCCTCAATATCTCCCCTTCCTTCCTTCCCTTTCTTTCTCTTCCTTCCTTTCTCCTTCCTTTCTCCTCCTTTTTGCTTTCTCTCACTATCTCTCCTTCCTTCCCACCCATTCTTTCTCCTCCCTTCCTCCCTACCTCCTTCCTTCCTTCCTTTCCCTTCTTTCTTTTTTCCTCCTTTCTTCTTTCTCTATTTCTCCTTCCCTTTCTTTCTCCTCCTTCCTTTATTCCTTCCTTTCCCTTCCTTTCTTTCACCTTCCTTTTCCTCCTTTTTTCTTTCTCTCACTATCTCTCTCTCCTTCCTTCCCTCCCTCCTGCCTTATTTCTTTCTCTTTCCTCTCTTCCTTCCTTCTTTCTTTTTCTTTCTCTTTTCTTTCTTTCTTCTCTCTTTCTCTCTTTCTCTTTATTTCTCTCCCCCCTTCCTTCCTTCCCCCCTCTCTCTCTTTTCCTCTCCTTCCTCTCCTCCCTCCCTTCCCTCTCCTTTAATCCTTCCTCCCTCCCTTCTCTTTCTTTCTCTCTCCTTCATTCCTTCCTTCTCTCCTTCCTTCCTCTATCCTTCCTTCCTTCTCTCTTTTACTTTCCTTCCTTCCTTCTCTCTCCTTTCATCCTCCCTCCCTTCTCTATCTCTTTCTCTTTCTTTCCTTCTTTCCTCCTTTTTTTCCTTCCTTCCTTCTCTCTATTTCCCTCTCCTTCCCTTCTTCTTCCCTCTCCATTCATCCTCCCTCCCTTCTCTTTCTTTCTCTCTCCTTCTCTCCTTTTTTCTTCCTTCCTTCCTTCTTCTTCCTTTCTTTCTCTCACTCTCTCTCTCCTTCCTTTTCATTCTCTCTCTCTCTCCCTTCTTCTTTGTTTCATGGAGATTATATCCCATTGGCCTTTATCTTCACACCGATGCTACCCATGGCGGCACATCCTTGGGGCCCTGATCCCCTGGCGCTTCAGCCACCCTCCCTCCCTATGTGCCCTCCTCCTCCTCTTCGTCCTCTTGGGCCTTTCCCCTTCCCTTCCTCCCTTCCCATCCTTTCCTCTCTGCCCAGGAGGCTGGTGTCGTTTGCTCGCAACGAAGGCGGCATCAATATTTCATGGCTGAAAGACTATCCTTGCATCGAGCCACAAAAGGAAAAGAGTCGCGATGGATCAGCGCTCAGTGCATTCATTTTCACGTATTTGAAAGAGTTATAGCAGGCCTGCCCAACAGGCGGCCAGCGGCCCGTACATGGCCCGCCAGCCCCTTGGACGCGGCCCGCCTACCCTCCTGGGATAAATAATATTTGGGGGGGAAAATGGGGGAAAAATTGAAAAAAAGGTTTTTGGGGAAAAAATGGGGGGGCGGGGCCGCTCGGGGGACAGGGCTGCTCGCGGTCATGTGCGGGAGGGCGGGAGGGTGCCTCGCCTCTCCCACCCGGCGTCCTGCAGGGCGGCCTGCCCCTTTTCGGCGGGGCTGGGTGACGTCAGCAAGCCTCGCCGAAAAGGGGCGGGACGCGCAGGACGCCGGCGTGGTGACGTCAGGCGTGCTGATGTCAGCACGCCGTCAGGAGCGACCCCGCCCCCGTGAGCGACCCCGCCCCCCGCTGCGGCCCCCCAGGTCATCAGTGACCAGAACTCCGGCCCCTGGGCCAAAAGAAGTTGGACAGCCCTGAGTTATAGGATCTAGATCGGGCCTGGGCCAACTTGGGCCCTCCAGGTGTTTTGGACTCCAACTCCCACAATTCCTAACAGCCAGTAGGCTGTTAGGAATTGTGGGAGTTGGAGTCCAAAACACCTGGAGGGCCGGAGTTTGCCTGTGCTTAAGCCCGCCAAATTTCAGAACGTTTCACTGTATTGGAACTCAGACCGATTTCTTCTCCTAATTGGGGCTTTCAGATGTTGATGCATCCTGGGAGATGTAGTTTAGGGCTCCTCTCCTTCCCAGACTACATTTCCCAGAGTTCTATGCTGTAGCTCCGTGTCCTTGGAAGATCTGCTTCCAGTGTGGATCAAAGCAGACACGGATCCACCAAATGCCACTGAGGGAAGCATAATAATAGCAATAGTAATAGTAATAATAATAATTTAATTTCTTATCCGCCTCTCCTACTAGTGGCTCGAGGCAGGTTCACAACACAATCAAAACGCACAGACTCGCAAAAATGATATAACATTTTTATATATATATATATATATATATATATATATATATATAATGCATTTCTATGAAATGTATATTAAGTAAATATTAAAAGTGACTTCCTCAAGGTCTGAGAAGCCAGTCCCTGTGTAGACCAGAAAGAGAAAGGAAGAAGGGAAGAAGGAAGGAAGGAAGGGAGGAAAGATAGATAGAAAGAGAGAAGGAGAGAGAAAGAAAGAAGGAAAAAGAGAAAGAAAAGCAGAGAGAAAGAAAAAAGAAGGGAGGGAGGTAGGAAAGAAAGAAAGATAGAAAGAAGAAGAGAGAGAAAGAAGGAAAGAGCGAAAGAAAAGCAGAGAGAAAGAAAAAAGAAGGGAGGGAGGTAGGAAAGAAAGAAAGATAGAAAGAAGAAGTGAGAGAAAGAAGGAAAGAGAGAAAGAAAAGCAGAGAGAAAGAAAGAACAAGAAAGGAGGGAGGGAGATGAGAGAGATAGAAAGAAAGAGAGAAAGAAAGAGAATGATAGATAGATAGATAGATAGATAGAGAGAAAGCAGGGTGAGAAAAAAGAAGAAAAGACAGAAAGAGAATGAAAAGCAGAGAGAGAGAAAGAAAGGGAGGGAGGGAGACAGGGAAGAAGATGAGAGAGATAGAAAGAAAGAGAGAAAGAAAGAAAGAAGGAGAGAATGATAGAAAGAGAGACAGAAAGGAGGGTGAGAAAAAAGAAGAAAAGACAGAAAGAGAATGAAAAGCAGAGAGAGAGAGAGAGAGATGTGAGGGAGAGAAGAAGATTAGAGAGAGAGAGAGAGAGAGAGAGAATGATAGAGAGAGAAAGGAGGGTGAGAAAAAAGAAAAGACAGAAAAAATGAAAAGCAGAGAGAGAGAATGAAAGATGAGAGGGAGGAAGAAGATGAAAGAGATAGAAAGAAAGAGAGAAAGACGGAAGGAAGGAAGGAAGGAAAGAGAGAAAGAAAGAAAGAAAAAAGGAAGGAAGGAAGGAGAGGGAGAAAGAGAGAGAGGTACAGTATATCGAAAGAAGCAGAGAGAGCGCGCGAGAAAGAAAAAAGAAAGAAAGAGAAAAATAAGGGAGGGAGGAATAAGGAAAGAGAGGGAAAGAAAGAAGGAAGGAGAGAAGAAAGAATGAAAAAGAGAAGAAGCAGAGAGAAAGAGAGAGAAAGAAGGAAGGTTAGAAGGGAAAGAAAGAAAGAAGGGAGGAATAAGGTAGGAAAGAAAAAGAAAGAAGAAGTGAGAAAGAGAGAGAGGAAGAAGGAAGAAGAGAAAGAAGAAAAAAGAAAGGAATAAGGAAGGAGAGAGAAATGAAAGAAAAAGAGAAAGAAGCAAAGAGAAAGAGAGAGAAAGAAGGAAGGGAGAAGGGAAAGAAAGAAAAAAGAAGGGAGGAATAAGGTAGGAAAGAAAAAGAAAGAAGAAGTGAGAAAGAGAGAGGAAGAAGGAAGACGAGAAAGTAGAAAGAAAGAAAAGAAAGGAATAAGGAAGGAGAGAGAAAGAAAGAAGGAGAGAGAAATGAAAGAAAAAGAGAAAGAAGCAGAGAGAAAGAGAGAGGAAGAAAGAAAGAAAGAAAGAAGAAGGGAGGAATAAGGTAGGAAAGAAAAAGAAGTGAGAAAGAGAGAGAGGAAGAAGAGAAAGAAGAAAGAAAGAAAGGAATAAGGAAGGAGGGCGAAAGAAGGAAGGAAGGAGAGAGAAATGAAAGAAAAAGAGAAAGAAGCAGAGAGAAAGAGAGAGGAAGAAAGAAAGAAAGAAAGAAAGAAAAGAGAGAGACAGAGAGAAAGAAAGGAGAGAGTGAAAGAAAGAAGCATGGTAGACAAGAGATGGTCCATTTTTTGGGCTAAATAGCCAACATAGAAATCTATTGACTGGTTTCTTTTGTTCCTACACGTTTTTCAATACATAATTCAGGCACAGTTCGGACCAAAACCCAGAATGGATGGACTCTGCCAACACCGGCGTAGCACCAAGGATGCTTTGAGTGTGCCTGCCTGGCCTTCTGTTCTGCACAGTCAGAACTACTTTGAAACCCAAAGGCTTCCATGGGTTGTTGAGGGCTGGAACTGGGCCTTCTTGGGGGGTGCCGCCCTCCCAGCCCTATCTCAATGGCACAAGAAGGCAACTGCCTGCGGAGCCACCCCCTCCTTGGCCCCGCTCTCCCCTTTTCCATCAGAGCATCATGCATTAATAATGGACACTGATCCATCTCTCGCCCGGCCTCTTTCTTCTTCCCTTCCTTTCTTTCCAGGCGGGGAAGAGGTTACAAAGCGTAACCCGAACTCAGGGCCCGGCTTCGGATCAAGTGTCCACGCAGGATCATCGCTTCCCTGGTGGTTCTGATCTGAGCAAATTGGGAGGAAGGAAGGAAGAAAAAAGAGAAGAAGGAAGGTAAAGAGAGGAAAGAATCGAGAGAAGGAAGGATGGAAAAAGAGAAGAAGGAAGGGAAAGAGAGGAAAGAAGCGAGAGAAGGAAGGAAGGAAGGAAGAAAAAAGAGATGAAGGAAGGGAAAGAGAGGAAAGAAGGGAAAGAGAGAAAAGGAAGGAAGGAAAAAGAGAAGAAGGAAGGGAAAGAGAGGAAAGAAGCGAGAGACGGAAGGAAGGAAGAAAAAAGAGACGAAGGAAGGGAAAGAGAGGAAAGAAGCGAGAGAAGGAAGGAAGGAAAAAGAGAAGAAGGAAGGGAAAGAGAGGAAAGAAGCGAGAGAAGGAAGGAAGGAAAAAGAGAAGAAGGAAGGGAAAGAAAGGAAAGAAGCGAGAGAAGGAAGAAAGGAAAAAGAGAAGAAGGAAGGGAAGGGAAAGAAAGGAAAGAAGCGAGAGAAGGAAGAAAGGAAAAAGAGAAGAAGGAAGGGAAAGAGAGGAAAGAAGCGAGAGAAGGAAGGAAGGAAGAAAAAAGAGAAGAAGGAAGGTAAAGAGAGGAAAGAATCGAGAGAAGGAAGGATGGAAAAAGAGAAGAAGGAAGGGAAAGAGAGGAAAGAAGCGAGAGAAGGAAGGAAGGAAGAAAAAGAGATGAAGGAAGGGAAAGAGAGGAAAGAAGCGAGAAAAGGAAGGAAGGAAAAAGAGAAGAAGGAAGGGAAAGAGAGGAAAGAAGCGAGAGACGGAAGGAAGGAAGAAAAAAGAGACGAAGGAAGGAAAGAGAGGAAAGAATCGAGAGAAGGAAGGATGGAAAAAGAGAAGAAGGAAGGGAAAGAGAGGAAAGAAGCGAGAGAAGGAAGGAAGGAAGGAAGAAAAAAGAGATGAAGGAAGGGAAAGAGGAAAGAAGCGAGAAAAGGAAGGAAGGAAAAAGAGAAGAAGGAAGGGAAAGAGAGGAAAGAAGCGAGAGACGGAAGGAAGGAAGAAAAAAGAGACGAAGGAAGGGAAAGAGAGGAAAGAAGCGAGAGAAGGAAGGAAGGAAAAAGAGAAGAAGGAAGGGAAAGAAAGGAAAGAAGCGAGAGAAGGAAGAAAGGAAAAAGAGAAGAAGGAAGGGAAGGGAAAGAAAGGAAAGAAGCGAGAGAAGGAAGAAAGGAAAAAGAGAAGAAGGAAGGGAAGGGAAAGAAAGGAAAAAGAGAAGGAAGAAAGAGGAAAGAAGCGAGAGAAGGAAGAAAGGAAAAAGAGAAGAAGGAAGGGAAGGGAAAGAAAGGAAAGAAGCGAGAGAAGGAAGAAAGGAAAAAAGAGAAGAAGGAAGGGAAAGAGAGGAAAGAAGCGAGAGAAGGAAGGAAGAAAGGAAAAGAGAAGAAGGAAGGGAAAGAGGAAAGAAGCGAGAGAAGGAAGGAAGGAAAAAGAGAAGAAGGAAGGGAAAGAGAGGAAAGAAGCGAGAGATGGATGGAAGCTAGGAAGGAAGGAAAAAGAGAAGAAGGAAGGGAAAGAGAGGAAAGAAGTGAGAGAAGGAAGGAAGGAGAAAGAGAAGAAGGAAGGGAAAGAGAGGAAAGAAGCAAGAGAAGGAAGGAAGGAAAAAGAGAAGAAGGAAGGGAAAGAGAGGAAAGAAGCGAGAGAAGGAAGGAAGGAAGGAAAAGAGAAGGAAGGGAAAGAGAGGAAATAAGTGAGAGAAGAAGGAAGGAAGGAAGGAAGGAAGGAAGGAAGGAAGAAGGAAGGAAGGAAGGAAGGAAGGAAGGAAGGAAGGAAGGAAGAAGAGAGATGCTTTGGACTGTCCGGTTTCTTTGCAACCCAATCAAAGAGATTAAAGCAGGACATACATTGTTGTTGTTGTTGTTGTTGTTGTTTAGGTGGATGGACACACATGCCCCAAAATTCCAGGAGTCCAGAAGCATTTAGAAAGCTTTACTCAATTAAATAATGATGATGATGATGATGATGATGATAATTCCAAGATGTTTGCTTTGGCATAGTGCAGTAATCCTCCACTTCATTTCTCATGAAAGCCAGTCCTTCTTTTCCTTCTTTCCTTTCTTATTCCTTCTTTCTCTTTCGCTTCTTTCCTCTTTCCCCCTTCCTTCCTTTTTTCCCTTCCTTCCTCCTTTTTCCTTCCTCTCTTTCCCAACCTTCCTCTCTCTTCTTCCTTCCTTCCATCTCTTTTTCTCCCTCCTTCACTTCCTCTCTCTTACCTTCCTTCCCTCTTTCTTCTTCCTTCCTTCATTCCTTCCTCTTTTTCTGTTTCCTTCCTTCTTTCCTCTTTTCCTTCCTTTCTTCTCCTTTTCCTTTCTTTTTCCTCTCTTTTTCCCTGCCTCCACCTCTTTCTCTTCCTTCCTTCCTCTCTCTGACTTTCACTTCCCTTTTTCCTTCCTTTTTCTTTCTCCCTCCCTCTCCCTCCCTTCCTCTCTCTTCTTCCAACCTTCCCACTTTCTCTTCCCCTTCCCACCCACTTTGCTTTCTTTCTTTTCTCTCTTTTCCCCTTCTTTCCTTCCTTCCTTCCTCTCTCACTTTTACTTCCCCCTTCTTCCCTTTTTTTCTTCCTTCCTTCCTTCCCCCTTTTTTCCCCTTCCTTCCTCTTTCTTTCCAACCTTCCCACTTTCTCTTCTCCTTCCTTTGTACTCTTTCTTCCTTTCTCTTTCCTTCCTTCCTCTTTTTTTCCTTGCTTCCTTCTATCCTTCTTCTTCTTCCTTCCTCTCTCATTTTCACGTCCTTTCTTCCTTTTTTGCTTTTTTCTACCTTCCTTCCTCCTTTCCCCCTCTTTTCCTTCCTTCCCTCTCTCTTCCCTTCTTCCCAAAGAGATTAAAAGCAGGATATACATTGTTGTTGTTGTTGTTGTTGTTGTTGTTTTAGGTGGATGGACACACATGCCCCAAAATTCCAGGAGTCCAGAAGCATTTAGAAAGCTTTACTCAATTAAATAATGATGATGATGATGATGATGATGAAATTCCCAAGATGTTTGCTTTGCATAGTGCAGTAATCCTCCACTTCATTTCTCATGAAAGCCAGTCCTTCTTTCCTTCTTTCCTTTCTTATTCCTTCTTTCTCTTTCGCTTCTTTCCTCTTTCCCTTCCTTCCTCTTTTTCCCTTCCTTCCTCCTTTCCTTCCTCTCTTTCCCAACCTTCCTCTCTCTCTTCTTCCTTCCTTCCATCTCTTTCTCCCTCCTTCACTTCCTCTCTTTACCTTCCTTCCCCTCTTTCTTCTTCCTTCCTTCATTCCTTCCTCTTTTCTGTTTCCTTCCTTCTTTCCTCTTTTCCTTCCTTTCTTCTCCTTTTCCTTTCTTTTTCCTCTCTTTTTCCCTGCCTCCACCTCTTTCTCTTCCTTCCTTCCTCTCTCTGACTTTCACTTCCCTTTTTCCTTCCTCTTTTCTTCTCCCTCCCTCCCTCCCTTCCTCTCTCTCTTTCCAACCTTCCCACTTTCTCTTCCCCTTCCTACCTACTTTGCTTTCTTTCTTTCTCTCTTTCCTTCCTTCTTTCCTTCCTTCCTTCCTCTCTCACTTTTACTTCCCTTCTTCCTTTTTCTTCCTTCCTTCCTCTTTTCCCCTTCCTTCCTCTTTCTCTTTCCAACCTTCCCACTTTCTCTTCTCCTTCCTTTGTACTTTCCTTTCTTCCTTTCTCTTTCCTTCCTTCCTCTTTTTCCTTGCTTCCTTCTATCCTTCTCTCTTCCTTCCTTCGTCTCATTTTCACTTCCTTTCTTCCTTTTTTGCTTTTTTCTACCTTCCTTCCTCCTTTCCCCTTCTTTCCTTCCTTCCTCTCTCTTTCCCTTCTTCCCACTTTCTCTTCCCCTTCCTTCCTACTTTCCTTCCTTCCTTTCTCTCTTTCTTTTCTTCCTTCCTATATTTTTTCTTCCTCCTTCCCTCCTTCCCTTCCCTCCCTCTTCTTTTCTTTCTTCTTCTTTTCTTCCTTCCTCTCTCCCTTTCTTTTCCTTCCTCTCTTCCTCTCTTTCACTACCTTTCTTCCTTCGTTGCTTCCTTCATTCCCGCCTCCCCCCTTTTTTCCTTTCTTCCACCCTTCTTTTTCCTTCCCTTCTTCTCTCTATTTCTCTATTTCCTTCTCTCTCTCTGCCTTGGGCAACCTGGTTTCACCTGCTAAGCCCCTAAGCCTCCTTCAGGCCACCCGCTGTTCATTAGGAGGCAGGTTAATCTGGCTGGAAAGGCCCCGCTCTCTTCATCCCTCCATCTCTCTCTTTCTCTCCTTCACATAAACAACACTCCCTTCCTTCCTTCCTTCCCTCTCTCTCTCTCTCTCTCTCTCTCTCGCTTATTTCCTCTCTTTCCCTTCCTACTTCCTTTTTTCCTTCCTTCCTTCTTTCTCTCTCTCACTTCATTCCTCTTTCCCTTCCTTCTTCTCTTTTCCCTTCCTTCTCTCTTCTCGCTTCTTTCCTTCTCTTTTCCTTCCTTCCTTCTCTCGCTTCTTTCCTCTCTTTCCCTTCCTTCTCTTTTTCCTTCCTTCCTTCCCTCTCATGCACTTCTTTCCTCTTTCCCTTCCTTCTCTTTTCCCTTCCTTCCATCTCTCTCGCTTCTTTCCTCTCTTTCCCTTTCTTCTCTTTTTCCTTCATTCCTTCCTTCTCTCTCTCGTGTGCTTCTTTCCTCTCTTTCCCTTCCTTCTTCTTTTCCCTTCCTTCCTTCTCTCGCTTCTTTCTTCTCATTCCCTTTGTTCTTATCTTTTGCCTTCCTTCCTTCCTTCTCTCTCTCGTGCACTTCTTTCCTCTCTTTCCCTTCCTTCTTTCGCTTCCTTTCTTCTCTTTCCCTTCCTTCTTCTCTTTTGCCTTCCTTCCTTCCTTCTTTCTCTCTCGTGCACTTCTTTCCTCTCTTTCCCTTCCTCCTTCTTTTCCCTTCCTTCTCTCGCTTCTTTCTTCTCTTTCCCTTCCTTCTTCTCTTTTGCCTTCCTTCCTTCCTTCCTTCCTTCCTTCTCTCGCTTCCTTCTTCTCTTTTGCCTTCCTTCCTTCCTTCCTTCCTTCTCTTCCTTCCTTCTTCGCTTTTCCCTTCCTTCCTTCCTTCCTTCTTCCTTCCTTCCTTCTCTCTTTTAGAGAATGGGTTGTCCACCGTCAATCTAGCCATGTAAGAGCTGCCAGGCCAGAGGATGGGCCTTGTGGTCTTATTCAGACGCATATGGACCTGATGTTGCCCAGGTTTGCATTTCTCCTGCGGCTTTTGCTTTCCCTCAGGCATCTTCTCCATCTCTCTTGTATTCCTTTCTCTCCTTCTTCTCTTGCTTTCTCTCAAGAACGTTCAGGCCTCTTTTTCTCCTTCTTCCTCTTACCTTTCACTCTTTTTGTTGACTTCCTTTTCCTTCCCTTCCTCTATTCTTTCTCCTGATCCTTGCTTCATCCTTTCTTTTATTTTCCCTTCTTTCTTTTTAACTTCCTTCCCCTAATCCCCATTCCTTTTTCTTCCTTCTTTCACCCCCTCTCACCTTTTTCTTTCTTCCCCATCTTCGATCTCCTTCCTTCCTTCCTTCCTTCCTTCCTTCCTTCCTTCCTTCCTTCCTTCCTTCCTTCCTTCCTTCCTTCCTTCCTTCCTTCCTTCTTTTCTCACCATCTTTTCTCTTTCCTCTCTTCCTTCTTTCCTCTCCATCTTCTCTTTTTAGTTTTCCTTCCTTCCTCTCCCCATCATCTCATTCTTTCGTTCGTTCCTTAATTACTCTTCATCTTCTTTCTTTCCTTTCCCTTCCATTCCTTTCCCTTTCTTTCAATCAATCTTCTCTGTCCTTCCTTTTTCCTCCCTCCTTCTCCATCTTTCTTTCTTTCCTTCATTCCCTCTCCTTTTCTCTCCCTCCTTCTATCTTATTTCTTCCCTCCCTCTCTCTCTTTCCCTTTTTTCCTTACCTTTCCTCCCTTCCTTCCTCTCTTTCCCAACCTTTCCCTCTCTCTTTCTTTCCTTCCCTCTCCTTCTCCCTCCCTCACTTCCTCTTTCCCTTCCTTCCTCTCTTTTCCTTCATTCCTTCCTCTTTTCTGCTTTTTCCTTCTTTCCTCTTTCCTTTCCTTTCCCTCTATTTTTCTCTGCTTCCCCTCTCTTTTCCTTCCTTCCTCTCTTTTTCACTTCCCTTCTTCCTTTTCTTGCTTTTCTCTTCCTTCCTTCCTCGTTTCCCATTCCTTCCTTCCTCTCTCCATCTTCTCTCTCTTTCATTCCTTCCTTCCTTCTCTTTTCTCTCCCTCCCTTCATCTTCTTTCTTTCCATCTTTTCTTTCGTTCCTCTCTCTCCCTCCATCTTCTTTCCATCTTCCTTCATTTTCCTTTCTTTCCATCTTCTCCTTGATTTTTTCCTTCCTTCCCTCTCTCTTTCTCTCCCCCTCCCTCCATCTTCTTTCTTTCCGTCTCCTTCCTTCCTTCTTTTCTTCCTGTTTTTCTATCTTCTCTCTCTCTCTCCTTCCTTCCCTCTTTTTCTCTCCTTCCCTCCATCTTCTTTCCATCTTTCCACCTAGCAACATCCAACCTGTTTCACTCCCTTTCTTCCTCACTGACATCACATAGGGCCACTTCACCCAGCAACAGCCAATCCGCTTTGTTCCTTTCCTTTCTCTCTATTCTGGGCCACAAAAGAGGATCACTTCACCCAGCAACAGCCAATCCGCTTTGTTCCTTTCCTTTCTTTCTATTCTGGGACCCAAAAGAGGGCCACTTCACCCAGCAACAGCCAATCTGCCTTGTTCTTTTCCTTTCTCTCTATTCTGGGCCCCAAAAGAGGGCCACTCTACCCATCAACAGCCAATCCGCTTTGTTCCTTTCCTTACTTTCTATTCTGGGCCCCAAACGAGGGCCACTTCACCCAGCAACAGCCAATCCGCTTTGTTCCTTTCCTTTCTCTCTATTCTGGGCCCCAAAAGAGGGCCACTCCACCCAGCAACAGCCAATCCGCTTAGTTCCTTTCCTTTCTCTCTATTCTGCGCCCCAAAAGAGGGCCACTTCACCCAGCAACAGCCAATCCGCTTTGTTCCTTTCCTTTCACTCTATTCTGGGCCCCAAAAGAGGGCCACTTCACCCAGCAACAGCCAATCCGCTTTGTTCCTTTCCTTTCTCTCTATTCTGCGCCCCAAAAGAGGGCCACTTCACCCAGCAACAGCCAATCCGCTTTGTTCCTTTCCTTTCTCTCTATTCTGCGCCCCAAAAGAGGGCCACTTCACCCAGCAACAGCCAATCCGCTTTGTTCCTTTCCTTTCTCTCTATTCTGGGCCCCAAAAGAGGGCCACTTCACCCAGCAACAGCCAATCCGCTTTGTTCCTTTCCTTTCTCTCTATTCTGGGCTCCAAAAGAGGGCCACTTCACCCAGCAACAGCCAATCTGCTTTGTTCCTTTCCTCTCACTCTATTCTGCCCCAAAAGAGGGCCACTTCACCCAGCCAATCTGCTTTGTTCCTTTCCTTTCTCTCTATTCTGGGACAGCCAATCCGCTTCCACCCAGTTCTTTCCTTTCTTTCTCTCTATGTCTGCAGCCCCTCAAAGGGCCACTTCATGTCCATGGCATGTCCATCAGCAACAAAGCCAATCAATGGGCTTCCTTTCCTTTCAGCCAGAGCTATTCTGCAGAACAAAGAGGAATTTCACCCAGGAACAGGCTGTCAATAACCAGAGATTCCTTTCATACTCTCTACTCACGGCCGCAGCAGATATGAAAGGCCGGTGTTATCTTACGCAGCCCTTTGGAAATGTAGGCCAAGGGATGCGATTTGCATCTCTCGGGATCCTATTGCATGCTTTCCAACAGACAGAACGGGAGAATCACCCAGCAACAATAAATAATAAATCCTTTCCTTTCTCTAATTCTAGCCCCAAAGAGGGAATTTCACCCAGCAATTATCAGCCAATAATAATTTGTTCCTTTCCTTTCTCAATATTCTGCATCCCAACAATGATGCCACATACTTGCAATACTTATAATAATAATAAAAATTGCATAATTATTCCTTTGGACCTTTCTCAATCCATTCTGCTATTATTAAAAGAATAATACTTCAATAATAATAACAGCCAATGACTATGTTCCTATTATTTCTCTCTATTCTTGTTATGCCCACAATGGCCACTTCACCAACAACAACAGCCAATAATAATTGTTCCTTTCCTTTCTCTCTATTCTAGTTATTACTATATTGGAAGTATTATAATTATTATGCAAAATGATGATACGTAGTACTTGCAATAATAATAAAAATAGCGTAACAATATATTAATAATAATACATTGGATTTATGCATAACAATGGCAATTGTCATTACTATTAATATAAACAATAATAACACTCCAATAATAATAATAGCATAACAATGACTCTGTTGTTATTATTGTATTGGAATTATTGTTGTTGTTGTTATGCATAACAATGGCTCTGTTATTAGTGATAGCAATAACAATACTTGTAATAATAATACTATAATAATAATAATTGCACAACAATGCCTCTATTATTGTTATTACTATATTGGAATTATTATAATTTTTATGCAGAACAATCATAATACTTGCAATAATAATAAAAATAGCATAACACTATATTATTATTACTAATAATAATAATAATACATTGAACTTATGCATAGCAAGCACCGGGAATTGTGGCGCAGCTGGCTGGGTGTCAGCTGCATAAGATCTCTACTGACCAGAAGGTCATGAGTTCGAAGCCTGCCCAGGTAGAGGTGTGCTCCCGACCTATTGTGTAGCCTGTTGTCGACCTTTGCAACCCGAAAGACAGTTGCATCTGTCAAATAGGAAATTAAGGTACCACTTAGTGGGGAGGCTAAATTTAACTGATTTACGAGGCCATTAAAAAAAAAGATCTCCAGGAAACACGCTGAGGAATGAAGAGGTGCGACAGCTCCCCCTGGTGGCCAGATGTTAAATTGCCTCCGTCTGTCTTCTGTGTTTGTGTGTCTAAGTGCAATGTGTACATTGTAATCCGTCCTGAGTCCCCTGCGGGATGAGACAGGTGGAATATAAATGAAGTTAAATAAATAAATAAATAAATAAATAAATAAATAAATAAATAACAATGGCAATGGAGGGGGGGGGAGGTCTCTGGGAGACTCCCATTAACTTGTGGGGTCCCCCAGGGGGCCATCCTCTCCCCTTTATTATTCAACATCTATATGCGCCCCCTGGCCCAGCTGGCCCGCGACTTTGGTCTGGAGTGTTATCAGTATGCGGATGACACCCAGCTCGTGCTGAGAATGGACGGCAGGCCGGACTCCGTACCCGATTGTTTCCAGCAATGCCTTGAAGCCGTGACTGGTTGGCTGCGCTCCAGCCGGCTGAAGGTGAATCCATCGAAGACGGAGATCCTGCGGCCTGATCGCCCTGGGCTGGGTGAGTGCCGGTTGCCTACCCTGGATGGCGAGCAGCTGAGCCCGTCATCTTTGATTAAAAGCCCGGGGGTTCAATTGGACCCATTGCTGGCCATGGAGGCCCAGGTCTCTGCGGTCACAAATCGTCATTTTTCCACCTGCGACAGGCTAGGCGACTGGCCCCCTACCTATCCAGGGACGACCTTGCCACGGTAATCCAAGCGACGTCATCTCGAGGTTAGACTACTGTAACGGCCTCTACATAGGCCTTCCCTTGTCGACAATTCGGAAACTCAAGGTGGTGCAAAATGCTGCGGCTCGCTTGCTGGCGGGAGCACCGGCAGGAGAGCACATCACGCCCATTCTGCGGCAATTGCACTGGCTTCCAATCGAGTACCGAATTGTCTTCAAGGTATTGGTTCTGACCTTCAAGGCCTTACATGGTCTGGGGCCAGTGTACCTGAGGGACCGCCTCACCCCATACGTTCCTCAGAGATCACTGCGCTCGGAAAAGCGCAACCTGTTGACGGTACCATCTGTCCGCTCCTGCCACCTCTCCAGCACAAGGCAATGAGCCTTTTCAGTCGCTGCCCCAATGCTCTGGAATGTATTACCACATGATGCCCGGGCTATGGCGGAGCTTACCTCATTCCGGAGGGCCTGCAAGACTGTATTGTTCAGAATTGCCTTCGATTGATGCCCCTGGAGACTGTAATTGCTTGCTATCATTGCTGTTGCACCATTTGCAACTGTTATTCTTGTTGTTTTGTGATGTATCACTGTTTTACAGTGCATTTTAACATGTGTGTGAACCGCCCCGAGCCAGCCGGGAGGGGCGGAATATAAGATTGAACAAACAAACAAACAAACAAATAAATAAAATTGCTATTAATAAAACAATAACAATACTCCAATAATAGCATAACAGTGACTGTTGTTATTATTATAATATTGGAATTATTGTTGTTGTTATGCATAACAATGGCTCTTATTATATTGGAATTATTATTATGCATAGCAATGACTGTTACTATTATTATATTAGAATTATTATTATTATGCATAATAATGACTCTGTTATTATTATTAATAGTTACAATAATATTTGCAATAGTAATACATATTTTACCTAGGCATTTCAACTTTGTTGTCACAGCCCGGTCCCTGTAAATTGTCATCCGTTCCCTTGTTTCTCTGTCCAGATCGTCCAGCTCTGCGTGTGTCCACAATTCCAGGCGTGTACCCAATGACGGGGAAGGCCCAGGGGTTGATAGCCTTGATTTTATTTCTGCCATTTAATTTGCTCTTCAGATTTTTTTTGACCCTTTGGGCATATTCTATACCGTTATGGCCCAGCTTACTTGTCCGAACACATCTGCCTCTATGTCCCATCTCGCAGCCTAAGATCATCTGTGGAGGCCCTGCTCTCGCTCCCGCCAACATCACAAATGTGTTTGGTGGGGACGAGAGACAGGGCCTCCTCAGCGGTGGCCCCCTGCCTATGGAACGCACTCCCAAACGAAATAGGATCGACTCCATCCCCTCCTGGATTTCAGAAAAAGATATATTAAAATCGTGGTTCTGAGTCCAGGCCTTCGGGCAGCAGACATAATTTGCACCTTAGTGGACATTGACTGGAATGGCGTTGCGGCAGATGACATTGTGCTTTGATTTATGGTTTTAACTAATGCTATATTGATTTGTTTTTAATGATTATGTAATTGTCTTAATGTTTATGTATGTGGCGGGGATTATATTGTCATATTTGTGGTGTAGCCAGGCCTGGATTAGCTTCTTTTGGCGCCCTAGGCCAAAAGAAGCCCTGCCCCCACGGTGTGCTGCGCATGCGCGACAGTGGCCCCGAGGGTGGGGCTTCCGCCCGCCGCTTCCTCCTCCTCTCACATCCGGAAAATGGTCGTGGGGAGAGGAGGAGGAAGGGAAGCCGTGCCCCGGGACCGCTGGCGGGCATGTAAGCCGTCCTAAGAAGTGGCGGGGTACAAATGCCAGAAATAAATAAAATAAATAAATAATATTCTTTGCTGACCATATTTTTCATGTGTCCATGCTTGATATTGTTCAGCTGTAGTATGCCCAGATAAGTATAGGCTTATTATTATATTGGAATTACTATGCATAACAATGACTCTATTATTATTATTATTAATAATAATACGAGTAATAACCGCATTACTATAATAATATTACTATTACATTAATATCACCCTGTACTGCATATAAATATAATGCACTGTGAATATAATATAATATATTTTATATACGTATAATATTGATAATATTATAATATAATACAATATAATACTACTAATAATGATATATTATAATTATATATTTTATATTACATGTAATATAAAATAGATCTTGTTAGATCTTGCCGAGAGGGGTTACGAGGCCCCCTGGGCACGATCATAAATAGCTCCCTTGAGCAAGGAGTCTTCCCGGGGGGGTTAAAAGAGGCCATGGTGAAACCGCTGCTGAAGAAGCCGAACTTTGATTCTTCGGCTCCCTCCTATTACAGGCCTGTTTCCAACTTGCCTTTCCTAGGCAAAGTAATTGAGAGGGCAGCAGCGGATCAGCTGCAGCAGTTCCTAGACGACACAGCTGGACTTGATCCCTTCCAGTCCGGCTTCCGTATTGGGCATGGGACGGAGACTGTGCTTGTCGCCATTACAGACCAACTTCGCCGCCAACTGGACCAGGGCGGATCAGCACTGCTTGTCTTGTTAGATCTGACAGCAGCGTTTGATACTGTACATCATGCACTGTTGACCCACCGTTTAGCCGGCTCCGGGGTTGGGGGGACTGCCCTTCAATGAGTGGCCTCCTTCCTCCGGGACCGGGACAACGTGTGGAGGGGCGGGGAGGTCTCCGGGAGACTCCCACTAAATTGTGGGGTCCCCAGGGGCCATCCTCTCCCCCCTTGTTATTCAACGTTTACATGCGCCCCCCCTGCCCAGCTGGCCCGCGACTTTGGTCTGGAGTGTTATCAGTATGCGGATGACACCCAGCTTCTGCTGAGAATGGACGGCAGGCCGGACTCCGTACCCGATTGTTTCCATCTATGCCTTGAAGCCGTGACTGGTTGGCTGCGTGCCAGCCGGCTGAAGGTGAATCCATCGAAGACGGAGATCCTGTGGCCTGGTCGGCCTGGGCTGGGTGGGTGCTGGTTGCCTACCCTGAAGGACCGCCTTACCCCGTACTTGCCCCCGAGATCACTGCGATCAGATGAACAGAATCTGTTACTAATTCCATCAGTCCGCACCTGCCACCTATCGACGACCAGACAAAGGTCCTTTTCTGTGGCGGCACCGGTCCTTTGGAACGCCCTCCCGGACAGCGTTCGGGCCATCTCTGAATTGGCCCCATTCCAGAGGGCGTGCAAGACGGCCCTCTTCGGCCTAGCCTTTAATTAGGCACTCCGGACCAAGAGTTATGCTATGCCTTTATACCCGCATTGGTCGATATAACCTGTTTTTAATGTGGTTTTATGTTATTATGTTTTTAAATTGTAGGGCCGTATGTCGTTATGTAACCGACATGCCGCCCATGTATTTTATTGTGATCCGCCCCGAGCCTGCTGGGAGGAGCGGAATACAAGAGCGAATAATAAATAAATAAATAAATAAATATTACTAAATATACAGTATGATGTTATAGTACAATGTCATATATAATATTAGTATTGTGCTATGGCAATAATATAATATATTGTATTTACATTTTACTTGGAAGCCACTCTGAGTCCCCTTTGGGGTAAGAAGGGCGGCATATAAATGTCGTAAATAAATAAAGAAGTGGGTTGATAACCATGGAAACCCATGCTAAAATGGAAACTAGTGAGTCTTCATTCCTTTATGTGCTTTCCTTCTCCCTCCTTTTTTACGCCATCTCAATCAATGTACAATGCAGAAGGAGAAGCACAAGATCTGTCAGAGTAATGTTAGCAGCCCGCAAAATGTCTCAAAACTCAAAAAATACACGAATCTGTTGCTTTAAGTAGAAACAAAAATATAGTTCTATTCACTGTCATGCCCGGATTACCCATAAGGCCAGGCGAGGCCATGGCCTCGGGCGGCGGCCATGGAGGGGCGGCAAAATGGCGACCGGACCTTCGGGTCGCCACGGCATGTAGGTTGCAGTTGTTGAGGAGGGAGGGAGTGAGCGGGAGGAGGAGCCGAGGTGAGGAGCCAGGAGAGGGGGGGGGCGGGTTCCAGGCCGGCCTTTTTCCTCCCTTCCTCCCTCTTCCCGCACGAGGGAGAAGGAAGTCCTGCCCCTAGGCGCCTGACGTAGCTTCCCCCTGCCACCTCCTCGCTCGCACGTGCGCCGCTCCTTCCTTCAGTGAAGGAGGGAGGGGTGCCCGTGCATGCGAGCGAGGAGGCGTTGGGGGGAAGCCTCGTCAGACGCCCTACGGGCGGAGGGACTTCCCCCCGACTCCGTCTCTCGCGCGCGGGCACCGCCGCACTCCTTCTTTCAGTGAAGGAAGGAGCACGGCGCCCGCGCACGAGAGAAAGAGGGAGCCAGGAGGAAGTCCCGCCGCCGCCCGTAGGGCGTTTGACGGGGCTTCCCCTCGACGCCTCCTCGCTCGCATGCACGGGCGCCCCTCCCTCCTTCACTGGAAGAAGGAGCGGCGCGCACGCGAGGAGGTGGCGGGGGGAAGCCACGTCAGGCGCCTAGGGGCGGGACTTCCCCCGCCGCCGCCTCGCTCACGCTGCCCCCCCTCAGGCAGCCCCGCCCCTGGGGGAGGCACTTACCGGGTGTGGCCTCGGGTGGCCCCAATCCTTAATCCGGGCCTGTTCACTGTAGACCAAAAGCACAAAGCAAAACAGAAGGATTGTTCTCACCAATATACAACAAACAATATCTCCGGTGAGTCTTCTTCTTTACACAACGATATGCAAACATATAGCAAAATAATACAGCTTCTCTACTTAGTTATCAGTAGAATGTGTCCTTGTCTTGCCATCAACAAGCAGTTTCCTTGGAACTCCAAACGGCATCACTCTTCAGCTTCAGGACGCTGCGTAACCCCTCCCAGCAACAGCCAAAGGTTTCTTCAGCTCAAAACGAGCCATCAAGCTAAGCCAAAATGCAAAGCTCAAAGCTTGCAAGCCTTAGTGCCTTGTTATATGCAGGAATAGATAACACACCCAATTAACTTGTGGCAGCTATAACAGAAAAGGTTCTGATCCTCCCTGTTAGGTAGAAAAAGCCTGTTGTAAACCCTTAGTAGCAACAGGATCTAGAACTCCAAAATTGCTGCCATTGGTATCCTGATGGTTTTTTTAAGAATAAGTTTCCAAACAATGATACTTCTAGAACAGGGCTGTCCAACTTCTACCAGCCCAAGGGCCGGAATTCCGGTGACTGATCAGGTGGCGGACCGGGCCTCAGCGGGGGCGTGGTCGCTCACGGGGGGTGTGGTCGCTCACAGGGGCAGGGCCGATCGCGGGGGCGGGGCCGATCGCGGGGGGCTATTTCTCCCAGTTCTGCCGCCCTGACTGATGTTGTAGGAGGGAGGGCGAAGCTAAGGATGGCTCCCCTTGGCCCCTCCCTCCCTCCCACAGCGTCAGCCAGGGCGGCAGAAGTGGCGATTTCTCCCGGTTCTGCCGCCCTGGCTGACATTGTAGAAGGGAGGGTGGAGCTAAGTGGGGCTCTCCTTGGCCCCTCCCACAGCATCAGGGTGGCAGAAGCAGCGTGCGCATTCACACTTTTTGGGGGGATTTTTTGGGGATTTTTTTTTAAAAAAATTAGGGATTTATTTTTATTTTTATTGCAGGAGGGTAGGGGGGCCAGATCCAAGGGGCTGGCGGGCCGTGTATGGCCCGCGGGCCGCCTGTTGGACAGCCCTGTTCTAGAACAGGGGTGCTCATTACGTCGATCGCAATCTACTGGTCGATTGTGGAGGCAGTACTGGTCGATCGCAGCGGAAGAGATTTCAAGTCATGGAAGCAACTCTCGCGAGATTTCTCATGTGTTCACTTGTGTTTCTGGGAACTGTAGTCCTACAGAGCTGCGCTCCCCGATCATTATTTATTATGTGTGTTGGGCAATATTGGCTTATTCAGTTATGCAAGGTACATCAACATACATTGTACATACAAAGAACCCTTAATAAATTTGAAAATAGTTATATGTTTTACATTTTTGTAGTGGGTAGGTAGATCATTTCAACGTGGTTGTTTTATAACAGTGTTTCCCAACCAGTGTGCCATGGCACACTAGTGTGCCGTGAGCGATCATCAGGTGTGCCGTGGGAAATTGGAACCTCCAGTACCCTTCCTTCCCCCTCCTGCCGAACACTTTTTCTTCTCCACTCGGGCTCCCGTCTTCCCAACCTCGCTCTGCTCGCTTTGCCTCGCATTGCTCATGCTGCCGCCATTTTGACCTGAGGGGGCAGCGTGAGCGTGTTCAGGAGGGCAGGGGGGAGGGAGGAAGACGTAGGGTGAGTCTGCGCAGTAGCGCCCGCACGGGTCACGTCTTCCTCCCTCCCCCCTCCCCTCCTGAAGAAGGGAGCCCGAGTGCCGAAGAAAAAGTAAGTGTTCGGCAGGAGGGGGAAGAAAGGGCGCGAAGGGGGAGGGGAAGGGGGAGGAAGAGGTCTCTGTCGAAAGCTGGCATGGGCAAACTTGGACCTTCCAGAAGTTTTGGACTCCAACTCCCACCATTCCTAGCAGCCTCAGGCACTTTTCCTTTTCCCCCTCAGCCATTTAAGCAGGAAAGGGCCTCAGGCTGCTAGGAATGGTGGGAGTTGGAGTCCAAAGCACCCAGAGGGCCAAAGTTTTCCCACGCCTGTTTTAGGGACCTTAAAGTGGTGAGCCTCCTTCCAACATTGTGATTCTGGATAGAAAACAAACAACAACATAACATGACATTGTTTGAGTCCACAGTGCTCTCTGGGTGTAGGTGAACTACAGCTTCCAAATTCAAGGTCAATTCCCAAGCAAACCTTTTCAGTACTTTCTGTTGGTAAAGAGAGTTCAATATGCCAAGTTTGGTTCAATTCCATTGTTGCAAGAGTTCAGGATACTCTTTGATTGTGTGTTAACTATAAATTGAGGAAGACCTTTGTGTGTGTCTTTCTGCCATTCCTGCCAGGATATCTATGTTGTGTTCATCAAAACAGGCCCAGGTTTCACACTGAGTGTATAAATATATTAAAAAACATATTAACTATATGTATTACTGTGCTAGAGTGTCATTTTGTGTCATTTTGGTTGGTGGTGTGCCCCAGGATTTTGTAAATGTAAAAAGTGTGCTGCGGCTCAAAAAAGGTTGGGAAACACTGTTCTAGACCAACACAAACTCACACACATATACAGGGATAAATACATAGAGGATTTATCTCCTTCCTGAAAACTAACCCAATTCTCTATAAGATTTCCATGCACAGCGCGCCCTCTGGGGGCAAAGAAAGGTACTGCACGTTCCAGTGTTTTGAGTTTGGGAATAAAGGTGCATCTATTTACATGGCAGAATGGTTGCAGTTTGATACCCCTTGAACTGCCCTGGCTCAATGCTCTGGGATCCTGGGAGTTATAGTTTTATAGGAGCTATAAGCACTGGGAATTGTAGTCCTGACTTGCAGGTATATGGCACGCAGTCAAGGTTGAGAACATCTGCAGCAAGAAGCATCAATGTGCAACAGTGAAACACTGCCCCTTTGTGGTGGCTTGCAACACACTCCCTAAGTCTGGAAGCAATGGAATGGGTTGTCATAGGTTTTTCGGGCAGTATTTATATTCCGCCCTTCTCATCCCGCAGGGGACTCAGGGCAGATTACAATGTACATATACATGGCAAACCATAGACCAGGGCTGTCCAACTTCTACCGGCCAAAGGGCCGGAATGCCGGTCACTGATCACCTGGGGGGCCACCCTAGGCTTCTCACGTCAGACGCCCTAGGGGCGGGACTTCCCCCCGCCTCCTCCTCGCTCGCGTCGGCCCGTGCGCTCTGGCTCACTCATTGGTCCCTCCCTCTGCACGCGCGCGCGGTGTCGCGTGCCTGCCCCTGCCTCGCCTCGCGCTCACTTTCTGGAGGGGAGAAGGCAAGGCAAAGCGGGCAGGTGCCGCATTCACCGCTGCCGCAGCGATAAGGGGAAGAGCTGCCCGGCCTCGCTTACGAGGGAGGGAGCGCGCGAGGGAGAGCGCGAGCCAGGCCCCTTCCTCGCCACAGCCTCAGAAGCAAGACTTGCTTGCCTTTCCCCCCCGTGGAGGGAAGAAGCGATGAGCCATGAAGCCGCCTGTAAGGAGAAGTCCTCTGCGGCAGACCCCCCTCGCCCTCCTCCTCGCCTCGCCGTCGTCGTCCTCCTCCGCTGCCCCGCGCCCTCCGCTGGGCCTGGCTGCTGGCGTTCCTCCTCTGCTGCCTGGGAGGGCGGCGGGAGCTTACCTTCCTTCGCCGAAAAGGAAGAGAAAGGAAGGTGAGTTCCTGGGGCGGCCGCTGCAGCAGCCAGGGACATGGCGGAGGGCACCTCGCCGCTCCCACCCCGCCGCACATGCCCGCAAGCGGGCGTCTGACATGGCTTCCCTCCGCCTCCTCCTCACTCGCGTCGCCCCCGCCCCTCCTTGCGTCCCCCCCTCGAGATCAATTTTTTTTGGAATTTTTTTTATTTAAAAAAACAGCTGATTTTTTGTAGGAGAGTAGGTGGGCCACATCAAAGGGGCTGGCGGCCCGCATGCGGCCCACGGCCCGCCTGTTGGACAGGCCCACCATAGACCAGTGATTTTCAACCAGTGTACCGCAGAACACTAGTGTGCTGTAAGAGATCATCAGGTGTGCCGTGGGAAATTACAGTGGAGAGAGAGAGAGAGAGAGAGAAAGAGAGAGAGAGAGAGCCTAGCAGGAAACTTCAGGCAGCGGAAATGAGGCTTTCCTGGCCGAAGCAGCAATGCCGGCCAGCCTGGCTGCAGTCAGGGAGAGCCCTCGGCGTCCAGAACTTTCCTCCCTCCCTCCTCTCTCTCTCCTTCGCTTCCTTCCTTCCCTCCCTCTGCATGCCAAGGGCTACGTGGCCGGGCTGCGGCTCCTCCTGCTTCCTGGGCGCTCTTCTGCCCCCCTCCCCTCCGACAGCAAGGAGGAGGAGAGGGAGGAGGAGTCTGTGGGAGCTGCCCATGTCCGACCCCGCTCCCAGAGGCTCAAAGCGAGGCTTTCTGCCCTCTAGCCCCTCCGCGCCAGGGAAGGGGAGCAACCCCTCATCTCCTAGCCTCTCCTGGCTGGGCTCCGGGTTCGCTGCAGAGCAGAACAGAGCAGAGGCCGGGATGCGCAGCTCCACAGCCCAGCTTGGTCCCTTCCCGATCTGGCCCCAAGGCGACAGCAGGGAAGCCGAAGGGATGCGGCGGGGGAGGCACTCCTGGGGGGGGGGCTGAACCCCTTCGGGAAGGAGAGCTGGGGGTGGCGATGGCTGCGAGCTGGGGGTGGCGATGACTGAGCCACCCCGTGTGCTCAGTTCCTATTCGTCCTGCTCAGCCAAGCCCGCGTGCGCTTCGGCCACTTAGCGCAGCCCTCCCCCGCGGGACGGTGACGGGCCTCCTGCGCGTGGGCCTCCCAGGGGGGGCGGGAGGGGGGATTTGGCGGAAGCAGCGGCATCACGAGGGGGGAGGCTGACAGTTAGTAAAATGACAGAGTGTCATTTTGTGTCATTTTGGTTGGCGGTGTGCTCCAGGATATTGTAAATGTAAAAAAATGTGCCGTGGCTCAAAAAAGGTTGAAAATCACTGCCATAGACACACAACATATATAGACAGACATTTGATGGCTGACAGTTTTTTGGTGTAACTTGTTAGTGCCTGGAGGAATCCTTTGTTGGGAGGCGATTAGCTGTCCCTGATTGTTTCCTCTCTGGAGTTCCCCTGTGTTTGAGTGCCGTTTTGCTGTTATAATTTAAGTTGAAACAAAAATATAGTTCTATTCACTGTAGATCAAAAGCACGTCACAAGCACATCTGGCGGGGACGAGAGACAGGGCCTTCTCTGTGGTGGCCCCTCAGCTGTGGAACTCCCTGCCCAGGGATATCAGATCGGCCCCTTCCCTCCTGACCTTTCGAAAAAAACCCTTGAAAACTTGGCTCTTTGAACAAGCGATTGAAGCCTCCACTTAATCAGACAAACTTGAATCAGAAAATGACCCTGGAACGACTAAGATGACGGAACGGATAAAGACTGAACATGACGACGTAATTTTCAAAGTTTTTATTGTTCGTTGTTTCAACGTTTTTAGATATATTGCAATGTGATGTTTTATTTTATTGATGTGTGTATTTCATATGTTATTTAACATCTATATCAGTGTTTCTCAACCTGGGGGTCGGGACCCCCAGGGGGGTCGCGAGAGGGTTTCAGAGGGGTCGCCAAAGACCATCAGAAAACATGTATTTCTGCTGGTCTTAGGAAGCCCTTTGGCAGAGAAGGCTGAAGATCTCTCCGCTTTTCCTTCTCTTTCTTTTTGGAAACAGACTGCGAATTCTCCCACCTAAAGCTCTCCTCTGCTGTGATTGGCAGGCCTCCCAGCCAAGGGGAGGGCTGGTTCTGAGACTCCAAGCAGGGATGGGAGAGCAGGCGTGCTTGGCGCATGGCAGCATGATGCGCATGTGTGGGTGAGGGAGAGTGTGTGAGGTGGGGTGGAGGCTCGCGCCAGCTAGTTCTTCAAGGCATGAGGGTTCTGTGTAGGAAGTTTGACCCAAGTCTATCATTGGTGGGGTGCAAGGAGCTCTTTGATTGTAGATGAACTATAAATCCCAGCAACTACTACTCCCAAATGTCAAGATTTACATTTGGGTATATTGTGTTCACATTTGGGTATATTGAGGATTCGCGTCAAGTGTGGTCCAGATCCATCATTGTTGAGTCTATAGTGCTCTCTGGATGTAGGTGAACTACAACTCCCAAACTCAAGGTCAATGCCCACCAAACCCTTCCAGTATTTGCTGTTGGTCATGGGAGTTTTGTGTTCCAAATTTGGTTCAATTCCATTGTTGGTGAGTTCAGAATGCTCTTTGATTGTAGGTGAACTATAAATCCCAGCAACTACAACTTCCAAAAGACAAAATCACCCCCCCCCCCACACACACAAATACAGTGATGAAGTAGCAATGAAAATAATGTTATGGTCGCCGAACAGGGGATAGGGTTACAGCCTGTGCTTGACGGGGTTACACTCCTCCTGAAGGCACAGGTTCGCAGCTTGGGAGTGATCCTGGACTCATCGCTGAGCCTGGAACCCCAGGTCTCGGCGGTGGCCGGGAGAGCTTTTGCAGTTAAAGCTTGTGTGCCAGCTGCGCCCGTACCTTGGGAAGTCTGACTTGGCCACGGTAGTCCACGCTCTGGTTACATCTCGAATAGACTACTGCAGTCTTTCTCAACCAGTGTGCCGTGGCACACTAGTGTGCCGTGACGGACCTCCTGCTGTGCCGCGAGAAAAGCTCTCTGCCCCCCTTCCTTCCCCCTCCTGCCGAACTCCTGCTGCTTGGGGGAGGGGGAGGAAGGGCCGGGCAGTGGCGAAGAAAAAGAAGGGACCGGGGTGCCGCCTCCTTCGGCCGTTTCCCCAGCCAGCCTCCAATCCGCCATGACTCCCACCATGACTCTCGCCCCTCGCTCACTGAAGCCGCTTGGAGGAGGAGCCCCGCCCACTGAAGCCCGTCCACCACTCATGCTCCTCCTCTGTAGGAGAGCTGAAGCTGGGGGGAGGGGCGGGGCATGGCACGGCCTGGCTCTGCCCCCTCCCCGGCTTCGGCACTCCCAGCAGCTGCTCCAGTCTTGAGGGGACAGTGCCAAGCCAGCATTGTGCTGGCTCTGGCACCCCTGGCTTGGCACTACCCCCTCAAGTCTGGAGCAGCTGCTGGGAGAGCTGAAGCCGGTGGTAGTGGGCGGGGCATGGCGCAGCCTGGCTCCGCCCCTCCCCAGCTTCGCACTCCCAGCAGCTGCTCCCAGCAGGCCACCAACCCCAGCCATTCTTTACTGTGTTAGCGTGTCATTTTGTGTCATTTTGGTTGGTGGTGTGCCCCCGGATTTTTTTAATGTTAAAAGTGTGCCGCGGCTCAAAAAAGGTTGGGAAACACTGGACTACTGCAACGCTCTCTATGTGGGGTTGCCTCTAAAGACTGCTCGGAAACTGCAATTAGTCCAACGCTCGGCAGCCAGGTTACTAACAGGAGCGGGGCACAGGGAGCATACAACTCCTTTGTTGCGCCAGCTCCACTGGCTGCCAATTAGTTTCCGAGCACAATTCAAAGTGCTGGTTTTAACCTACAAAACCCTATACGATTCCGGCCCAGTTTACATGTCTGAACGGATTCATCCCTATGAACCATCAAGGACATTAAGATCCTCCGGAGGCCCTGCTCGATCCCGCCATCTTCGCAAGCCCGTCTGGTGTGGACGAGAGACAGGGCCTTCTCTGTGGTGGCCCCTCGGCTGTGGAACTCCCTCCCAAGCAATGTGAGATCTGACCCCTCCCTGTTGTCCTTCAGGAGGCGGGTGAAGACTTGGATGTGGAACGAGGCCTTCCCAGAATAAGCTGAGATGGATTTCAATCTGAAATGGGTGACCACTTTTTTAGACCGAGCTGAAAGTGGTTTTAATGGCCATGTGGTTTCTATGTATTTCTGCTTTTTATGTATTTTAATATGCTGTTTTAAGATGTTTTAAATTTGTATGGCATTGAACTTTGCTGTAAGCCGGTCTGAGTCCCTCCTTGGGGGTGAGAAGGTCGGGGTACAAAAAATTTAAATTAAATAAAATAAATAAATATGTGGCATCGAATTTGTGCCGACTGTTCGCCGCCCTGAGTCGCCTTCGGGCTGATATGGGCAGGTAGAAATGATGCAAATAAATAAATAAATAAATTTAGAGGTTTTTTTTTTTAAAAAAAATACTGGTATTGAAAGATCCACCCAGAAAAGTGTTCTTGCCATATATCAAGGGAACCACTGACCGCATAGGGACACTAATGAGAAAACACAACATCAGGGGCGGTCCGACGTATACGCGAAGTAAGCGACCACTTATGGTGCCAACTTCTGCGAAGGGCGCCGCCACACCGGCCACGCCGCCGTAGCAAACCTCCCTGCTGCTGCGCCAGCTTCAGCGCCTCGCCTGCAGGAGCTTCTGGGCATGCGCGGAGATTTTCGCGCATGCGCAGTGGCTCCGGAGCTGAAGTTGGGGTGCCAAAGTAATGTTTGTTTACCATATAAAATAACCTTAGACCGCCCCTGCACAACATACAAACTATCTAAAGACTCACTAAGAAAATCCAACCAATGCTACATTCAGCAAAGGGCGAGAGGGATCCCCTCTCCTCTGCAGGAGTCTACCGTATCCCATGCAGCGTGGACAAGAAGTCTATATAGGGACCACCGAATACAACAATGCCCAAACACGCATCAAGGAACAGGAATGGCACTGCAGAATAGGGTTACAGCTTGTGCTGGACGGGGTGATACTGGATTGTGGATTATTTATCCTGAAACTTGATATACTTTGGAGTGCTTGGGGACTACTTTTCTCCGTGAGTATCGAAGAGAAAGATTTCCTCCCGTACAGACTTTATTTTGGTTCCAAACTTACCTGCGTGTAAGTCATTACTGCTTATGATGTTTAAATGCTCATATCTTTTTGCGTTTATTACTAATGTATCATTACTAGGAGCACAATTGATTACTATTTGATAAATATATGTATCGTTACTGATGTTGTTGCTTTCATATCTTGTTTATGCCTTAGATCAGGGGTGGGCAATTTTTTCCCCACACGAGAGCCAAAAAAATACTATGGAGGACTGCACCTAAAGGCGGAACTACATTCTAATCTACATAATTTATTTATTTATTATATTTACTATATATTACACATCATTAATATTAACATATTAATATATCAAGAAATATTCATATATTATTAGTATTAATATCATAATTATATTATACTACCGTGTTTCCCCGAAAGTAAGACAGCGTCTTACTTTCTTTTGACCCCCAAAATCCCCACTACGGCTTACTTTCGGGGAGAGGGAGAAGGCGCCGGCGGAAGTCCCGCCCGCACGGCGACTCAGGCGCTTTTCGCCGCCGCCCCGCTCGTGTTTGGAGCGCGGGCGAGCGGGGGGGGGGCGGGGAAAGACGCCTGAGTCGCCGTGCGGGCGGGACTTTCGGCGCCGCTTTCTTCTCTGTCGCCGGCGGCGGCTCCACCCCCTCCTCCCTTCACTGAAGGGAGGGGGGCGGAACCGGCGAGAGGGAAAGGCGCCGCTGGGAGGAAGAGGATGGAAGGCACCGCTGGAAGGAAGAGGAGGACGATTCCGGGCCCCTTTGAGCCCCTCTGGGAGCCTCTCGTCGCCCAGCCAGGAAGCCACGCCATGCCGCCCGCGGTACGTCTTACTTTCGGGGTACGGCTTATATAAGCTGACCCCTCTGACACCCCCGATACGTCTTACAATCGGGGGTGTCATACTTTCGGGTAAACACGGTAGCTGTACCCGGCACGCGTTGCTGTGCCCTATTTAGGGGATGCGAGAAAGTCTGAGTATGTAAGGGTTGGAATTGATGTTAGTTATGGTCTTGGTGGGGTCGTGGCTGTGTTGTTGTGGGTTGTTCTGGTGGGTGGGATGTTGAAGTCCTGTGGAGTTGTCGGTGTGTGGTGTTGCTGGCGTTCTGCAGAGCTTGTGGATATACAATGTTTTTTGTCTTTCCGTCTGCTGTGTTGATGGAGAGGTTCTGTGGTTTCCCAACTCTGGATTTGAAAAAGAAACTGTATTTCTGTTCTGGCGTTTGTTCTGCCCTTTTTTGTTTGATGTATGTAGCGTTGCGAGTATGTCGTCCGATGCTGTTCTTTTTAGAAGGCATGGCTTGTCTTTGGGGTCAGTTTCTGCCTGTGTGGAAGGAATGGCATACAAATGGGTTGAGCAGTAGACGCAAGGTTGTGTTATGTGCGTATTGTGTTGTGTGTAGGTATTACTTTTTTGGTGAGTTAGTGGGTGTGTGGTGGCATTGTGGGTGGTAGTATGTTGTGGAATGCTTGTGTGGGTGGGGTGTTTTGGGTGTTTGTGTGTGTTTGTAGAGTATCAGTGCAGTGTTGTGTTTGGAGTATAGGTGGAGTTGGTTTTTGTTTGTGGTGGTGGTAGGTGTGTGTGGGGGGTCCCGTAAGGTTGGGGGGATGGGTTGTGGTAGGAAGTTGTGTTGTGTTGTGTGGGTAGGAATTGCTGGAGAATTGCTCTCTCCTAGAGTTTGGTTTTGACAGTTTAACTCACAAACACCAACTGATTAAACTCAAATCACTCAGCATTCTCTCCTAGCCTTGGCTGTCTCTGGCCACCGTTACTATGGTTACTCAGCCTCCCTGCATTTTGTGTGGGCCGATGTTGGCCAATGGGATTCGCTGGCGGCCGCAGAGGATGATGGGAAATGTAGTTTTTTAATCGTTGTTTTGGGGGCCTTCTAGGGTTTTTTTGGGGGGGGGGAGGTTTTTTTTTTGCTAAAAACCTTCCTTGCCTGAGGCCTATTTTTGTTGCCAAATTTGGTGTCTCTGCCTTGTAAGGTTTCTCTGCCTAGGACGGTCGTTCGATGACGAGTTTTCCTTTATATATATAGATATATAGACATTATAATATATTGAAATTATAATATAACATTATATTATTAATTATATTATTATAATAAAATTATATAATAATAATAATAATAAAAACCACTAAAATAAAATAAAATAAGACAAGGTGCGAACCAAGATGGAGGCTGACATCCTCAAGAGAGGAAGGATCCCAAGATGGAATGGCCCAATGACCCCAGCCCAGAGGATGGCAAAGCGGACCCAGCCGCCGCCACAGCAGAGGAGAGCAGAGCAGCAGGCGATCGGAGGCTGCAGGCCTCCGCCCACTCTCGCCTCCAGCCGTTCCCCAACTGATCGCCCTGCTATGGAGTGCCTGCCATCCCTGGAGGCCAAGAGGAAGGGGTGCTGCTGCCGCCATCCCATCGCGGGCTCTGTGGGGCCTGTGTCGGCAGACAGGCCGAGGAGCGGAGTTGCCACCTCGGAGTTGGTTGAGGTAGGCAGGATTCCCCTGGGTACTGGTTGTGGGGGGTCGGGAGCAGGTTAGGGTTTTGCCCTCCCTTCTGCTCGAGATTCCCGCGTACAACTGGTGGGCCACTGTGTGATACAGAATGCTGGACTAGATGGGCTGAGGTCCGATTCAGCATGGCTCTTCTTATGTTCTTATGAGCGGCGGCTTTGGAGTACTTGCCATTCCTGGAGGCGATCTGGACCTGCAGGGGGAGCAGTCGGCGATCTGAGGTGGCTGATCACCCTGGCGACCCAGAAGACGATCAGAAGACGCCCTTCCCCCTGGGCCAGACAGAATCGGCTGCCGGACCACATCCGGCCCGCTGGCCATAGGTTGCCCACCCCTGCCTTAGATATATGTACAGTTCCCTCTTTCTCCCTTTGCCTTAGTTGTTGTGGATACCGTACTGTTTCTCTTGGGTGGTGAGGAGCTGACCATCACTCCGTTGCCATGGACTGACCATTACCTGATCAGGTTTGGACTCACTGCACCCTCTAACCTCTGCAAGGGTGGAGGACCCATTAAAATGATCCGTCCCAGGAGGCTTATGGATCAGGATGGTTTCGGTCCAACTTACCTATCCGAACGAATCTTTCTTTATGAACCATCTAGGACGTTAAGATCTTCTGGGGAAGCCCTGCTCTCGTTCCCGCCTTCCTCGCAGATGCGTTTGGTGGGGACGAGAGACAGGGCCTTCTCGGTGGTGGCCCCTCGACTGAGGAATGCCCTGCCTAGGGATATAAGATCGGCCAACTCCCTCCTGACTTTTCGAAGGCAGGTGAAAACCTGGCTTTTTGAACAGGCTTTTCCAAGTACAGAATAGCTATATGAATTCACGGAATGACCCGACAATGGAATTGAATAATGACACAACATGATAACACTCACAATAATGTTTTTAAGGCCTGTACGGTTTTCAATATTTTGTAATATTTTTAAATTTTAATATCGGGCTGAGAAGGGTGGTATAGAAATACCGTAAATGAATGAATGAATAAATAAATAAATTCCTGATGGCTCTTGGGGAGTTTTCAGCCACCTCGGTAGGTGATTCTGTTGATGCTCTGGTCACTCTCTGGAATGGGGAGCTGGCCAGGACAATAGACACGATCGCTCCAGAACGTCCCCTCTTAAGTAGCCGGGCTAAACCATCTCCTTGTTTTACTGAGGAGTTGACAGCGATGAAGCGAACGAAGAGGAGACTAGAGTGTGTGTGGCGGAAAAAGCCTAGCGAGTCTAACCGAGCACGGCTATACCACTACCTAAGGGTATATGACGCGGCAATAAAAGCTGCAAAGAATTCTTTCTTTGTGGCCAATATTGTGTCTGCAAAGAACTGTTCGGTAGAGCTGTTTCAAGTAGTCAGAAGGTTGTTGAACCCCACCTTGCAGGACGGGTCCCCTGTCGGCTCGGCAGCCCGCTGTGAAGCATTTGCTCAGTTCTTTGCGGACAAAGTCACTTTGATCAGTACTGGCTTTGACATCATGTTAACGGCAGTCTCCGAGCATGTAACAAGAGCACCTGCTTGTCCAGTTTTGATGGATTCATTTCAATTGCTTCAGCTCGAGGATGTGGGCAAGATTCTTGGAGGAGCGAGAGCGACCACATGCATCCTAGACCCCTGCCCATCCTGGCTTCTTAAGGAGGCCAGAGGGGAATTGGCCGAGTGGGAATTGGCCTCCCTCCGGAAAAGCAAGATTCCGGCCAGTCTCCCTATAACAAAGCCGCTGTTGACAAAACCATCACTGGACCCCACTCAATTCGACAACTATCGGCCTGTTTCCAATCTTCCCTTTTTGGGCAAAGTCCTGGAACGTATGGTGGCCTCACAACTCCAGGGATTCTTGGAAGACACGGATTATCTGGATCCGGCACAGTCTGGCTTTAGGCAGGGACATGGAACTGAGACAGCCTTGGTCGCCTTAGTTGATGATCTACGCTGGGAGCTGGACAGGAGAAGTGGGTCCGTGTTGGTTCCATTGGACCTCTCATCAGCCTTCGATACCGTCAACCATGGTATCCTTCTGGGACGCCTCGCAGGAATGGGCCTTGGAGGTACTGTTTTAGTTTTTACAGTCCTTCCTCGAGGGTCGTTCCCAGAAGGTGTTGTTGGGGGACAACTGCTCGACCTCACAGCCATTGTACTGTGAAATCCCGCAGGGTTCACTACAGTCTCCCATGTTGTTTAACATTTACATAAAGCCACTGGGGGAGATCATCCGGAGTTTTGGGGTACGGTGTCATCTGTACGCAGATGATTTCCAACTCTGTCATTCCTTCCCACCTGCTACTAAGGAGGCTGTTCAAGTCCTGCACCAGTTCTTGGCTGTTGTAATGGACTGCATGAGAGCAAATAAATTGAAACTGAATCCAGAAAAGACAGAGGTACTCCTGGTCAGTCGCAAGGCCGAACAGGGGATAGGGTTACAGCCTGTGCTGGACGGGGTGACACTCCCCCTGAAGACGCAGGTTCACAGCTTGGGAGTGATCCTGGAGTCATCGCTGAGCCTGGAAACCCAGGAGAGTTTTCGCACAGTTAAAGCTTGTGCGCCAGCTGCGCTCCGTAACTTGGAAAGTCTGACTTGGCCACGGTGGTGCATGCTCTGATTATATCCCGTATAGACTACTGCAACGGTCTCTACGTGAGGTTGCCTCTGAAGACTGCTCGGAAGCTGCAGTTAGTCCAACGGTCGGCAGCCAGGTTACTAACGGGAGCAGGGCACAGGGAGCGCACAAAGCCCTTGTTAATCCAGCTCCACTGGCTGCCGATCAGCTTCCAAGCACAATTCAAAGTGCTAGTTTTAACCTAAAAAACCCTATACAGTTCTGGCCCAGTTTACCTGTCCGAACGTATCTCCTGCTATGATCCACCTAGGCTCCTGAGATCATCCGGGGAGACCCTACTCGTTGTCCCCCCCCCCCAATTGTCGCAATCACAAAGGCCTTCTCTGTGGTGGCCCCTCAGCTATGGAACTCCCTCCCAAGTGAAATTAGACCTGCTGCATCCCTCTTGACCTTCCGGGAACAAGTGAAATCCAGGCAATGAGATCAGGCCTTTGTAGATTAGGTTGACTTGCTGCCGTGGCGGCTTGTATGGAACTGACTTGACTGCTCCTTGGCGACTGTTATTGCTTGTTTTTATACTGTTTTATTGCTATATTTCTGTTTAAATTGTATATCTATGTTTTTGTTAAGTTGTATTTCTGGCATTGCAGAATAAGCAGAGACGACGATATCGTCAGCGTATTGGAGTTCTATATCAGACATTGCCTTGACTTTACTTTTGGCTTTCCATCCGGTGAGATTAAAGAGCTTGCCAACAAGAGGCAGAATCATAGCGAAGAAGACGCAGAATAAGGTTGGGGCAATAACCCATCCCGTTTGACACCCGATTCCACCTTAAACGGGAACCATTGCTGCCCAAGACTGCTGTCGTCATGGAGGAACCGCAGGATGTTCAGAAATCATCCAATTTTTAAGATGATGGTCCTGAGAGAGAGATGATGGCAATTCACTGTGTTGAATGCCTTTGCAAGATCAATGAACGGCACTATTACTGAGGTTCACTTTGTTCCCTGCATTTTTCTTCAAGCTCTAAAAGTATGCATTAATTGTATTTCTTCTTCTTCTTGGCTTTGCAAACAAAGATTCAGGAAGGACTCATCCCACACTTTCTACAAGCGCGTTGATGACTAAAAAGGCCAATCCAAGATATGCAAGTCCGGTTGCAGAAAGCACAGCTGAAAGTCTCCTTGGGTGTTGTTGTTTCCAAGTTGCGGTTCTTTCTGCGTTGTCGTTTCTCTTCGAGACCCGTTTGGCGTGTCTTCTCGAAAGAGGCCGCAGCATTGTGAATAGTGTGTCTCCATGCCTCCGATGTGAGGCCAGGGTGGACCATTGTTGGTGATCAATCTGGCCGAGCCTGAGATGTTGTTTCAGGAGACCTTATATCTCTTTTGGGGCGCCTCTCTTGCGCTGACCCGTGGCGAGTTCACCATAGAGTAGTATCTTTGGGAGGCGGTGGTCCTCCATCCTAGAGACGTGCCCTGCCCAGCGCAGCTGTGTTCTCAATAGCATGGCCTCAATGGTGGTAATCCCTGCTTGCTCAAGGACAGCAACATTCGTCACAAAGTCAGTCCAGTGTATATTTAGGATTGTGGGAAGGCAGTGCTGATGAAAGTGTTTGAGGAGTCGTAGGTGTTGGCGATAGGTGACCCATGTTTCAGACCCATAAAGGAGAATAGACAGTACGATAGCTCTGTACACACTGATTTTGGTGCTTTGCCTCAGGTGCTTGTTGCTCCAGACTCTTTTGTGAAGCCTTCTGAATGCACTCTATGCCTTTGCTAATCTTTGATCTATCACTTTATCAATCCTGGCATCTGAAGAGATGCTGCTTCCCAGGGAGGTGAACTGCTGAACGGACTTAAGCACATATGTGCCTATGCTGATGTGGGGATGATGGTGTTCTTCCTGTGGTGCGGGCTGGTAGAGGACTTCCGTTTCCTTCAGGCTGACTTCCAGCCCAAACAGCTCTGCATCTGTTGCAAAGCAGGACGTGAGGCGCTGCAGAGCTGCTTCTGAATGGGCGACAAGGGCAGCATCGCTCACGGACTAGATAGTTTAGAGTCTTAGTGCGAGCCCTCAGACGGCTTAAGTTGAACAAGCTGCCATCAGTATGATAGCGTATATATATGCCATCTTCTTCTTCGAGGTCTGCCGTAGCCCTTTGGAGCATCATGCTGAAGATTGTAAATAGGGTTGGTGCAAGAACACAACCTTGTTTCACTCCGTTAGTTATGAGAAAGGGCTCCGAGAGAGCATCGCCGTATCTGACTTGACTGCACTGGCCCTCATGTAACAGGATAACCATTTTGAGGAATTTGGGGGGGCATCCTAGACGTTCCAGGATCTGCCACAGACCTTTGGTGACGACAAGTGTTACATAAGAGTCCTTTGTTCTGCTCTCTACATTTCTCTTGCAGTTGTCTTAAGGGCAAAAACCATATCTGTGGTGCTCCTCTTTGCTCTGAAGCCGCATTGGCTTTCCGGGAGAAGTTCTTCTGCAATAGCCGGAACTAATCTGTCCAGGAGTCTCCTTGCAAGGATTAATGCACTGGCATTACATATCCAATCTATTGTTGTTCCCTGGCTCAATCTAAATGGGAGAAGCAGCAGGTAAGGCATACGTACTCTCCTTGTTCTTATCCCCAAACTGAAATAAGCCATTCTTCCTCTTCTCCATCTCTTTCCCAGATGTACTGCTTCTAACTTCCCAAGCTCAGGCATCAAACTTGGCACCCAGATCCTTCATGAGCCAACTTAAAATAATGGATGGTTTAAACGATAAGAGACATACATCCCTTTTAGGCTCAGGAGCAGAAGGAAATAAAAGGAATAAAGCCCATTGGTTGTCACTGGGTGAAGTGGCCCTCTGTGATGTCACTGGGGAAGAAAGGAGGTGAAGTGGCTGCTGCTAGATTGCTTGTGTCTGAGGGGGAGAGAAGAAGGAGAAAGTAAGAAAGAAAATAAGAAAATAGGAGAAAGGGAAGGAAAAGGAGGAAAGATATGAGGAAAGGAAAGAGAAAGAAGGGAAGAGGGAGGGAAGAAAGGATAATGAAAGGAAGGGAAGAAAGCAAAAGAGAACATAAAGGGAAGAAAGAAGGGATGATGGGAGAGAGGGAAGAAAGAAAGCCAAAGGAGGTGATGGAAGAAAGAGAAGAAAAAGGATGGAAAAATAAAAGAAGGGAAGAGAGGGAAGAAAGTGAAAGAAGGGATGCTGGAAGGAAGAAAGAAAAAGAGAAGATAAAGCAAGGGAAGAAAGGATGATGGGAGAGAGGGAAGAAAGCCAAAGGGAATGATGGAAGAAAGAGAAGAAAAAAGAAGAGAAAATAAAAGGGAAGAGAGGGAAGAAAAAGAAAGAAGAGATGATGGAAGGAAGGGAAGAAAAAAGAAAAGATAAAGGGAAGAAAAAAGGATGATGGGAGGGAGGGAAGAAAGAAAAAGAAGGGATGATGAAGGAGGAAAGAAAGGGATGAAGGGAGAGAGGAAAGAAAGAAGAGAAAGAAAAAGATGGAAGGAAAAAAGAAAAAGAAGGGAAGATAAAGGAAGGGAAGAAAGGGATGGAGAGAGGGAAGAAAGAAAGAAAAAAAGGGATAATGGAAGGAAGGGAAAAAGAAAAAGGGAAGATAAAGGAAGGGAAGAAAGGGATGGAGAGAGGGAACAAAGAAAGAAAAAAGGGATAATGGAAGGAAGGGAAAAAGAAAAAGAAGGGAAGATAAAGGAAGGGAAAAAAGACATGATGGTAGAGAGGAAAGAAAGGACGACGACTGCAAGGGAAGAAATAAATAAAGAAAAGGAGGGATGATAGAAGGAAGGGAAGAAAGAAAAAGAAGGGAAGATAAAGGAAGGGATGAAAGGGATGAAGAGAGAGAAGGAAGAAAGAAAAAGAAGGGACGATAGAATGAAAAAGAAAAAAGTAAGATAAAGGAAGGGGAAAAAGACATGGTAGAAAGAAAGGATGACGACTGCAAGGGAAGAAAGAAATAAAGAAAAAGGAGGGATGAAAGAAGGAAGGGAAGAAAGAAAAAGGGAAGAGGAAGGAAAAGAAGAAGAGAGGGAAAGTGTATAAGGGAAAGCAAGAGAAGAGAAAGAAAAGAGAAAGGATAACAAAGGTCTTAATACAACATGTATTTGGGGATTTTGCATCCACGACATTGCAAACGTTAAAGGAATGGGGAGAGGCGCGACTTATCCCGCGTTCCCACGGCTTTCCCCGAAGCATCAAAGGCCTTCCTAAATCTCTCCCGGGTTGAATTACCAGCCAAGGGAACAAGGTATATACATATTTTATTCTTTTAAAAAAAGTTTACAGTTTCTTTCATTATACACAACTATTTTGAGAGAGAGAGAGGTTATAATTCTTAGAAGAGGCGCCTGCCGTGGCACCAGGAGGCAGGCCCACTACATCATCACAATGCAAAGGGAGGAAGGAAGGAAGGAAGGAAGGGAAGGAAGGAAGGAAGGAAGGAAGGAAGGAGGAAGGGAGGAGGGAAGGGAGGAAGGGAAGAAGAGGACGGGAGGCGGGATTCGGACTCCAATGGGAAAGGGCTCCACGCCCCGCTGTTTTTGTTTTTTTCTGTTTTTGTTTTTTAATCTCTTCAAGTATTCACACAATATGTACCAAATACAGCCAGTAAAATAAAAACTGGTAGGAAAGGTGGTGGTGGTGGGGGGTAAAAGGAAACTAATGGCCATGTCTCATGCGGCAACACTCTCCCGCGTCAAAAAAAGTGCTGGCACGACTCGAGACGAAGCGAGAGAAAGAGAGGAAAGATACGGTATTTATTTATTTATATTATTTATAAAAAAACCAGCAAGCCCCAGATCCAGACTAATCTCCAATGTAAAAAGTTAAAGAGTCCTATCTGGGTTTGCTTGGGTTAAATAACTTCCACCGTCCTGTCTGCGCGGTGTCGGAAAAGCCGGAGCGAGTGCGGCACCCGTCTTACACGCGTCCTGCAAACTCTACCGTCTTGTTCATCCAGCCCTTGCCTTTCAAAACACTTGAGAATCCCCCTTCTTGTCCCATTTTCAAGAGGAAGGAGGCACCCACTGACCACAAATAGAAGAGATCGATTAAGGGAAGGAGTCCTGCAATTGACGTTGTTTTCACAGGTTCGGTTTTGGAGAGCCAAGGCCTCTCGCGTCTGTCTCTTACCAACTGGATCCAAAACAAAGGATGCTCCGTTCAACTTCACATCATACCCACATTTCCTCCAAATATATATATATATATTTAAGTCTAGTTATATGAAAAGTAATTGCCAGTGGGAGGTCAATGGTTTGGAGTTAGGAAAGGAAAATACTGGAATAAGAAATAGTATTTTTTTCTGCTTTCCGCTGGAGGGCGAGACCAAAGGCTGAAGACAACGGAGAAGCTTTCCTCTATTCGTGATAGTTGGCCAAATGTGCAAGAGAATCAGACACGAGCATTGAAAAAAAATCCCATTTACAGGTGTATATATAGGTGCAAAATCCACACAATAATTTGCCGTGGTTCAAACAAAAAGCCAAATTCAGACTTTAAAAAAAAAATGACTTATCAGTGGGGTGTGTGCCTGGCTTCGGCGGAAGAGGCTGAACGAGGAAGGTGCTTTGGAAAGAAGCAATTTAGGAGACATGTCGAGGAAGGCAAAAGGGTTGTTTCTCAGTCCCGTGGGGCAGGAAGGCAGCAGCCGAAGCTTAAGGAAGAAGGGATGGTGGAAGGAGCATGGAGGAAAAGAAAGAGCCATATAAATTGACCCAGGTGAAGCCGAGGGAAAGAGGGATGGTGGAAGGGAGCAGAGAGGAGGAGAAGGAGAAGCCATATAGATTGACCCGAGGGAAAGAGGGATGGTGGAAGGGAGCAGAAAGAGGAAGAGAAGGAGAAGCCATATAGATTGACCCGAGGGAAAGAGGGATGGTGGAAGGGAAAGAGGGGAAGAGCAGAGGAGGAGGAGGAGCCATATTGGACCCGAGGAAAGAGGGATGGTGGAAGGGAGCAGAAAGGAGAAGAGCCATGGGTGAAGGAAAAGAGGGATGGTGGAAGGAGCAGAGAGGGGAAAGAGGGATGGTGGAGAAGGAGAAGCCATATAGATTGACCCGAGGGAAAGAGGGATGGTGGAAGGGAGCAGAGAGGAAGAGAAGGAGAAGCCATATAGATTGACCCGAGGGAAAGAGGGATGGTGGAAGGGAGCAGAGAGGAAGAGAAGCCATATAGATTGACCCAGGTGAGGAAAAGAGGGATGGTGGAAGGGAGCAGAGAGGAGGAAGAAGGAAGGGAAGAAAGGAGAAGGAGCCATATAGATTGACCCGAGGGAAAGAGGGATGGTGGAAGGGAGCAGAGAGGAGGAGAAGGAGAGCCATATAGATTGACCCGAGGGAAAGAGGGATGGTGGAAGGGAGCAGAAAGGAGAAGGAGCCATATAAACTGACCCAGGTTAAGCCGAGGGAAAGAGGGATGGTGGAAGGGAGCAGAGAGGAGGAGAAGGAGGAGCCATATAGATTGACCCGAGGGAAAGAGGGATGGTGGAAGGGAGCAGAAAGGAGGAGAAGGAGGAGCCACGGGGAGAAGGGGGATCGTGGATGGAAACAGAGAGGGAGAGCCATATAAAGTGGCCCAGAGGCAAATAAAGGATGGGGGAAAAGAACAGGGAAGAAGAGAAGGAGCGATGTAAACTGGCCCAGAGAGAAAAAGGAGACTGTGGAAGGAACAGAGAAGGAGATCCATATAAACTGGCCCAGAGGCAAGCCAATGGAAGTCCTGAAAGCTTGAGACCAAAGAGGAGAAGATATTTGCTCTTTCTCTGCTTCCAAATGTTAAAACCTCAGGGGCATAAAAGGGAAGGAGGGAGGGAAAAGGTAAAGCTGGTGCTGCATTTCGGAGGCCCCTGTGTTTACCTTTTGTGTTTTGGGAATCTCTTTTGCACACTTGACGGAAACAAGCATCCTTCTTTCGCCCGGGGAGGGAAAATTAAAAAGGAACGAGTGCTTGGCTTATGAGAGAAGTGCGTCCGCCATTGCCAGGAGTGAGGGGTCGGGTCTGTTTGGGTTTTGAAAAATACCTGTGCAAAGAAAAGGGAATTGAGAGCACTCATAATGTGTGTGTATGTATATATATGTGTGTGTGTGTATATATATATACACAGTCTTGAAAAAATACATTTTATTTCTGGTTTCAATGGGAACCACCATTACCACCTCGGCCACCTCGGCACTCAAACCTACACCTAAATAGCACCTAAGAGGTCAGAAACCACACCAAGCGGAGAGTCCGAGGAGCTGAAGTCAAGAGGTGAAAAGTGACGGCACGGCGCTACGTCTCCCGCCGTTGATACTATACCTCCCAATGAGCCGTAGTTGCTGGAAGACAGAGTCCTAGCCCATCCCGCCCCATGTTGCTGCTTTATTAAAAAAAGGGAAAAGAAACCAAAAGTTCAATACTTGTTTTCCGTTGTTTCTGCGTCATGCCTGTAATTCAAATATTTGGTATGCTTTTGCTTTATTAAAGGAGAAAAATAATAATAATTATAATAATTATAATAATAATCATGCCAAAGTTAAATCCTACTTTACAGAAAATTCTTTCCCCAAAGGAAGGGAGGGAGGAAGGGAGGGAAGGAAGGAAGGAGGGAAGGAAAAAAAAAAAGCAAATTGATCACGCTTTAGGATTGTACTTCCTTTTCCCAATAGACCCCCACCCAACAATTAAACACACACCGGCCTCAAACTATCAATGGCGGTTTGAGAAGAAACCAAAAAAAAAAGGGGGGAAATTACAATTTGCGGAGCTTAGCTTTGACATTCAGTGTTCTTGCTTTTGTATTTTGTGTGTGTGTTTTTTTTTGGAGTCACCCCAGTTTCAATCCCAAAGCGCTGCTCCGTACAGAGGCGGCACCGAAACCCCGTTGCCCCCCAAACGATACCCGGCTGGAAACCCTTTTGCAAACGCATCAGAGGCAACAACGTCCAGATTGGAAACCCATCCCTGTTGGGTGAACATGCGAGTGTCCATATTCAAGTATCCTCAATGTCCCAGGTAGGCATTCGTGGCACAAGGGTCTCTCTCGGACCATTCGTGGTTGTTTTTTAAGGGGGGAGGCCTCATAGGTTCAAAACGGAGAAAAACAATAATAATATAATAATAATAATAATAATAATATCGAAACATTCCCAATTGTTGAAGGATCTCTGGAACGGAAACTCTGATCAATCCCTCTCTTTGAAAACAAGGGGGGGGGGAAACCCCTCTCCTTCCTCCTTGGCCCATCAGACTGGATTTTTCGTAGGATTGTCTGCTTTGCCGATTCACAAAAGGAGCGGGTTTGGGACCGGCGGCAAAAAAAAGAGCCGAGGTAATCGTCCACAACCACTGAGCGCATGAAGAAGCCCGCGTTTTTCGAAGGCGCCGTCCTGCAAATCGATCCCATTCGCCGCAACGACGTCATCCCGGCAAGGTTTTGCAAACCCGAAACGGGTCAGACTTGCCGCCTCCGGGAGAATAAAGCCAACGTGGGACAGCGCTCGCTCCCTGTTTCTCTTAAAAAAAAAAAAAAAAAAAGGCGGCACGCTTTTTCGAGAATCCGGACTAATAAAAGGTGACGGAACGGCACGGACTTTCGTTAACACTCCCCCAAAGCGAACAGACCACCGATCTTCCACCGGTCTCTATAGAGGCAAACAGGAAGTCCACACAAAATGGGATCCTTTTTCCAAAAGGCAAACAAAATCGCAAAAATCCGACATTTCGAAGGGACTGCTCTGTTTTCAGGCTTTGTTCGCTTTTTTTTCATTTCTGAAAAGTGCAAGCGGCCGAGTAGAAGCGGCAAAAGCTCCGCCGACTTTACTCCCACGAGCCATTCCCCCCCCCCGATGCCTATCTTTGTTTACATCCTAATGCATATATTTTGTTTACATCCTCAAAGTGCTGTTCCTTGTTGTTTTCTTCTATTCAAGGGCGCCTGATGTCTTTGGAAACACGGAAAGAGAAACAGGAGGAGGAACGGAGGCCGCAAGACGCTCTCCTTCGCAAACGGAGCGGTTGTCGAGGCTGGCGGTGCGCTATATCCCGCAGTAACGGAACTGTTACGCAGGGGGACGCATGCATGAATGCGCATCTGGGCTTCTTCATATTGCTACCGAGTGGAATGTGGGGGGGAATGCGCTACTACGATGCACTTTGGGGTTCTGAGAAATGACCAAGAGAAAAAAAATCAAGATCTAAAGGGTGATATATATATATATATACATACATACATACATAGAGATGTGTGTGTGTGTATATATATATATATATTTCTCAATGCTATTATTCATAAAAACCTTGTTTAGTAATAAAAAATTGCTTTGTTTAAATATGAATATTATAGTCTGCTTCTCAGCGCATGGTTAGGAAGTCAGTCTCTCTGAAAAGCAGGGCGCTTCTTTTACTACAATTCCATATCCTGGGCCTCGTCCTCTGAAAAGTCAGACATGGAGCTCTCCGAAGAGCTGTCCCCGGTGCCTTCTTCCTGCTCCTTTAGTGCTTCCTCTGTTGCATATTTCTGAATGTATTCTGGAGGGAGAGAAAGAAAGGAAGAAAAGAAGGGGGAAAGAAAGGAAGAAGGAAAGGAAGAAGGAAAGGAAGAAAGAAGGAAAGAAGGAAGGAAAGAAGGAAAAAGGAAAGAAGGGAAGAAAAGAAGAAAGAAATAAGGAAGGAAAGAAGGAAGGAAAGAAGGAAGGAAAGAAGGAAAGAAAGAAAGAAAGAAGGAAGGAAAGAAGGACAGAAAGAAAGAAAGGAGGAAGGAAAGAAGGACAGAAAGAAAGAAAGGAGGAAGGAAAGAAGGACAGAAAGAAAGAAAGAAAGAGGAAGGAAAGAAGGACAGAAAGAAAGAAAGGAGGAAGGAAAGAAAGAAAGAAAGAAAGAAAGAAAGAAGGAAGGAAAGAAGGACAGAAAGAAAGAAAGAAAGGAGGAAAGAAAGAAGGACAGAAAGAAAGAAAGGAAGGAAGAAAGAGGGAAAGACGGACATAAAGAAAGAAAGGAAGGAAAGAAGGACAGAAAGAAAGAAAGGAGGAAAGAAAGAAGGACAGAAAGAAAGAAAGGAAGGAAGAAAGAGGGAAAGACGGACATAAAGAAAGAAAGGAAAGAAGGACAGAAAGAAGGAAGGAAAGAAAGAAGAAAGAAAGAAAGAAAGAAAGAAAGAAAGAAGAAAGAAAGAAGGAAAGAAAGAAAAGGAAAGAAGAAAGAAAGAAAGAAAGAAAGAAGGAAAGAAAAGGAAGAAAGAAGGAAGGAAAGAAAGAAAGAAAGAAAGAAAGAAAGAAAGAAGGAAGGAAGGAAGGAAGGAAGGAAGGGGGACCGGGGTGAGAAGGAGGGCCGTCAACACAGGCAGCAAGGGGCATCACAAACCAATAATGCATTGCGAACCAATCAATCTCTCCACTAATCAATATCACCCCAGTTGATTTATTGATACCCATGATACTTCTATACATCGGGATTATGCTATGTATCATCGACCTTGGACGTAAATACAGAAAACTGCTATGACATATGGATTATATTACATGTGAAAAACCAATAATCCATTGTTAACCAATCTATCCATCAATGAATCAATATCAACCCAGTTGATTGATTGATACCCTGCCTTTTTCCCCAAGAGAACGACTCAAAGGTCTCAAAGGTCTCATAGAGGACTTGCCATAATATGGGGAAAATATACCATGAGGCTTATGTGCAGTTTATGTATCATCTGCCTTGAATATAAATACAGAAAACTGCTATGGCATATAATAATAATAATAATAATCTTTATTTATACCCCACCACCATCTCCCCCAACGGGACTCGGGGCGGATTATAATATGATATGGATTATATTACATCTGAAACCAATAATCCATTGTTAACCAATCAATCCATCAAAGAATCAATATCAACCCAGTTGATTGACTGATACCCTGCCTTTTTGCCATAATATGGGAAAAATATATCATGATACTTATGTATTCAGGTGCTTTGAATGCAGTACAGAAAACTGCTGTGGCATACGGATTATATTACATCTGGGTATAAAAAACACAACAACAACAACAACAACGCTATGCGACACTATGATTTTTGTTCCTGGGTTATAAATGTCATTTTCTAATTAGTTCTATCATAGAAGCATGGAAAAAGTTTATTAAACTGCACAAACTTTGTTGTTGCAGGAGGGACATCATCCTGCAGCACATTTTGTTCTAGTTTTTCAATGAATTTTTACATCATTGAGTATCAACCAATCCAATACTATATGTACATACAATATATTCTAATTATTAGCATAGCATAGCACATGTGATATAAAATATATTATATAATTATATTGTATTATTATTAGTATTATTTGCATTGCATAGCACATGTGATATAAAATATATTATATAATTATATTGTATTATTAGTATTATATTGTATTACAGTAGCATGATCAATACTGTATGTACATACAATATATTAGAATTATTAGTATAACACATTAGTATTATATATTACTTCATTGTACTATACCAGGGCTGCCCAACTGGCGGCCCAGGGGCCGTACACGGCCCCCCAGCCTGTTGGGCACGGCCCCTGCTATTCCCCCGGCCGCCATTTTTAATTTTTTTAAAAATTCTTTTTTATAAAAAATGGCGGCCGAGGGGGAGGGGAGGCGGGCAGGGAGGAGGAAGTGAGCCAGCTCCTCCCTGCACCGCCCCTCCGTCCCTCCGCGCCGCCCGATTGCATCGGGCGCTGGTGAGAGGGACAAGGGTGGTACAAGGAGGAGGAAGAGGGCTAGCTCCTCCTCCCTGCACCGCCCTCTTCTTCCCTCTCTCGCCGGCGCCGATGCCTTGCAAGGGAGGGGGGTCCCAGCGGGGCCTCCGTCCCTGCAAGGCATCCCGGCAGCGGCTGAAGCCAGCGCCGGCTTCAGCCGCTGCTGCGATCCCTGCAAGGGAGGGGGTCCCAGCGGGGCCTCCGTGCCTTGCAAGGGATCCTGGCAGCAGCTGAAGACGGCGAAACCGCCAGCTTCATCTGCGGCTAGGATGCCTTGAAGGGAGGGGTGCCGCGTGGCTCCTCCCTCTCCCCAAAGCTTCCCGGGCAGCCGGGGCGGGGCCGGGCGGCCCCCAGGTCATCAGTGACCTGGAATCCGGCCCTTGGCCGGTTAGATGTTGGACAGCACTGTACTATACCACTATACTGCATTATTATTAGTAATATTACAAGTGATATACAATATATAATTATTATATTTTATTATAATATATTGTATTACAGTAGTATGATCAATACTGTATGTACATAAAATATATTAGAATTATTAGTATAACACATTAGTATTATATATTACTTCATTGTACTATACCACTATACTGCATTATTATTAGTAATATTACATGTGATATACAATATATAATTATATAATTATATTGTATTATTATATTATATTGTATTACATTAGTATGATCAATATTACATGTAAATACAATATATTATAATTATTGGCATAGCACAATATTAGTATTATATATTAGTATATTGTACTATGCCACTATACTGCAATATTATTAGTAATATTACATGTAGTATATAATATACAATTATTATATATTATTATTAGTATTATATTGTATTATCAATTGTTTTTGGGTTTTTTTGGATGTTTTTAGATATTGTAATGATATGTTTTTATTCTATTGATGTATGTTTTAAAATGGCATCGCATTGTGCTGATTGTTCCCCGCCCTGAGTCGCCTTCGGGCTGATATGGGCGGGGTATAAATAATGTAAAGAAATAAATATATTATATTATGTTATTGTTGATAGTAACAAGGTAGTACAGGCCTCTACTTGTGCCTCAATTAATTAACCAATTACTGTAAAGCCAGGGAAAATGTAAGGGAAGGCTGTTATGAGCCAACTGAATAGACCGAATATTTTGAAATGCAAAGCTTTGTGTTGAGAGTTTAGTTCCGACAACAATAGCGTGTGGATTCTTTACTGCCTTATTTAATAAAAGTTTATCGTTTTGTTTGAAAGTGAGACTATTTTTAGGATACAGATCAGGCTCTGCACTTGACAGGTTTGCAAACTAATCAAAGTACAAGTGGAACACCCTGCATTGGAAATGTGCGGGACCAGGAGTGCTCCGTATTTTGGAATACCTGCATATGCATCATGAGATATCTAGGATGTTGGGCGCAAGCCTAAATTAAATATCCATTTAGGTTTCCTATACACCTTGTACATATCGAAGGAAGGTAATTTTGTGCACAATATTTTTTGAATGATTTTATGCCCGGCTTCCCATCGAAGCTCTTACCTTTAATTTTCTGTTTGTATTCTTCTGGTCGGTGAAGGTACATGGCTGCCGCGTCACCATTAAGGGGGTCTATGGGGTTGGGATAGGCCAGCAACTGGGGCAGGAACGACTCAAATATATTGGTAAGATCTGAAAAGAGAAGCCCGGGAGAATCCACGTGAGACACACAACGCCGGGAGCATCGCACCAGAGATACGCTTCCCTTTAATCCCTCCTTCCTCCTCCACAATCACCACTGATCTGCTGTATATAAAAGTATCACCGTCTCCGTTTCTGTCCACACTGACATATAATGCAGTTTCAGAATGCCTCACATGGCAGTGTGGCAGTGTGGACTCATATAATCCTGTTCAGATGGCAGTGCAGATGGGCCTCAAGCCACCTGTATGGACAGTTTGGGATTTTGAAACTAGGGTTCCCACCTGTCCCGTATTATACAGGACGTCCCGCATTTTTGCTCTGAATTTCGTGTCCCGTATTTTCAGCTCCTGTCCCGTATGGACATGACAGGACAGGTGGCAGCAGGGGGCGAGGCCGGGCCAGCGGTGGGTTGACACAACAGAGAGCGTGTGCGGAGGAGGAGGCGGCGGGAGTTCCTTTTTCGCCCCAGAGCCGGGCTGTGCGCCATTGCGAGGGGGTGGCTGAAGGCCACCACGCGCCCTTGAGGCTCGGAGCACGGCGCGTGCGAACAACCAAGCAGAGGAAGGAGAAGAAGGGGAGGCGGAGGCAACAAAGCCTTCCTCGCTCAGGCACACACATTATGTGAGGGAGGGAGAAACCCCTTTCTCAGGCTGCGTTTTCCCTTCCTCTCAGTTTGGCGGATGGGAAAGCAGGAGGAAAGAGGAGGACAACGTCTCCTGACGTCGGGAAGTCTTCTCTTGGGGTCGCCAAGAGGGGGAGATGGAGGTGAAAGGAGTTGCGCCGCCGCGCAAGGAAGATAAAGACGGCCAGGCGGGGCAGGAAAGAGGCGGCAGCGAAGAGGAGGAAGAGGAGGGCGCACTGCAGCTGTCTCAGCCTTCGGAGAAGAAGAGGTAGACCGCCGAGAAAGAAGACAAAAAGGTCGGTCCCCCAACTCCGCGGCCCCTCCTCCCATTCCCTTCTTTCTCCCCTCCCAAACGGGTGGGAGAGAATCATCTGCCTTGGAAAAATAGGGTTTTGGAACGAACCCATCTGGAAGGGGGGGAGAAGCAAACCCTGGTTGGGCGCCCTGCTTTCCTAGCCCCCCTCCACGCGGGGATCTACCCCACCTGCTCGGCTTTGAAGTGGGCGATAGATAAGGCTGGGTGGGCTCCCATCGCCCGCTTCCTAGTCCCCCCCCAGCCAGGATCCACCCACCTGCTCAGCTTTGAAGTGGGCGACAGGTAAGGCCGGGTGGGCTCCCATCGCCCGCTTCCTAGCCCCCCCCCCCCGGGATCCACCCCACCTGCTCGGCTTTGAAGTGGGCGATAGGTAAGGCTGGGTGGGCTCCCATCGCCCGCTTCCTAGCCCCTAGCCCCCCCACCTGCCTTTGAAGTGGGTGATAGGTAAGGCTGGGTGGGCTCCCACCCAGCCGGGGATCCACCCCACCTGCTTGGCTTTGAAGTGGGTGATAGGTAAGGCTGGGTGGCTCCCCCGGATCCACCCCACCTGCTTGGCTTTGAAGTGGGTGATAGGTAGGCTGGGTGGGCCGCCCTTCCCCCCGGAGCACCCCACCTGCCACCCCCCCCCACCCGGGGATCCACCCCCACCCCACCTGCTTGGCTTTGAAGTGGGTGATAGGTAAGGCTGGGTGGGCTCCCATTGGCTCCCATCCACCCACCTGCTTGGCTTTGAAGTGGGTGATAGGTAAGGCTGGGTGGGCCCCCCCCCCCCCCGGGATCCACCCCACCTGCTTGGCTTTGAAGTGGGTGATAGGTAAGGCTGGGTGGGCTCCCATTGCCCGCTTCCTAGCCCCCCCCCCACCCCACCCGGGGATCCACCCCACCTGCTTGGCTTTGAAGTGGGCGATAGGTAAGGCCGGGTGGGCTCCCATTGCCCGCTTCCTAGCCCCCCCCCCCCCCCCCGGATCCCCCCCACCTGCTCAGCTTTGAAGTGGCCGTTAGGTAAGGCCGGGTGGGCTCCCATCGCCAGCTCCCAAGCCCCTGCTCCCCTCCTGCCTTCTGGCCTTTGCTTTTCTCACCCAAGCAGCCAAACGGAAGGAGATGTCTCTTATTTTTGTGAAAAATCCTGTATTTTTAGGTTAAATGCCCCTTATTTCTTATATCAAAAAGTGGCAACCCTACCAGCAACTCACCATAAAGAGCTGTCCAAGTCTGATTAATTACATCTAGACATACAGTTCCTGACCTGAAAAGAGAAAAAACCACAGAAACAAGTGAAGGGATGGCTTCAATTTGCAGTTCAGACAGCGCTGAGAGAGAGTGCCACAGGGTTGTATCCAGTTCAGTCCTCTCTTCTGCCATGAATGCATTCCAGGAGCATGACGGCAAGGGGCGAGGAAGGGAGCCAGGGCTGGGCTTCTGCTTGGTCCCATGCATGCGCTCAGCTCTAAAAACAAGCGCATGAGCTCAAGCTGTCCTCGGAGGACCTCTGCTCCCCCTTTCTAAGAATAGGCTCTCGCTTGCTCCCTGGAGAAAGAGAAAGTCAAGCCTGGAAGCCAGTGATCCTGATGACTCAAAAGAAAAATGGCCACAGATATCCTGATGAATGGATTTTCTTCTACCAAACTTGTACAGCGTCGCCCTTAATGCATTCATACAGTTGCTGCATACGGCAGGGACGCGGCCACGGCCATTTTGGAGCTCCCCCACCCACCCCATATGCGGCAACCACAGATTCTCCAATCCGGATTGGAAGTTTCAGCACCCGCTCTATAAGACGGCTCCCGGCATATAAGACGACTCCCGCGTATAAGACGACCCTTGACTTTTGAGAGTGTTCTCTTGGGTTAAAAAGTAGTCTTATACGCCAGAAAATACGGCATGTTGCTCTGAACTAAGAAGAACAAACAACTTGTTCTTTACTGTTCACCTGCGTGGCATATTTTCTTTCTCCGGCAAGGCAGTGTGTGGGCTGATCAAACGTGAACTACGCATGGTGTATTTTTCATTACACCACAAAGCAGGGGTGGGGAACCTTATCTATTTCGAAGGCTTTCATGGCCGGAATCACTGCATTGTTGTAGGATTTTTCGGGCTATATGGCCATGTTATAGAGGCCTTCTCTCCAAATGCCTCTGAAACAGACTCGGGCAACCTACGGCCCACGGCCCGGATGCGGCACGGCACCCGATTCTGTCCGGCCCAGGGAGAAGGGTGTCGGGGGCCACCATCCCATCGCGGGCTGTGGGGCCTGCGTCGGCAGACAGCCCGCCGCTCCGGAGGACGATCGGAGGAGCGGCAGCTTTGGAGTGCCGGCCATCCTGGGCCCGAGTGTGGCCATACCTGGACTAGCCACTCCAAACATGGCTCCTGCGCGGGGAGCCGACATCTAAGTCTATCTGCCACTCTCAAGGTGGCGACGTTTCCGGCGAGATTGATGCTCTGCCAAGTCTCGCGAGAGCTGTCGTTCCAGCGGCATCGTAGTCGTCGTGATGGAGCCGGGCCATATAGCCCAAAAAAACCTACAACAACGCGCTTATCTATTTATTTAATTGTGGTTGGGGTCTAACGGTAATACTTAACAGAACTGTGGGCTGCACCGTGTTTAACACAGAAAAGCAAATAGGGTAGCAAATATATCACACACAATTAGAAAAATAATTCATTTAGTATCTTCATCCAATTCAGGAGCAATATACACTGAAATAGTGGCAATATACAAATGTATGTTTAACAAACATCAATATCAATGTCAATATCAAACTTGAGTATCATACACAGAGCATAAACGTGTTCTTCCCCAATAGATATAGTAGAGCACCACTCAACATAACAGATAGTCCATAAACAAGGCTCATGCCTAAGAAATAACCTTTTGTGCATTAGAGTGGAACTTGCTCACAAAGATGTAGGGTGGGGCTGCTTCGATAGCAATCTGGGTCCGGTAGGGAAGAACAGTAGGAAGCTCGCATGGGAACAGGTAGCACAGGGAAGTCCGCTAGAGCGCCAGGAAGCGCTGGTAGTCCTAACACCAAGCTCCGCCCAATGGCGTTTCGCTAAGGGTTCTGGGAGTTGTAGTCGCTGGTGTGGGCAAATGCCCGCGGGAATCCAAACTGGAAACAAGGTGGGACTGTGTTACTAAGAGCACAGTCCCCTCGGACGGGGCCCTAGTAGGGGCGTTCCGTGCGATTAGCCTGATGGCGTGAGCTCTTTCCAGAGGTGGAGTGGTCCGTCCTCCTTGCGACTTGGAAGAAATCATATGATTACTCATCTAAGTGTGAGGACGCTATCCCAATGCTTACACAGCCTCTGAGGAAGTTTGTTACGAAACGGCCTGTTGCCGGCCTCTGGAAAGAGCTCACGCCGTCAGGCTATCGAAGCAGCCCCTACCCTACATCTTTGTGAGCAAGTCTCCAACCCCCACTCTAATGCACAAAAGGTTATTTATATAGGCATGAGCCTTGTTTATGGACTATCTGTTATGTTGAGTGGTGCTCTACTATATCTATTGGGGAAGAACACGTTTATGCTCTGTGTATGATACTCAAGTTTGATATTGACATTGATATTGATGTCTGTTAAACATACATTTGTATATTGCCACTATTTCAGTGTATATTGCTCCTGAATTGGATGAAGATACTAAATGAATTATTTTTCTAATTGTGTGTGATATATTTGCTACCCTATTTGCTTTTCTGTGTCTAACGGTAATACTCCAGGGGGTCCTAAAGGGTCAGACACAACCCATTTTGCCTTTTCCAGTTATTTTGGATCTTTACAACTAGTAGTCCCTCTGGAAGGTACTGCGTTCACATCAGAGGCCTTTTAGGATTCCTCCTTCACCTGTTCTAGATCCAAACGGGTTTTATTTCCAACTGGAAGTGTCCAAAAAGTAACTTCCAGTCCAGGAAAAACCTTAAATAAATGGAGAGTAGCCTTCAAAGGACTCTGGAGACCAGCTCAACTAATTTAATGTTGTATTAATGGACAATTTAGCAGTGAATATGGACAGAACGTATTGATACTCGCCAATGTTCTTTTCTAGAGTCAGAGATTCCCTTTCCTAGCTGTAAAAGCAATGGAAGGCGCACTTCCTCTCTCCAACTTCTTCATGTCCCAATAGCTTCATTTGCCTTTCACTCCCAACTGTAAACAAAGATACTTTCCCTTTTCCTTCCACCCAAAATAAGACACGTTTGTAGGATGCATCTGAAAAGTCACTTACGCTTCGTCAATGTTGGGATGGAAAATTTTATTCATGAATCCTGCAAGAGAGAGAAAGACAAGAGCGGTTAGCGGCCAGGTTCCCGTTTTCACCATTCCTTTCTGGAGCCACAGAAGGGGGAGCGAGCAAGCCAGTCGCGTCTTCCTTTTGCAACAAGACCTATGGGTTCTTTAATTCAAACACAGCAAGAAAAGACCTCAAGAGCAGCCTGACAACACAACCCACGACCTGCAAGAATCTGGATCCATCAAATACCTTTATCCCAGGAGTTTCTGTAGCAAACAGGAGGGTGGCCAATGCAGTTCCCTGTAAACACGGAAGCAATCACTACTAATGGAAAAAAAATGTGAGACTTCCAGGTGTGGAAATATCGCAGGTCTGAGCCGAATATGTAGATATTCGCATGTCTGTATGTCCCTGCAATTGGAAATCGAGGGACTTTTTAAAAATCTGGGTTTGTTCCTGGGTTTTAGATGTTTGTTCCTGATTGGTGGGTTCCGAAAAAGAAGGTGACACTTGCGTAGAAAGCAAAAACTTTGTTTGCGTGCCGGAAACTTCATGAAATGTGTGGAGGGCACGTTTTCTCCGGCCAGGATAAAATTGTGGCCCCCTAGTCAATGTTGCGTATCTTTTCACAAGAAGAGCAATCAGGAACAACCATGTATAACCCAGAAACAGCGCCCTGTTGTTTGCTGTCACAAATAAACAAAATATGTCTGGACAGATGGCCAGGCAGCCAGGCTCTAAAAAGTATCAATATTGATAAAGTTCTGTATTTGGCTTTATTTGTTTGTTTATTTATTTACAGTATTTCTATTACGCCCTTCTCATCCCACAGGGGACTCAGGACGGATCACAATGCACATATACATGGCAAACATTCAATGTCATAGAACAGTGATTTTCAACCTCTTTTGAGCCGCGGCACATTTTTTACATTTACAAAATCCTGGGGCACACCACCAACCAAAATGACACGAAATGACACTCTAACACAGTAATACATATAGTTAATATGTTTTTAAATGTATTTATACACTCAGTGTGAAACCTGGGCCTGTTTTGATGAACACAAAATAGATATCCTGGCAGGAATGGTAGAAAGACACACACGGAGCTCTTGCTCAACAGCTGTCAGTCTATGTTTTTAGTTTTTATCGCAGTTTTATTGCCTCGAGCTCACCGTATTTTCTTTTTTCCTTTGTCCACCACTCATATTAGGGCCTTAATCTGTGTCATAATTTTGTCCAGGGCCCTGTTCGGCATTTGCATTTTCCCTTCTCAAAAACTTCTCCATCACTGTCACTCGTTTGTCTTGCTGTGATCCCAAATTGTCACTGTCACTTGACGCGCAGCTGCAGCACTAACTCTAACTTTGTTTACTTAGCCGCATCTGAGCGAATCCAAGATTGCGCGACCATAGCACTCTCACGTCACTTCTTAGGTGACGCGAGAGTGCTGTGGTTCCATTTCTTAAAGGGACAGATGCACCTTATAGTTTATATATGAATGAAGTTCGAAAATAATTTCCCACGGCACACCTGATGATCTCTCACGGCACACTAGTGTTCCGCGGCACACTGGTTGAAAATCACTCCCATAGACACACAACATATATAGACAGACACACAGAGGCTATTAAACTTTCCAACTTCATGAGGGTATGATCGAATTCCGGCTACCGAGAGAGCTGTCGCTTCACCGTCCACTTGTGACACCGATGGAGTACTTCCTCATTCTTTTGCATGCTGCTGGAGACTTTTATGGCGTCGCAAATTAGTTCAATTAGCCTCCCCACATAAGCAGTACCTAAATTTCCTACTTGATAGATGCAACTGCCTTTCAGCTACAAAGGTCGACAGCAAGCTAGACCAATGGCCAGAAGCTTACTCTGACTTGGGCTGGCTTCGAACTTATGACCTTTTGGTCAGCAGTGATTTTAATGCAGCTGACTCTCAACCTGCTGCGCCACAGCCCGATGTTCCTGTTGATTGTGCAGTGCTGACTTGGTCATAAGTCCTCCCCGTAAACTTTGTTTGTGTGGCAGAAACTTCATGAAATGTCTGGAGGGCGGGACAAAGAACTGAACTTTTGCAGTGATTTGCTGCATACCCCCATGAAGCTGAGGCTTTCCAGAGCTACTTTGCCGACAAGATTTCGACTCTCCGCCGGGACATCCCTGCCACTCTTGATACAGTTAGTGAACTCGAGACTCCGCCGCCACTCGGCGGGCCCACCTTCACCCGCTTCCAACTGCTGGACGCAGCAGCTGTCGACAAGTTACTTGCTGCAGCTAGACCAACCACATGCTCCCTCGACCCGTGCCCCTCCTGGCTTGTTAGAGGGTGCTGGGAGGGGCTACGGGGCCCCCTGAGCACGATCTTAAATAGCTCCCTTGAGCAAGGAGTCTTCCCAGGGGGATTAAAAGAGGCTATGGTGAGACCGCTGCTGAAGAAGCCGAATTTAGACCCTTCGGCTCCCTCCAATTACCGGCCAGTTTCCAACTTGCCTTTCTTAGACAAGGTGATTGAGAGGGCAGCAGCGGATCAGCTGCAGCGGTTCTTGGAAGACAGCTGGATTTGATCCCTTCCAGTCCGGCTTCCGTATTGGGCACGGGACGGACACCGTGCTTGTCGCCATTACAGACCAACTTCGCGCCAGCTGGACCAGGGCGGATCAGCCCTGCTTGTCTTGTTAGACCTGACAGCAGCATTCGACACGGTAGATCACGCATTGTTGACCCACCGTTTAGCCGGCTCCGGGGTTGGGGGGACCGCCCTTAAATGGGTGGCCTCCTTCCTCCGGGACCGGGGACAACGTGTGGAGGGGGGTGGGGAGGCCTCCGGGAGACTCCCACTTGATTGTGGGGTCCCCCAGGGGGCCATCCTCTCCCCCTTATTATTCAACGTATATATGCGCCCCCTGGCCCAGCTGGCCCGCGACTTTGGTCTGGAGTGTTATCAGTACGCTGATGACACCCAGCTTCTGCTGAGAATGGACGGCAAGCCGGACACCGTACCCGATTGTTTCCATCAGTGCCTGGAGGCCGTGACTGGTTGGCTGCGGGCCAGCCGGCTGAAGGTGAATCCGTCGAAGACGGAGATCCTGTGGCCCGGTCGCCCTGGGCTGGGTGGGTGTCGGTTGCCTACTCTGGATGGCGAGCAGCTTAGCCCGTCATCTTCGGTTAAGAGCTTAGGTGTTCAGTTGGACTCCCTGCTGACCATGGAGTCCCAGGTCTCTGCGGTCAGCAGGGTGTCCTTCTTTCACCTACGACGGGCTAGGCGACTGGCACCCTACCTGTCCAGGACCGACCTGGCGACGGTAATCCAAGCGACGGTCATCTCGAGACTGGACTACTGTAACGCCCTCTACGTTGGCCTTCCTTTGTCGACAATTCGGAAACTCAAGCTAGTGCAGAATGCCGCTGCTCGCTTGCTGACGGGCTCGCCAGTGAGGGAGCACATCACGCCCATTCTTCGGCAGCTGCACTGGCTTCCTATCGAGTACCGAATTGCCTTCAAGGGGTTGGTAGTGACCTTTAAGGCCTTACACGGCCTAGGGCCTGCGTACCTGAGGGACCGCCTTACCCCGTATTTACCCCCGAGATCACTGCGGTCAGACGAACAGAATCTGCTGACGGTACCACCAGTCCGCTCCTGCCACCTATCTGTAACCAGACAGAGAGCCTTTTCTGCAGTGGCCCCAGTGCTGTGGAACTCTTTGCCGGACAGTGCCCGAGCCATCTCAGAGCTGGCTCCATTCAGAAGGGCTTGTAAGACCGCCCTCTTTGGACTAGCCTTTAATCAGGCATAGAAGGATTGTGCCTCTAGAACTATGTATGTCACCCTGCACCTCGTAATGTGTCAAATTGTGTTTTTAATGTGTTTTATGCTTTTATTGTAGGACCCCATGTCTGTGACATGATGCCCACTTATATTGCTGTTATCCGCCCCGAGCCTGTGGGGAGGAGTGGAATACAAGATCGAAGAAAGAAATAAATAAATAAATAGCCTCTGTGTGTCTGTCTGTATATGTTGTGTGTTTATGGCATTGAATGTTTGCCATGTATATGTGCATTGTGGTCCGCCCTCAGTCCCCTGCGGGGTGAGTAGGGCAGAATATAAATATTGTAAATAAATAAATAAGTAAATACATAAAATACTTGGGAACAGAAGTGTTTGGATTTTTGTAATAATAACTGCACTGACACATAAAGTACATAACAAGATATCTTGGAGACGGGCCCCAAGTCTAAATTTAAAATGTGCTAATGTTTTATATACACCATACACACACTGAAGGTGATTTTAAACCATCTATTAAATAATTTTGTGCATGAAATAGTGTGTGAACTGAACCATCCGAAAGGTCCCACTATCTTAGCCATTCATATGGATGGTTTTGGAGGATTTGGGAATACCAGATAAGGGATGCACAAGCTGTAATAGTAATACAAGGAGCTACAACTCAACATTTTCCTTTATAAACAAGGGAAGAGGACTTCCAGCAACTAGATTCAAAGGAAAACCTTATCAGTGTAATGTCAATATATATTGTACAAGCTGCTAGCTGTGGAAGAGTTAAGTTGTAGGCCTGGGCAATCATTGTTCTAAAGTACTTTGCTTCTACAGTGTTGCTAAAGTTCTGGTGGTGAACATTTTAGAACTCTAACAAAACTTTCAAAACTTCGTTAGAATTGGTTCTGTCTTAAAAATCACCAATAATGAAATAATGAAGTTTTGAAAATTTGTTAAGAGTTCTGAAATGTTCACCACCAGAACTTTGGCAACACTGTAGAAGCAAAGCACCAGCGCCACCTAGTGTTCACCACCAGAACTTTAGCAACACTGTAGAAGCAAAGCACCAGCGCCACCTAGTGTTCACCACCAGAACTTTAGCTACACTGTAGAAGCAAAGCACCAGCGCCACCTAGTGTTCACCACCAGAACTTTAGCAACACTGTAGAAGCAAAGCACCAGCGCCACCTAATGTTCACCACCAGAACTTTAGCAACACTGTAGAAGCAAAGCACCAGCGCCACCTAGTGTTCACCACCAGAACTTTAGCAACACTGTAGAAGCAAAGCACCAGCGCCACCTAGTGGTCCCCACCAGAACTTTAGCAACACTGTAGAAGCAAAGCACCAGTGCCACCTAGTGTTCCCCACCAGAACTTTAGCAACACTGTAGAAGCAAAGCACCAGCGCCACCTAATGTTCCCCACCAGAACTTTAGCAACACTGTAGAAGCAAAGCACCAGCGCCACCTAGTGTTCACCACCAGAACTTTAGCAACACTGTAGAAGCAAAGCACCAGCGCCACCTAGTGTTCACCACCAGAACTTTAGCAACACTGTAGAAGCAAAGCACCAGCGCCACCTAATGTTCACCACCAGAACTTTAGCAACACTGTAGAAGCAAAGCACCAGCGCCACCTAATGTTCACCACCAGAACTTTAGCAACACTGTAGAAGCAAAGCACCAGCGCCACCTAGTGTTCACCACCAGAACTTTAGCAACACTGTAGAAGCAAAGCACCAGCGCCACCTAGTGTTCACCTAGTAACACTGTAGAAGCAAAGCACCAGCGCCACCTAGTGTTCACCACCAGAACTTTAGCAACACTGTAGAAGCAAAGCACTAGCGCCACCTAGTGTTCACCTAGCAACACTCTACAAGCAAAGCACCAGCGCCACCTAGTGTTCATTTCCAGAACTTTAGCAACACTGTAGAAGCAAAGCACCAGCGCCACCTAGTGTTCACCACCAGAACTTTAGCAACACTGTAGAAGCAAAGCACCAGCGCACCTAGTGTTCACCACCAGAACTTTAGCCACACTGTAGAAGCAAAGCACCAGCGCCACCTGGTGTTCACCACCAGAACTTTAGCCACACTGTAGAAGCAAAGCACCACCGCACCACCGGTTCTAAATGGTTCTAAAGTACTTAAAAAACTAAAGTTCTGGTGGTGAACACTAGGTGGCGCTGGTGCTTTGCTTCTACAGTGTGGCTAAATTTCTGGTGGTGAACACCAGGTGGCGCTTGTGCTTTGCTTCTACAGTGTTGCTAATGTTCTGGTGGCGAACATTTTGGAACTCTAACAAAACTTTGATAACTTCATTATTATTTCATTATTGGCGATTTTTAAGACAGAACTAATTAGGAACGGCCATTTATAACGAAATTGTGAAAGTTTTGTTAGAGTTCTGAAATGTGCACCACCAGAACTTTAGCAACACCATAGAAGCAAAGCACCAGCGCCACCTAGTGTTCACCACCAGAACTTTAGTTTTGTAAGTACTTTAGAACCATTTAGAACCATGATTGTTCAGGCCTATTAAGTTGTGGAGCATTATGAAACATGCGTGAAACAGACAAGGAAGATGTTGCAATAAACTAGAGGTTGGACAACGAATTAATGAGCTGATAAGGGTGGGGTGTAAATATAGTAGACACTATATTTGGCTCTTCTCCCTTGCATTTGACTGTGCTAACGAGTAAGCGTTATTGAAATGAATGAAATTAAAATAAAGATAAGAGCTGCTACTGAAGAAGAAACAACTGTCTGAAATCAGTTAACTGGATGTTAAAAACCAAGTTTGCCAGCTAATTGCATTGATAAACCTTATGACACTATGTAGCACAATTTTTGTTCCTGTGTTATCAATGTCATTTCCTAACTGGTTCTATCATTAAAACAATGGAAAGGTTTATTACGCTGCAAAAACTGTGTTTGTTCAGGAGATGCTGCAGAACATTTTGCTTTGGTGTTTCAATCTCAGAGAGTCTCAACCAATACAACATAATTTGTGGCAGTTTCTGGAGTAGAACTACGACTTTCAAAGTAAGGACCGCACAATGAAGCAGGAAATAACGCTTTTAAACCAGGAACAGAGCATTTTTCAAATTTAGTTACATGGCAAGCCATGCTCCCCCAAAAGACACTGCGGATGCTCACAGATGAGAAAAAGGCAACAGGTGCAGTCAGGATCAGTCAGGCTCACCTGTGGCAATGCAAGCAGGTGGCTTAGCGGTGTGCCTTCCCCTTTGCCCTTCCTAATCTGGAACCTTAATCCTAATCTCCTCCCTGGGTCTCAGATACAGTGAAGCCAGCAACAGGTTCGGTCTGGTTTTCTCTCTCGGCAGCATTGAGATCTTGGGCTGACGTCAGGGTGGTTGCAAAACGAGCTGGGCTTCTTCCTCCAGAAGGACAGTACAGTGTGATCTCTAGACAGATGTAGCACACCAGTTCTCGTTTGTGCCTGGGAGGCACCGGGGGTCCCACTCGCATTGGAGCCAGCTGATTCTGCGGAGGATTTGGAGGGGCTAGAAGAAGGGGAGTTTGAGTTAGCTGGGCCTTCTTCCCCCACAGAAAGCCTGGCCTGGGATGACGGCTGGCCTGATCCTTACGAGAGGCAGGAAGGCCAGTCGGAATTCGAAAGCAGTGATAGTGAAGATTATGAACGGCCGGGGGGGCGAGGCTCGCAAGAAAGAATGTGGGAAACAACCGAGGGAGAGGCCCGGAAAGCAGAAGGGGAGTTCGACTCTCACAAAGATAGGGAATCAGGTGCTGGGAGGCAAGGTCGAACGTTTGATAGGAGATGGAGCATTGAGGCTAGCAGGAGGGGTTGGTTCCACAGCCTAGACCGACCGAGGCCAAGGTCCCGCAGCACAGATTGGAGGAGGAGAAGCCTAGAGCGTCGGGGCCTCACCAAGGGGATTAAGTATAGGATCCGTGGGAACGGATACTCAGTACTTCGGCCACGTCTATCCTATACAGATGGGTAGCGAAGTCAAGGCCACGTAGCTAAGTTTGGGGCTAGTGGCCTGCCAAGAAGAGTTTGTATCTTGTAACCTAGTTTTGTCCTTTGATCCGCTAGTTAAGCGGAGCCTTGCCAAGTCTTTGGATCTTACTGCCAAGTTTGCCTTTGGACTATACCTTTTACCTTTTGGATTACTTTTGATATTTTTATGGACAATTACCCTTTTCGACTGTTTTTATCATTCAATAAAGTAGTTAGCTGTTTATCGTCTCTGTGTGTGTGATTAAGGGGCCGGCCTAGGTCTTGCATCATGACAACAGACAATGGCTTCATAAACACAGGTGGGGAGCCACTTGGTGGTTGCACAACAGATGAGCTTCAGGTCTTGGTGCCAGCTGCACCACGGTGCCATCCAGCCAGCCTCTGTGCTATGATGCTCAAAACCATATTGGCCTCTGTCTTCCTCATGGCCAAGCTTGGTGCCTCTTCTGCACAGAATCCTGGAGTTGGAAGGGTACCCCAAGGGCCACCCAGTCCAACGCCAGTTTGCCAGGCAGGAAAAGACCCACCGAGAGATGGAGATCCAGTCACTGCTTAAACACCGCCAGAGAAGGAGGCTCCAACAGACTCCGAGGAAGCAGCATATTCCCGTTGGATCATTGTATAGCCTTTAACTATACTTTATCAAACTTCAGGCCCACAACAGAAGTGAGAACTGGCATTTTTAGTAACTCTAGAGCAGCGTTGCCCACACTTTTTCAGCATGCTAGCTACTATATGAACAACCAAGTTGAAAAGATCTACCTGGTGTGCGCGTGCATGTGCGCACTCCTGCTGCCACCTTCCGGGTCTTCTTCCTTGCCTGCCCACGAACGCTCTCTCCATCTCCTCACCGCTGCGTTCCCCAAGCAGGAAGTCACCATGGGAGGGGAGCGCATCCAAGTCAGGAGCGTGCATCCTGCTGGGAGGGGCTTGCGCACGCAGGCAGCAGGAAGGGATGGTGACTTCCTGCTTAGCGAACGCAGCGGCGAGGAGATGGAGAGAGCGCGCGCGCAGGCAACAAGGATCCCCTTCCCGGGTGCGCACGGTGGCGAGTGTGCGCGCGCAGGGCAGAATCGCTCCATCCGGCTGGGATCGACTTCATATGGGCTTGGGATCGACTAGTCGATCGCGATCAACTTCCTGAGCAGCCCTGCTCTAGAGCAGTGGTTTCCCAACCTGTGGTCCGTGGACCACCAGTGATCCACAAGAACGAAAATATGGTTAGTGGCCTCACCATAACTACTAGGCCTGGTTAGGTTCGTCGGAATGCTCGTAAAATCGGAATGAATTCGGATTAAATTCACTTATGAAGTGGTTTTGAAGCGATGTAAGCAACCCGGAAGTGAATTTGCCATTTCAAAGCCACCATCGCCATTTTCGGAAAGGAATCGGCGGGGTTTCCTTTCCCTGGCTTTCCCTTCTGTGTGCAGCTCTCGCGCCAGTTAGGACGCAGAGGGAAGGACCTCCGCGTCCAAACTGGGTGTTTAGTCAGTGCTGTTTCTTTCTTTCTTACTGCACCGGGAATGTGGCGCAGCTGGCTAAATGTCAGCTGCATAAGATCTCTCTGACCAGTAGGTCATGAGTTCGAGGCCTGCCTGGGTCGAGGTGGGTGCTCGACCTTAAGTGTAGCCTGCTGTCGACCTTTTCAGGCCGAAAGACAGTTGCAGTTGTCAAGTAGGAGATAAAGGTACCACATTAAGTGAGGCCATTGAAGAACTCCAGGAATCGCTGAGGAATGTGGAAGGAGCAACAAAGGGACGCCGGAAAAACGCTGAGAGATTAGTGCGTCAGCTCCCCCTGGTGGCCAGAAGTTTGCCTCTGTTCGTCTACAGCAGGGGTGCCCACACTTTTTCATCATGCGAGCTACTATATGAACAATCAAGTTGAAAAGATCACCTGTTGAGCATGTGAGCGTGCACGCGCACGCACACTTTTACTGCAGTCTTCTGTCCACACGGGGCTTCTTTCTTGCATGCCCACAAACTCGCCGCCGCGCGCACCTGGGAAGGGGATCCTCCTTGTCTGCGCGCTCTCTCTCTCTTAATGTCGAAGAAATAAATAAATGTCTTCATTGCCTTCCTCCTGCATGCTTTCACGAAGCAGGAAGTCCCCATCCCGTCCTGCTTCTTGCATGCACAGCAGGCCCCTCTCACGCACGCAGCAGGAGGGTATTTATGGGCGGTCATGTCACCACACCGTGCGTGGCAAGACAAGCGCCAGGGCCCGCCCCACTAATGCCTCATTTTGGCAAAAGAAGCCCCGCGGCGGCAGCGGGAGCGCACGCACGCTGCATGGCAGGAGCGCGCCATCCGGCTGGTGAGGCCCAAAGATCACCTGGAAGAGGGCCGAAGGTCACCTAGGTGCTCCCGATCACCATAATGAGCACCCCTGGTCTACAGTATATGTCGTATGTCCGTCTATATGTCATATGTTGAACTGCAGGGATTGTCTGCAAGTATGTGTACTGTAATCCGCTCTGAGTCCCCTTCGGGGTGAGAAGAGGGGAATATAGAGTACAATAAATAAAATAAATAAATTACTGTGCATGCGTGTCTGCCATTAACAAAGCCATTCTGAAATTTCCGAAAAAATCATAAAATTTCCACAAATTTTCCAGAAAATTTCAGAAGTCATTTTAGATTCGAACCGCCAGCGCCCCCTACATCCGCAACGAGTTTTGAACCTTTTTTTCCCTTGATCAATCAGGCCTAATAACTACACCGTTGCCTCAAAACCACACATCAACAAGAGTGACTGGTCTCTCAAAACCCTCTTATAGTACCGAGACAACAGGGATGTTGGGAGGGGAGAAGTTGACTACTCAAGAAATATTACTACTACCACATGGCATCTAGATGATTAAATATGGTTTTCTGTGGGCGAGCAAATGGAGACTACTGGGTGGCTTATGTTCTGTATCAGAAACTAGAGCCGATGTGGTCTCTCCAATGCAATTTTCTGAACCAGCACCCCAAATCTAAAGTTGACCAAAAACTGATTCGTAACCCTTTTGGTACTAATGTTGGGAGAGTGGTCCCTGGTCAAAGTGGTCTGGTAAAAATAAAAAAAGGTTGGGAATCACTGATCTAAACCTATTTCTCCCACCAGCACTATTGAAAAGCAATAATCATTTAAATACGGTCCTCAAACTTTTTAAACAAAGGGACAGGTCAGAGTCCCGCAAACTGTTGGAGGGCCGGATTATAATGGGGGGAATCACTGAATTCCTATGCACACTGCACATCTCTTATTTGTAGTGCAAATAACACTTAAAACAATACTATAATTAAAATGAAGAACAGTTTTAACAAATATAAACAAATTTCAATGGGTGGGTCTACTTTTGTCTGATGAGATAGGATTGTTGTTGTTGTTGTTGTTGTTGTGTGCTTTCAAGTCATTTTAGACTTAGGTTGACCCTGAGTGAGGGCTGGGTAAATGACCTTGGAGGGTCGCACCTGGCCCTCGAGGGGGCCTTAGTTGGAGGACCCCTGCTGTAAGTGATTATAATGGAAGTCTCACCTGTTAAGACACACATGAATATATTATTATAATCCTGCTTATCTATCATTTTATGCAGGTTCGTTATTCTACCTTCTTTCTTAATGTTTTTTATTCAGCCTCTAAAACCCACCAATGTTTTCCTTTTTATTCTTCATAAAAAACAACAACAAACAACAACAAAAGCAACAACAAAGGTTCATTTATATCCCGCCCCATCTCTCTGTGGGAACTCAGCCCAGCATAAATGGCTCCTATGATTTGAAAAAGTTATCACTTGACTTTACCTTTATCAAGCAAGGTAAACTTTTTGCCGGAGGTTTAGTACAGCAGTTAAACAACAGCTGCTTCAACCCAAACGTTCCAAGTTCGAGACCCCGGGCTGCCTTGGGCAGCCAGCTGTAAGCCTAACCCACTGTTAACCTTAGAAGCCGAAAGCGAAAGCGACCTGTGAATAGAGAACTAAGGTACCACATAGCGGGGGAGATCTTTTAAAAAGACTTTATCTGTATACCTTTATAAAGCGGAATGTTTGTATGTATGTGTGCGGAGGGCGGAAGGGCGGATACGTGGCAACCACTTTCACAGGCCACAGCGACCAGCGCGGATGATGGACCTGCACCAAACTTGGTACACATAACCCCCCTAACCCCCTTTACGTCCTGGTGCGGTTCGGGGGACATGACCCATGGATTATGGGATTTGTAGTACTTTCCAACACTTTGGTTCCCACAGACCACTGAGGCCACCAAAAAGGACCAATACAGACCACACTTGGCACACACAGCCCCCATGACCCACTCTACATCCTGCTGCAGTTTGGAGGAGGGCAGACCATGGATGATGGGACTTGAAGTACCTCTACTCACTTCCCAAGTCCGCTGCGACCCTTTTCCAATTACTGATCGAGACCAAACTTGGCACACATAACCCCCATGACTACCTTCACATCCTGGTAAGGTTCGGGAGGACTGACAATGGATGATGGGATTTGTAGTACTTTCACACCTTTCTGTTGCCACAGACCACTGCGGCCCCCAACAAACACCGATAAAGACCACACTTGGCACACAGAGCCCCAGTGACCCACTCTACATCCTACTGAAGTTTGGAGGGGGGCAGAACATGGATGATGGGACTTGCAGTACCTTCCCTTACTTTCCAAGACTGCTACAAACCTAATCCAATGACTGATCAACACCAAACCTGGCACACAAAGCCCTCATGACCCACTCTACATCCTGCTGCAGTTTGGTGGAGGGCAGACCATGGATGATGGGACTTGAAGTACCTCTACTCCCTTCCCAAGTCCACTGCGACCCTTATCCAATTACTGATCGAGACCAAACGTGGCACACATAACCCCATGACTACCTTCACGTCCTGGTGAGGTTCGGGGAGGACTGACAATGGATGATGGGATTTGTAGTACTTTCACACCCCTCTGTTCCCACAGACCACTGCGGCCCCCAACAAACACCGATAAAGACCACACTTGGCACACAGAGCCCCCGTGACCCACTCTACATCCTGCTGAAGTTTGGAGGAGGGCAGACCATGGATGATGGGACTTGCAGTACCTTCCCTCACTTTCCAAGACTGCTGCAAACTTTATCCAATGACTGATCAACACCAAACCTGGCCCACAGAGCCCTCATTACCCACTCTACATCCTGGTGCAGTTTTGTGTGAAACGGACCACGGATGATGGGACTTGAAGTACCTTCACTCCCTAAAAACAATACAACCCTCATCCATTCACCAATACAGACCAAACTTAGCACACAGAGCCCCCATGAACCAATCTACATCCTACCGCAATTTGGGGGAGGCTGGACCACAGATGATGGGACTTCCAGTACCTTCAGTACTTTCATGATACCACTGCAACTCCCAAGAATGATGGATCAAGACCAAACTTGGCACACAGAGCCCCCATGACCCACTCTACATCCTGCTGCATTTCTCAAATGACCCGGGCACCGCCGGGTCCCCAAGCTAGTAACACCAATAAAATGAAGATCGATTGCCGAGAAAGTTCCAAGCAAGCAGGCAGGCTCACCGTCATAGGAGGAGGAAGCATAGGAGGTGGATGGAGCAGCAGCACCCCCTGTGACGCAGTGGAGCAACAGCACCCGGAGTGGTAATCTGGAAGACCATGTTCAACCATGTTCAACCAGGAAAGATCCGCCTAATACTTGTATGTCTGTCTGTCTTGTATGTACTAACGGCAGGGATTGTCTGCTTGTATATGTTCTGTAATCCGCTCTGAGTCTCCTTCGGGGTGAGAAGAGCGGAATATAAATAAAGAGTATTATTATTATTATTTATATTTCTGCCAATTCTATAACTTTTATAGAATCATCAAATCCTAGAGTTGGAAGATACCTGGTGGGTCATCATCCAGTCAAACCCCCATTCTGCCAAGAAGCAGGAAAATTGGCATTCAAAGCACCCCTGGTAGATGGCCATCCAGCTTCTGCTTAAAAGCCTCCAAGGAAAGAGCCTCCACCACAATCTGGGGTAGAGAGTTCCACTGCTGAACGGCTCTCACAGCCAGGAAGTTCTTCCTAATGTCCAGGGTAATAATAATAATAATAATAATAATCTAAAAAAGGCCTCCTGATTTGGATCTGTGCGCATCATTCGAAAATGCATCATAGAGTCCTAAACACTTGGGTAGTGTTTGACTTGTGATTTTGTGATACGAAATCCAGCATATATATCTCTCGTTTGCCATGTCGTACTGTATTTTGTGTCAGTAAAATAATAATAATAATAATATTTTACTGAGTCCGCCTGTGGGAGAAGGGCGAGGTAGAAATAAAGTAAGCAAATACATAAATAAATAATAATAATAAGGCTAGTTCTTTAGTTTTCCATTTCTGAGATGCTATTTCCAAAAAAAGAAAGAACCAATATATAAAAAATGCCATAAATAAAAATAATGGGCGGGAGGCTGACAATAATGCTGTAAAAGCAAATTAAGGATGTCTTAAGAGGCAAACAAACTAGAAATAGCTTCTACGCAAAGGTCTATTTTAAGTACTCCAAACAGCACGGGCCTGCTGACTCAAATAAAGAGGTCGGTGTGATTTGTCTCTGGGGATTTGTCACATTTCCTCACCAATTTACATTAAAGCTCTCCGTTAGTTCCTCCATGTCTGGATTTGCAAAACCGCTCTTAATTGGAAAGGACTAAGATTACAGGCCCTTCTTCAAAACCCAAAAGAAAAACATCTATAGGTAGAAGCTGTATACAACAATGGTGTGCCATAAGTTATGTGCACTAAATAATAATAATAGTGTAGTATTGTGATGATGATGATGTCCCACTTTTGCAAAGTCTGCTGAAAGTTATCTGAAACAAACAGCACAAGGAAGTGATTCCCAGTATCCAACCATTCTAATGCGGGCTGTGGGATGATGGGAGTTGCTGTCTAAAAGGTCTGGGGCAGCAGGTTGGGGAAGACTGTCATAGGAACTCATTCTTGGAGTCATCTCCATTATGAGTTCAAACAAAGGCCTTGAGGCTACAGCAGCATCCGGTCGAAATACTGGACATTCCTGTTTCTATTTCTGCTGGTATTCCATGCAAAACAAGACACGAGTAACCTTGAATTGCCCATTTGTATGTTGCTAACAGGATGCCAGGTGATAAGTGACTTTTCCAAGGCTACCTTACCTACATTAGGAACACTACCTTGCACAAAGAGTCTCAAGCATTTGCAGTTACTTCTTAGTATGTATGGCAGTGGTTCCCAACTTTTTCTTTGAACAGGGACCACCTTGACCAGGTACCACTTTGACCAGAGATCACTTGGCCAGGGGACCACTTGACCAGGGACCACTTTAACCAAGGACCTCTTTGACCAGGGCACCACTTGACCAAGGACCTTTTTGACCAGGGATCACTTTGACAAAGGACCTCTTTGACCAGGGACCACTTTGACAAAGGACCTCTTTGACCAGGGACCACTTTGACCAAGGACCTCTTTGACCAGGGACCACTTTGACCAGGGACCACTTGACCAAGGACCTCTTTGACCAGGGACCACTTTGACAAAGGACCTCTTTGGCCAGGGGACCACTTTGACCAAGGACCTCTTTGACCAGGGCACCACTTGACAATGGACCACTTTGACCAGGGACCACTTTGACCAGGGACCACTTGACCAAGGACCTCTTTGACCAGGGACCACTTTGACCAGGGCACCACTTGACAATGGACCACTTTGACCACGGACCACTTTGACCAGGGACCACTTGACCAAGGACCTCTTTGACCAGGGACCACTTTGACAAAGGACCTCTTTGGCCAGGGGACCACTTTGACCAAGGACCTCTTTGACCAGGGCACCACTTGACAATGGACCACTTTGACCAGGGACCACTTTGACCAGGGACCACCTCTTGACCAAGGACCTTTGACTTTGACAATGGACCAGGGACCACTTTGACCAGGGACCACTTGACAACCTGGACCACTTTGACCAAGGACCACTTTGACCACTTTGGGACCACTTTGACCAGACCAAGGGACCTCTTTGACCAGGGACCACTTTGACAAAGGACCTCTTTGGCCAGGGGACCACTTTGACCAAGGACCTCTTTGACCAGGGCACCACTTGACAATGGACCACTTTGACCAGGGACCACTTTGACCAGGGACCACTTGACCAAGGACCTCTTTGACCAGGGACCACTTTGACCAGGGCACCACTTTGACGAGGGACCACTTGACACTTGACAATGGACCAATGGACCACCACTTTGACCAGGGCACCACTTTGACGAGGGACCACTTGACAAAGGACCTCTTTGACCAGGCACTACTTATTTATTTATTTATTTATTAGTTCGATTTATTAGTCGTCCTTTCCCATAGGCTCAGGGCGACTCACATTCAGATACATATAAATCCATAAAACACGATAAATCAGTCCCCCTATTAAAATTGCAGCACCAGGCATACAAACAGTTTACATGTTCACATATCTATGAACCGAACGCTTAGGTAAAAAGGAGGGTCTTGCAGGCCCTGCGCAATGTTAATAAATCAGTCTGGGCTCGAATTGTGGGCGGGAGTGCATTCCACAATTCCAGCGCAGCGGCACTGAATGCCCTCCTCCATGTTGAACCCAGGTGAATAGATTGGTGGCTAGGCACCACCAGGAGATTCTGGGATTCGGATCGGAGTGGTCGAAGAAGACTATAATGAGAGAGGGGGTCCCTTAAGTACACTGGCCTCAGACCATTCAAGGCCTTAAAGGTCAGAACCAGCACCTTGAAGGTGATCCGGTGCTCTATTGGAAGCCAGTGCAGGTCACGCAGCACAGGCGTGATGTGGCAGCGAGATGGAAGGCCTGCCACCAGCAGTGCTGCAGCGTTCTGCACCAGTTTAAGCTTCCGGTTCACCAACAAGGGAAGGCCAATGTTAGGGCATTACAGTAGTCCAGTCTTGAGATGACCGTGGCTTGGACCACTGTGGCTAGGTCATGATGGGACAGGTAGGGGGCCAGCCTCCTCGCCTGTCGGGGGTGGTAGAAGGCCACTCCGCTGACAATGGAGATATGTTTCTCCATTGACAACTCGGAGTCAAGTGTGACTCCCAAGCTTTTTACCGATGGAGACGGGCGAAGTGTCGCCCCGTCCAGGGTCGGAAGCCGGATCTCTCCCGTACCCGGACGACCCAGCCACAGGCAGTGCCGCTCTTTGGCATTCCGCCATGTAAGCGCCGCGTAGGGTGACGGGTCTTGGGAGGGGCGCCGCCTGCGGCGCCGCCACGCTGGCCGCCCCTCCGCGCCGCGCTCCTGCCCGGAGCCAGTGCTCCCCGCCGGGCGGCGCAGCCGGTGATGCAGCCGGCGGCGCAGGCGGCGATGTAGCCGCGCCCCAGACGTCACTGCGCATGCGCAGTCGTGCGTGACGCAGCCACGCACCTGCGCGTGACGTCACCACGCATGCGCAGCTGCAGACGTCACGTCACCCGCGCTGCCGCGTCCAGCAGCCATGGGGGGGCGCAGAAATGAGGCTCGCCTACCCCCCCAGGAGAGGTGAGACCGCCCCTGGCCACAGGATCTCCGTCTTAGCCGGATTCACCTTCAACCTACTGTCTCGCAGCCATCCAGTGGATAAGGGACCACTTTGACAAAGGACCACTCCAGTGGGAACCACTTTGACAAAGGACCTCTACTTTGACAAAGGACCTCTTTGACCAGGGACCTCTTTGACCAGGAATCACTTTGACCAGGGGACTACTTGACCAGGGACCACTTTGATCAGAGACCAACTTGACCAGGGACTACTTTGACCAGGGGACCACTTTGACTAGGAATCAGTTTGACCAGGGACTACTTGACAAAGGACCACTTTGACTAGGGATCACTCTCCAGCATGACTACCAAAAGGACGACGAATCAGTTTTTGGTCAACTTTAGATTCGGTTTGGGGTGTTGATTCAAAAAATTGCACTGGAAAAACCACACCAGCTCTAGTTTCTGATACAGAACATATGCCATGGTCAGCGACAGGGAAGGAATGGCAGGCGGTGCAAAAGGAACTGAATAGTTCTGCATAGCTCAGGAATGGTCTGAAGGCTGCGGCTTTTAACTTCGAATATGTTTTAATGGATTTTAACTGTGATTTAAAAAATACTGTTATGCCTTATTCTGTTTTTTTGTTTGCATATTCGTATATTTTAAATAGTGTGGTAATACTTTTAATGTAAGGTGCTTCGGGTCTCCCTTGGGAAAGACAAGGCAGGGTATAAACAAACATAAACATAATAATAAACATAATAATAAGGCTGAAATCGCTTGCAAGCTTCAGTATTGTTTTGGTTGGCGAAGTTACTGCTCTTCGTATGGAACACAGCTCCCTTTCTTTTCACTATGGAAATATGTCTGTCCTTTAATCCCAAAGGGGAAGAATATCAAATGCAGCATCTGGGAACCCAGTGATATACCCATTTCAAGTATATTCTATATGATATGGATATGACCAAAGACAGAACGCCTATCCATAACACTGATCATTTGCTCATGGCTTGCTTCCAGTGCGGTGTGCCCTCCTATCCACTAGAGGGCGGCAACACATTATAATATTTTCACTGTTAAGGTATATATAAAGAGAGGAGGAAGGGGGAAAAAGGATTCTTGTATTACAGAATGCAACGAAATTTGATTTTTCCCCCTCCTGTTCCTGGTATGAAAGTGTTATTTCCTGTTTAATTGTGCAGTTCTTACTTTGAAAGTAGTTGTTCTGCTCCAGAAACTTTGTTTTTGTGCCACAAACTATGTTGAATTTGTTGAAACTCGATGAGATATCAACTGAAAAATTATAGCAAAATGTGCTGCAGGATGTCCCTCCCACAAAAACAAGGTTTTTTGCTGTTTGATCAACTTTTCCCATGTTCTTATGATAGAACCAATTAGGAAATGACATTTAGAAGCCAGGAACACAAATCATAGTGTTACATTTTTGTTATTGTTGTTGTTGTTATACTGTTGCACCTTTAAGACCCACCAACGTATTTCTGCCTCTTCTTTTATGGCCCATAACTTCTTTTATATCCTGGGTGCATCTACACTGTAGAATTAATGCAGTTTGAAACCATTTCAACTACCACTGCTTATTAGGTCCGGGCAATCCATGGTTCTGAATGGTTCTAAAGTACTTACAAAACTAAATTTCTGGTGGTGAACACTAGGTGGCGCTGGTGCTTTGCTTCTACAGTGTTGCTAAAGTTCTGGTGGTGAACACTAGGTGGAGCTGGTGCTTTGCTTCTACAGTGTTGCTAAAGTTCTGGTGGTGAACACTAGGTGGAGCTGGTGCTTTGCTTCTATAGTGTTGCTAAATTTCTGGTGGTGAACACTAGGTGGCGCTGGTGCTTTGCTTCTATAGTGTTGCTAAAGTTCTGGTGGTGAACACTAGGTGGAGCTGGTGCTTTGCTTCTACAGTGTTGCTAAAGTTCTGGTGGTGAACACTAGGTGGCGCTGGTGCTTTGCTTCTATAGTGTTGCTAAAGTTCTGGTGGTGAACACTAGGTGGAGCTGGTGCTTTGCTTCTACAGTGTTGCTAAAGTTCTGGTGGTGAACACTAGGTGGCGCTGGTGCTTTGCTTCTATAGTGTTGCTAAAGTTCTGGTGGTGAACACTAGGTGGAGCTGGTGCTTTGCTTCTACAGTGTTGCTAAAGTTCTGGTGGTGAACACTAGGTGGCGCTGGTGCTTTGCTTCTACAGTGTTGCTAAAGTTCTGGTGGTGAACACTAGGTGGCGCTGGTGCTTTGCTTCTATAGTGTTGCTAAAGTTCTGGTGGTGAACACTAGGTGGAGCTGGTGCTTTGCTTCTATAGTGTTGCTAAAGTTCTGGTGGTGAACACTAGGTGGAGCTGGTGCTTTGCTTCTACAGTGTTGCTAAAGTTCTGGTGGTGAACACTAGGTGGAGCTGGTGCTTTGCTTCTACAGTGTTGCTAAAGTTCTGGTGGTGAACACTAGGTGGCGCTGGTGCTTTGCTTCTATAGTGTTGCTAAAGTTCTGGTGGTGAACACTAGGTGGCGCTGGTGCTTTGCTTCTACAGTGTTGCTAAAGTTCTGGTGGTGAACACTAGGTGGCGCTGGTGCTTTGCTTCTACAGTGTTGCTAAAGTTCTGGTGGTGAACACTAGGTGGCGCTGGTGCTTTGCTTCTATAGTGTTGCTAAAGTGCTGGTTGTGAACACTAGGTGGCGCTGGTGCTTTGCTTCTACAGTGTTGCTAAAGTTCTGGTGGTGAACACTAGGTGGCGCTGGTGCTTTGCTTCTACAGTGTTGCTAAAGTTCTGGTGGTGAACACTAGGTGGCGCTGGTGCTTTGCTTCTACAGTGTTGCTAAAGTTCTGGTGGTGAACACTAGGTGGCGCTGGTGCTTTGCTTCTACAGTGTTGCTAAAGTTCTGGTGGTGAACACTAGGTGGCGCTGGTGCTTTGCTTCTACAGTGTTGCTAAAGTTCTGGTGGTGAACACTAGGTGGCGCTGGTGCTTTGCTTCTACAGTGTTGCTAAAGTTCTGGTTGTGAACACTAGGTGGCGCTGGTGCTTTGCTTCTACAGTGTTGCTAAAGTTCTGGTGGTGAACACTAGGTGGCGCTGGTGCTTTGCTTCTACAGTGTTGCTAAAGTTCTGGTGGTGAACACTAGGTGGCGCTGGTGCTTTGCTTCTACAGTGTTGCTAAAGTTCTGGTGGTGAACACTAGGTGGCGCTGGTGCTTTGCTTCTGCAGTGTTGCTAAAGTTCTCATGGTGAACACTAGGTGGCGCTGGTGCTTTGCTTCTACAGTGTTGCTAAAGTTCTGGTGGCGAACATTTCGGAACTCTAACAAAAGTTTGAAAACTTCATTATTATTTCATTATTGGCTATTTTTAAGACAGAACTAATTAGGAACGGCCATTTATAATGAAATTGTGAAAGTTTTGTTAGAGTTCTGAAATGTTCACCACCAGAACTTTATCAACACCATAGAAGCAAAGCACCAGCGCCACCTAGTGTTCACCACCAGAACTTTAGTTTTGTAAGTACTTTAGAACCATTTCAAACCATGATTGCCCAGGCCTACTGCTTATTATTATTACTACTATTATTTATACCCCGCTTTATCTCTCCCAAAGGGGACTCAAAGCAGCTTAACATAAAAGCATTGGCATATAATTTAAAATAGTACCAATATGCAAACATTGAAACAGGATTAAATATGGACAGTATTAAAATTCCCAGTTAAAAACCATTCAAACATCATTCAAAGTTAGCACACCCTGAAGCTCGTCTTTACCCCAGATGGGGTTCCCTAAGCTCAATGTTGGAGTTGCAAAAAAATGACAATCTATCTATATAATAAAAGTGAATGCTTGTATGTGGAAAATATGTGGCAGTGTTCTGATTGGTTGCCACTGTGGAAAACTTTGCATATGGTTTCTGATTGGCCAGCCTCAACAAGCGGCAGAGAGCGTTTTCAGTGGCTGCGCCGGTTTTATGGAACTCGCTGCCGCTGGAGACACGTGCCTTGCGGGACCTGTTGGCTTTCCGCAGGCGTTTGACGTGTGATGTCCGATGGCGCATGACTAATATTGCCACTTTGCCGTACCACTATTACTCTGTATAAACCAGATATGTCTGGCTATGTTTTTGTATGATCGTTTTTAAGATGTAATTTTATGCGTTTTAATCTTGGGTGTTTTATATGCTGTTTTTATATGTTGTAAACCGCCCTGTGCCTCGGGAAGGGCGGTTTATCAAGTCAAAATAAATAAATAATAATAATAATAATAATAATAACATTCCAACATTCTTTGCTGGCAGAGAGGGGAAAGGAAAGGGCCTCAGGCTGTCAGGAATCGTGGGAGTTGAAGTCCAAAACACCTTGCGGCCCCCAACAATGACAGAACAAGACCAATCTTGGCACACAGACACCCCCCCAAGACCCACTCTACACCCTGGTGCAGTTTAAGGGAAGATGGACCATGGATGACGGGATTTGAAGTACTTTAACTCACTGTGGCCCACATCCATGATGGATCATGACCAAATTTGGCACACAGAGGCCCAATGGCCCACTTTACAACCTGGTGCGGATTAGGGCAGGATGGGCCACGAATGATGGGATTTGCAGTACCTTCACCTGATTCACTTCCCGCAGAACATTGTAGCACCTACAAATCACAGACCAGGCCCAAACTTGGCACACAGAGTACTCATGACCCACTCTACATCCTGATGCAGTTCTAAGGGGGATGGTCAATGGATGATGGGATTTGCAGTACCTTCACTCACTTACTGAAACCACTGTGACCCTCATCCAATGACCAATAAAGACCAAACTTGGCACACAGAGCCCCCTTAATCCACTCTACGTCTTACCGCAGTATGGAGGAGGGCGGACCATGGATGATGGGACTTGAAGTACCTCCACTCACTTCCCGAGACCTCTGCGACCCTCATCCAATGACTGATCCAAGACCAAACTTGGCACACAGAGCCCCCATGACCCACTCTACATCCTGGAGCTGTTTGGAGGAGGGTGGACCATGGACGATGGGACTTGAAGTGCCTTCACTCACTTCCTGAGACCACTGCGAGCCACATAAATAACTAATAAGGACGACCGTTGGCACACAGTGCCCCAAGCTAGTAGTAAATATATTAACAATGTGTAGTGTTTACATTGGACTGCAGAAAATGTTTCATCTGCACCTCATGAAAAGGGAGCAATCATCCTTACAAATGCTGATTTGTTATCAGTAAATATTTTCAGTTCATAACCTATTTTATATACCTAGAATTGTGGAAAAATTAATTGGGTGGAAAGGGGGTCACAAAAGAAGCTCTAGTCTATATTCAACCTCCTGCCAGATCCAGATCAGCTTCCAGTTGTGAACTTTGTATAGAAGGCTATTATTTCCTTAGGTCGAACTCTGAGATCTGACATTGGCTTTCCTTCCAAATGACCACATCTTATTTTCTTTCAGAAGCAAACCCTCTTTGTGTCGGTGTTTCTGCAATCGTTATTCTAGAACGGAGTGGGCAACACATGGCTGCATGAGTCCTTTCTAATCATAGAGAATGAACATATGTTTGGTTGATAGCACCTGGGTATGACTGTGAATGTCCTGATGCAATGCCTAAGGGAATGTGGTAATGGCTGAGTCAACCAAGTAAGGGTGATTGCAAAGGGGTTGCATCAGCCAGTGCCCCTTACTGATGACCTATCAACAGATGACTATATACAGAGGCTGAAAGAATCCATCTTTCTCTCTCCTGCATGACTCAGTGTGAGTATCTGCCTATATTGTTTACGACTATCTGATGACTTTGATTGTTTGCAAGTAAAGGGAAGTGGATCTGTGTAACTTGGTTGTATATTTGTATATCGCGCAACTGTGAAGATTAAAGCCTATGGATATTTTGGATGAAAACCTTAATCCGTGACTTTACTAAACAGTGTGTAGATAAGGTCAGATGCTGGCAATTGGACTCTGCTGAGACATGGGTTGAAGCATGTTTTTTATTGTGAAAGGACTCTGCTGCATTCTGGGACCCTTGTTATTCAGCTTGCAGCTGTTTAGGGAGGTCATGATATGGAAACTATAAATCACTTCATGTATCAGCACCCTGTGACAGACCCCTTTGGGTGTCCTAGAGTGACCGTTCACCTGGGGAAGAAGACAAAATGTAGTCTCCTAGATCAGTCGGTCGGCTGTTAGGAATTGTGGGAGTTAAAGTCCAAAACACCGGGAGGGCCGAATTTAATTTATTTTATTTATTTACGACATTTATATACTGCCCTTCTCACCCCGAAGGGGACGCAGAGCGGATTACAAGTAAAATTTAAATGCAATACATTATATTATTGCCATAGCACAATATTAATATTATATATTACATTGTACTATAACATTATACTGTAATATTATTAATAATATTACATGTAATATAAAATATATAATTATAATATCATATTATTAGTAGTAGTATTATATTGTATTACATTATAATATCAATATTATATGTATATACAATATATTATATTATATATTCGGCAGACCTCGAAGAAGACGACATATATATACGCTATTGTACTGATGGCAGCTTGTTCAACTTAAGCCGTCTGAGGGCTCGCACTAAGACTCTAAACTATCTAGTCCGTGAGCCCCTTGTCGCCCATTCAGAAGCAGCCCTGCAGCGCCTCACATCCTGCTTTGCAGCATCTGCAGAGCTGTTTGGGCTGGAAGTCAGCCTGAAGAAAATGGAAGTTCTCTACCAGCCCGCACCACAGGAAAAACACCATCATCCCCACGTCAGCATAGGCAAATCAGTGCTTAAGTCCGTTCAGCAGTTCACCTACCTGGGAAGCATCATCTCTTCAGAGGCCAGGATTGACAAAGAGATAGATCACAGATTAGCAAAGGCATATAGTGCATTCGGAAGGCTTCACAAAAGAGTCTGGAGCAACAAACACCTGAGGCAAAGCACAAAAATCAGTGTGTACAGAGCTATCATACTGTCTATTCTCCTCTATGGGTCTGAAACATGGGTCACCTATCGCCAACACCTATGACTCCTCGAACGCTTTCATCAGCACTGTCTTCGCACAATCCTAAATATACACTGGACCGACTATGTGACGAATGTTGCTGTCCTTGAGCAAGCAGGGATCACCAGCGTTGAGGGCATGCTATTGAGAACACAGCTGCGCTGGGCAGGGCACGTCTCTAGGATGGAGGACCACCGCCTCCCAAAGATATTATTCTATGGTGAACTTGCCAAGGGACAGCGCAAGAGAGGCGCCCCAAAAAAGAGATATAAGGACTCCCTGAAACAACATCTCAGTCTCGGCCAGATGGATCACCAACAATGGTCTATCCTGGCCTCACATCGGGAGGCATGGAGACGCACTATCCACAATGCTGCGGCCTCTTTCGAGAAGACACGCCGAATGGGTCTCGAAGAGAAACGACAACGCAGAAAGAACCGCAATTTGGAAACAACATCACCCAAGGAGACTTTCAGCTGTGCTTTCTGCAACCCAACTTGCCTATCTCAGATTGGCCTTTTTAGTCATCAACGCGCTTGTAAAAAGCGTGGGATGAGTCCTTCCTAAGAATCTTCGTTCGCGAAGTAATGCCGAGAGATTAGTAATATTACATGTAATGTAAAATATATAATTATAATATCATATTATTATTAGTAGTATTATATTGTATTACATTATAATATTATCAATATTATATGTATATACAATATATTATATTGGAAAACGTTACCTATAGATGGGGATTTGAAGGGGTATTTGTCGGGAAGGTCCACTCTAACTTTCCACACGCCACCTTCGTACGGTGCTGCAAGGAGAAAAGGAAAGCAGGTCAGTTGTGCAAAAACAGAGGCAAATCTCTATCAAAGGCCTGTTATGTTGGGCATCTTAGACAGAGGCATGGCTTGAGATGAGCTAAAATCATTGCAAATATCTCCTGAGTGAGAAAGCCCACTCGAGAGCATTATTGGTCTCTGAAGATGATGCTTATTATTATTATTATAGTCATTATTATTATTTCTTATCCATCTCTCTTCCTTGGCAGGCCACAGCACAGTCCAAAACACACAAACATTGCAAAAACACATGTATTAAAAAGGTAATTCTATAAAAGATACATATTAAAATGCATTTCTATAAAATACATATTACATACATAGGACACGAGTTCACAATTCTTGCATGGCAGGCCCAGCTCTTGGCCCTTGCAGGGTTCATTATGAAAAGGGTGCAAAACTGATCCAATGGGATGTGTGTGACTCCAAAAATCAGGGCAATCTTTGGCCATTTCTACCCCAAAAGAGCAAAGAAACCACCTCAATGTACTAAAATGTGTGACAGTATCCCCAACCACACTCCCACAAGGATCCCAGCACCCCAAACTGGGGCTTCAAAGTAGAGTCCACGGGATTCGACCAGTAGCCGGCCACTTGGAGTACCTCTGGTGTGGCTGTAAGAAGGTCCTCCATTGTGCCTGTGGCAGGGCTCAGGCTGCATTGTAGTAGGTCAGGGGTGCTCATTAGGTAGCTCGGGAGCTACTAGTAGATCTTCGGCCCTCTTCCAGGTGACCTTCGGGCCTCATCAGCCGGATGGGGCACTCCTGCCATGCGCACGCACACCCTGCACGCACGCGCACTCCTGCTGCTGGCTTTCGCTCTTACGGTGCTTCTTTCGCCTGCAGGGCATTGCAGGAAGAAGGAAGCACGAGGCGGGGCCTCTGGAGGGAGTGCCCTGCCTCTCTCTCGTCCAGAAGCAGCTGTGCAGCCTCCGTTGCCGGCGAGACAGGCAAGGCGGAGCGCTCCCTCTGGATGCCCCGCCTCGTGCTTTCTCCTTCCTGCAATGCCACCCAGGCGGAAGAAGCGCTGCGCGAACGGAAAATATCAGCAGGAGCGCGCGCGGTGGCGGGAGCACGTGGGAGCGCACGGTGGTGGGGGCAGGTAGATCTTTTGGACTTGGTTGCTTTAAGAGTAGCTCGCATGCTGAAAAAGTGTGAGCACCCCTGTAGTAGGTGGTCTGTGGTTTGCTCTTCTCCGCACTCCAAATATAAATATATAAGAATATATAAGAAGAATCATAGAATCGTAAGAGTTGGAAGAGACCTTGTGGGCCATCCAGTCCAACCCCATTCTGCCAAGAAACAGGAATATCATATTCAAAGCAACCCCGACAGATGGCCATCCAGCCTCTGTTTAAAAGCCTCCAAAGAAGGAGCCTCCACCATACTCCGGAGCACAGAGAGAGAGAGAGAGTTCTGCTGCTGAACAAAACAACATATACGAATGATAATAAATATAATAAATATAATAATATGTTTTGGAATGCAAATATTTGGGACCTAGGGCCTATCTTTTGGAGCAAAATTCACCTAAACTTCCCTATGAATGAAATTCTCATATTGTGTAAGCTCCAGTTGCTTCTCATCAATTCTGCTGTCACCAGGGATTGCAACATTATTATTATTATTATTACTACTACTACTACTACTACTACTACTACTACTACTACTAGCTGTACCCGGCACGCGTTGCTGTGCCCTATTTAGGAGATGCGAGAAAGTCTGAGTATGTAAGGGTTGGAATTGATGTTACTTATGTTCTTTGTGGGGTCATGGCTGTGTCGTTGTGGGTTGTTCTGGTGGGTGGGATGTTGAAGTCCTGTGGAGTTGTCGGTGTGTGGTGTTCCTGGCATTCTGCAGACCTTGTGGAGATACGTTTTTTGTCTTTCCGTCTGCTGTGTTGATGTAGAGGTTCTGTGGTTTCCCAACTCTGGAGCACGCTACGTAGAGTTGTCCGTGGGAGAAGCAAGGTCTGTGCCACAGATTTGTAGTGTTTGTCCTTGAGCCTTGTTTATGGTGATGGCAAAAGCTAGTGTAGTGCAATGTCTTTCTGTTCTGGCGTTTGTTCTGCCCTTTTTTGTGTGATGTATGAAGCGTTGCGAGTGTGTTGTCCGATGCTGTTCTTTTTAGGAGGCATGGCTTGTCTTTTGGGTCAGCTTATGCCTGTGTGGAAGGAAGGAAGGAATGGCCTACAAATGGGTTGAGCAGTAGACGCAAGGTTGTGTTATGTGCGTATTGTGTTGTGTGTAGGTATTACTTTTGTGTTATTCTGGGGGTATGTGTTTGTCAGTGGTGCCTGTGTCCCTGGTGCCCTATTTGTCTCTATCCTAGCTCTTGGCCTTGACAGTTTAACCCTCAAACACCAACTGACTGAACTCAAATCACTCAGCATTCTAATCTAGCCTTGGCTGGCTTTGGCCACCGTTACTATGATAACTGATGTTGGCCAATGGGTTTCGCTGGCGGCCGCAGAGGATGCTGGGAAATGTAGTTTTTTAAAATTGTTGTTTTGGGGGCCTTTTAGGTTTTTTGGGGGAAAGTTTTTTTTGCTAAAAACCTTCCTTGCCTGAGGCCTATTTTTATTGCCAAATTTGGTGTCTCTGCCTTGTAAGGTTTCTCTGCCTAGGACCGTCGTTCAATGACGACTCTTCCTTTATATATATAGATTATTATTTTACTGACACAAAAACACAGTATTGGTAGTAACACGACAGATAGGGAAATGCAATGCAAAAACACAAGGAACTAGAGATAAACTCAGAACGAACTGTATCATAGTATAAAAATATATTGTGCTAAAGTCACCAATGAGGCAGCCCCCTACAAGGGGGGACAATTATACAGACAGTGCAAATACACGTGCAAAATAAGTAGGATACGCCGAACCCAAGCCGCCTCCGATGCACAATCCCCCTTCCTGATCTTCCGCTCCCATCTCTGGTCTACCTCCAGCACGCTTGGAATATTTCCTGGATTATTTTTTGAGCAGCTTGGCCATCCGTCCTCCCATTGAACTCTATCTATTGAAACTTTATTGGATTTACCTTGGACTCACTGCCTCGCGCTGTTCCCTTTAATTCGGCTGGAGGTACCTCCGTTGCGGCGGTTTATTTGTAACAGCATTTGATTGATAATATGAATTATTTGTAAATGTATCCTACTTATTTTGCACGTGTATTTGCACTGTCTATATAATTGTCCCTCCTTGTAGGGGGCCGCCTCATTGGTGACTTTAGCACAATATATTTTTATACTATGATATAGTTCGTTCTGAGTTTATCTCTAGATCCTTGTGTTTTTACAAAAACACAGTATGTCATAGCAAATGAGATATATATGCTGGATTTTGTTTTATTATTTAATAAATTAACTAATTAAATAATAATTAACTAATTAAATAATAACTTATTAAAGAAGTTTTAAATATTAAATAATTATTAAATAATTATTAAATGTTAAATAATGTGTAAACTCTTCTAGTTGCTTCTCGTCAATTCTGCTGTCACCTGGGATTGCAACATTATTATTATTATTAATTTACTGACACAAAAACAGTATGTCATAGCAAACGAGAGATATATATATATGCTTGATTTCATTTTATTATTTAATAAATTAACTAATTTAATAATAACTTATTAAATAATTTAATAATTATTTAATTATTTAATGATTATTTAATAATGACTAACTAATTTGATTATTATTATTAATAATAGCCCACTCTATCTCTCCCAAAGGAGACTCAAAGTGGCTTGCAATGAAAAGTATGACCACATAATTTAAAATATACCAGTTTACAAACATTAATACCACTGTATTACATAAGAACATAAGAAGAGCCATGCTGAATCGGGCCTCAGCCCATCTAGTCCAGCATTCTGTGTCACACAGTGGCCCACTAGTTGTACACGGGGATCTAGCAGAAAGGAGGGCAAAACCCTCACCTGCTCCCGACCCCCCACAATCAGTACCCGGGGAAAATCCTGCCTGCCTCCATCAACACAGAGGTGGCACTTGGATGTCCATTTCAGTAGCTACTGATTCCCTTGGTATCCATGAATCTGTCTAATCCTGCCTTGAAGCTGCCCAGGCTGACCGCTGTCACAACCTCCTCTGGAAGTGAGTTCCATAACCCAATGACCCTCTGGGTGAAGAAATATTTCCCTTTATTAGTCCTAACTTTCCTACCTTGGAGCTTTAGGGAGTGCCCTCTAGTCCTAGTGTTGTGTGACAAAGAAAATAATTTTTCTTTATTCACCTTTTCTATCCCATGCATGATTTTATGCACTTCAATCAAGTCACCTCTTAAACTCCGTCTTTCAAGGCTGAAAAGACCAAGGCGTTGCAACCTGGTTTCATAAGGGAGCTGCTCCATCCCTTGGATCATTCTTGTTGCCCTTCTTTGTACCTTTTCCAGTTCCGTTATATCCTTCTTAAGGTGCAGAGACCAGAATTGTACACAGTACTCCAAATGTGGCCTCACCATAGATTTGTAGAGAGGCAATACAACATTTGCCGACCTATTTTCGATTCCCTTCCTGATCATGCCTAGCATAGAATTAGCTTTTTCACTGCTGCAGCGCACTGGGTTGACATCTTCATTGAGCTGTCCACCAAGACCCCAAGATCCCTTTCCTGGTTTGTCTTGGAAAGCTTTGACCCCATCAATTTGTAGGTGTAGTTGGGGTTCTTTGCCCCGATGTGCATGACTTTACACTTGTTTAGGTTAAAATGTCGAAGGCTTTCATGGCTGGAATCATTGGGTTGTTGTAGGTTTTTCAGGCTATATGGCCATGTTTTAGAACCTACAACAACCCATTAATACCACTGCTTGAAGGCTTAGAGAGCATCTACATTACAGAATTAATGTTCGGAAGCTTCAATTGGTCCAACGGACAGGAGCCAGGTTGATAACAGGAGCAGCACTCAGGGAGTGTACAACTCCCCTGTTGTGCCAGCTCCACTGGCTACCAGTTTGTTACCGGGCACAATTCAAAGTGCTGGTTTTGGCCTTTAAAGCTCTAAACGGTTCTGGTCCAACTTACCTGTCCGAACGCATCTCTCCCTATGAACCATCAAGATGCTTAAGACCATCCGGAGATGCCCTGTTCTCGGTCCCGGCTGCTTTGCAGGCGCGTCTGGCGGGGACGAGAGACAGGGCCTTCTCAGTGGTGGCTCCTCGGCTTTGGAACTCCCTTCCTAGTGACATCAGATCGGCCCCCTCCCTCCTGACATTTCGTAAGAAAGTCAAGACCTGGCTTCTTGAGCAAGCATTCGCAGACGAACTTTAATCGAGATCAAGGATTAGTATGACGACGAAACGGACACCGATATTAAGATTGTGGAGCTGAGATTTGTATTTTGTAGTTTTTAACTGTTAATTTTATATGTATTTATATGACTGTTTTTATCTTGTGATGTATTGTATATGGGCACTTGTTGCCGCTTGTTCACCGCCTCGAGTCGCCTTCGGGCTGAGAGAGGCGGTATAGAAGCATGGCAAATAAAATAAATAAATAAATAATGCAGTTTGACCCCACTTTTAACTGCCATAGCACCCTGGGTATTATAGTTTGGTGTAGTCACCGGCACTCTTTGGCAGAGCAGACCAAAGATCTTGTAAAACTACAACTCCCCTTATTTCATCACATTGAGCCACGAACAACCGCAATTGGACAGATCCAGTGTGCAATCCAAAGCTTTCAAAACCCCATGTTTGCTTTCTTCCCCTTTTCGATGGGGACAGTCATGCAGCCAGCTTTTCCTGTTTGTTTTTCTCCTTTCAAAAAGAAAACTTTATTTTTAAATAGATTTAGACCAGGCCTGGGCAAACTTCGGCCCTCCGGGTGTTTTGGACTCCAACTCCCACAATTCCTAACAGCCTACCGGCTGGGAAGAACTCTCTTTAGGGCTGAAAGTATCCAGAAACAAGGCTTATCTCTGAATGCGTACGTTGACAATGCCAAAGGCGTTCTTCTGAAGCTAGAAACGTTTTTTGTTTGGAAAAGGCCAAAGTTTGAAGTGGAAATCTACTGAGAGGCACGGGAGGCCCAGAGAGGCCCGTCTGGAATATTCCAAATCCTTTCAAGGACACCATAGAACTAGGAGACATTTAGAAATTAACCCCAAACTGCACACGCATATCGACTTACGTATAACTCAACCTTAAGGGCAGGTTTTGGGGGCAAAAGTATGGATTTGGATGTGAGCCATAGATAAGTTGAAGGTCATTCTGCAGAGAAGGGAAAGGGTCAGTTGTCCAGGTCTTTTTTAAATAAAAAAAACAAACCAGAATTGGCATTGCAATGGAGAGAGAACAAGGGGGATCAATGCTTTTGGGGAGTCCTCCCAACAGGGGTGGACCTACCTGTTCCCGGGGGGTACGCGAAAAAAAATTGCGCCCCCCCAGTTGCTCCCGAGGGGAGCCCAGTGCGCATGCACCAATCTGTGCGCATGCGCACTGGCTCCAGAGCGTGCCTCCTGCTTTGGAGCCCAGTGCGCATCTTGTGGCTGCACGCACGCGCACTGGCTCCAAAGCGGGAGGTGCGCTCTGGAGCCAGTATGCATGCGCAGAGCTTTTTCGCGCATGCGCAGAAGCTCCTACAGGCGCTGTAGTGCCTGTAGAAGCTTCTGCGCATGCGGAGGCATGGCCGGCCTAACAAAGCTGTGGAGGCCCGGCTGGTGCGGCGGCGACTGTGGAGCCGGCTGCAGATGCCTGGCTGGCGCAACGGCAGGGCGGAGCCGGCGCCCCTCCCAGGTGGCGACGCCCCTCCCGGGTGACGTCGCCCTACGCGCCTGCGTAGTCCGCCTAATGGACGAACCGGCCCTGCCTCCCAATGCAGATTTACTCGGAGAAGGTGATCAAATGTACGTTTCTCACCTTGACCCATTGATAAGCCAACCTAGGTATTAGGGGATCCATTGTTTCTAGACTTATACAGAGTAAACACAGGGATTTTATTAATTGCCATCGAGCCCAACAGCTCTTGTTCGTGTCTTAATTACTAATCCTGACTAATTAGGATATTAGGATTGGAGAAAACTTAAGCAAACATTCAATTTCGTTGAATTAAATCTGGCTGTCTATGAAAGCTGCTCAGGTATTATTATTATTATTACTACTACTCTTTATCTTTCCTGAAGGAGACTCCACATGGCTTACAATTAGAAGCAGAGGTGGATCTTGCATTACGCGAACTACGCGGCCGTGTAATGGTGCCACATACTCAGGGGCGCATCTGGACCCGTGCCTGCAGTCCACTGCCTCCACTCAAACCATCCTCCGGCCTCCTCTCCGGCCTCGGCTTTTGGCTCTTCGCGCCGCACCAAATGTGCATGCGCGGAACCAGCCTGGTGCAGCTAGGTTCCGCGCATGCACATTTGGTGCGGCGCGGGGAGCCGAAAGCTGAGAGCAGAACGAGTCAGTTTACATGAGGGAGGCTGGAGGAGAGGAGGAGGGTTATATTCACATATAACATATGGACTGTAACTTCATGTGGTTTAGAAGTATGACACACATAATTTAGAACAGGGGTGCTCACACTTTTTCAGCATGCGAGCTACTTATAAACCAACTATGTCAACATGATCTACCTAGAGGAGGGAGCCGAGGAGGCAGCTGAGGGGAGGAGGCGGGGGCGTCTCATCCTCATCTCCGTCACCATCCATCACCATCCCGGGTGGCAACAGGCGAGTAGCGCCCAACGCCTCGCCCCAGGCCTCCGGAGGCCCACCTCGCGCTCCGTCCTGCCTCTGTCTCGCCCGGAAGCAACCGTGGCAGCCTCCGCCGTCAGGTGAGACAGAGGCAGGACGGAGCGCGAGGCGGGCCCTCCGGAGGCCTGGGGCGAGGAGTTGGGCACTGCTCAGGCGCCACTCGCCATGTTGCCACCCGGGATGGAACTGGATGGCGACAGGGATGAGGATGAGGTGTGCCCATCTCCTCCCCTCAGCTGCCTCTTCGGCTCCCTCCTTGTTGTTGTCCTCCCTCATGGCTCCAGTTGCGCATGCGCGGGCTGGGCACCCGCCCCCTCCTTCGCTCTGCTTCCCTCCTTCTTCCTCCCTCCTCCTCACGCCACGCTGCGATGGAACTGAGGATGGAGACGGGAGAGTTGCGTCAGGGGCAGCCTGAGGAAGCCCAGAGGAAGATGCACACCGCGCGGGGGGCAAAAGCGCCCCTCAGATCCGGCCATGGCTGCGGGATCGACCTTATGAGCACTGATTTAGAATATACAAATATGCAAGGTATCGAGTCAGCCCTTCACATTTGTTGGCACAAAGCCTCCACGAAAGTGGAAAAATACAAATACATGTCTATGTTTCATATGCCTGGGATATATATAAAAAAATCACTCACATTTTGAACTCTTTGTTGTGTTTACATTAACTAGTTTTGCTGCCTATTTTCTTTATTCTAGTTTTGTTTCATACCTCTATCAATCAATCAATCAATCAATCAGACATGTGCATTCAGGGAAAACCTTGTCCCGTTTCATGTCCCGGCTTTCATTGGGGACCCCGATCCGTTTTATTGTAAGCCTCCCGAAATTGGGAGTGTGTTTATGGCGGGGCATGCAGGCAGGCCCAGAAAGTGTGTGTGCCTGCCAGTACCTGAAGCTGACCTCTTAGAGTAAGAGGTGCTCAGCTGCAGGCATGCTTCGAGCCTGCCTACATGCCTCACCACACACACCCCACCACTCTCTCAGAAAGTGCGTGTCTGGCAGGGCTTGCAGACAGGCCCGGAGCATGCCTGCAGGCGAGATCCAGGCCGGCCTGACTGCATGCCCCGCCAGACATGTACGCTCTTTCCAAGGCAAAGATGCAAGTTCAGACGCACACGAAAGCAGGCCGTAGGCGGGCTTTAGTGTCGAGCAGATTTTCATGTGGGGAGGGGGCTTCCTGTTTGTGCTTCTGGATAAACGGAAGACACAAAAGAATCGGTAGAAACGAATTTTGTGCACATGTCTTCTATCTATCTGTCTTAATGTTTGCATATTTATATATTTTACATTGTATACTAATGCTTTCATGTCAAGATGCTTTGAGCCCCCTCTGGGAGAGAGAAAGCAAGGTATAAATAATAATAATAATCTCCTTGGCTTTTCTTCGCGAACGAAGATTCAGGAAGGACTCATCCCACGCTTTCTACATGCGCGTTGATGATTCGGAGGTTGTATGTGACCTTCGAGTCTGTGCAATGGACCTTTCTGGTGGAGCGCAGCGTGCACAGAACTGGCCTCACCCTTTAAACTAAAAGTTTGTCTGCCGGGGCCTAGCAAGCTGGGATGGTGGCAACGAGGTCCACAGGTCGTAGGTTTGGTTCGAGTTTCCTTCTCTTAGGTGGTTGACCTTACAGGGTTAGACGAGCACCATCTGCCCGGGTTTGAAATCAGAGTTTTCCTTCTCTTAGGATGGTTGCCAAAAGGCTAGAGAGCCCATCCTGCCCGTTGACGCTCTTTGTCAGACCCTTCGGTTGTGACCTGCCTGGCATGGGAGGCCCTACCGGTGGCTATTATACCACTGCCAGCAAAGCTCACAACTTCATTAGGGTACACAAGCCTCTATGGGGGTGCCAACAACAACAACAATAATAATACCACCACCTGCCAGCAGTAAAGAATTGGTGGGATCACAAACCCATAAAGGTCGTGGAAAATGAACATGCAAAAACACTGTGGGACTTTCAAATCGAGACTGACAAACTGATAAACCAGTACATTTGGTCCCAGTGGTCATCGGCACACTTGGTGCCGTGCCAAAAGATCCCAGCCGGCATTTATTTATGTATTTATTTACATGAACCGGGAATGTGGCGCATGCACTGGGAATGTGGTGCAGCTGGCTAAGTGTCAGCTGCATAAGAACATAAGAACATAAGAAGAGCCATGCTGAATCGGGCCTCAGCCCATCTAGTCCAGCATTCTGTGTCACACAGTGGCCCACCAGTTGTACACGGGGATCTCGAGCAGAAGGGAGGGCAAAACCCTCACCTGCTCCCGACCCCCCACAACCAGTACCCGGGGAAATCCTGCCTGCCTCCATCAACACAGAGGTGGCACTTGGATGTCCATTTCAGTAACTACCGATTCCCTTGGTATCCATGAATCTGTCTAATCCTGCCTTGAAGCTGCCCAGGCTGACCGCTGTCACAACCTCCTCTGGAAGTGAGTTCCATAACCCAATGACCCTCTGGGTGAAGAAATATTTCCCTTTATTAGTCCTAACTTTCCTACCTTGGAGCTTTAGGGAGTGCCCTCTAGTCCTAGTGTTGTGTGACAGAGAAAATATTTTTTCTTTGTTCACCTTTTCTATCCCATGCATGATTTTATACACTTCGATCAAGTCACCTCTTAAACGCCGTCTTTCAAGGCTGAAAAGACCAAGGCGTTGCAACCTGGTTTCATAAGGGAGCCGCTCCATCCCTTGGATCATTCTTGTTGCCCTTCTTTGTACCTTTTCCAGTTCCGTTATATCCTTCTTAAGGTGCGGAGACCAGAATTGTACACAGTACTCCAGATGTGGCCTCACCATAGATTTGTAGAGGGGCAATACAACATTTGCCGACCTATTTTCGATTCCCTTTCTGATCATGCCTAGCATAGAATTTGCTTTTTCACTGCTGCTGCGCACTGGGTTGACATCTTCATTGAGCTGTCCACCAAGACCCCAAGATCCCTTTCCTGGTTTGTCTCGGAAAGCTTTGATCCCATCAGTTGATAAGTGTATTTGGGGTTCTTTGCCCCGATGTGCATGACTTTACACTTGTTTAGGTTAAAATGCATTTGCCACTTTGTTGCCCATTCACTCAATTTCGAGAGATCTTTCTGGAGCTCTTTACAATCAGTTTCATTTTTAACTACCCTGAACAGTTTAGTGTCATCTGCAAACTTTGCATAAGATCTCTCTGACCAATAGGTCATGAGTTCGAGACCTGCCTGGGTCGAGGTGGGTGCTCGACCTTAAGTGTAGCCTGCTGTCGACCTTTGCAGCCCGAAAGACAGTTGCATCTGTCAAGTAGGAGATAAAGGTACCACATTAAGTGGGGAGGCAAATTTTGACTGAATTATGAGGCCATTAAACAAACTCCAGGAAACGCTAAGGAATGCGGAAGAACAACAAGTGACGCTGAGAGATGAGTTTGCCTCTGTTCGTCTATATGTATGTACTGTGTACTACGTGTACTGTGTATAGTGTGTACTGTATATGTGAAACGGCAGGGATTGTCTGCTAAGTATGTGTCCCTGTCATCCGCCCTGAGTCCCCTTCGGGGTGAGAAGAGCGGAATATAAATAAAGTAAATAAATAAATAAAATAAATTTTATACCAGCCCTCTCAGCCCAAAGGCGACTTGAGGCAGTATACATATGGCAACGAATGCCCACAGATAAAATACATAACAATTAATAAAACAACCACATAAAAGCAAAAATTCACAGTTAAAAATATAAAATACAAATCTCAGCATCTCATTTGGAAACAATAAACTTGAACAAAATCACGATCTGTCAACTGCAAAAGGCCACCTGACTTGGATTTGCGCGTCATTCGGAAACACATCACACAGTCCTACACGCTTGGGAAGTGTTCGACTTGTGATTTTTTGATACAAAATCCAGCATACAGATCTGATCTGCTGTGACATACTGTGTTTTGGTGTCAGTAAAATAATAATAATAATGCTTGATGGATCTGAGCCAAATTTGGTACATAGGCCCATAGGCAGCTTAAAATAATTCGGGGTTTTCAGTTTGTTTGTATTGCGGTATTTTGAATTCAGCCTATATATTGGGGACATAGACAACTATCAAAAGACTTCCACCCTTACCTTATTTGGACATCTTGCATTTCCCCCAATGTTTTCTTTCCTCACTGCAGCTTTTTGTATAGTACCAGCTACTCAAAGCATTGCAAAAAGTGATGTATATTTGCGTACTTACTTCCTTGTGGTCCATAGAACTTTACTACAAACTCGTTGAGTCCTCCCAGGATCGTGACCTCATGCTTGCTTTCAATGCTGGAGGCAGCAAAGTCAAGGAAAGGTTCGGAAAATGAGGAAACATTCAGAAATCTTGTAGCTGAAATGGTGGCAACCCTTCCCAAGGAAACCTGGATTAATCCTCCCCATCGTATTTTAGAATATATTTGACATTATAGACATTGATTAAAGTGCAGTGAAGGACCGAACAGGTAATAGTAGAGCAAAGAAACCATGTCATTCTAAGTCAACAACACTGTAGAAGCAAAGCACCAGCGCCACCTGGTGTTCACCACCAGAACTTTAGCAACACTGTAGAAGCAAAGCACAAACTCCACCTAGTGTTCACCACCAGAACTTTAGCAACACTGTAGAAGCAAAGCACCAGCGCCACCTAGTGTTCACCACCAGAACTTTAGCAACACTGTAGAAGCAAAGCACAAACTCCACCTAGTGTTCACCACCAGAACTTTAGCAACACTGTAGAAACAAAGCACCAGCGCCACCTAGTGTTCACCACCAGAACTTTAGCAACACTGTAGAAGCAAAGCACAAACTCCACCTAGTGTTCACCACCAGAACTTTAGCAACACTGTAGAAGCAAAGCACCAGCGCCACCTAGTGTTCACCACCAGAACTTTAGCAACACTGTAGAAGCAAAGCACCAGCGCCACCTAGTGTTCACCACCAGAACTTTAGCAACACTGTAGAAGCAAAGCACCAGCACCACCTAGTGTTCACCACCAGAACTTTAGCAACACTGTAGAGGCAAAGCACCAGCACCACCTAGTGTTCACCACCAGAACTTTAGCAACACTGTAGAAGCAAAGCACCAGCACCACCTAGTGTTCACCACCAGAACTTTAGCAACACTGTAGAAGCAAAGCACCACCACCACCTAGTGTTCACCACCAGAACTTTAGCAACACTGTAGAAGCAAAGCACCACCACCACCTAGTGTTCACCACCAGAACTTTAGCAACACTGTAGAAGCAAAGCACAAACTCCACCTAGTGTTCACCACCAGAACTTTAGCAACACTGTAGAAGCAAAGCACCAGCGCCACCTAGTGTTCACCACCAGAACTTTAGCAACACTGTAGAAGCAAAGCACAAACTCCACCTCGTGTTCACCACCAGAACCTTAGCAACTCTGTAGAAGCAAAGCACCAGCGCCACCTAGTGTTCACGACCAGAACTTTAGTTTTGTAAGTACTTTAGAACCATTTAGAACCATGATTTCCCAGGTCTAGTATTTTGCAAGATGGCCCAGAGAGCACTGTGACTCCCGCTGACAACAAATCTGGACCAAACTTGGCACACAGACCCCGACACCCCCACCTCCACCCCAATGACCAACAGATAATGCTGGAAGGGTTTGGAGAAAATGGGCCTTGAATTTTGGGAGTTGTAGTTCACTTAGAGAGCACTTCGAACCCAAACGACGATGGATCTGGACCAAACTTGGCAAGCAGACGCAGAACGACCAACAGATAATGAATGCTGGAAGAGTTTGGGGGAAATGGAGCTGGATTTTTGGGAGTTGTAGTTCATCCATATTCAGATGTCACTCTGAACCAGCCAGCAATGGATCTGGACCAAACTTGACAAGCAGATGCCATATGACCAACAGATAATGAATGCTGGAAGAGTTTAGGGGAAATGGACTTTGAATTCTGGGAGTTGTAGTTCACTTATATCCAGGCGTCACTCTGAACCCAGCTAACAATGGATCTGGAGCAAACTTGGCAAGCAGACCCAGGAGGACCAACAGATAATGCTGGACGATTTTGGAGAAAATGGACCTTGGATTTTGGGAGTTGTAGTTCACCCATATTCAGATGTCGCTCTGAACCCAGTCAACTATGGATCTGGACCAAACTCGGCACACACACTTCATAATCGTTTTTAATTACCGGTTAGGATTGGAAGGGATCGGACAATGATTTTGAGAGTTGTAGTTCATCCACAATCAAAGAGTAATGTGAACCCAACTGACAATGGAGCTCAACCAGATTCAACACGCCTACCCAACACGGCCAACTTTGAGGGGAATTGACTCACAATCTTGGGAGTTGTAGTTCCACCCACATCCTTATGCATTTTCAAATGGGAGCATTCATGAAAACAAAACAAAACACTGACTATTTCCTGTAAATAGTAAAATACAAAAGACCGAACCTGGGCATCGAGGGGTACCTAAGGTAGAAGCTAATAAATCACAGCATATAAAAGTGAAAAAAGCACTACAGGATAGAATCCCAGGGAGAAATTTGCAAGCACTTTGAACCCTTAACTCATAAACTAGAAGGCAAAGTGCACGATTCCCCCTCCAGCTCCATAGCAAATGCTCTACAAGAGGAAATATCAGCGCATGAATGGAGCGCAAGACCAACGCATGCAAGTCGAACCAATTGCCTTTGTCCTCAAATAACCTATTGAGGGGGACGTCTTTTCCAAGGGCAAGCCCTGCAAAACTTGGAAGGAGACAATGAGAATATTATTTCCAGAAGAAGCAGCTGCCTTCTTCTGGAGAAAAGAAAAACAGCTGCCAATCGAAGGGAACGTGGAACGACATTTTTGAGGAATGCAGGAAGACTGAGTGATCCTGTGCTGAAGTGAGAACAAGACAAACTCGGGCCATGATCCTATCCTATTGGGAGCACAATGCAGTCCAACCTCATTCTGGAACACAGTTTATTGGGTGTACAGTCAAGTCTTGCTTATCTGACCCCCTTTTCCTCCAGCATTTCCCCTTCAATTAAAAGAGTGCTCCCCAACTTTCACTCCTTTCCCAATAAGTGAAAAAGGCATGACAAGAAGGAGGGAGGAAAGGGGGAAAAGTGGCAGGACCGGAAGCAGAAGCATCCTCCCTCCTCCCCTCTGTGATTTCCTGGCACTTCCTGCTGGGCCACTCTAGCCCTGAGGCTTTGCCTTGCCTTCACTCTTTGAGTCACTGTTGTTAGTATTCTAGGTATCTAGCACTGCATCACATGCAACTCCTGGAACGATTCCATCAGTGTTACCTCCGAAAAATCCTGCAACTGTCTTGGGAAGACAGGCGGGTAAATGTCAGTGTGCTAGAACAGTGTTTCCCAACCTTTTTTGAGCCGTGGCACATTTTTTACACTTACAAAATCCTGGGGCACACCACCAACCAAAATGACACAAAATGACATTCTAACACAGTAATACATACTGCCTCTCTCTCGTCCGGAAGCAACCGTGCAGCCTCCGCTGCCGGCGAGAGAGAGGCGCTCCCTCGCTCCCGCAATGCCCCGTGGAAGGCGCTCCCTCGTTCCCGCAATGCCCCGCGAAAGGAGCGCCGCACGGGGCGGATGGTGCGCAGCGCAGATGGTGCGCGTGCGCAGGGCAGAAGCGCCCCATCCAGCTGCGATCGACCTCCTTTGGACTCGTGATCGACTTCGTGGGCAGCCCTACTCTACTGTATATCCCTCTTTTCTCCCAAAATGGGTTGCAAATATCAAGATGGAGAAACACTGCTATGCCAGAAGCCCAAAGACTTCTTCACCAGTTTGTACAGAGAGGGTCTTCTCATCCAATACATAGCATATTAATAATTCCTTCCACATCAGCGGCCCAATGCGCACCATCGCCAGCATCATTCCCAAAACATCTTTGTTTATGAAATCCTTTTGTGTCCTATTTAATTTAATCAAAACTTTTCATTGGGCTGTGATTACATTATTATTATTATATTGCCTTATTATTAGCAGTATCAATATTACCTTATTATTATTACTTTATTACCCTTGCTGTGACCAGCCTCGAACCACAAGGAGAGGCAGGTAAGAAATATTATTATTATTATTATTTCAAATAGTTGAAACTGGCTTTAAATTCTGCAGTTTAATGTGTTTTGAGTCTCCGAAGCCAGTGTTTCCCAAACTTTTTTGAGCCGCGGCACATTTTTTTACGTTTACAAAATCCTGGGGCACATCACAACCAAAATGACACAAAATGACACTCTAACACAGTAATACATATAGTTAATATGTTTTTAAATGTATTTATACACTCAGTGTGAACCCTGGGCCTGTTTCGATGAACACAACATAGATATCCTGGCAGGAATGGCAGAAAGACACACACGAAGGTCTTGCTCAACAGCTGTCAGTCTCTCTTTTTGTGTTCAGAAAAAATGTGTCCATATAGCTCCAAAGCAGCCCACTAGTACTGTTCTTATGCATCAATACACCTCATGGAACAATAATGAGGCTTCCACCTTCAATATAATGCTCCTGTATCATACCAGGTGGGCATTAGACGAGTCCCTCGTGTATAACTGGTGAACAGGAGAGTTGTTACACAGTCACTAGAAAGGCTATCACGTCCAACCAATGCCAAATGTAGTAATAGTTGGTACACATAAACACGAAAACGGCCGAAGGAGGCGGTGCCCCAGCCCCTTCTTCGCCGTCGCCCGGCCCTTCCTCCTCCCCCCACGAGGACAGCAGCAGCAGCAGGAGTTCGCCAGGAGGGGGAAGAAGAGGGGGAAGAAGAGGGGGAAGAGAGCTTTTCCCGCGGCACACCAGGTGATCACTCACGGCACACTAGTGTGCCATGGCACAGTGGTTGGAAAACACTGTCCTAAGCAAATTTGAGTCTCCTTTCTGGAGAGAAAAAGTGAGCTATTACAACAACAACAACAACAACAACATCATTTGGGATTCCAACCAGAGCTCATATTGCTAGGGCCATTGGATGATCAAATAAAAAAGGAACATGGGAGGATACTGCAGTCCATGACAATGTATATGTTCAATAATGGAAAAAAGAAATAATCTATAGCATACTGGAAAGAGAATATGTCGGAACTAATAGAAATAGACAAGCTAACAATATTGTTGAAGGATCAATCACTGGATGGATTATTAGAAGAATGAAACATTTCAATTTTATAGAAATGCTTTGATATGACTTTTTTTATAGGACTGCATTTTAATATGTATGTTTGTAGAGTTCTTATATAGCAGGGCTGTCCAACTGGCGGCCCGGGGGCCGTATACGGCCCCCAGCCCCCTTCCCTCCGGCCCCCTAAGCTTTTTAATAAAAAACAAAAATTGAAAAATAAAATAAATAAAATAAATAAAATACCTACTTTCGGGTTCGGAGCAAGTATCGCGAGAATATGCAATCCACACGGGATTTCGCTGTCAACACGAGATCACGCCGGCGTTGACAGCGAAATCCCGTGTGGATTGCGTATTCTCGCGATACTCTTCGGCTACTCTACTACTGGATCGCTGAGGCCCACAGACGCGATTAGGACCTTCTTTGACTCAGTCGGTCGTCGCCTCTCTCATCATCCGGGTTCTCCTGGATCCTGCGCGTTTGGAAAGGGTAGGCCGAGCAGGGGCTCCTCAGGGGCTCCTCATTCCCTCTCCCCATCTCCCCTCATGTATTAAATATAAAATTAAATATATTTAAAGATGAAATAAGATGAAAATAAGGGGAGATGGGATTAAATATATTTAATATTAAATTAAAATAAGGGGAGAGGGAGGATGGAATTAAATATATTTAATATTAAATTAAAATAATTTAATGTCTTATCCCTGCATTTTATCTCAGTAAAAGATTATATTTGACTGTATGCATGCAGGGGCAGGGCCGGGGGCGGAGCCAGGGGAGAGGGCGGAGCCAGGGCAGGGGTGGAGCCGGGGGCAGACCCTACGGCCCCCCAGGTCATCAGTGACCGGAATTCAGGCCCCTGGGCCGGTAGAAGTTGGACAGCCCTGTTATATAGTATTTGTGTGATTTTGACTGTGCTGTGACCTGCTTTGAGCCATGAGGAGAGCCAGGTAAGAAATAAAATCATCATCATCAATAATGTTAATTTGTTATTATATGGGTTTTGGGGGGGGGGTTGTCTTGTTGCTGTATTGTATTGAGGGCAGAGACTGCCTGTGTAAACCGTCCCAAGTCGCCTTCGGGCTGAGAGGAGCGGTATAGAAACGTGACAAATAAATAAATCATTATTAGGAAAGAGAGGACTGAAGGGTGAAGCCCCTCCCACTGGCTATATATATGCGGTGGGGGAGTGAGGGGCGGGGCTTCAGTGGGCTATTAAGATTTCGTGCTAGAAGGTTCCGAAGTTTGTCTGCGCAAGCGCAACTATCACATGTATGCATTCACAGTTGACCACGAAAAGGCAACGTGACAAATAAATAAATAAATCATTATTATTATTACTATTATTATTAGATATCTGAAGGAGAAGAAAATACTTTATTTACAGTTTTGGAGATATAAATTGAAGGGATATTCACTTGTCAATGTAAAAACCATTGACAAGTGAATATCCCAACAATTTATTTCTCCAAAACTGTAAATAAAGTATTTTCTTCTCCTTCAGATTTATAACAGCAGTCATCGTGGTAATAATAGTAAATAAGTAAATAACCCGCTGCATATAAAGTGGAACAAAAATGCTAAACTATAGAGAAACCAACAAAAGTGAGGCAGGAAAAACTAATTTGTTTACATATACTTGTATTTTAGAGTTAATATGTAATTAGGTGTATGTGGGTAAGAGAAATTGTGTTGTTAATAATGCAATTGTTGTTCAAGTATGTTTATTATGTATGGAGAAACTGTGTAGTTAATAATATTGTTCAAGTACGTTCATGTATGCATACGTGTTTTTGTTTGTGTACTTGGTTATGTAACTGTCCTTCATTATGTTTATATCTATGTAGGTATCATAAGCATTGCTGTCTTCATTTGTGTTTTGCAACACAAAAATAAAGAAAGTGTTTGCAAATCTGAATCTACAAAAAATAAGGAAAAATTCCAATATGAAAAAAGAAGAATTCTTGTTGTTTATCGCATGCTGTGCAGAGACCTTCATCTGTGTGGCGGGATTAACTGTGGACTTATGGCGACCTTATGATGACCCTGTGTCCGGGATTTCTGAGGTCAAGAGAGTGTGACATGCGCAAGGTTACCAAGGGGGTTTCCAGGGCCAGGCCAGGGGATGGGGACTTAAGCCATTTCTTAGAGCCACAGGGACCTCCTAGAGGTCATCAAGTCCACCCCCTTTCTGCCAGGCAGGGAAGCACAATCCGATCCATCCTGTCAGATGGCCACCTGGCCTCTATCTATAAACCACCAGAGAAGGAGACTCCACCGAATTGCAAAAGGCAGCAGGGTATTCCATTGGATCGAGGGGGTCCTAGAGAGAGCAGTTCTCCAGGCATTGTCTGCAGGCCCTTTACCACGGTTCCTATGGAGCAGGCATGGGCAAACTTCAGCCCTCCGGGTGTTTTGAACTTCAACTCCCACAATTGTGGGAGTCTGTCTGGGAAACTTAAGAGATTGCTTGAGGAGTCTTCTTCTTGTTATTTACATTTCTCCCTATTTTTGGGAAGGTCTTGTGCTCCTGATGCCACCAAACATGGTTGGTGGTTTGGTCCTGGGCCCAGAACTGGTCAATATCTTTACTAATGACTTGGATGAAGTTTTAGAGGGCCTCCTGATCCAAGTTTGCAGGCGATCCCAAATTAGAAGGGAGAGCTAATACTCCAAAGGACAGGATCAGGATTTAAAATGACCGGAGGTTTAGCACAGCTGTTAAATCATCAGCAGTTAAGAGATCTATCAACCGAAAGGTTGCAAGTTCGAACCCTGGGTTGGCATGGGCAGCCAACCGTCAGCCCTGCCCACTGTTTACCTAAGCAGTTCGAAAACAGCTTTAGCTATAATTAGAGAAATTAGGTACCACTAAAAAGCGGGGGAGGTGTTTTACAATGCCATAAAGAAAAAGAAGATCAGAAAATGCTGGAATGAGGAAGTCCTGACCAGGCCCGGATTACCCATAAGGCCACCCTAGGCCATGGCCTGGGGGCGCAATTCACACGGACCCAAAAAAAACTGCAACGCAACTCTCTCTCTCTCTCTCGGTGGAGGGCGGGGGGAGAGCGCTGCGAGGGGGCGGATGAGGAGGGAATGGCGCCCCCCCTGCCATTGCCCCCGCCCCCTTGTCAAGGAAGGAGGGCGCGAGGCGTACTGTGAAGAGGAGGAGGTGGAGGGAAGCCCCGGCACCGAGGCCAATGCCGGCACCGGGGACGGGGCTTCCCTTCCTTCCTTCTTGCGCGCCCCCTCCTACCTTGATGCAAGAAAGGAGGGCGCACCGCGAAAAGGAGGAGGTGGAGGGGGCGGGGCTCCCCCCCGCCGCCACCTCCTCCCCCTCGTGCCCTCCTTCCTTGACTCAAGGAAGAAGGGTGCCCGGCGCCGTGAGGAGGAGGAGGAAGGGGGGGTGCGGTAGAGGTTAGTTTAGCGGCGTAATTCCAAAGTGTGGCCTAGGGCGCCAAAAGAGGTTAATCTGGGCCTGGTCCTGACAACTCTTCATCGTAGAGGATGGAGTGGCAGCACCCCCTGTGGCACGACACAAAAACCTTCTTCTGTTCTGTCTGTGTACTGTGTATGTCTATACAAATGGCACTGAATGTTTGCCGTGTTTGTGTACGTGTACTTGTGATCCGCCCTGAGTCCCCTTCGGGATGAGAAGGGCGGAATATAAATAAAGTGTTGTTATTACTATTATTATTAATATCATCATCATCATCATCACCACCACATTAGAGAGCTGATTGGCCAAAACTAACAAAACAAATTCCCATTTAGGCAGAAGAAATGAAATGCAAAGATACGGAATGAGCGATGCTTGACTTGACAACAGAGCTACATGGGAAAGAGACCTTGGAGCAGGCCTGGGCAAACTACCAGCTGTTAGGAATTGTGGGAGTTGGAGTCCAAAACACCCGGAGGGCCGAAGTTTGCCCAGGCCTGCCTTGGAGTCTTGGACATGAGCCAAGAGAGCGATGCAGCAGCTCAAAAAGCCTTCCGTGTTCCTTGGCTTGTGTTTCGGCAATGCTGCTAGGTTTGGGGGTCCCTATGTAGACATGTCAACAGCTGCATGGGATCCAATGCAGTAGGGAGAGGATTCACTGAATGCATAGGAAACCTGATGGAGAAACACAACAAACAATCTACAGACCCACCAAGAATATTCAACCAATACTACAGTGATAAGAGGCACCATTGAAATCCACAACCATGTGGACAATTTCAACAGAACGGAGGAAACTATGAAAATAAGCAAAATCTGGCTACCAATATTAAACAAGCCCCCGGTGGCACAGTGGGTTAAACCGCTGAGCTGCTGAACTTGCTGACCAAAAGGTCGCAGGTTCAAATCCAGGGAGCGACATAAGCTGCTGCTGATAACCCCAGCTTCTGCCAACCTAGCAGTTCGAAAACATGCAAATGTGAGTAGATCAATAGGTACCGCTCCAGTGGGAAGGTAATGGCGCTCCATGCAGTCATGCCAGCCACATGACCTTGTAGGTGTCTATGGACAATGCTCCTGCTGTTAGGCCCAGCTTCTGCCAACCTAGAAGTTCGAAAACATGCAAATGTGAGCAGATGAATAGGTACCTCATCTGTGGGAAGGTAACAGCACTCCATGCAGTCATGCTGGCCACATGACCTTGGAGGTGTCTACGGACAAGGCTGGCTTAAAAATGGAGATGAGCACCAACTCCCAGAGTCGGACACGACTGGACTTAATGTCAGGGGAAAACCTTTACCTTTACCTATCAAACAAAACAGCAGAATCAAGACAGTAAATAAAGAGCAAGACTCATAAACAGGAGAACTTCAGACAGCAAATAATCAAGTGACAGTCAACGCCTCCCAAACAGAGGATGTCTCCAAGAAACAACAGCCAGGCTTTGCAGCTGCAAGGTTGCGCAATGCTAACCAAGTGATTATTATTTACAGATCCTTCCACTAAATTGGGTACTTGAAAGCTTACGATCACATTCTAAAAGCAGGATGATGAAGATGATAGTTGTTATCACTATTGTGATTATTCCAGGTGTCCGTCCCCCCCCAATTCAATCTGGTACTTGAAAGCTCACATTCTAACAATGGCTCCATCAGAAATAAAGCACCTTTGAAAAGGAAAAAGCAAAAACTCTGTCAAGCAGAAAGGAGGAGGCATCAGCGCGGCACAGCTGCAGCACCTCCATTTGTGTTTTTCAAGGAAAGGAAACACGCCTCGGCTTCCATGGGAAACCTGAAGAACAGCTTTGATCAACACGTAAATCCTTGAAGTGGCCCCAAATAACCCTTTGGTCCTGTACAAAGCAGAGACAGACGTGAATTAAGGCGGCATTATCTCAGGGCAACAGACGATGTAAACAAGCCAGGCGTCAGGGCAGAGGCAAGGAGAGGAAGCAGCACACCAAGGCTGGCAACTCCATAGGATCCTCAGCCTACGTTGTTCAATCAGTATTATTACTATTATTGCATTACTATTATCCGTTTGGAAGAAAACAGAAACACATCTAAACCACATCCGAACACACAAACACACTCTATGGTTGTCTAGCCCAGTGTTTCCCAACCTTTTTTGAGCTGCGGCACACTTTTTACATTTGCAAAATCCTGGGGCACACCACCAACCAAAATGACACAAAATTACACTCTAACACAGTAATACATATAGTTAATGTTTTTTAAATGTATTTATACACTCAGTGTGAAACCTGGACCTGTTTCGATGAACTCAACATAGATATCCTGGCAAGAATGGCAGAAAGACACAAACTTCCCATAACCAAGAGAAAATGATATAAGAGTTTGGTGGGCATTGACCTTGAGTTTTGGAGTTGTAGTTCACCTATATCCAAAGAGCACTGTGGACTCAAACAATGTTGGATCAGGACCAAACTTGGCATGAATACTCAATATGCCCAAATACGAACGCAGATGGAGTTCAGGGGAAATAGACCTTGACATTTGGGAGTTGTAGTTGCTGGGATTTATAGTTCCCCTACAATCAAAGAGCATTCTGAACCCCACCAATGATAGAACCGGGCCAAACTTCCCACACAGAACCCCCAGGAGGCAAGAGGAGGGCTCTACTTGGGGAAAGGCAGGCTGGCCTTCCCAATGCATGGAGAGGGAGAGACCAAGTAGACAACCGGGGGGGGGGGGGGGTTGTAATTTTGTGCCTTTATCGAGGTAGGTTTCTTAGGGTTTTTATACTTCAACACACTAGACCAGGGGTGCTCATTACGGTGATCGGGAGCACCTAGGTGATCTTCGGCCCTCTTCCAGGTGATCTTTGGGCCTCACCAGCCGGATGGCGCGCTCCTGCCATGCACTCGCACGTGCGCTCCCGCCGCCTTTTGGCAGGCAGGCAGGTGGGCGCTGGAAGGAGAGAGGGAGAGAGAGAGAAAGAGGCGAAGGAGGCCGGGCAAAGTGGGGCAAAGCCAAGCGGTGGGGCGGCTTTCTGTCCTTGGTTGGGGGCGAGGAGGGAGAGCGCCGCCGTGGTCCTGGGGCTGAACCCGAGGCGGAGGGGGCTGCGGGGATGGAGACTCCACTTGCTGCTGCTGCTTGTGCTCTCGCCGCCTTTCTCCGCCTCGCCCTCCCTCGCCCTCGAAGGAGAAAGGCGGCGGGGCCCCACGGGGAGAGAGAGAGAGAGAGAGAGAGAGAGAGAGAGAGAGAGAGAGAGAGAGAGAGGGGGGTGGCTCTCTCTCCCCCGTGGGCATGGACTGCCACCAGTGGGAGGGGTCCTCCTTCCTGCCAGCCGTCCACTTGGGCGTCCTTTCTGAGTGACACCCTCGAAAGGAAGGAAGCCCCCCCCCCCCGCTGCATCTGTCACTTTGGGGAAGCACCTCTTCCACTCTTCCTTCTCCTGCCCTGGTAAGGAAGCCTCGAGGGAGGGGGGGGGGAGGCTGCCGTGGGGAGGCTCCAGCCTCACGTGGGTCACTCTCTCGGTTGAGTTTCTCGGCCCCAGGCAGCAGCCAGGCGGCCCCTCTTCCCAGCCCTGCGCCTTCTGAGCCGCCGCCGAAGCCATATCTGGCTGGAGCGCTGGCGGGTGCGCCTATAAATACCCTCCTGCTGCGTGCGTGGGAGGGGCCTGCTGTGCACGCAAGAAGCAGGGCGGGATGGGGACTTCCTGCTTCGCGAAAACACGCAGCAGGAAGGAGGAAGGCAATGAAGACATTAAGAGAGAGCGCAAGCGCAGGCAAGGAGGATCCCCTTTCCGGGTGCGCGCAGCGGCGAGTTCGTGGGCAGGCAAGAAAGAAGCACATGCACAACAAGTGATCTTTTCAACTTGATTGTTCATATAGTAGCTCGCATGATGAAAAAGTGTGGGCACCCCTGCACTAGACTATCTCCCCCCCCCCCCCTTCCTTGAGGTTCCAATTTCCCACGGCACACCTGATTATTGCTCACGGCACACTAGTGGCTATTTTAATGTATTTTAGTGTCAATGTTTGAGGGCTTTTATATTGTTTTTATACTGTGTGGTTATGAGGGTTAAGCTAGAATATGGCCATATAGCCCGAAAAACCTACAACAACCCAGTAATATAATATAATATAAGGGTTTGTTAATTTTCTGCAAGTATGGTGACTTTTGGGACATCCTGTAACAACAACAACAACAACAACGGCAATTCAGAACCTGCTGAGAGCTTTGCAAATATATGCTCTGCAGTCATTACATAAATATTTAGAAAAAGGGGGAAGGGGATAGCCTTTCCCCAAAACATTTGGGATCCAGAACAGATTCTGAGATGGAAGTGATCTGTTGAAAGAGAAACTTCCTCTGTTTTTATGTTAAAGCAGTGTTTCCCAACCTTTTTTGAGCCGCGGCACACTTTTAACATTAAAAAATCCAGGGGCACACCGCCAACCAAAATGACACAAAATGACATTCTAACACAGTAGAGAACGGTTGGGGGTTGGTGGCCTGCTAGGAGCAGCTGCTGGGAGTGCCGAAGCCGGGAGAGGGGTGGAGCCAGGCTGTGCCATGCCCCCTACCCCGGCTTCACCTCTCCCAGCAGCTGCTCCAGCCTTGAGGGGGCAGTGCCAAGCCAGTGGTGCCAGAGCCAGCACAATGCTGGCTTGGCACTGTCCCCTCAAGGCTGGAGCAGCTGCTGGGAGTGCCGAAGCCGGGAGAGAGGGCAGAGCCAGGCCGTGCCATGCCCCGCCCCCTCCCCCAGCTTCAGCTCTCCTACAGAGGAGGAGCATGAGCGGTGAACGGGCTTCAGTGGGCGGGGCTCCTCTACGCGGCTTCAGCGAGCGAGGGGCAAGAGTCATGGTGGGAGTCATGGCGGATTGGAGGCTGGCTGGGGAAACAGCCGAAGGAGGCGGCGCCCCTGCTTCTTTTTCTTCGCCACTGCCCGGCCCTTCCTCCTCCTCCCCCAAGCAGCAGGAGTTCGGCAGGAAGGGGGGAAGGAAGGGGGGCAGAGAGCTTTTCTCGCGGCACAGCAGGAGGTCCGTCACGGCACACTAGTGTGCCACGGCACACTGGTTGAGAAAGACTTGTTAACGTTCTCTGAGTCTCCTGCAGGAGATATAAAGCAGGACATAAGCAAATAAAATAATAACAATAATAATAATAAGGCAGATGACAAAACATGACAAAAAAAACTTGCACAGTTTTGCTTGGCTTTGTAGGAAGAACTTGCAAGGTTTGGAATGAGCCCTTGCATCATATTCCTCTTTGGAAGAGAGGTTTGACAAGCAGGGAATGTATTTTTCCAGCACGTGTTTGTATTTTGGGCCCAGAAAAGCCAGTCATCTATACACCCCCCCCCTTTCCAACATTATCTACACCAGGGCCGCCCAACAGACGGCCTGCGGGCCGTATACGGCCCCCACCCTGCTGGACACGGTCCCCGCTACCCTCCTGAATTAATTAATTTTTTTTTTTAAAAATGGCGGCCGGGGGAGGAGGGGCGGGGAGGAGGAAGTGAGCAAGCTCCTCCTCCCTGCACTGCCCCCTCCATCCCTCTCTCCACACCGCCACTGCGAGATCGCAGTGGCGGGGGGGGGAGGGAAGGAGGCGGGGCAGGGAGAAGGAAGGGAACCATCTCCTCCTCCCTGCACTGCCCCTCCGTCCCTCTCTCCGCCCCGCCCCTGCGAAGCCTGGATGGCTGGCGGGGGCGGCGCCCGGTTCTTGCTTCCCCCATGAGCCATCCAGGCCTGCGGGAGAGGTATCGTGAGAGCCGGGCGAAACCTCTCCCGCAGGCCTGGATGGCTCGCGGGGGAAGCAAGAACTGGGTGCTCACTTCCCCCGAGAGCCATCCTCCTCCCGGCTTCCCCTCTCCCCCAAAGAGTCACAACAGCTGTTGTGATTCTTTGGGCGAGGGGGCGGAGCCGCGGAAGGCTCCCCGTGGCTCCTCCTTCTCTCCCAAAGCGTCACAACAGCCTCGGAAGCGGGCGAAACCGCCCGCTTCCAAGGCTATTGTGACGCTTTGGGAGAGGGGGCGGAGCTGCGTGGCCGGGGGCGTGGCCGAGTGGCCGGCCCCCAGGTGGTCACTCACCAGAAGTCCGGCCCTTGGGCTGGCAGAAGTTGGACAGCCCTGATCTACACGACAAGGATCATAGTATCACAGAGTTGAAAGGGAACCCCAAAGGCCATCTAGTCCAACCCCCTTCTGCCAGATAGGAAGACAGCATCCAAGCCCTCCCGACAGGTAAGAGCCTGCTTGTTGTTGTTGTTGTTGTTCTTGATATTGCCATGAAATTTTAGGGTTGGAAGAGATTCCAAGGGCCATCCAGGAAGAAACCATTCAAGCCCTCCCAACAGATGGCCACCCAGAGTCTAGCATTAGCTAATAACATTCTAGAGCTGGAAGAAATTCCAAGGGCCGCCCAGATGTCCCTTTAGATGTCCCTTTCAAATGGAATTGTCATATATTAAAGCTATGTAATAATAATAATATAATAATAATAATAAACTTTATTTATAACCCGCCTCCCTCTCTCCAAAGGGGACACGGGGTGGCTAACATGAGGCCAAGCCCAAAACAAAGTTTGTGTCCTCCTGAATGGGACTGGACTAGATGACCTTTAGAGATCCCTTTGGACTCTAGGATTCTATGAATCCCACTTGATGGCATGTGGATGCAGTTACTCAATCAGCCTGACTTCCTTTGCAAAGGAAAATGAGTATTTTGCTCCATAATAATAACAATAATAATAATTTTATTTGTACCCCACCGGGGCAACTTACATGAGGCCAAGCCCAACAACGCAATACAATAAATACAATGCATATGTCTAAGACTGGAAAGTGGGGCATTTGCAACGAGGGGCCAGCTCCAGGAACAAGCTATTTTTAATGGAAGGAAAGCTGAGACTTGGATACCTGGTTTGATCCCGAGGCGGCAGAGGACGCCAGATATGGAATCGCCCGGTTGCTGTCCTTCTCGCTTCTGGCTATAATAATCATTCTAGTAGCTTAGCACTGTCCAAACTCTCTCGGCATTACTTCGCGAACGAAGATTCTTAGGAAGGACTCATCCCACGCTTTTTACAAGCAGGTTGATGATTAAAAAGGCCAATCTGAGATAGGCAAGTTCGGTTGCAGAAAGCACAGGAGAAAGTCTCCTTGGGTGATGTTGTTTCCAAGTAGCAGTTCTTTCTGCGTTGTTGTTTCTCTTTGAGACCCATTCGGTGTGTCTTCTCAAAAGAGGCTGCAGCATTGTGGATAGTGCGTCTCCATGACTCCCGATGTGAGGCCAGGGTGGACCATTGTTGGTGATCAATCTGGCCGAGCCTGAATATTGTTTCAGGGAGTCCTTATATTTTTGGGGGGGGCACTTCCCTTGCGCTGACCCGTGGAGAGTTCACCATAGAGCAGTATCTTTGGAAGGCGGTGGTCCTCCACCCTAGAGACGCGCCCTGCCCAGCGCAGCTGTTTCTCAATAGCATGGCCTCAATGCTGGTGATTCCTGCTTGCTCAAGGACAGCAACATTCGTCACATAGCGAAGACAGCACTGATGAAAGCGTTCGAGGAGTCGTAGGTGCTGGCGATAGGTGACCCATGTTTCAGGGCCATAGAGGAGAATAGACAGTACAATAGCTCTGTACACACTGATTTTGGTGCTTTGCCTCAGGTGCTTATTGCTCCAGACTCTTTTGTGAAGCCTTCAAAATGCACTCTATGCCTTTGCTAATCTGTGATCTATCTCTTTATCAATCTTGGCGTCTGAAGAGATGATGCTTCCCAGGTAGGTGAACTGCTGGACGGACTGAAGCACAGATGTCCCTATGCTGACGTGGGGATGATGGTGTTCTTCCTATGGTGTGGGCTAATAGAGGACTTCAGTTTTCTTCAGGCTGACTTCCAGCCCAAACAGCTCTGCAGCTGCTGCAAAGCAGGATGTGAGGCGCTGCAGGGCTGCTTCTGAATGGGCGACAAGGGCAGCATCGTCAGCAAAAAGCAGCTCACGGACTACATAGTTTAGAGTCTTAGTGCGAGCCCTCAGATGGCTCAAGTTGAACAAGCTACCATCAGTACGATAGCGTATATATATGCCGCCTTCTTCTTCGAGGTCTGCCATAGCTCTTTGGAGCATCATGCTGAAGAAGATTGTAAATAGGGTTGGTGCAAGAACACAACCTTGTTTCACTCCATTAGTTATTAGAAAGGGCTCCGAGAGAGCATTGCCGTATCTGACTTGACCGCGCTATACATTGGGTAAATATACATACTCACTGCAGGCCTTACTTTATTTACTCAAATCTAATGCTTACCATTTCTTGCCAAAATTAGGGTGCATTACATTGATGTACCAGGATCATCTTAGCACTGAGCCAAAGCAATAGGGCAGCGGTTCCCACCCTGTGGTCTGCAATAACGAAAACATGGTCCGCAGCCTCACCTCCTGGAGACTAATCGGGGTGCTGAGTCAGAAAACTGTATTGCACAGACCACATCAGCTCCAGGTTATTAAATATGGTTTTCTGTGAGCAAGCAGATGGTGAATACTGGATGCCGTATGTTCTGAATCAGAAACTACAACTGATGTGATCTATCCAATGCAATTTTCTGAATCAGCACCCCAAATAACCAAACCGGATCTAAAGTTGACCAAAAACGGATTCGTAGGCTTGGGCAATCATGGTTCTAAATGCTTCTAAAGTATTTACAAAACTGAAGTTCTGGTGGTGAACACTACGTGGCGCTGATGCTTTGCTTCTACAGTGTTGCTAAAGTTCTGGTGGTGAACATTTCAGAACTCTAACAAAACTTTCAAAACTTCATTATTATTTCATTATTGGCGATTTTTAAGACAGAACCAATTAGGAAGTGCCATTTATAACGAAATTTTCAAAGTTTTGTTAGAGTTCTGAAATGTTCTCCACCAGAACTTTAGCAACACTCTAGAAGCAAAGCACCAACGCCACCTAGTGTTCTCCACCAGAACTTTAGCAACACTGTAAAAGCAAAGCACCAGTGCCACCTAGTGTTCACCACCAGAACTGTAGGAACACTTAGCAACACTGTAGAACTTTAGCAAACTGCACCAGCGCCACCTAGTGTTCACCACCAGAACTTTAGCAGAACAACACTGTAGAAAACCAGCGCCACCTTGTTCACCAGCAACACTGTAGTGTTCACCACCAGAAAGCAAACTGCACCAGCGCCACCTAGTGTTCACCACCACAACTTTAGCAACACTGTAGAAGCAAAGCACCAGCGCCACCTAGTGTTCACCACCAGAACTTTAGCAACACTGTAGAAGCAAAGCACCTAGTGTTCACCACCAGAACTTTAGCAACACTGTAGAAGCAAAGCACCTGCGCCACCTAGTGTTCTCCACCAGAACTTTAGCAACACTGTAGAAGCAAAGTACCAGCGCCACCTAGTGTTCACCACCAGAACTTAAGTTTTTTAAGTACTTTAGACCAATTGATTGCCTAGGCATACTGATTCGTAACCCTTTTGGTACTAATGCTGGAGAGTGGTCCCTGGTCAAAAAAAGGTTAGGAACCACTGCATTAGGGGAAGCAGCTTTAGCAACACCTAAAGCTTCTATTTGAGGGACATCACCTGTAATTTAATTGTCATGGCTCGATGCTATACAATCCTGGGATTTGTAGTTCAGTGGAGCATCCACACTCTTTGGCAGAGCTCAAGGTCTTGTCAAACTACACACACACACACACACACACACACACACACACACCCAGGACTCCGTATCAGGCATAGGCAAACGTTGGCCCTCGAGGTGTTTTGGACTTCAACTCCCACAATTCCTAACTGCCTACCGGCAGTTAGGAATTGTGGCAGTTGAAGTCCAAAACACCTCGAGGGCCAACGTTTGCCTATGCCTGATACAAAGCATTGAACCAAGGCAACTAAAATGAAATCATTCTGCAGTATAGATGCTTTAGTAATACAGGCTGCCCCAAGTTACAAACATCTGACTTACAAACGACTCACAGTTAAGAACGGGACTATGATAACAGGAAGTGAATTTTCCCCTCGGATTCGGAAGGAAGGGAAATTTACTCCTAGAAGAGTTATTATCATGGGGAAAAGGGGTCTCCAATGAAGCTTTATCATCAATCCTTGTTTCCACAACAAATCAATTTTTGCAAATTATCACATTAGTCAAATCGCTGCGACTAATTCAGTGGTTCGTCAAGATTTAAGTTGACACCTTACAAAGTCATGTAGCCCTTTATATTAAACTTACTGTGAATTGCCGCAGCCTATTTTAACTTCATCGTATTTATATCTCACCTTTGACCAACGCGGAAACCCAAGGTGGCTTAAAACAAAGGTTAAGACCAAGCGCATCTATATTAAAAAAAATCCAGTGGCGAAACCCAAGCCTACAGCACAGCTTTCCAAACATTTCGTGCTGGTGACACACCTTTTTAGGGTGGCATCCTTTCGCGACACAGTCATTCGGTTTTACTCGCAAACCGAGGCTAAACCAACGGTCATACACCAGAACAGAAACAGCTCCGACCTTAAACACCACGCCAGCTTGGTAATATCAGCACGCAATGTATTGAAGAACATATGTAGGCAAAACAATAAAATTAGTAAAAACAGCAAAGTTCCAAAACATAGAATAATCCATAAGCTTCAAGAGAAAGCAAGATCTATAGATACATAAAAATCCATGAAACAAGGCACAAGAATCCATGCAACACGGCTGCAGGAAAAATCCAATACACAAATCTGGAGTTTGGCAAAAACTTGGCACATGAAACTGAGAGCACTTAAAAGCAACAAAACAGGGACAACGCTATAGATCTATATGGACCGTAGAATTTATCATAACTAGGATAACTATATAGCGTTGTCGCTGTTTTGTTTCTTTTCGGTTAGCATAGGTAGCACACCGAGTGTTTTGTTTTTTAGCACTTCAAAGCAAGACTGTCATGAAATTCCAACACAGAGCCAATTGCGGAAACTCTTTCCCATGAATCAATATAAAGCAGTGGCTCCCAAACTTTTTTGGCCTACCGCCCCCTTTCCAGAATTTTTTTTACTCACCGTCCCCTAGAATTTTTTTTTTTTTAAAAAATGTAATAGCAATTAAACATAAAGATATATGTATTAATGCAGTGGTTCTCAACCTTTCTAACGCTGTGACCCCTAAATAAGGTTCCTCATGTTGTGGTGACCCCCAACCATATTTTCGTTGCTACTTCATAAATAATTTTGCTACTCCTATGAATTCTAATCCAAATATCTAATATGCAGGATGTATTTTCATTGTTACAAATTGAACATAATTAAAGCATAGTGATTAATCACAAAAAACAATATGTTTGGGGGAGTATGGACAACAGATGATAGGATTTGCAGTACCTTCAATCGATTCAGCTCTGACTTCCACAGACCACTGAGACCCCCACAAATTACAGAACTGGACCAAACTTGGCACAGAGAACCCACATGACCAACTGAAAATACTGGAGGAGTTTGAGAGGAATCGGCAGTGATTTAGGGGACATGTAGTTCACCAACATTTGGAAAGCACTATGAACCCAAACAACTATGGATTTGGATTAAATTTGGCACAAATACTCAATATGCCCAAATTTGAACACTGTTGGAGTTTAGAGAAAATAGCCCTTCTCATTTGGGAGTTATGGTTGCTGGGATTTATAGTTCACCTACAATCAAAGAGCATTTTGAACTCCACCAACAATGGAATTGAGCCAAACTTGGCACACAGAACCCCGATCATTCACCGCTCCCTTAAAGGGGTTCACCGCCCCCCAAATTCCCCTGAGCCTTCCACCGTCCTCTTGGATCGCCTCACCGCCCACTAGGGGGCGGTACCGCCCCCTTTGAGAATCAGTGATATAAGGGTTTTCCAGAACCCAAAACTGAAAGGAAAGCTGGGTTGTTGTAGATTGGCCACCTTGATTAGCATTTGATGGCCTGAAAGTTTTCAGATGTGGTAATCAAGGTGGCCAATTGAAACATTCACACCTAGCTCCAACAGACAAGAGTTCTTTCTCCCACTCTGGACCTTCCACAGATATATAAACCCAATTTTCCTAGTTTCCAACAAACCTCACAACCTCTGAGGATGCTTGCCACAGATGCAGGCAAAATGTCGGAAGAGAATGCTTCTAGAACAGGGCTGCCCAACTGGCGGCCCGGGGGCCGTATACAGCCCCCCAGCCCCTTCCCTACGGCCCCCTAAGCTTTTTAATAAAAATAAAAATTGAAAAATAAAATAAATAATAATTTTTTAAAAAAATACCTACTTCCAGGTTCGGAGCAAGTATCGCGAGAATACACAATCCACATGGGCTTTCGCTGTCAATGCGAGATCACGCTGGCGTTGACAGTGAAATCCCGTGTGGATTGCGTATTCTCGCGATACTCTTTGGCTACTCTACTATTGGATCGCAGAGGCCCACAGACGAGATTAGGACCTTCTTCGACTCAGTCGGTCGTCGCCTCTCTTGTCGTCCGGGTACTCCTGGATCCTGAGCGTTTGGAAAAGGTAGGCCGAAGCAGGGGGCTCCTCAGGGGCTCCTCATTCCCTCCCCCATCTCCCCTCATGTATTAAATATAAAATTAAATATATTTAAAGATGAAATAAGGGGAGATGGGATACATTAAAATAAGGGGGGAGGGGAGGATGGAATTAAATATATTTAATATTAAATAAAAATAATTTAATATTTTATCCCTGCATTTTATCTCAGTTTAAAGATATTTCACCGTATGCATGCTCCTTTTGAATTCCCACCCTGCATTTTATCTCAGTAAATATGAGATAAAATGGGGGGAGAGGGTGGGGGAGAAGGCGGAGCCGGGGCAGGGGCGGAGCCGGGGGCGGGGGCAGACCCTACGGCCCCCCAGGTCATCAGTGACCGGAATTCAGGCCCCTGGGCCGGTAGAAGTTGGACAGCCCTGTTCTAGAACATGACCATACAGTCCAAAAAAACCTACAACAACCAACCCAGTGATTCCAGCCATGAAAGCCTTTGGCAATACATTGAAAGGAAAGCATTTCTCTTGACCTTACCACCAAACGAAGGTTTTTTATCTCTCTTTTCCTGAACTGATCATCCTTGCCTCCGAACACTCTTCCTCTGTTTACAAAAGCCTTGATTTTTGTATATACTCTCATTATCTGGACTCTCATTAATTTATCTTCAGACAGTTGCTCTGAGAAAGACTGTGAAGGCCCCCCTCCCAGGAATGTGGCCTTGTGAATCTACCTGAGACAGCTCGGGCCTCTCCTTTGAGCTTAACTCAGGCACAGACAAACCCTCATTCCCCACTGCCAACAGATCCAGGCCCACCATCAGGAACATCATCCCTATTCCCATCATGAACATCAGACACAATCACAGATATACAACACCAATGCCGTGCAAGAGACATACAGACACAGATAAACTGTAATAGTAAAATGCACAGGGACGCAACATATGGTTTGTAAGATAATATCATGCATTTCCAAGATTTTTGTCATTTCTCATTCTGTTTGTACAACGCATCGATACACTGCAGCTGATGCACCAATGTGTCACAACACAGATATTATTATTTGAAACACAGATAGATTGTTGTTGTTCATTTGTTCAGTCGCTTCCGACTTCGTGACCTCACGAACCATCCCAGGCCAGAGCGCCCTGTCAGCCGTCACCTCCCCCAGGGTCTCCTTCAGAGTCAAGCCAGTCCCTTCCAGGATACCATCCATCCACCTTCCCCTGGTCGGCCCCTCTTCCTTTTTCCTTCCATTTTCCCAACATAATTGTCTTCTCTAAGCTTTCCTGTCTTATCATTATTATTATTATTTCAAATTTATAGGCCGCCACTCCCCAGAGGCTCGGAGCGGCTTACATCAGACATGAGTGATACAATAAAACAGTAAAAACAGTAAAAGATCGAACTGATTAGCCAGGTGGGAAGGCCTGTCTAAACAGATAAGTCTTGCACACTCTCTGAAACGCTAGTAAGTCTTGGAGCGTATGGAAGAGTGTTCCAAAGAGACGGAGCCGCAGCAGAGAAGGCCCTGCGCCTGGTCTTTGTTGATCGTATGATCTTGAGACTGGGAACTGCAAGCAGCATTTGATCTTCAGATCTAAGTGGTCTCTGAGATTGATAAAAGGCGAGTTGATTTTTTAGATATAACGGGCCGGGGCCGTGTAATGCCTTGAAGGTGAGGACCAGGAGCTTAAAGATGACTCGATACTCGATCAGAAGCCAGTTAAGTTTTTGAAGAATTGGAGTGATGTGGCACCTTGCAGGGCCCCCCTCCAAGAATCCAACAGCTGTAATTTGGACGGATGGTAGACCCTGGTAAGCCGATGTAAAGAGCATTGCCATAGTCTAGTCTCGAGATGACCAATGCCTGGATCACTGTGGCCAGGTCATCTCTACGGAGGTAGGGGGCAGGCGTCTGATACAACGCAGATGGAAGAAGATCGTTCTACTGATGGTGGACACCTGGGCTTCCATCGTCAATCGAGAGTCTAATTGGACACCCAGGCTCTTCACTCGAGGTGAAGGGCGCAATGTCTCGCCGTCTAGGGTCGGTAAATTGATGGTCCCATCACTTGGGGAACCCAACCACAGGATCTCTGTTTTTGCAGGGTTCACTTTCAGCCTGCTAGACCAAAGCTATCTGGTGACGACCTCCAGACACTGATGGAGATTGCACGCCGCTCTGTATGGTTGACCAGCCATCTTCAGGATAAGTTGAGTGTCATCGGCGTATTGATAATAGTCTCAGACCTACTGTGCAAGAGGTTGCATGTAGATGTTGAATAAGAGGGGTGAGAGGATGGCTCCTTGGGGTACCCCACAAGATAGGGGAGACCTTGTGGCCAAAGGACTTCATCTTTGCCTCTACTATCCTTCCCTCCAATGAGTAGTCGGACTTTATTTCCTGAAGGATGGACTGGTTGGATCTTCTCGCGGTCCAAGGCAATCTCAGAACTTTCCTCCAACACCACAGTTCAAAAGCATCTCTCTTCCTTCACTCAGCCTTCCCTAAGGTCCAGCTCTCACATCCGTAGGTTACTACAGGGAATACCATTGCTTTGACTATGCGGATCTTTGTTGGCAGTGTGATGTCTCAACTCTTCACTATTTTATCGAGATTGGACACTGCTCTCCTCCCAAGAAGGAAGCGTCTTCTGATTTCCTGGCTGCAGTCTACGTCTGCACTCATCTTTGCGCCTAGAAATACAAACCCTGTCGCTGCCTACAAACAGATTAGTACACAGCAAACAAGGTCATTGTGCTGGCTGTTGTATTGGATCACATGTCGGACACTTCCCAAGTGTCTAGGATGGTGTGATGTATTGGCAAATAATGCGTGCAGATCCCAGTAGGGTGGCCTTTTGCAGCTGACCGGTGGTAATTTTCTCAATACCGATTGTGTTTAAGTGCAGGCCAAGGTCTTTAGGCGCTGCATTCCAGTGTACCAATCACTACTGGGACCACTTTGACTGGCTTGTGCCAGAGTCTTTGCAGTTTGATCTTTAAATATTATTATTATTATGTTTATTTATACCCCACTTTTTTCTTCACAAGTAGAGAAAACTCTGGAATAAGGCATTTTAAAATAGCCTTAGATACGCAGGTACAGCACTCGCACGCACATGGGCTCGCTATGAAAAGGCTCCCCTGTTTGACCCGTTTGCAGCCAAATGTCTGTTTATATAGAAAGGTCTTTTACTTGCCAAGGAAGGAAAATAGAGAAGGGGCATAGCTCATGAATAATAACACAGGCTAACTCTTACCACTTCTCTCCATGCCACCAAATACTTCTTTCCCTTCCACACTCGCAGAGACAGAAACAAACCCCCGAGACGTCTGTTCCTCGTGGCACCGATAAAGAGATATCACCCACTCAAGGCATTTGGTGAATCAAGGAGAATGGCAAGATGTTGCACAGCTTCATTTTCTCCCAGCCGCTTGGCACAACCAAGGCCTGGCAGGGCCAAGTTTAACGATTTTTCAGAAAGGTCAGCAAGGCTGGATTTCTTACACCGTTCCTCCCAGCATAAGCCTGAAAATGAGACCCATCCAAAACATCTAAATTGAGCACAAAATAATTGGTGCAGGAGAGAGTTGGTTCGCAAGCATCTCACGGCACAAGAATTGCAGTTTTAGCCCAGCCATCCCTGAAAAAAGGATACAAGTGTGTGTGTGGGGGGGGAATCAAATTGAAATGGAACTACTAGGATGTCCCCGCAAATTCCTCAAAATGATTATCCTGCTACATGAAGTACAGCACAGTCAAGTCAGATACGGCGATGCTCTCTCAGAGCCCTTTCTAATAACTAATGGAGTGAAGCAAGGTTGTGTTCTAACAAAACTTTCAAAATTTTATTATTATTTCATTATTGGCTATTTTTAGGACAGAACCAATTAGGAACTGCCATTTATAACGAAATTTTGAAAGTTTTGTTAGAGTTCTGAAATGTTCACCACCAGAACTTTAGCAACACTGTAGAAGCAAAGCACCAGCACCACCTAGTTTTCACCACCAGAACTTTAGCAACACTGTAGAAGCAAAGCACCAGCACCACGTAGTGTTCACCACCAGAACTTTGGCAACACTGTAGAAGCAAAGCACCAGCGCCACCTAGTGTTCACCACCAGAACTTTGGCAACACTGTAGAAGCAAAGTACCAGCGCCACCTAGTGTTCACCACCAGAACTTTAGCAACACTGTAGAAGCAAAGAACCAGCACCACCTAGTGTTCACCACCAGAACTTTAGCAACACTGTAGAAGCAAAGCACCAGCGCCACCTAGTGTTCACCACCAGAACTTTAGCAACACTGTAGAAGCAAAGAACCAGCACCACCTAGTGTTCACCACCAGAACTTTAGCAACACTGTAGAAGCAAAGCACCAGCGCCACCTAGTGTTCACCACCAGAACTTTAGCAACACTGTAGAAGCAAAGCACCAGCACCACCTAGTGTTCACCACCGGAACTTTAGCAACACTGTAGAAGCAAAGCACCAGCACCACCTAGTTTTCACCACCAGACCTTTATCAACACTGTAGAAGCAAAGCACCAGCGCCACCTAGTGTTCACCACCGGAACTTTAGCAACACTGTAGAAGCAAAGAACCAGCACCACCTAGTGTTCACCACCAGACCTTTAGCAACACTGTAGAAGCAAAGCACCAGCACCACCTAGTGTTCACCACCAGACCTTTAGCAACACTGTAGAAGCAAAGCACCAGCACCACCTAGTTTTCACCACCAGACCTTTAGCAACACTGTAGAAGCAAAGCACCAGCACCACCTAGTGTTCACCACCAGAACTTTAGCAACACTGTAGAAGCAAAGCACCAGCGCCACCTAGTGTTCACCACCAGAACTTTAGCAACACTGTAGAAGCAAAGCACCAGCGCCACCTAGTCTTCTCCACCAGAACTTTGGCAACACTGTAGAAGCAAAGCACCAGCGCCACCTAGTGTTCACCACCAGAACTTTAGCAACACTGTAGAAGCAAAGCACCAGCGCCACCTAGTGTTCACCACCAGAACTTTAGCAACACTGTAGAAGCAAAGCACCAGCACCACCTAGTGTTCACCACCAGAACTTTAGCAACACTGTAGAAGCAAAGAACCAGCACCACCTAGTGTTCACCACCAGAACTTTAGCAACACTGTAGAAGCAAAACACCAGCACCACCTAGTGTTCACCACCAGAACTTTAGCAACACTGTAGAAGCAAAGCACCAGCACCACCTAGTGTTCACCACCGGAACTTTAGCAACACTGTAGAAGCAAAGCACCAGCACCACCTAGTTTTCACCACCAGACCTGTAGCAACACTGTAGAAGCAAAGCACCAGCGCCACCTAGTGTTCACCACCGGAACTTTAGCAACACTGTAGAAGCAAAGAACCAGCACCACCTAGTGTTCACCACCAGACCTTTAGCAACACTGTAGAAGCAAAGCACCAGCACCACCTAGTTTTCACCACCAGACCTTTAGCAACACTGTAGAAGCAAAGCATCAGCACCACCTAGTTTTCACCACCAGACCTTTAGCAACACTGTAGAAGCAAAGCACCAGCACCACCTAGTTTTCACCACCAGAACTTTAGCAACACTGTAGAAGCAAAGCACCAGCACCACCTAGTTTTCACCACCAGACCTTTAGCAACACTGTAGAAGCAAAGCACCAGCACCACCTAGTTTTCACCACCAGACCTTTAGCAACACTGTAGAAGCAAAGCACCAGCACCACCTAGTTTTCACCACCAGACCTTTAGCAACACTGTAGAAGCAAAGCACCAGCACCACCTAGTTTTCACCACCAGACCTTTAGCAACACTGTAGAAGCAAAGCACCAGCACCACCTAGTTTTCACCACCAGAACTTTAGCAACACTGTAGAAGCAAAGCACCAGCACCACCTAGTTTTCACCACCAGACCTTTAGCAACACTGTAGAAGCAAAGCACCAGCACCACCTAGTTTTCACCACCAGAACTTTAGCAACACTGTAGAAGCAAAGCACCAGCACCACCTAGTTTTCACCACCAGAACTTTAGCAACACTGTAGAAGCAAAGCACCAGCACCACCTAGTTTTCACCACCAGAACTTTAGCAACACTGTAGAAGCAAAGCACCAGCACCACCTAGTTTTCACCACCAGAACTTTAGTTTTGTAAGTACTTTAGAACCATTTTGAACCATGATTGTCCAGGCCTAAACTTGTGCTCCTTCTATTTTTTTTATCAGTTTTATACTACTTTATGCAATGCCTTTGACACAAAATAAATAAATAAATAAAAATACACACTTAGGCTGAAACCTAAACTGTAATAGACCCTTTGAACCAAGAAGTCCCACTGATTCAAAACATTTGCTTTAATCTAGATTAACAACTGGTTTCAAACCTTTTTATTTGGCCAACAGTTTGGGGTCGCATAACCTTAAGCCTGTGAAAACATGTTGATTGAAAAACGAGCCAAATCGGAAAGTTTGAAACAGAAATCCAAAGTCAGTTAATCCGCTTCCATTCCTTTCCTCTTTTCTCCTAATTCAGATTCTTGAAGCGACTCCGAAACGAAGCATCCCCCCCCCCCCCCAAATCCCTGGCCAAAAACGGCCAAAAATGTTTTTTTTTTAAATGTTTCTGAAAGTGGCTCGAAACCCTGTTCAAACAAACCACAAACACACCGGAAGTTTTTCCTGCTCTGGCTTCCAACATTCAGCTCAAGATTGAATACTAAATTCTACGCGGAGAGACTGCAAAGCCGTGCAAATACGGTGCGTTGCACAAAACTGGCCCTTGTTTTCCTTTGCAAACAGATGGTTCGTTACAGCTTGATGGAAGCCCGCTTAAGCTCCCATAACGGAGAAACAAAATGTAAACAAATATGAACGGGTTGCAAAGGAATCGGATCCTCTGCAGCGTTGCCATTCAGACAATATGGATTCCTCCCTCAGAAACCCAATCCTGAACACGTCTGATCAAGAAATAAATTATATTTACTGATCAGAAATAACAGATCAAAAAATATGCTCCATTCACAAGGTAATATAGATTCCTAACCCAAAAACCTTTTCTTAAATATGTCAGATCTATTACTCTATTATTTCTAGATCAGACGTATTGAGGATGGCGTTTCCGGATTAGGAATCCATTCCTATTTCTGGGTTGGGAACCTAGATGCTGTTTGCAGTGTTTCCCAACCAGTGTGCCGGGGCACACTAGTGTGCTGTGAGAGATCATCAGGTGTGCCGTGGGAAATTACAGTGTAGAGAGAGAGAGAGAGAGCCTAGCAGGAAACTTCAGGCAGCGGAAATGAGGCTTCCCTGGCCGAAGCAGCAATGCCAGTCAGCCTGGCTGCAGTCAGGGAGAGCCCTTGGCGTCCAGAACTTTCGTCCCTCCCTCCCCCCTCTCTCCTTCCCTCCGTCCCTTCCTTCCCTCCCTCTGTGCGCCAAGGGCTACCTGGCCGGGCTGCAGCTCCTCCTGCTTCCTGGCTCCTGGGAGCTCTTCTGCCCTCCTCCCCTCTGGCAGCAAGGAGGAGGAGAGGGAGGAGTCCGTGGGAACTGCCCCCGTCTGACCCCGCTCCCAGAGGCTCAAGACGAGGCTTACTGCTCTCTAGCCCCTCCGCGCTGGGTAAGGGGAGCAACTCATCTCCTGGCTGCTCCTGGCTGGGCTCCGGGTTTGCTGCAGAGTAGAGGCTGGGATGCGCAGCTCCACAGCCCAGCTTGGTTCCTTCCCGATCTGGCCCCAACGCGACAGCAGGGAAGCCGAAGGGACGCGGGGGGGCACTCCTGGGGGGACTGAACCCCTTCGGGAAGGAGAGCAGGGGGTGGCAATGGCTGTAAGTTTGTTCCGAGGACCCCGTGTGCTCAATTCCTATTCGTCCTGCTCAGCCTAGCCCGCGTGCGCTTCGGCCACTCAGTGCAGCCTTCCCCTGTGGGACGGTGACGGGTCTCCTGAGTGTGGGCCTCCCCGAGGAGGGGGGTTTGGCGGAAGCAGCGGCGTCACAAGGGGGGAGGGTGACAGTTAGTATAATGACAGAGTGTCATTTTGGTTGGTGGTGTGCCCCAGGATTTTGTAAATGTAAAAAATGTGCCGCGACTCAAAAAAGGTTGAAAAACACTGCTGTATGGTAAATGTTCTCAGGATAATCACTGAAATCCCATAAAGCGGCTTTATCTTTCGTGAGAGTTGCACAGGGAAACCAAGACGAACTGGCTTCTCTAAGGTTGCATCCACACTGCACATTTGCAGCACTTTGATACCACTTTATGTTGCCATAGTTCCATCTTAGGGACTCCTGGAATTTGCAGTATATTCGAGAGCGCTATAGGTGAAGAGAATACAGCAGAAGCACCAGCAAGGAAGACTAACTATATAAACCCATCTTAGGATTCTCATAGTCAAAGAACGCATCTACACTGCGGAGTTAATGCACTTTGACAGCACTTGAACTGACCCGGCTCAGTGCTATGGACCCCTGGGAGCTGTAGTTTGGTTGGTGACTAGCTAAAGGCCTTGTGAAACTACAACTCCTATCAGGCCCAGATTAACACTTTTTTGCGCCCTAGGCCAAAGTTTGGAATTACGCCCCCTTTAAGCCAACCTCCCGCCACCTCCAAGGTCCCCATTCCCACCGGCTGGAAAGCTCTGCTGTGCTCTGAAGGTCTCCTCGGGAGTCGAGAGGCTTGGGGAGAGCGCAGCAAGTGCAAACTCGCCCCAAAGGCGCGCACGAGAGAGAGAGAGAGAGCAAGAGAGAGAGACAGAGGGGACGGAGCAGAGACCTTGCCGGGAGAAGGAGCGAGGAGGGGCATGAGAAAGGGGGAAAGAGGAGTGCAGACCAGTTTTGGGGGGTTTTTTGGTCCGTGATCTGCGCCCCCCCCCCCGGGCTTGTGCCCCTAGGCCATGGCCTCGTTGGCCTTATGGTTAATCCGGGCATGACTCCTATGACTCCGAAGCATTGTGCGACAGCAGTCAAAGTGGTGTCAATCTGCATTCATTCTACAGTGTGGATGCACCCAAAGTGATATCAAACTGCTCAGGTTCTGTGTCACTGAAGCTCTTTCACTGGTTTATATCCCCCTAAGTAAAGGAATAAACAATTATAAATAATACTAGATGCCTTGCCCTAGGGCAGTGTTTCCCAACCTTTTTTGAGCCGTGGCACACTTTTAACATTAAAAAAATCCGGGGGCACACCACCAACCAAAATGACACAAAATGATACTGTAACACAGTAAAGAACGGCTGGGGGTGGTGACCTGCGGGAGTGCTGAAGCTGGGGGGGGAGGAGCCAGGCCACGCCATGCCCCACCCCTCCCTGGCTTCGGTTCTCCCATAACTTTGCCAGCCTTGATGGGGCAGTGCCAAGCCAGCATTGTGCTGGCTCTGCCACCGCTGGCTTGGCACTGCCCCATCAAGGCTGGCGAAGCTGTGGGAACGCTGAAGCCGGGGGAGGGGGCGGAGCCAGGCCGCACCATGCCCTGAACCCTCCCCCCAGCTTCAGTTCTCCCACAGCTTCGCCAGCTTTGAGAGGGCAGTGCCAAGCCAGCATTGTGCTGTCTCTGCCACCGCTGGCTTGACACTGCCCCCTCAAGGTTGGCAAAGCTGTGGGAATGCTGAATCCGGGGGGAAGGGACAGAGCCAGGCTGCATCATGCCCCTCCCCCGGCTTCAGCTCTCCCACAGAGGAGGAGCATGAGCGGTGGACGGGCTTCAGTAGGCAGGGCTCCTCCGCGCGGCTTCAACAAGCAAGGAGCGAGAGTCATGGCGGATTGGAGGCTGGTTGGGGAAACGGCTGAAGGAGGCAGCGCCCCGGTCCCTTCTTTTTCTTCGCCGCCACCTGGCCCTTCCTCCTCCTCTCCCAAGCAGCAGGAGTTTGGCAGGAGGAGGGGGGAAGGAAGGGGGGCAGAGAGCTTTCTCACGGCACACCTGATGATCGCTCACGGCACACTAGTGTGCCACGGCACACTGGTTGAGAAACACTGCCCTAGGGACTCACTGAACCCTCTGCATGTTGTTGTTGTTATATTTACTTATACCCTGCTTTATCTCTGCCTAAGGAGACTCAAATCGGCTTACAGTTAAAAGCATGACCACACAATTCAAAATATACAAATATGCAAACATTAAAACAGAACACAACATAACAGAATTAGAAATTCACTGTGAAAATCCATGCAAACATATTCAAACATATGTTGTTGGACTGCAACTCCCAGCATCCCCCTCTACTGGCTATGAAATTGGGCTCCATTTAGTAATGCTTTCCATGAGTGTTGACTTGAAAGACTCGTTTATCTCAGTAGGTCTATTCTACTCAGGAAAAGCCGACCATACACCAAACCCACAATCAAGGTGCAAGGCCCACTGTGTATACTCGGGGATTGCAAGCTTGGAGGTGGGTCAAAATGCAGGGCTAAAAAGCCAAAATGAATTCCACACTAAACAGAAAGCACACTATGTCAAGAAATATTAAGAATTAAATGGGTATTTTAAATTACAAAAATGTGAATTAATCACTGAAAGGGTTAAATAGATGTAATGACTCAGCAAAAGCTGCAGTTCAATATAAGCAGGTGTGCCTGTTTAGTAGCCCTCAGTCTGTGAGACAGGCCTTAGTGTTAGTTCGCCTCAGTGTGAGAGAGACGTCAGTCTGAGAGCCCTCAGCAAGAGAAGGCCTCAGTGAGAGAGAGCCCTCAGTGTGAGAAGGCCTCAGTGTGAGACAGACCTCAGTGTTAGTTCACCTCAGTGTGAGAGAGGCGTCAGTTTGAGAGAGCCCTCATTGTGAGAAGGCCTCAGTAAGAGAGAGCCCTCAGTGTGAGAAGGCCTCAGAGTGAGACAGACCTCAGTGTGAGAAGCCCTCAGAGTGAGACAGACCTCAGTGTTAGTTAGCCTCAGTATGAGAGAGAGGTCAGTCTAAGAAAGTCCTCAGTGTGAGAAGGCCTCAGTGGGAGAGAGCCCTCAGTGTGAGAAGCCCTCAGTGAGAGAGAGCCCTCAGTGTGAGAAGGCCTCAGAGTGAGACAGACCTCAGTGTTAGTTCGCCTCAGTGTGAGAGAGGGGTCAGTCAGAGAAAGTCCTCAGTGTGAGAAGGCCTCAGTGGGAGAGAGCCCTCAGTGTGAGAAGGCCTCAGTGAGTGAGAGCCCTCGGTGTGAGAAGGCCTCAGTGTGAGACAGACATCAGTGTTAGTTCACCTCAGTGTGAGAGAGGCGTCAGTCTGAGAGAGCCCTCATTGCGAGAAGGCCTCAGTAAGAGAGAGCCCTCAGTGTGAGAAGGCCTCAGTGGGAGAGAGCCCTCAGTGTGAGAAGGCCTCAGTGAGTGAGAGCCCTCAGTGTGAGAAGGCCTCAGTGTGAGACAGACCTCAGTGTTAGTTCACCTCAGTGTGAGAGAGGTGTCAGTCTGAGAGAGCCCTCATTGTGAGAAGGCCTCAGTAAGAGAGAGCCCTCAGTGTGAGAAGGCCTCAGAGTGAGACAGACCTCAGTGTGAGAAGGCCTCAGAGTGAGACAGACCTCAGTGTTAGTTAGCCTCAGTATGAGAGAGAGGTCAGTCTAAGAAAGTCCTCAGTGTGAGAAGGCCTCAGTGGGAGAGAGCCCTCAGTGTGAGAAGCCCTCAGTGAGAGAGAGCCCTCAGTGTGAGAAGGCCTCAGAGTGAGACAGACCTCAGTGTTAGTTCGCCTCAGTGTGAGAGAGGGGTCAGTCAGAGAAAGTCCTCAGTGTGAGAAGGCCTCAGTGGGAGAGAGCCCTCAGTGTGAGAAGGCCTCAGTGAGTGAGAGCCCTCGGTGTGAGAAGGCCTCAGTGTGAGACAGACATCAGTGTTAGTCCACCTCAGTGTGAGAGAGGCATCAGTCTGAGAGAGCCCTCAGTGTGAGAAATGCTCAGAGAGTGAGGCCTCAATGTGAGAAGGCCTCAGTGAGAGAAAGACCTCAATGTTAGTTCGCCTCAGTGTGAGAGAGGCGTCAGTGTGAGAGAGCCCTCAGTGTGAGAAGGCCTCAGTGAGAGAGAACCCTCAGTGAGAGAAGGCCTCAGTGTTAAACAGACCTCAGTGGTAGTTTGCCTTAGTGTGAGAGAGGTGTCAGTCTGAGAGAGCCCTCAGTGTGAGAAGGCCTCAGTATGAGACAGACCTCAGTGTTAGTTCGCCTCAGTGTGAGAGAGCTGTCAGTCTGAGAGTGTCCTCTGTGTGAGAAGGCCTCAGTGGGAGAAAGGCCTCAGTGTTCACATCAGTGTATGAGAGGTGTCAGTCTGAGAGAGCCCTCAGTGTGAGAAGGCCTCAGTGTGAGACAGACCTCAGTGTTAGTTCAACTCAGTGTGAGAGAGGTGTCAGTCTGAGAGAGCCCTCAATGTGAGAAGGCCTCAGTGGGAGAAAGGCCTCAATGTTAATAGGCCTCAGAATGAGAAGGCCTTGTATGTGAAGCTCCAGTATGAAGGTTGAACTTTGTGTTATGGAAACCTTGTTTTCGTAAATAGTGAAACCATATTATTTTGCTATAAAGAAAAGCCTCATATGGAAGAGATAACATTGGTCTCCATGTTTTTTATTCTTTTTATCACTTTGGGCCACTGGTGCTGGGTCACGCTGCTGCTAATAAGTTACTCCGCTGTGCATTTATGAGGCGGGTCTTTTGCTAATAAGCCCACATACTAGAACGTACCAGTGCAAGAAGGAAACCCCTTTTAATTATTGTTATTATCTTGTTAAGTTTGAGATTCACGAACACTCCCTAGATCCCTGTCCAGGTGTATCTCACGACAAATGACCTCAACACAAGAATAACAAAGCCAAACTCAAGCCATTCTAGCCGCGCACTGTTTGTTGCTTGGAAGCCGTTGATTGCGGCTTGCTTGTCCAAACACAACCAAAGCCATGCTTAACTGGAGCTTACAAGCAAAGAGTCTATGAGTTTAGCCTTATGCGTGACTCCGCTCCAGCCAAAACTCCAACTAGGCAAAGATGTACGTACTGTACGTTTATGTACGAATGCCTTGCTTTCCTGCAGAATCTCAGAATACATAAAAGGCGCTCAAAATGGGGAAAAGACAGCAAAGGCCACTCAAAGTGCAAAACTGCGGGTGGCCGAGCCAAAGTGGAGGACGGCAAGATCCATTTCGGCTGGACATGTCGCGGTTTCCACGGACCCTCAAGGCACAAAAGGAGGGATTAATTGTTTTAATAGTGGCCCCCACCTCCCGAGGGAAGCCGAGGCGGCAGAGGCCATAATGGAAAATAAATGGCACGTAATTAAAAACATCGGCCATTAAGCGCAGCGCACATTAAGGCGTTAATGTCCCAAGTGACCTCTCAAATCCCCAAGTGGGTAAATAAATATACATCGGCCTGAAACTCATCTTGGAAGCCTTCCTGCTATAACAGGCATGGGCCAACTTCGGCCCTCCGGGTGTTTCGGACATGAAAACACATACAAAGTTAAAACTTTGCTTTGTGCTGTTCCAGAGACTATGATGGAGCCACGTTTTGAGATTTTACCCAAACATTAGGTCTCAGAGAGTGGCAGATTCTCCTCCTGTGGAGGTTTCAAAGCAGAGGGAAATGATTATGGAAGAATTTAGAGAAATAAAATTGACATGGTTCCATTGTTTACAATTAGAACAATGGTTTAAAAATTGGCTAAAAATAATAAAAAAGGAAGTAAGGTTAACCAATTTGAACAAATAATACAAAATGGGAGGGATGTAGAAGAGCACGAAAACTTGAAAGGAATAACTAGCAAAATATATAAGATAATAATTGAAATAAAGGAAGGAAAAACAAAAAATAACACCCTTAAGGAGGTCTGGGAAGAAGACTTAGGGATAAAAATAAAGGAAACAGAGTGGCAACAATTGTGGAGACAAAGACATCTTAAAAAATTATCAATAAGGATTAAAGAAAATTATTATAAATTAATATGGAAATGGTACCTTACACACCAGTAAGAATGGCAAATATAAATAAAAACTACTCGAAAAACGGTTGGAGAGGATGCCAAGAAACAGGAACATACATACATATGTGGTGGCAATGTAAATATGTAAGCAAATTTTGGGCGAAAGTATTTAAAGAAATAGAAGATATAATGAATATTAAAATAGATAGAAGTCCTCGTATAGCTTTATTATCATTATATAATTGTATACAATTGGGAAAAAAAGGATAAAGATGCGATAACAAACCTATTAACAATAGCAAGACTGCTTATAGCAAGGAATTGGAAAAAGAAATACATATACAAATAGAGGAATGGTACAAGGAAGTGTGGAAACTGGCAATAAATGACAAGTTAACATGTATATTAAAAGTAAAAAGAGGTATATGGAAACAAAGTGATTTTTATGAGGTATGGAGAAAATTTATTGAAAAAGGATTAGAAAAGGAAGAAGGAAGGTTACCTCCACAAGAAGAAATGAAATTTTGACGAATGATATGTAAAAGCAATGGCTTGGGGGGGAGGGGAGCACAGCGGTGAGGGATACAAAAATGTATAAGAAAAACATAATGGCAGATGCTAAAGATTGAAGTATTGTACCTAGAAATGAATAACATGAATCTGCTGTAAATAGACATTGTATAATATTGTGTTGATAATGATAAAACAATAAAAATATTTTTTTTTAAAGGAAAAAACCAGAGGCTGGATGGGCATCTGTCGGGAGTGCTTTGATGGTATGCATGGCAGGATGGGGTTATTTATTTATTATTATTAACTTTATTTCTACCCCGCCCTTCTCCCACAAGGGGACTCAGGGCGGCTTCACATGTGCATCAATGACGCCATACAAATTTGATAAAAACAGTGGTATAAAAACATTATAAAATCATCAATAAAAATCATTAACTGTCACATGAACATACCACTAAAACCAGAGTCCAGCCAATAATTCCGATATCGTCATATCACAATATTCAAGTCCAGCTGCCATTATCCAATGCTCAATACCTTTAGTCAAACGCCTGGGCCCACAGCCAGGTCTCCTAAAGGACAGGAGGGAGGTGGTCAACCTGATATCATTAGGGAGGGCGTTCCACAGATGGGGGGCCACTGTTGAGAAGGCCCTGTCTCTCGTCCCCACCAACCACATTGGTGAGAGTGGAGGGATCGAGAGCGGGGCCTCTCCTGAAGATGTTAAGTTGCGTGATGGTTCATAGCAGGAGATGCGTTCAAACAGGTCAACTGGACCAGAGCGTTGAGGGCTTTAAAGGTTAACACCAGCACTCTGAATTGTGCCCGGAAGCGAATCGGCAGCCAGTGAAGCTGGCGCAACAAAGGAGTGGTTCACTCCCTGTACGCCGCTCCCGTTAGCAACCTGGCTGCCGACTGTTGGACTAATTGAAGCTTCCGAGTAGTTTTCAAAGGCAGCCCCACGTAGAGAGCGTTGCAGTAGTCTTATTCGGCACTTGTGAGCCGCCCCGGGCCTCCTGGCAGTGGCGGCATAGAAGCCCAACAATAAATAAATAAATAAATAAAATAAACGGGATGTAACCAGAGCGTGGACCACTGTGGCCAAGTCAGACTTCCCAAGGAACGGGCGCAGCTGGCGCACAAGCTTTAGTTGTGTAAAAGCTCCCCTGGTCATCACCGAGACCTGGGGTTCCAGGATCACTCCCAAACTGCGAACCTGTGTCTTCAGGGGGATTTTAACCCCGTCTAACACAGGCTGTCTCACAGGGCATTGCCCCTCCGGGCAGCTTGTGGTGACACTCGCGCTGTCTGGGGCCTGACCTAGCAGCGTGGGGTTCCACAGGTATTTACCTGATATATACATGAATAGCATCCAGCCAACCACTTCCGCACGGATTGTGTGTTGATTCTAGATTTGCTAATATTGGCTTCATTAGCTTCTACGTGCTACACTTGTAACCCTATCCCCTGTTCGGTTTTTCGACTGACCAGAAGTACCTCTGTCTTGTCTGGATTCAGTTTCAATGTGTTTGCCGACACAGCAGCCAAGCACCAGTTCAGGACCTGCACAGCCTCCTTAGTAAGAGGTGGGAAGGAGAGATAGAGCTGAACATCACCTGCATACAGGTTAGACTGGATGGCCTTTGGGGGATCCTTCAAATGCTTAAGATTCCAGCTGAGCATAAAGCTAGCTGCTCCAGAGAGCACATAGATGCAAAGCGGTGATGGGATTCTCGCCTCGACCACTGATGTTTGTCGTGTCAGGAGCAACTTGAGAAACTGCACGTTGCTTCTGGTGTGAGAGAATTGGCCGTCTGCAAGGACGTTGCCCTGAGGACATTGCCCGGATGTTTTGATGTTTTACCACCTTTGTGGGAGGCTTTTATCATATCCCCGAATGGAGAGCTGGAGCTGACAGAAGGAGCTCATCCACGCTCTTCCTGGATTCGAACCTCCGACCTGTCGGTCTTCGGTTCTGCTGGCACAAGGGTTTAACCCATTGCGCCACGACCACTAATGTCAATTTTGTTCACTCAAAATAGTGTATTGTACGGGCCCAAGGCGATGACGAAATACACCACATACACACAACAGTACCCTCAGAGCAACAGGCACCAAAGATGCTAAACAGAAACCTTAATTATGCTCCCACAAAGAGCAAAAACAATGCAAAAACAATTCAATGCAAGTTAACAATAATTAAAGTACATTTTGGGAGAGGGTCCAGTTAACCCTCGAGAATCTCCTCAATTTTAGGATAGTGTGCTGGAAGAAGCAAAGACCACCAGCATTGAAGCGATGCTCCTACACCATCAACTGTGCTGGACTGGCCACGTTGTCCAAATGCCCAATCACCGTCTCCCAAAGCAGTTACTCTACTCTCAACGCAAAAAGGGGGAACGTAATATTGGTGACAGGAGAAGAGGTTGAAAAATGGGCTGACAGCCAACTTTAAAAACTGTGGCATAGACACCGAGAACTGGGAAGCCCTGGCCCTTGAGCACTCTAACTGGAGGTCAGCTGCGACCAGCAGTGCTGCGGAATTCAAAGAGGCACGAATGGAGGGCCACAGGGAGAAATGTGCCAAGAGGAAGAAGGTGCATCAAGCCAACCCTGACCGGGACGACCTTCTATCTGGAAACCAATGTTCTCACTGCAGGAGAACATGCGGATCAAGAATGGGGTTCCACTGCCACCTAAGGACTCCCCACCAAGACCATTGTATATTTACAGTATTCCCTCTTTGTCTACACAGACATTATTCGTCGATACATCACACAGTCCTAGACACTTGGGAAGCATCCAACGTGTGATCCAATACAAAAGCCAGCATAATCATCATGTATGCTGTGCTTTAATCTTGTTATGTATCTAATCATCATCATCATCATCATCATCTCTGGCACAAGCCAGTCAAGGGGGTCCCAGTGGTGATCGGCACACTGGGTGCAATGCCTAAAGACCTTGGCTTGCACGTAAACACAATCAGCAGTACAAAATTACCATTTGCTAGCTGCAAAAGGCCACCTTACTGGGATCTGCACGCATTATTCGCCAATACATCACACAGTCCTAGACACTTGGGAAGTGTCCGACGTGTGAGCCAATACAACAGCCAGCAGGGTGATCTTGTTTGCTGTGGACTCATCTTGTTGTGTTTCTAATAATAATAATAATAATAATAATAATACCTGTTGGGGATGCTCTAGTTGGGTTGGACTTGAAGACCAGTGAGACCCTTTCCAACATTATGATCTATTATTATTATTATTATTATTACTGACACAAAACACAGTATGACACAGCAAACAAGATATATATGCTAGATTTCGTATCACAAAATCACAAGTCAAACACTTCCCAAGCGTCTAGGACTGTGTGATGTTATTGTTGTTGTTATTATTATTAGAAACACAAGATTGTCGTTGTTGTTATGGGCCGAGCTTTAGCACAGCAGGTTAACCGCCAGCTGCAGTAAATCTTGCCAATCGAAAGGTTGGCAGTTCGAAGCCTGGGTCAGGGTGAGCTCCTGGCCTATAGCCCAGCTTCTGCCTACCTAGCAGTTCGAAAGCAAATGCAAGTAGATAAAGAGGTACCACTTAAAGCCGGAAGGTATTTTTAGGCACCCATAAAGGAATGCCAGAAAAATGCCAGCAACTTGATCAAGGAATAAGTTTACAAACAAAACACTTCAGCAGAGAAAGTGGAGCGATAGCAGCCCCTCTCCCGTGGCCAGATCCAAGCACTAGCCTCCAAGATGCCGAAGCTGGGAAAGCCTATATATACCTCTATCTATGTACAATCGTCTGTCTTGACAGTGTATAACAACATTGAATGTTGTGATCCAGCCTGAGTCCCCTTCGGGGTGAGCACCGGGAATGTGTCAGCTGCATAAGATCTCTACTGACCAGAAGGTCATGAGTTCGAGGCCTGCCCAGGTCGAGGGGGGCTCTCGACCTTATTGTGTAGCCTGTTGTCGACCTTTGCAACTCGAAGGACAGTTGCATCTGTCAAGTAGGAAATTAAGGTACCACTTAGTGGGGAGGCTAAATTTAACTGATTTACGAGGCCATAAAATATCTCCAGAAAATATGCTGACGAATGAAGGAGTGCAACAGCTCTCCCTGGTGGCCAGATAGTAAATTGCCTCTGTCTGTCTTGTGTGTTTGTGTGTCTAAATGTAATGTGTACATTGTAATCCGCCCTGAGTCCCCTGCGGGGTGAGAAGGGCGGAATAGGTAATAAAGTAAACAAATAAATAAATATAAATACTGTAAATAATAAACGTATGCCCGCTTTATCTCTCTTGCAGGAGACTCAAAGCCGCTTAACATAAAAACATCAGCATACAATTTAAAATATACACATATACAAATATTAGAACAGCACTAAACATCATTGGTATTAAAAACTATTCAGATCAAATCCACAAAAGCCTACAAAGCCACAGCCGCCTCCTTCTTTAAAAGCCTGCCTGGATAAAAAGGTTTCCTCAATCAGTCATCAGCTTTGGTGTAATTAATCTGAAGCCTCACCTAGAGCAACGAAACGAGGATAAATGCCCATCTTCAGAGAAGTATCAAAGGGGATCAATGCAAGAAATACTCTGCACTGCCAAGCTGCTCCTTGCAAATTTGCAAGAGAAAAAAAGAGGCCGCTACTGCAAGTCCGGTTCAAAAGGCGGAGATGGACAGAGATCTGCAAGCTGGCATTTGCACATAAGAGACTGGACCAACGCCATCCAAGTTTCGCCCTCTGCAAAACCCCTTTGGCCGAAGAGGCTTCTGGGAAGTTGCCATTGACGAACCTTGCAAAGCCCTAAAGCAGGGATAGGGAACCTATGGCTCGGGACCCAGATGTGGCTCTTTTCATGATTGCATCTGGCTCTCCAGAGCAGCCCGAGCCTCGGTTTCCCAGCATGCAGCAGGGAGGAGTGACGCAAATGCGCCGCGACTGCCGCTTCCGTGCCGCCATCGCTGCCTCATCCCCCGCTGCTCTCGGGGCCCTGCGCCCTCCTCCCCCTTCCTTCCTCTTCCCCTCTCTTTTTCTTTCATTCTTTTTCCTCCCTCTCTCCCTACCTTCTTTCCTCCCTCCCTCTTCGTTCCTTTCTTCCTCTTCCATTCTTCCATTCTTTCCTTCTCTCCTTCCTTTTCCCTCCCTCTCTCCTCTTCCTTCCTTTCTTTCTCCCCTTCACCCTTTCCTTCTCTCCTTCCTTTTCCCTCCCTCTCTCCCCTTCCTTCTTTCCTTCCTTCCTCCCTCTTCTATTCTTTTTCCAAAGTCTTCCTTTCCTTCTCCTTCCTTTCTTTTCACTTCCCCCTCTCCCCTTCTTTTCTTCTTTTCCCTTCATTATTTTACTCTTTCCTCACTCCCTTTCCTTTCTTTTTCCCACCTTTTCCTTTCCTCCCTTCCCATTTCCTTCTTTCTTTTCCCCACCTTGTCCCGCTCCTGCTTTTCTTTTCTTCCTTTTCCATTGTTCGTTCTTCTTTTCTTCCTTCCTCTCCCCCTCCCTCCTTTATATCCTCTGTCTGTCTTTCTTTCTTTCTTTTTTTCCCCCTTCCTTCCTTCCTTCCTTCCTTCCGTCTTCTCTTCCTTCCCAGAGTCCTGAGCATGCCTTTTGCAGAGCCAGGTCTGAAGTGTCCTGTCATTCTGCCGGGGGAATCCTTTTCTCATCGTATGTATGTATATATATATACTCATGTTTAGTTGAATTCAGTCTAAAAAATATATATTATATATATTATATGGCTCTCACTGAAATAAATTTCCAAATATTTTGATTTTATGGCTCTCTGAGTCAAAAAGGTTTCCGACCCCTGCCCTAAAGGGAGAATGCAACCAAAGTTGGCCGATAACAAAAGAAAAGGATATAGGACCCGACTCACAACAGTTGACTCAAGAGTCAGGAAATGAATCAACACAACCAGTATAGCCCTTATTATCCACAGTTTCATTTATCCGCATATGACAAAAATAAATAAATCTTCCCAAGGCATTTCCTAGGAAATTATGTTCCTGGTGATCTGCAAATTTTGCAAACTGCAATTAAGTACATTATCCACAGACATGGGGTACTACTATTCCTAATACACAAACATGGGAAAAATATATTAAATCCGTCAAATGGTTCCTAGCCCATACCTAAGAAATACACGAACCAAACAATTCAGACCCAGAATCACAGAATCGGAATCCTAGAGTTGGAAGAGACCTCGTGGGCCATCCAGTCCAACCAAGAAGGAAAATCGCATTCAAAGCACCCCCGGCAGATGGCCACCCAGCCTCTGCTTGAAAGCCTCCAAAGAAGGAGCCTCCACCACACTCCCTCCGGGGCAGAGATTCTATGGAAATTGAGTTACTTGTGGTGTGCACATTTTGCAAACTGCAATTAACTCCAAAAATACATTATCCACAGACGGGCATGTAGCCAGGGGGCTAAGGGGCTCCAGACCCCGAAATTCTCAGGGTGGTCCGTGAAAAGGCCTTACTGGTACATTATTTAAACTGTTATGTTTATTCATATCATGATCTGATCACCATGCTCATTATATCCCACATTCATGGGGTTATTGGGATAACAATACAAAAGGTTTGCTAGGGTAGACCCTCTTCCACCCAGTCTCAGCCCCCCCCCCCCCGAACCAAAATCCTGGCTACGGCCCTGTCCACAGATATGGGGTATTGCTCTTTCTAATACACAAAGATGAGAAAATTATAATAAATCCATCAAACGATTCCTAGCCCATACATAAGAAATACCCAGGCCAAACAATTCAGTCCTGATGGGTATGGATGTCCATTGGAGAAGAAGACAGGTGACTATCGGCCCTAAGAAGCCCATTGTTTTGAATGTAGCGAGCCACTTTTGAGTCTTGTTTAAAAGAGGAAAGAGGAATATAAATATACCAGTAATACTCTTAATATCACAATAATTTCCCTATAGCGAAAGGCATTTTTGCCCGGGAGCACTTTTGTCTCCTCTCTACAAAATGACCATCGACTTATCCATGGATCTGATCAAAATCCATAAATTTGGGCCCAAAACCTGCCCTCGACTTATACATGAGATTCGATTCATACCTCTCTCTCTCTCTCGGCATTACTTCGCGAACGAAGATTCTTAGGAAGGACTCATCCCACGCTTTTTACAAGCGCGTTGATGACTAAAAAGGCCAATCTGAGATAGGCAAGTTCAGCTGCAGAAAGCACAGCAGAAAGTCTCCTACATACATAAAAGTCAAAGTATATGTGTTTGTTTGATTTGTTTGTATCACAAAGGCTCCTCCATGGTATGGTGAATCAGGACCAAAGTTGTTAGAGAGGTTCTTCATTACTCAACTTAAAATAATTGAGGTGTTTCCCTTGTAAAATCCACCCCATTTTGGGGAAAGGGCTCCAAAAAGTAAAAATTAGCAGTACACAGATAAAAAGGGTTAGTTACTGGGAGACAACATGGCATCCGCACCACGAGGCTGAGAGACTGTAACCTCCAAGAAAAGGCAGAGTGAAAAAAGGAAAAGGAAAGAGGGGAAAGTATGAGAGGAAGGAAGGAGAAAGAATGGAAGAGAAAAGAAGGGGTAAGAGACAAAAAGGGGAGAAAACAAAGAAAGAAAAATAAGAAAAGGAAGGATGAAGGAAGTTAGAAAAATGGGGAATTGTATAAGGGAAGGGAAGAAAGAGAAAAAAGGGAAAAGAAAGGAAGGGTGGAAGGAGAAAGGAAATGGGGAAAGGTATGAGGAAAGGGAAAGGAAGAAAGAGGAAGAAGGGAAGAGAAAGGAAGGAAGGATGAAGGAGGGAAGAAAAGGGGGGAATGGTATAAGGGAAGAAAGAGAAAGAAGGCAAGAGAATGGAAGGGTGGAGAAAGAGAAAGGAAAGGGAGAAAGGTATGAGGGAATGGAAGGAAAGAAAGAAGGGAAGAGAAAGGAAGAGGGAAGGAAGGAAGAAAAATAAGGGAAGCGAAAGGAAGCATGAAGGAAACAAAAAGAGGAAATGGTAGAAGGGAAGAAAGAGAAAGAAGGGAAGAGAAAGGAAGGATGGAAAAGGAGAAAGGAAAGGGGAAATGCATGAGGAAATGGAAGGAACGAAAGAAAGAGAAAGAAGGGAAGGGAAAGGAAGGAGAAAATGAAGGGACAAAGGAAGGAGGGGAAGAAAGAATGAAGCTGAAAGAAGGGAAGGGAAGGGGAAAATGAAAGGAAAAAGAAGGGAAGGGAAAAGGAAGGGAAGGGACAAAGAAGGGAAGGGGAAAATGAAGGGACAAGGAAGGGAAGGGGGAAGGGGGAAATGAAAGGACAAAGAAGGGAAGGGACAAGGAAGGGAAGGGGAAAATGAAAGGAAAAAGAAGGGAAGGGACAAGGAAGGGAAGGGGAAAATGAAAGGACAAATAGGGGAAGGGACAAAGAAGGGAAGGGAAGGGGAAAATGAAAGGACAAAGGGAAGGGACAGGGAAGAAAGTAAGAAAAGCTAAAAGAAAAGAAGGGAGAGGAAGGAAGGTAGATGAGGGAAAGCAAGGGAAGAAGGTCTCTCTGCTTGCCTCTAGAAGGGCCGAAGCCCTCTCTCTGTACGGCATGAAGGCCCTGCCCTGCATGGTAGCCTCTCCCCCTAATGAATGGGCGCCAAGGGCTGCTCCTTTGGGGCTTTCAGATTAATGATCAGCTTGAGGCCCCATTGACAACCGCCCGAACAATGGCCCCGCTTCCCAGGCCTGGCAGAGGCAGGCCCGTCTCAGTGGGACAGCGCCAAGAAACCTAGGAGTCTAAGCTTATCATTTTGGGAAATTATTCTGCATTTCTGGCCCCAATCCCTTCGCCTCTTTGCTGTAGCATTGACCAAAGGTCATGCCATGGGACCGATTGGAGCGAGTGGATTCATTTACTAACAAGTGCCGGCCCTTTCGCACTTTACGTGAGCCATTATGTGAGCCATGGGAAAAGTGGCCATCATAATAGCGATGGGGAAAGCGCCGGGAAAACTTCAAGGCTCTGCTCTCATGAATAGGCCTTTCAGGAGCCCCCCTTCCCCACCTCTTTTGAGCGAGTCCGGCTATTTTTGTCTCCATAGCCCCCACCCTTCTCCTTTGCCACCACTTCTAAGACAGCCCCAACACCAGCAAGACAAGCTCTGCAACCAAGTTTCTGGACTGAAAAAGGACAAAGTTTCTCAGGCAACACAGAGACAGAACTTTCCAGGAAGCGGGTCATCTGATAAGCCGCTGGTTGTGTGTATTTTTCCAGCCACACCAGGTATGGAAGGCATGCGTGGCTGGTTCTCCTCCGCATCACCTCTGGATGCCATCCCAGAACTGTTCTCCTATTAACATGCAGTGTCCCTTTAAAGAACAAGATCTCCCATGATCTCCTAGCCCAGGGGTGCTCACACTTTTTCAGCATGCGAGCTACTTCTAAAACAACCAAGTCAAAATGATCTCCCTACCCACTACAAAAATGTGGAACATATAACACAATATCTGCTTTGAACTGGGTTTTCTGAGTCCGTACTGCCATATAATCAGATTCAAAGCAGATAACATGGGATTTTAAACAACTGTGTGGAAAGGACCTCAGATCACCCCGGGCCCTTCCACACATCCTATTTTGACACACACAAACTGATTTTGTAATACTGGACGAATTGCTGCCAAATTTGCCCACAAGACACCTACAAGGTGTGACCATCACTTAAAAAAAATGATTTTGTCATTTGGGAGTTGTAGTTGCTGGGATTTATAGTTCACCTACAATCAAAGAGCATTCTGAACCCCACCAACAACAGAATTGGGGCAAACCCCCACAACCAACAGCAAATGTTCAAGGCAGCAAGGAAGGAAAGGAAGGAAGGGATGAGGGAGGGAGGGAGGGAGGAAACAGGAAGGAAAGAAGGCAAGGCAAGAAGGAGGGGAGAAAGGAAGGAAAGGAACAAAGGAGATAAGGAAGGAAGGGAAAGGAGGGAGAGAGAGAGGAAGGAAGAACAGAAGGGAGGGAGGGAAAGAAGGGAAGGAAGAAAGGATGGGAAGTAGGGAAGGAAGGAAAGAGGGAAGGAAGAAAGGGAAGAAGGAAGGAAGGAAAGGAGGGAGAGAGAGGAAGGAAGAACAGAAGGGAGGGAGGGAAAGAAGGGAAGAAAGAAAGGATGGGAAGTAGGGAAGGAAGGAAAGAGGGAAGGAAGAAAGGGAAGAAGGAAGGAAGGGAAAGGAGGGAGAGAGAGGAAGGAATAACAGAAGGGAGGGAGGGAAAGAAGGGAAGAAAGAAAGGATGGGAAGTAGGGAAGGAAGGAAAGAGGGAAGGAAGAAAGGGAAGAAGGAAGGAAGGGAAAGGAGGGAGAGAGAGAGGAAGGAATAACAGAAGGGAGGGAGGGAAAGAAGGGAAGAAAGAAAGGATGGGAGGGAAGGAAGGAAGGAAGGAAGAAAGGGGAAGGAAGAAAGGAAGGAGAGAAGGAAGAGAAAGGAGGGAGGGAAAGAGGGAAGGAAGAAAGGAAGGAGAAGGAAGGAAAGAGGGAAGGAAGAAAGGAAGAAAGGAAGGAGAGGGAAGGAATAACAGAAAGGAAGGAAAGAAGGGAAGAAAGAAAAAAGGGAAGAAGGGAAGGAAGGAAGGAAATGGAGAAAGGAAAGAAGGAAGGAAGGAAAGGAGGGAGAGAGAGAGGAAGGAAGAACAGAAGGGAGGGAGGGAAAGAAGGAAGGAAGAAAGGATGGAAGTAGGGAAGGAAGGAAAGAGGGAAGGAAGAAAGGGAAGAAGGAAGGAAGGAAAGGAGGGAGAGAGGAAGGAAGAACAGAAGGAAGGAGGGAAAGAAGGGAAGGAAGAAAGGATGGGAAGTAGGGAAGGAAGGAAAGAGGGAAGGAAGAAAGTGAAGAAGGAAGGAAGGGAAAGGAGGGAGAGAGAGAGGAAGGAAGAACAGAAGGGAGGGAGGGAAAGAAGGGAAGGAAGGAAGGGAAGTAGGGAAGGAAGGAAAGAGGGAAGGAAGAAAGGGAAGAAGGAAGGAAGGGAAAGGAGGGAGAGAGGAAGGAAGAACAGAAGGGAGGGAGGGAAAGAAGGGAAGGAAGGAAGGGAAGTAGGGAAGGAAGGAAAGAGGGAAGGAAGAAAGGGAAGAAGGAAGGAAGGGAAAGGAGGGGGAGAGAGAGGAAGGAAGAACAGAAGAGAGGGAGGGAAAGAAGGGAAGAAAGAAAGGATGGGAAGTAGGGAAGGAAGGAAAGAGGGAAGGAAGAAAGGGAAGAAGGAAGGAAGGAAAGGAGGGAGAGAGAGAGAGGGAGAAGAACAGAAGGGAGGGAGGGAAAGAAGGGAAGGAAGGAAGGGAAGTAGGGAAGGAAGGAAAGAGGGAAGGAAGAAAGGGAAGAAGGAAGGAAGGGAAAGGAGGGGAGAGAGGAAGGAAGAAGAAGGAAGGGAGGGAGGGAAAGAAGGAAGGAAGGAAGGGAAGTAGGGAAGGAAGGAAAGAGGGAAGGAAGAAAGGGAAGAAAGGAAGGAAGGGAAAGGAGGGGGGAGAGAGGAAGGAAGAACAGAAGGGAGGGAGGGAAAGAAGGGAAGAAAGAAAGGATGGGAAGTAGGGAAGGAAGGAAAGAGGGAAGGAAGAAAGGGAAGAAGGAAGGAAGGGAAAGGAGGGAGAGAGAGAGGAAGGAAGAACAGAAGGGAGGGAGGGAAAGAAGGGAAGGAAGAAAGGATGGGAAGTAGGGAAGGAAGGAAAGAGGGAAGGAAGAAAGGGAAGAAGGAAGGAAGGGAAAGGAGGGAGGGAGAGAGAGAAGGAAGAACAGAAGGGAGGGAGGGAAAGAAGGGAAGGAAGAAAGGATGGGAAGTAGGAAGGAAGGAAGGAAAGAGAGGAAGGAAGGGAGAAGAAGGAAGGAAAGAAGGAAGGAAGAAAGGATGGGAAGTAGGGAAGGAAGGAAAGAGGAAGGAAGAAAGGGAAGAAGGAAGGAAGGGAAGGAGGGAGAGAGAGAGGAGAACAGAAGGAAGGGAAGGGGAAGTAGGGAAGGAAGGGATGGGAAGGAAGGAAGGAAAGAGGGAAGGAAGAAAGGGAAGAAGGAAGGAAGGGAAAGGATGGAGAGGGAAGGAAGAACAGAAGGGAGGGAAAGAAGGAAGGAAGAAAGGATGGGAAGTAGGGAAGGAAGGAAAGAGGGAAGGAAGAAATGGAAGAAGGAAGGAAGGACAGAAAGTGAGTGGGAGGGACAGGGAGGGAGAAAAGAGGAAGCCCCTCCACTGGCTTACCAACAGCTCCGAGTCCCAGTCCATGCTGCAGCAGCCGCAGTTGGAGCCGCCTCTGGCCGCGCCCCTCCCCCGTGCTCTTCTTCTGGCAAGACCACTAAATGGTAGGGGAAATGGTACGCGTGACGTCATGGCAGCAGCGAAAATGGCATGGGAGCCATACACACCGTGTATGGCTCCCATATAGGCCATTTCGACGCTGGTCACGCCACCGCCATGCTGATTGGCCGGCAGCACCTGGGCGGCGTCGGGAGCCTGCGGGGCAGGACTGAGCCTTCCTCCCGCCCTGCCTGCGATCTACCAGGACGCCCTACGCGATCTACCTAATGGGCACCCCTGTCTTAGAGGACCGTTTGATCACTCCACAAGGAATCAATGACTGAATTGGGCCAAACTTCCCACACAGAACCCCCATGACCAACATAAAATACTGTTTTTTCTGATGACCTTTGGTGACCCCTCTGACACTCTCTCGTGACCCACCGCCCAGGGGTCCTGACCCCCAGGTTGAGAAATGCTGCCTTAGTGCAAGCATGGGCAAACTTCAGCCTTCCAGGTGTTTTGGACTCCAACTTCCACAACTGCTAGCAGCTGGTAGGCTGTTAGGAATGGCAAAAGTTGGAGTCCAAAACACCTGGCGGGCCCAAGTTTACCCATGCCTGCCTTACAGGGAGGACGGGAAGCTTAGGTAAACTGTCCGGACAAACATTTGAAGGTGGGTTCATTCCATCAAGGATGCCACAGCTGCTCTGAGTTTGCAAGACCTGAGCAGGACATCCGATACCTGGGATTTCCCATTTGGAAACTCAACATTTGCCAGGGCATAAAAACCAACAACAACAAACCCCACTTTTTCCTTCTAATATTAGGACCGCAAGGTGGTTTATGAACTACTTAAACCAATACACTTCAAAAGCCATGCAACTACCAGCCATGTGTGTACAAAAACCAACATAGCGTTAAAACCATTTAAATGGCATTCCCGATGGAGCAGTGGGTTAAACCCTTGTGCCAGCAGGACTGCTGACCAATAGGTCAGCGGTTTGAATCCAGAGAAAGCGGGTTGAGCTCCCTCTGTCAGCTCCAGCTCCCCATGTGGGGACATGAGAGAAGACTCCCACAAGGATGGGAAAACTTCAAAACATCCGAGCATCCCTTGGGCAATGTCCTTGCAGAACCGCCAACTCTTTCTCACCCCCGCAGGGGGACTCAGAGCGGCTAACATGGCAGCAATTCGATGCCGTAGTAACATACAGTATAATAAAAGATAAAAACATACACACATCACAACTTAAAACAACATTAGTTAAACAACATTATCTGCACAATCCAAAAAGCCTTTTCCATTTCAACAATCACAAGGTCAGTTTCAGTGTTCAGTGCCATTATATTCATTGACTTGATTCCACAGCCACGTCTTTAGTTTCTTTCGGAAAGAAAGGAGGGAGAATGCCCATCTGATTTTGCTGGGGAGCGAGTTCCATAGGCCGGGGGGGGCACCACAGAGAAGGCCCTGTCCCTCAGTCCCCACCAGTCATGTTTACGAAGCTGGTGGGATCGAGAGCAAAGTCTCCCCGGTGGATCTTAAGCTACGAGGCAAAACATAGCGGGAGATACGTTCAGACAAGTAAGCTGGGCCGGAGTCGTATAGGGCTTTATAGGCCAAGACCAGCACTTTGAATTGTGCTCGGAAATGGACCGGCAGCCAGTGGAGTTGACGTAACAGGGGGGTGGTATGCTCCCTGTACGATGCTCCAGTGAGCAATCTGGCTGCCGCCCATTGGACTAATTTTCCGAACAGTCTTCAAAGGCAACCCCACGTAGAGCGTGTTGCAGTAATCTATTCGGGATGTAACCAGAGCATGGACCACCGTGGACAGATCAGATTTCGCAAGGTATGGGCACAGCTAGCGCACAAGCTTTAACTGTGCAAAAGCTCTCCCAGCCACCACTGAGACCTGGGGGTTCCAGGCTCAGCGAGGAATCCAGGATCACTCCCAGGCTGCGAACCTGTGTCTTCAGGGGGAGTGTAACCCCTTCCATCCAACACAGGCTGTAACCCTATGCCCTGTTCGGCCTTTCGATTAACCAGGAGGACCTCTGTCTTGTCTGGATTCCATTTCAATTTGTTAGCCCTCATCCAGTCCGACACAGCAGCCAAGCACCGGTTCAAGGTCTGAACAGCCTTCTTAGTAGAAGATGGAAAGGAGTGACAGATTTGGATGTCACCTGTGTACACATAACACCTTACTCCGAATGATCTCCCCCAATGGCTTCATGTAGATCAGAGGTGCCCACACTTTTTCAGCATGCGAGCTACTTTTAAAACAACCAAGTCAAAAAATCTACTTTCCGCGCATGCGCACCTTCCGCACGGCATTGCGGGAACGAGGGAGCGCCTTCCCCGGGGCATTGCAGGAACGAGGGAGCGCGAGGCGGGGCCTCTGGAGGCCCCGCCTCACGCTCCCTCGTTCCTGTAATGCCCCGGGAAGGCGCTCCCTCGTGCCCGTGCCCTCAAGGTGCCCCTCGTCCCGCAATGCCCGGGAAGGCGCTCCCTCGTGCCCGCAATGCCGCGGGAAGGTGCTCCCTCGTTCCGCAATGCCCGGGAAGGCGCTCCCTCGTTCCCGCAATGCCCCAGGGAAGGCGCTCCCTCGTTCCCGCAATGCCCCGGGGAAGGCGCTCCCTCGTTCCCACAATGCCCCGGGGAAGGCATTCCTTCGTTCCCGCAATGCCCCAGGGAAGGCGCTCCCTCGTTCCCGCAATGCCCCAGGGAAGGCGCTCCCTCGTTCCCGCAATGCCCCCAGGGAAGGCGGTCCCTCGTTCCCGCAATGCCCCGGGAAGGCATTCCTCGTTCCCGCAATGCCCCGGGAAGGCGCTCCCTCGTTCCCGCAATGCCCCGGGAAGGCGTTCCTTCGTTTCTGCAATGCCCCGGGGAAGGCGCTCCCTCGTTCCCGCAATGCCCCAGGGAAGGCGCTCCCTCGTTCCCGCAATGCCCCGGGGAAGGCGCTCCCTCGTTCCCGCAATGCCCCGCGGAAAGAGCGCCACGCTGAAAGAGCGCCACGCGGAAGGAGCACCGCGCGCAGGGCAGAAGCACCCCATCCGGCTGCGATCGACCTCCTTTGGACCCGAGATCGACTGATTGATCGCGATTGACTTCGTGGGCAGCCCTGATGTAGATGTTAAATAACATGGGGGACAGAATAGAACCCTGACAACGGTTGTGGTGTCGAACAGGTGTCACCCAATAACACCTTCGGAGACCGACCCTCCAGGAAGGATTGGAGCCATTCCTTCAAATAGTCTTGGGTCCAAGGTATCTCTAGGTCTGGTAGATCTTTTGAAATACTTAAATTCCCCTTTAGTTTTGCACAGCTGTGGAGAGCCACACATGGATTGAAACCAGAAGGCTTTCGTGCCCCATGCTCTCTGTGTCACGCACAGCTTTCAGGCTTCTGGCCAATTGTTTTTTCCTGCCAGCTCATATCAGGCCTACCCTCTATTCTGCCCACCCAAGTCAATCTGTTGCATTATTCAGGCCATTACGATTATCTGCTCTGGAAGCCTTTGCTTTTTTCCTTTTTTTTTTACTAGCGTTGTAAAGACTGCAGAATATGCCTTCCCGGGGTACTCCTCCTTCCTTTTCATCTCTACTCCAGAATTATTCCTCGGCTACTATGCAATATAAAAACTCCATCCTCTTGATCATTGATCGCTTAACAGTGGAGTGAATGCCAATTCTCAGCCACCTGCCATTAGGCAAAAAAAAACAAGTAAGCAATGCACCAAGGTACTTCAGGAGAGTTGCAGATCCCTCTTAGAATGACCAGGACAAGCTGTCCTTGTTAAATCAACTTCAAATTAAAGTGATCCCATTAAAAAAGACAGCTCCAAGCCACCTTTATCTGCAACTAGGCTTGTGCATTCGGGGTAAACCTTGACCGGTTTTGTGCCCTGGCTTTCGGTGGGAACCCCAATTCATTTTTTGGGATCCTCTTGAAATCGGAAGGGCAGATATCTGTTTTCACTCTGGGGTGCCGAAAGATCCCTTTTCTACAGCCCCATTGGGGGGGGGGGGGGGCTTCCCAGGCTCCCTGTCCATCATTTTAGGCATATAAGCTGTTTACTCTAGAGCAGTGTTTCCCAACCTTTTTTGAGCCACGGCACACTTTTTACATTTACAAAATCCTGGGGCACACCACCAACCAAAATGACACAAAATGACACTCTAACACAGTGATACATATAGTTAATATGTTTTAAAAATATATTTATACACTCAGTGTGAAACCTGGGCCTCTTTCGATGAACACAACATAGATATCCTGGCAGGAATGGCAGAAAGACAGAAACATCCCACACAGAACTCCCGTAACCAAGAGAAAATGCTACAAGAGTTTGGTGGGCATTGACCTTGAGTTTTGGAGTTGTAGTTCACCTATATCCAGAGAGCACTGTGGACTCAAACAATGTTGGATCAGGACCAAACTTGGCATGAATACTCAATATGCCCAAATATGAACGCACAGTTGGAGTTCAGGGGAAATAGACCTTGACATTTGGGAGTTGTAGTTGCTGGGATTTATAGTTCCCCTACAATCAAAGAGCATTCTGAACCCCACCAATGCTAGAACTGGGCCAAACTTCCCACACAGAACCCCCAGGAGGCAAGAGGAGGTCTCTACTTGGGGAAAGGGAGGCGGGCCTTCCCAATGCATGGAGAGGGAGAGACCAAGTAGACAACGGGTGGGGAGGGGGTGTTTGTAATTTTGTGCCTTTATCGAGGTAGGTTTCTTAGGGTTTTTATACTTCAACACACTAGACTCTCCCCCACCCCCCTTCCTGGAGGTTCCAATTTCCCACGGCACACCTGATGATCGCTCACGGCGCACTAGTGTGCCCCGGCACACTGGTTGAGAAACACTGCTCTAGAGGAGAGGCACTCAGCGGCAGGATGGTGCACACTTCAAGGAGACTTCTTACTTGTTTCTACTCTAGAGGACAGGTGCTCAGCTGATGATGCCACACCCGCATTCTCTCTTTCTGAGGCAAGTTCAGACTTTCTTACCGCTACGTCCCACCTCGTAACGGTGCTCTCGCTTCCGCCAGCAACTCAACTGCTGCTGGTGGGGATGGGAGACAGGGCCTTCTCGGCTGTGGCCCCCCGCCTGTGGAATGCGCTTCCAAGTGAAATACGATCAACCCCATCCCTCCTAGCTTTCAGGAAGAAAGTAAAATCGTGGTTGTGGGACCAGGCCTTCGCACAGTAACTGCAGCACTTTATTTGGAATGGACTGTTTTAACGACGGACATGAAACATTAGTTAAACATCATTATCTGCACAATCCAAAACGCCTTTTCCATTTCAACAATCAAAAGGTCAGTTCTGACTTTCTTACTCTAGAGCAAACGCTCAGTGTAGGAAGGCGCATACGCTGGGCCTGCATGCCACAAACAGACTCTCTTTCCAAGACAAGGAGGCAAGTTCTGACTTTCTTACACTAGAGGACGCTGGCTCTCTGTATTTACAAATTCTCTGTCTATGGCAGGGGTGCCCACACTTTTTCAGCATGCAAGCTACTTTTAACCAACCAAGTCGAAAAGATCTACCTACCTTCCACATGCGCGCTCCTCCCACTGCGCATGCGCTCCTGCTCCTTCCGCCCGCCTCGCGCTCCTTCTGCGGGGCATTGAGGGAACGAGGGAGTGCAAGGCGGGGCCTCCAGAGGCCCCTCCTCATGCTCCGCCCTGCCTCTCTCTTGTCCTGTGCTCCTGCTCCTTCCGCCCGCCTTGCGCTCCTTCTGCGGGGCATTGAGGGAACGAGGGAGTGCAAGGTGGGGCCTCCGCAGGCCCCGCCTCGCGCTCCGCCCTGCCTCTCTCTTGTCCTGTGCTCCTGCTCCTTCCGCCCGCCTCGCGCCTTCTGCGGGGCATTGAGGAACGAGGAGCGCAAGGCGGGCCCCCAGAGGCCCCTCCTCACGCTCCGCCCTGCCTCTCTCTTGTCCTGTGCTCCTGCTCCTTCCGCCCGCCTTGCGCTCCTTCTGCCTGCCTTGCACTCCTTCCACGCAGCATTGTGGGAACGAGGGAGCGCAAGGCGGGGAAGCTGCCAGCGAGAGAGAGGCAGGGTTCCCGCAATGACCTGTGAAAGGCGCTCCCTCCTTCCCACAATGCTGCATGGGCGGAAGGCACAGGAGCGCGCGCGGCAGCAAAACAAGAGAGAGGCTGCAATCGACCTCATTTGGACTCGCGATCGACTTGGTGGGCAGCCCTGTTCTATGGCCTCAACGGCCCTTGGAAGACAACTATGAAGCTGATGTAGCACTCCTTGAAAATGACCTTGACACCCCTGGTTTAGTCCAAACATCATTCTGAAATACAGAAATATAGAGCTAAAGGATTCCTGAAAAGTGGCTGTTCTGTCTTTGTTTAAAAACGTCCAAAAACGGAGAGTTTGTTGACCTTTGAAGGGTCCACTCTCAAAGAGGTCTTACTTATGTTCTTCCGAATGTTTGGGGTGAATCTCTTATTTTTGTAGCCACTGGTTCTTGTTTTAGAGTCTGGAAGAGCAAAACACAAGCTCTTGGTCGTCACACTTTCCTCTTTCCGCTGCTGGTGTCGGGATCCATAGAAAACAACGATCTTGGAAGGTAGGGACCAAGACGTCTTACCGAGGGAGAAGCCAAGGAGTCGAACCTTGCTGCAAAAGACGTCCAAGGATGGCAGTCCTCACTCAGGCGCAGCTTGATGCGCAGCAAGGCTGACAAGGGCAAATATGTTGGGATCTTGCTTGCTTCCCTCTCAAGACATGATTAGGATATATTAGCACTTTTTTGCATTTTGAGGCCACTTTGAAATTCCCAACAACGTCCTTCACGCAAAACCGGCGAACGTTGCTCGGCCTTTTCCCAACGAGTGAACGCTCCAATGAGCCAACCGCCCCTTTAAAAATGGGATTTCATATCTTTGAAACCCGATTAACACATTAATCGCGCCGTAACTCAATATCTGCTCCCAGCTTACTGGTTAACGAAGCCGAATCCAGGCGCAAACAAGCTCTTATTATTAGAAGGCAGACCAGGATGAAAAGGTGGCAGGGCCCTGAGCCGCACAAGCTGTTCGGAGCCCGTTCCTATCCGCCCGCCCCGGCCCCACATCGCCATTTTAATGATATTATAAGTAGATGCAGCACTCTTTCAAGTCTGGGTTACGGGGCTAAGCTTCAATGGGAGACGCAATCAAACTGACAAAGCAACAATGAGGCAGGGAATTGGAAATCAAAGCCAAGGCCCGCTTCGGCACAAGACGGGAACACAACCCAAGTTCCTTTCTGAACGCAACAAGGTGGGATCCTGGAAAGCCATCATTCGAGGCACAGCTGATCTCCCCCATCCGCAATCATTCGGCATGCTCCGGCACCTCATTAATTGCGGATTTAAAAAAAATATGAATATTTAATCAGAGATGCCCATCTGTGAAATGGTGTCCTGTGTTCAAAGGATTGCTGTTCCTTGCCACAGTGATCACAAGGGGAAGGTTGCCCACTTTGGGCGCGATTTGTCTGCATCCGGCAAAATAAAATCAATTTAAGTTTAGCAAGGAAGAAACAAACTTGGGGCAAAGTATAGCTATACTGCATTCTCTCTCTCTCTCTCTCTCTCTCTCTCTCTCTCTCTCTCTCTCTCTCGGCATTACTTCGCGAACGAAGATTTTTAGGAAGGACTCATCCCACACTTTTTACAAGCGCGTTGATGACTAAAAAGGCCAATCTGAGATAGGCAAGTTGGGTTGCAGAAAGCACAGCAGAAAGTCTCCTTGGGTGGTGTTGTTTCCAAATTGCGGTTCTTTCTGCGTTGTCGTTTCTCTTCGAGACCCGTTTGGCGTGTCTTCTCGAAAGAGGCCGCAGCATTATGGATAGTGCGTCTCCGTGCCTCCCGATGTGAGGCCAGGGTGGACCATTGTTGGTGATCAATCTGGCCGAGCCTGAGATGTTGTTTCAGGGAGTCCTTATATCTCTTTTGGGGGGCGCCTCTCTTGCGCTGACCCGTGGCGAGTTCACCATAGAGTAGTATCTTTAGGAGGCGGTGGTCCTCCATCCTAGAGACGTGCCCTGCCCAGCGCAGCTGTGTTCGCAATAGCATAGCCTCAACGCTGGTGATCCCTGCTTGCTCAAGGACAGCAACATTCGTCACATAGTTGGTCCAGTGTACATTTAGGATTGTGCGAAGACAGCGCTGATGAAAGCGTTCGAGGAGTCGTAGGTGTTGGCGATAGGTGACCCATGTTTCAGACGCATAAAGGAGAATAGACAGTACGATAGCTCTGTACACACTGATTTTGGTGCTTTGCCTCAGGTGCTTGTTGCTCCAGACTCTTTTGTGAAGCCTTCCAAATGCACTCTATGCCTTTGCTAATCTGTGATCGATCTCTTTGTCAATCTTGGCATCTGAAGAGATGATGCTTCCCAGGGAGGTGAACTGCTGAACGGACTTAAGCACAGATTTGCCTATGCTGACGTGGGGATGATGGTGTTCTTCCTGTGGTGCGGGCTGGTAGAGGACTGCCCTTTTCTTCAGGCTGACTTCCAGCCCAAACAGCTCTGCAGCAAAGCTTCCTTATTATTATTATTATTATTATATGCATAACTAGATTAATACACAGTAAACAAGTTCACTCTGCTGGCTTTTGCATTTGATCACACGTCGGGCACTTCCCAAGTGTCTAGGACTGCGTGATGAGTCGGCGAATAACACGTACAGATCCGAGCAGGGTGGCCTTTTGCAGCTGACTGGTGGCGATTTTGTCAGCGCTGATTGTTTTTAAGTGCAGGCCAAGGTCTTTAGGCACTGCACCCAGTGTGCCAATCACCACTGGGAACACTTTTACTGGCTTGTGCCGGAGTGTTTGCAGTTCGATCTTTAAATCCTCACATTGTGTAACCTTTTCTTCATCATCATCATTATCATCGTTTTGCAGCCTAACAAATCAACGTTCCTTGTTGTCTTGGTTTTTAGGTGTGTTCCTAGGGACTGTGGCGCAGCTGGCTGGGAGTCAGCTGCATTAAGATCACTACTGACTAAAAGGTCATGAGTTCGAAGCCAGCCTGGGTTGGAGTGAGCTCCTGACCAAAATTGTGTAGCTTGTTGTTGACCTTTGCAGCCCGAAAGACAGTTACATCTGTCAAGTTGAAAATTTAGGTACCACGCCATGGGGAGGCTAATTTAACTGATTTATGAGGCCATAAAACTCTCCAGGAAGTATGCGAAGAATGAGGAAGCAGCAGCTCCCCTGGTGGCCAGAAGCTAGAATGTTAAATAGCCTATGAGTGTCTGTCTATATATGTTGTGTGTCTATGGCATTGAATGTTTGCTATGTATGTGTACATTGTAATCCACCCTGTGGTGAGAAGGGCGGAATATAAATACTGTAAATAAATAAATAAATACATACATAAATAAATTTTGGGGTTGCTGGTTCAGAAAATTGCATTGGATAGACTGCATCAGCTCTAGTTTCTTAGATATGGTTATCATGACTTTCTATAGGTAAGCAAATGATATGGCAAATGTTCCGTATCTCAAACACGAGACCTGTTTGGGTAAAACTGGCACCATTTTCGGAATCAGCAGGTCAAACAAACCCAGAAACATGTGTAACATTTGAGGCACCAATCTCTGTGTTGACCAGTGCTATATTTATTTATTTACATGCAAGCTTTTGGTCTCCGACAAACCTTAATTATGGGCTGCGTTGTTCAAAGCTAGTGGTTTGAGTATTGCATTGTGACTCTAAAGACCAAGGTTCAAATCCCTGCTCAATCATGGAAACCCATTGGGGTAATTTTGAACAAATCACGCTTTCTCAGAGGAAGGCAAAGGCAACCTTCTGCAAAACCCTTGCGAAAAGTAATAGGGTGCCTACAGTTCAATAATTAAAGGCACACAAATAATAATTATTTATTTATACCCCGCCACCATCTCCCCAAGGGGACTCGGAGTGGCTTACCTGAGGCCAAGCCCAACAACACATCAGTCGACAACAAAACAATAGAGCAAATAAATCGTGCAATTAATATAACTCAAATATAAACAATAACATGCGAAGTTTTGCATGTATGTCTTATGTAAATTCCAGATAATTTCAGAATCGTTTTCAACACAAAGCATGTAGGTTTTGGGTCTACATTGTCTATCTTAATTCTTTAGTGATTTTCTGCAGCTACATTTTTATTTCTGAAAAGAAAAAAAGATTAAAAAAAAGACCGGACTGCAAAGCATAAGACGCTTGTCCTGAGAGTTCACTGCTCCATTGTGTGTCGCCACAACCAACCACCACCCCACACAAGGAGGAGCAAGGCAGAGAAAATCTGGACATCTAAACATCTCAACCACAACAAAGCCTGCAAAGGACGTCTCACACAGAACAGACAGAACCATATCATCAAAGCTGAAGGGACTCCGAGGGCCATCCAGTCCATCCCACTTCTGCCAGGCAGGAAGACACAATCAAAGCTCTCCTGACAAATACTCATAGAATCCTAGAGCTGGAAGAGACCTGGTGGGCCATCCAGTCCAACCCCATTGTGCCAAGAAGCAGGAAAATCACATTCAAAGCACCCCCGACAGATGGCCATCCAGCCTCTGTTTAAAAGCCTCCAAAGAAGGATCCTCCACCACACTCCTGGGCAGAGAGTTCCACTGCTGAACACTTCTGACAGTCACGAAGTTCTTCCTCATGTTCAGGTGGAATCTCCTTTCTTGTAGTTTGAAGCCATTGTTCTGAGTCCTGGTCTCCATCATCATGTCTCCTCTCAGCCTTCTCTTCTGCAGGCTAAACATGCCCAGATCTTTAAGCCGCTCCTCATGGGGCTTGTTCTCCAGACCCTTGATCATTTGAGTCGCCCTCTTTCTCTGGACACATTCCAGCTTGTCAACATCTCTCTTCAATTGTGGTGCCCAGAATTGGACACAGTGTGATTCCAGGTGTGGTCTAACCAAGGCAGAATAGAGCATGGGGAGCATGACTTCTCTGGATCTAGTCACTAGACTCCTATTGATGCAGGCCAAAATCCCATTGGCTTTTTTTTGCCGCCGCATCACATTGTGGCTCATGGCCATCCAGACTCAGTTTCAAAACTGTCAGAGAAGAAAACTCTACTGGACTTTCAAGTCAATGTCTTCCACTTTTGAAAAATTCTTAAGGTTAGGCTGGAAATAATAATATAATAATAATCTTTATTTATACCCTGCCACCATCTCCCCAAGGGGACTCGGGGCGGCTTACATGAGGCCAAGCCCAATGACACATCAGTAAACAACATAGCAGCAAATAATAAAACAGTACAATCAATATAACTCACGTATAACCAATAACACAAAAAATTAAAACCTTGTGGCCGGGCCAGATGTAATATATTGAAATTTTAAAATAAACACTGGGCGCGAACAGAGATAGGATGTATCTAAGCAGGAGGGTTTTAAGGATGATGTGGGGAGATCAACCCAACAGGTAGTTAAAGTGCTTCTGAGGGTATTTTGCAAGGGAATTGGTCAGAGCAAGGCGTTGTTTACTTTATTCAGGGAAGGCACACTGGAACAGCCACGTTTTCAGGCTCCTCCTAAAGACTGCCAAAGTGGGGGCTTGTCTGATATCCTTGCGGAGCGAGTTCCAGAGTTGGGGGGCCACCACAGAGAAGACCCTCTCCCTCATCCCCACCAATCGTGCCTGCGAAGGGGGCGAGAGCGAGAGCAGGGCTTCTCCAGATCAGTGTTTTTCAACGTTTTTTGAGCCGCGGCACAAATTTTACATTTACAAAATACTGGGGCACACCACCAACCAAAATGTCACGCCCGGGTCGTCCGGGCGGTGGGGATGTCCAGCTTCTGACCCTGGACGGTGCGGCGTTATGCCCATCATCTTCCGTGAAGAGCTTGGGAGTCCACCTGGACTCCCAGCTGGCCATGGAGACTCAGGTCTCTGCGGTCAGCAAGATCGCCTTCTTTCATCTCCGTCAGGCAAGGAGGCTGGCCCCCTATCTGTCCCGGTCCGACCTGGCCACGGTGATCCAAGCCACGGTCATCTCGAGGCTAGATTACTGTAACGCTCTGTACGTTAGCCTTCCTCTGTCGGTGACCCGGAAGCTCAAGCTGGTGCAGAACACTGCCGCCCGGCTCCTGTCTGGTTCTCCAGCAGGATGCCACATAACACCTATTTTGCAGGATCTGCACTGGCTGCCTATTGAGCACCGGATCACCTTCAAAGTGTTGGTTCTTACCTTTAAGGCCTTACACGGCTTGGGGCCAGCGTATCTGAGGGACCGTCTCACACCATATCACCCTGCGAGATCACTCCGCTCAGAGGACTCTAACCTGCTAGCCGTCCCTTCTGCTAAAACGGCGAAGAAAACTGCCACCCGCCGAAGGGCCTTCTTCGGTCATAGCGCCGGTATTGTGGAATACCCCTCCCGGCAGCTACACGAGCAATTTCAGACTTACTCCCGTTTAGGCGGGCATGTAAGACCCACCTCTTCCGGCTGGCGTTTCAAGCTTAGGTCCACTGGGCCCCCCAGCCATGCTAATATTGCTCGACCACTGTCACTTCCCCAACCGTGTGCTTTTAAATAACGTTTTTATCGTATAGTTTACTGTGTATTTTATCTGCATTTTAACCCTTTGTATACTGTATGTTGTTTTACCTTTTGGCTGTGAGCCACCCCGAGCCTGCAGGGAGTGGCGGCATAAAAGCCGAATAAATAAATAAATAAAATGACACTCTGTCATTTTACTAACTGTCATCCTCCCCCCCTCGTGATGCTGCTTTCGCCAAACCCCCATCCTGGCCCTTCAGGAGGCCCATGTGCAGGACGCCTGTTACCGTCCCGCGGAGGAGGGCTGCGCTGAGTGGCCGAAAGGCACGCGGGCTCGGATGAGGACGAATAGGAATTGAGCACACGAGGTAGCGCTGAGCCTCGGAACAAACTGCAGCAGAGGCTCGCAGCCATCGCCACCCCAGCTCTCCTTCCCGAAGGGGTTCAGCGCCCCCAGGAGTGCCTCCCCCGCATCCCTTCGGCTTCCCTGCTTTTGCCTTGGGGCCAGATAGGGAAGGAACCAAGCTGGGCTGTGGAGCTGCGCATTCCGGCCTCTGCTCTGCAGCGAATCCGGAGCCCTGCCAAGAAAGGCCAGGAGATGAGAGGTTGCTCCCCTTCCCCGGCGCAAGGGGCTAGAGGGCAGAAAGCCTCGCCTCGACCCTCTGGGAGTGGGGTCGGACAGGGGCAGCTCCCGCCAACTCCTCCTCCTTGCTGCCGAAGGGGAGGAGGGCACAAGAGCGCCCAGGAGCCAGTTAGCAGGAGCAGCCGCAGCCCGGCCAGGTAGCCCTTGGCGCACAGAGGGGGGGAAGGAAGGAAGGGAAGGAGAGAGAGAGGAGGGAAGGAGGAAACCCCGACTGCAGCCAGCCTGGCTGCATTGCTGCTTCGGCCAGGAAAGCCTCATTTCCGCTGCCTGAAGTTTCCTGCTAGGCTCTCTCTCTACACTGCAATTTCCCACGGCACACCTGATGATCGCTCATGGCACACTAGTGTGCTGCGTCACACTGGTTGGGAAACACTGCTCCAGATGACCGAAGAGATCGCCTGGGTTCATAGACAGAAATGCAGTCACGCAGGTAGGCAGGTCCCAAACCGTTCCATCCTAGGCCCCTTTCCACACAACTGAATGAAATCCCACATTATCTGCTTTGAACTGGGATACAGGGCAGTGTGGACTCCGCTAACCCAGTTCAAAGCAGATATATTGTGGGTTATTCTGCCTTGATATTCTGGGTTATGTGGCTGTGCGGAAGGGCCCCTGTGCTCCAATAAAGGAGACTTCCATAATTGGGGCAAACCAGCTCGCACGCCTTTCCCAACACTTCAGCATCCCTTTCATGCCGGAGTCTATAATTACTTTTTCAAAGCAGAGCAGTTGTTTACAAATTACAATGCAGGGCCCCAAAGAGCTTTAAAACGCTCTATTGCTGAAATGGCAACAGGTGACTTGCATGGTTTTCTTCACTTAGTCATGTCCGTGGTCCGGGAGGCAAAACGACACAGATATTTGTCTAATTTTTGGAAGAAATTGGTCCAGGTTTTCTAGGGGAAAAGGAAGAAAGTTTGGGATTTTGATGCAAATACTTTTTAAAAACCTGGCCACGTGAGTAGGAAATTAAGTGGCTACTAAAATGCTGGTGTAAAGCAACTGCAGACTATTTTCAGTTTAGAACGGTATATTTGCATTTAATTTCGTTGTATAACCATTCTGCAGCAAGTACTGCATTTTAATCATACCACAAATGGGTGAACGTTTACAAATAGGCATGCAAAAATAAATAGGACTGGTGAGTCTCAAACTCTGGGTCTGTTCTGCTACTTACGTTTTGGGAGGATTTGCCTTCATAATATTGATAGGAGGATAAAATGATAGCACAGGGACATGCCATGTTTACTTCCTTCAAGGAATGGTGTTATGAACTTCCCAGAGTTTCAGCCAGATACTCCTCTCTTAGGAGAGTAAAACAGTCTGTTCCTTCGTCCCATTCCAGACTGGAGAAAGCTCACTTGAAACACCGCAGAGGACAGGATCAGAATCCAAAACGACCTTCACAGATCAGAGAGCTAAACAAAAACAATGGAATTCAACTGGGAGAAATGTCCGGTATGACACTTTGGCAAGAAAACCGAAACGCACAGATATATAGGATGGGAGGCGCTTGGCTAGAAAATAGTACATTTAAAAAGGATCTAGGAGTCTTTGCAAATGACAAGCTGAACATGAGCCGACAGTGTGATGCGGCAGCTAAAACAGCCAATGCAATTCTAGGATGCATCTATAGCCTGCATCAAGATGAAGAGACATCTTGGCGCCCCTTTATCTTTTTCAGCATGATGCTCCAAAGGGCTACAGCAGATCTCGAAGAAGACGACATATATATAAGCTATCGTACTGATGGTAGCTTGTTCAGAAGCAGCTCTGCAGCTGTTGCAAAGCAGAAGGTTAGGCGCTGTTTGGGCTGGAAGTCAACCTGAAGAAAACGGAAGTCCTCTACCAGCCCGCACCACAGGAAGAACACCATCATCCCCACATCAGCATAGGCACATCTGTGCTTAAGTCCGTCCAGCAGTTCACCTCCCTGGAAAGCATCATCTCTTCAGATGCCAAGATTGACAAAGAGTTAGATCACAGATTAGCAAAGGCATATTGTGCATTTGGAAGGATTCACAAAAGAGTCTGGAGCAACAAGCACCTGAGGCAAACCACAAAAATCAGTGTGTACACAGCTATTGTACTGTCTATTCTCCTATATGGGTCTGAAACATGGGCCACCTATCGCCAACACCTATGACTCCTCGAACGCTTTCATCTGCGCTGTCTTCGCACAATCCTAAATGTACACTGGACTATGTGACGAATGTTGCTGTCCTTGAGCAAGCAGGGGTCACCAGCGTTGAGGCCATGCTATTGAGAACACAGCTGCGCTGGGCAGGGCACGTCTCTAGGATGGAGGACCACCGCCTCCCAAAGATACTACTCTATGGTGAACTCACCACGGCTCAGCACAAGAGAGGCGCCCCCAAAAAGAGATATAAAGACTCCCTGAAACAACATCTCAGACTCGGCCAGATTGATCACCACCACTGGTCCACCCTGGCCTCACATCGGGAGGCATGGAGACGCGCTATCCACAATGCTGCGGCCTCTTTCAAGAAGAGGGTCTCGAAGAGAAACGACAATGCAGAAAGCACAACTTGGAAACAACATCACCCAAGGAGACTTTCTGCTGTGCTTTCTGCACAGCAGAAAGGCCTATCTCAAATTGGCCTTTTTAGTCATCAACGCACTTGTAGAAAGCGTGGGGTGAGTCCTTCCTGAATCTGAATCTTTGTTCGCGAAGCAAAGCCAAGAAGACAACCTCAGAGGATACCTGCCATAGATGTGGGCGAAACGTCAGGAGAGAATGCTTCTGGGATATGGCTAGACAGCCTGGAAAACTCACAGCAATCCAGTGATCCCAGCCATGAAAGCCTTTGACAACACAATAATGCAGATTGATATTGATCCCTGCTCTGCACCTCACTTGGAAGTTAGTTGCTCTAACACCCTCAGAGAAAGGCCATCTTGTCCCGCTCTTTTCTGCTTTGGTCAGACCTCTTTACCTGGAATAAGAACCCTGTGTCCAGTTTTGAGCAAAAGCATTTCAAGAAGGTGGTGATGGACAAAATGGAAGGCCCACCAAAATAGTCCAAGGTATGGAAACTATGAATCCCTTGGAGGAGCAGCTTAGGAAACTGGGACTGTTTACTTAGGAGAAGAGTAGTTTGAGGTCTTTGATTGTGTCTTCCTACCTGGCAGAAGGAGGTTGGACTGGATGGCCTTTGGGGGTCCCTTCCAGCTCTGGGATCCTCTCATTCTACTAGAGCAGGACTGAGCAGGACTAGACAACTTTGGCCATCTCTCTAGATGTTTTGGACTTCAACTCCCACAATCCCTAGCAGCCTACTTGACCTGGAGGGCCAAAGTTTGCCCAGGCCTGGAACAGAGCATTCAGTTCCACTCGGCACTGTAATCCTGTACACAAATTCCTTGGAATGAATCCCTGTCGAAAGGGGAAAAGCAGCAGATCACGCGCTCCGTAAACAGAAGGTCTCAGATGTTTCCCAGGAGGGATGATGGGAAGGACTTGGGCCTAAAATCCCAGCCAATTATTAACATAGGATAGAGATTATTGGTTGCCTCAAATGACAGCAAACCTCTTATGTTCCTAATTCACATCTAGGAGTAAAAATACACAACAATTCAGGGCACAACCACAAAAGTAAAGAGCTTCACGTGCTATAGTTGGGATATATCCAAGCTCAACTGTATATATCAATAGTAATTTACATTATTATGACTACTGACTTAATACCATATCAGGAAAAGTAAGCGAATTTGATTTACTCACGCCCAATGTGAATTCAGGATCCACTGAAGCACATTTCTAGATCCAACAATTTGCAGGTGTCGTTTAAATGTTCGTTTATGGGAATCACTTGTGCAATTCTCAGAGCTCCCGGTGGCGAGTGGGTTAGACCACTGAGCTGCTAAACTTGTTGACCGGAAGGTCGCAGGTTCAAATCTGGGGAGTGGTGTGAGCTTCCTCTGTCAGCCCCAGCTTCTGCCAACCTAGCAGTTCGAAAACATGCAAATGTAAGTAGTTCAATAGGTACCGCTCCGGTCACATGACCTTGGACCAGGAATGTGGCGCAGCTGGCTAAGTGTCAGCTGCATAAAATCTCTCTGATCAGTACGTCATGAGTTCGAGGCCTGCCCGGGTCGAGGTGGGTGCTCGACCTTAAGTGTAGCCTGCTGTCGACCTTTGCAGCCCAAAAGACAGTTGCATCTGTCAAGTAGGAGATAAAGGTACATTAAGCGGGGAGGCAAATTTTGACTGAATTATGAGGCTATTAAATGAACTCCAGGAACGCTGAGGAATGCGGAAGGAACAATAAGGGACGCTGGGAACGTTGAGAGATGAGGAGTGCGTCAGCTCCCCCTGGTGGCCAGAGTTTGCCTCTGTTCGTCTATATGTGCGTATGTGGAAATGGCAGAGATTGTCTGCTAAGTATGTGTACCTGTAATCCGCTCTGGGTCCCCTTCGGGGTGAGAAGAGCGGAATATAAATAAATAAAGTAAATAAATAAATAAATATGGACAACACAGGCTCTTCGGCTTAGAAATGGAGATGAGCACCAGAGTCGGACATTACTGGACTTCATGTCAGTGGAAAACCTTTACCTTACCTAGTGCAATTATAAGATCACTATTGACCGAAAGGTCATGAGTTCGAAGCCAGCCCGGGTCGGAGTGAGCTCCCGACAAAAATTGTGTAGCTTGTTGCAGCCCGAAAGACTGTTGCATCTGTCCAGTAGAAAATGTAGGTACCACTTTGTGGGGAGGCTAATTTAACTGATTTACGAGGCCATAAAATTCTACAGGAAGTATGCAAAGAATGAGGAAGCGACAGCTCCCCTGGTGGCTAGAAGCTGGAATGTTAAATAGCCTCTGACTGTCTGTCTATATATGTTGTGTGTCTATGGCATTGAATGTTTGCCATGTATGTGTACATTGTAATCTGCCCTGAGTCCCCTGCGGGGTGAGAAGGGCGGAATATAAGTACTATAAATAAATAAATAAATTATACGGTCGACTTCCACTGGAAGCTAGCCCTTAAAGCAGACCTGGGCAAACTTCGGCCCTCCAGGTGTTTTGGACTTCAACTCCCACAATTCCTAACAGCCTGGGGGAGTTGGAGTCCAAAACACCTGGAGGGCCGAAGTTTGCCCAGGTCTGCTTTAAAGTCATGCTGAAGAACCTAGAGATTCCTAGAGATGTATTATCTCAGGTTCAGAAAAATAAAAATAAAAGAGCATTGTTTACATTTGCGTTCTTTCATTTCCATGGGGGTCCCCATGCCCCTAACCTCAGTGAATGTGGAGAGTTGACAATACATGCAATGGAAGGAAGGTCAGGCGACTTATGTTTCCATATGTTCTCTTTTCAAGGATGCAGACTGCTCCGGGGGGGGGGCCCTCAATGTTGGTACCAGCAGACTTTTATAGAAACTAGAGCAAATATTCTATGGCAATTCAGCTGAAGACTAAAATCATTAAGTAAGTGGTCTGAAAATACTTAGAAAGGAATGCGGTCATTGCTAATAGTAAACATGGATCCATCAAAAACAAGTCATGCCAGACTCATCTGATCCCCTCCCCCTTTTTTTTTTGATAGTTACAAGCCAGGTAGATGCCGGGAACGCTATGGATATAGTGTACCTGGATTTCAGTAAGGCCTTCCTTTGACAAGGTCTCCCATGACCTTCTGGCAAGGAAACTAGTCCAATGTGGACTAGGCAAAACTACGGTTAGGTGGATCTGTAATTGGTTAAGTCAGTGTTTCCCAACCAGTGTGCCATGGCACACTATTGTGCCGTGAGCGATCATCAGGTGTGCCGTGGGAAATTGGAACCTCCAATACCCTTTCTTCCCCCTCCTGCCGAACACTTTATCTTCTCCACTCGGGCTCCTTTCTTCCCAGCCTCGCTCTGCTCGCTTTGCCTCACTTTGCTCACGCTGCCGCTTCTGCGGGAGGGGGGAGGGAGGAAGACGTGACCCGTGCGGGCACTACTGCGCAGATTCACCCCACGTCTTCCTCCCTCCCCTCCACAGTGCTCTCTGGATATAGGTAAACTACAACTCCAAAACTCAAGGTCAATGCCCACCAAACTCTTATAGTATTTTCTCTTGGTTATGGGAGTTCTGTGTGGGAAGTTTGATTCCATTCCATCATTGGTGGAGTTCAGAATGCTCTTTGATTGCAGGTGAACTATAACTCCCAGCTGTTGAGGAAGACCTGCCAGGATATCTATGTTGTGTTCATCGAAACAGGCCCAGGTTTCACACTGAGTGTATAAATACATTAAAAATATATTAGCTATATGTATTACTGTGTTAGAGTGTCATTTTGTGTCATTTTGGTTGGTGGTGTGCCCCAGGATTTTGTAAACGGATCAGCTGCAGCAGTTCCTAGACGACACAGCTGGGCTTGACCCCTTCCAGTCCGGCTTCCGTATTGGGCATGGGACGGAGACCGTGCTTGTCGCCATTACAGACCAACTTCGCCGCCAGCTGGACCAGGGTGGATCAGCACTGCTTGTTTTGTTAGACTTAACAGCAGCGTTTGACACAGTAGATCGCGCTTTGTTGACCCACCGCTTAGCCGTGACTGGGGTTAGGGGGACCGCCCTTAAATGGGTGGCCTCTTTCCTCCAGGATCGGGGACAGCGTGTGGAGGGGGGCAGGGGGGTCTCTGGGAGACTCCCATTAACTTGTGGGGTCCCCCAGGGCGCCCTCCTCTCCCCCTGTTATTCAACATCTATATGCGCTCCCTGGCCCAGCTGGCTCGCAACTTTGGTCTGGAGTGTTATCAGTATGCGGATGACACCCAGCTTTTGCTGAGAATGGACGGCAGGCCGGATACCGTACCCGATTGTTTCCATCGATGCCTCGAAGCCGTGACTGGCTGGCTGTGTTCCAGCCGGCTGAAGGTGAACCCGTCGAAGACGGAGATCTTGTGGCCTGGTCGCCCTGGGCTGGATGAGTGCCGGTTGCCTACCCTGGATGGAGAGCAACTTAGCCTGTCATCTCTTGTCAAGAGCTTGGGTGTCCAATTGGACCCCTTGCTGACCATGGAGACCCAGGTCTCCACGGTCAGCAAAATTGCGTTTTACCATCTTCGTCAGGCTAGGCGACTGGCACCCTACCTGTCCAGGGACGACCTGGCCACGGTGATCCAAGCAACGGTCATCTCGAGATTGGACTACTGTAACGCCCTCTACGTTGGCCTTCCCTTGTCGACAATCCAGAAACTCAAGCTGGTGCAGAATGCCGCTGCTCGCTTGCTGGTGGGAGCACCAGTGAGGGAGCATATTACTCCCATCCTCCGGCAACTGCACTGGCTTCCTGTAGAGTACCGAATTGCCTTCAAGGTGTTGGTTTTAACATTTAAGGCCTTACACGGTCTAGGGCCTGCGTACCTGAGGGACCGCCTTGCCCCGTACGTTCCCCCGAGATCACTACGTTCAGAAGAGCAAAATTTGCTACTGGTTCCATCGATCCGCACCTGCCATCTATCACAACTAGGCAGAGAGCTTTCTCCTTGCCAGATGCTATCCGAGCGATCCCAGAGCTCGGCCCATTTCGAAGGGCTTGTAAAACTGCCCTCTTCAAACTGGCTTTCGACTAATTGAGCTGCCCTGAGGGGTCCATGCCTTGAGCCCTAGAAATTGAAATCCTGTTGATTTTACTGTATATTGCGTTTATGTTTTTAGGTTTTATGTTTATTGTACGGCTGCTGGTTGTATGCGCAGCATGTTTTTATTGTATGTAATCCGCCCCGAGCCTGCAGGGAGGAGCGGAATATAAGATCGAATAATAAATAAATAAATAATAAACATAAAAAATGTGCCGCGGCTCAAAAAAGGTTGAAAAACACTGGGTTAAGTGAATGAACCCAGAGGGTTTGGCCTGTATCAATAGGAGTCTAGTGCCTAGATCCCAAGTCCTGCTCCCCCCTAGTCTATTCTGCCTTGGTCACACCTGGAATCACACCGGGTTCAATTCTGGGCACTGCAATTGAAGGGAAAGGTTGACTCTAAGCTGGAAGAGGGAGACACAAATGATCAAGGGTCGGGAGAACAAGCCCTATGAGGAGTGGCTTCAAGAGCTGGGCATGTTTAGCCTGCAGAAGAGAAGGCTGAGGAGGAGATATGATGAGAGTCATGGATCAAGGTGTGAGGGGAAGTCATAGGGAGGAGGGAACTGGCTTGTTTTCTGCTGCCCTGGAAGTAGGACACAATGGAACAATGGCTTCAAGCCTCAGGAGAGGAGATTCCACCTGACTGTTAGGAAGAACTTCCTGACTATTTATTCTGTTGGTTGTGGGGGTCATGTGTGGGAAGTTTGGCCCAATTCTATTGTTGATTGGGTTCCAAATGTACTTTGATTGTAGGTGAACTATAAATCCCAGCAAATGCAACTCCCAAATATCAAGGTCTTATTTCCCCAAACCCCATCACTGTCCACATTATAGCATATTGAGTATTTGCGCCAAGTTTTGTCCAGATCCATTTTTGTTTCACAGTGTTCTCTGGATGCAGGTGAACTACAACTCCAAGACTCAAGGTCAATGCCCACCAAAACCCTTCCAGTATTTTCTGTTCGTCGTGTGCCAAGATTGGTTCAATTTCATCGTTGGTGAAGTTCAGAATGCTCTTTGATTGTAGGTGAACTATAAATCCCAGCAACTACAACTCCAAATAACAACCCCCAACCCTACCAGTATTCTAATTTGAGCATATTGGGTATTTATGCCAAATTTAGTCCAGTGAACGAAAATACATCCTGCGTATCAGATATTTACATTGTGATTCGTAACAGTAGCAAAATTTCAATTACGAAGTAGCAACAAAAATAACGTTATGGTTGGGGGTCACCACAACATGAGGGACTGTATTAAGGGTCTGTGACATTAGGAAGGTTGAAAAATGATAGACCGTGAATGAGGCGAAATAACACAGGTGAGCCCAAACTCCCCATAGTCTAGCACAGGCCTGGGCAAACTTTGGCCCTCCAGGTGTTTTGGACTCCAACTCCCAGAATTCCTAACAGCCGGTAGGCTGTTAGGAATTGTGGGGGTTGGAGTCCAAAACACCTGAGGGCCAAAGTTTGCCCAGGCCTGGTCTAGCACTTCATCAATAGCTTCAATATGGAACCTGGCTTTCACGCTCACACATCTGAATTTTGGAAACAAAGATGCCTCTTTCCCAGATGCCAACAGCAATCCTCACCTTTTTTTCTCCCAAATACAGGCCTTATTTTGAAAAAAAAAAGTAAACAAATAATATAATATACGTTTGCATGGGCAACTTTGGGCCCTACGGGTGTTTTGGACTTTAACTCCCACAATTCCTAACACCGGGAGAGCCCAAGTTTGCACATAACTGGTTTAAAGGGTTGATATTTTTGGTTTGTTGTTGTTTGTTGTTGCTATTTTGCCTAAGGGTGCATCTCCACTGTAGAATTAATGCAGTTTGGAGAGCATCACTCTGTACTATCCAGTTAAGTTGGACTCTTTGTTAAAGCGCTAGGCCATTTTCCAAACTTTTAAAAAGTAATCTAAACAGATCCGGGCTCTTTTCCCGCTTGTTGTGGCGCTGCAACAAATCCTGCATTGCTGTGAACGGACCAACGAGGCCAAATCGCCTGGTGCTAAGCACAACAAAACAAAACATAAGAGCCCAAGGATTTAAAAAATCAGCAAAACGGATCACAAGACGGTGCTGATCCAGAAGAACAAGACTGGAGGCACACTATACTTATGTATCACCCATGGGTCTTTCAACCCCAGGCATGAGCAGCTGAGGGGGAAAAGAAAGGGGCCTGAGGCTGTTAGGAATGGTGGGAGTCGGAGTCCAAAACTCCTGGAGGGCCCAAGACTGTTCAACCCTGTGTATCAGATTATTTCGAGCCAAACGTCACCAAACCACAAAGCTATTGTGAATGCATTGGGGACAGGGAGCAGGAGCAGAATCTTTCCCTGCGGACGGCCCTATTCCTGGAGATTATTGTGATCTAGACTTGGCAGAGACTTTTTCCTCCCTTCCTGCGCTGCTGCCGAGGAGGAGGAGCAGCAGCACACCCTTGACCCGGCGGCACAGGCTGTTCCAGTCTCAAATCGCCAAAGCCGTCCCCCTCCCTCCTTTCCTCCCTCCTGGACATAAACACACTCTTGTCACACACTCCATCAGCTGTTTGGGTCGCTCCGCCTAAGCTTCCTTTCCGGGTAGTAACAGGGGAGCCAATCCGGTGGCTTGTGGGGCCTGCCCAGAGGCCTTTCGCCCGCAAAGAGTTTTCCAAAACAAGCCTCTGCGTCTGTCCCGGGTCCTTCCGGAGCAAGGAGAGGCAACCCAAGTGCCATAGAAAGGAAGGGAAGAAAGGGGGGAGATCGGCCTCCAGTGGGACCAAATCCCATTTCCCTTTAACCTCTTCGTCACAAAGAGCTGGTACAGACTTAAAACTCCAAGGCCTAAGTTCAATGACACTTAATCTGGGTATTATGAAGAGGACACTCCAGACAGAGTGGGAAGGACACTGCAGTTGTTTTATTTTGAACTAATTTTTAACTTTGCCCGGTGTGAAAGATCTGTAAACAATCCCGATCTGGAAACAAACCTAGAAGTTGCAGTTCTCAAATTTGGATTGCAACACAAAACATAAAGCGTGTAAACAAACTCAGAAGTTGCAATTCTCGGATTTGGATCACAACACAAAACATAAGGCGTGTAAACAATCCCAGAAGTTGCAATTCTCCGATTTGGGTCGCAACGCAAAACATACGGCGTGTAATCAAACCCAGAAGATGCAATTTTCAAATTTGGGTCGCAACGCAAAACAAATCCAGAAGTTGCAATTCTCCGATTTCGGTCACAACGCAAAACATAAGGCGTGTAAACAATCCCAGAAGTTGCAATTCCCCAATTAGGGTCGCAACGCAAAACATAAGGCATGTAAACAAACCCAGAAGTTGCAATTCTCCAATTTGGGTCCCAATGCAAAACATAAGGCGTGTAAACAATCCCAGAAGTTGCAATTCCCCAATTAGGGTCGCAACGCAAAACATAAGGCATGTAAACAAACCCAGAAGTTGCAATTCTCCAATTTGGGTCGCAATGCAAAACATAAGGTGTGTAATCAAACCCAGAAGATGCAATTTTCAAATTTGGGTCGCAACGCAAAACAAATCCAGAAGATGCAATTTTCCGATTTCGGTCACAACGCAAAACATAAGGCATGTAAACAAACCCAGAAGTTGCAATTCTCTAATTTAGGTGGCAACACAAAGCATAAGATGTGTAAACAAACCCAGAAGTTGCAATTCTCCGATTTCAGTCGCAACACAAAACATAAGATGTGTAAACAAACCCAGAAGTTGCAATTCTCCGATTTCGGTCGCAATGCAAAACAAACCCAAAAGTTGCAATTTTTCAATTTCGGTCGCAATGCAAAACATAAGGCATGTAAACAAACCCAGAATTTGTACTCTTCCAATTTGGGTCGCAACGCAAAACATAAGGCATGGAATCAAACCCAGAAGTTGCAATTCTCCGATTTGTGTCACAACGCAAAAAATAAGGCGTGTTACACCGCTTCTAGTTTATTTCAAAGCTTCCCCCCCTCTTTGCACAATGTTTAGGGGAAGCGTCCAAAATAGCAGCTCCCAGTGACTCAGAGTTTCAGATCGCCGTCATGCAATTACCAAGATGAGGTTTTGCCTCAAACAAGAGACAGGCGAACAAGTTCCCTGTGTAACACAGGAAGGCCAGACGAGCCACCTCTCCCCCTTTTTTCCCCTCCTGAGTTGCACAGATGTGTGCGCGCAGAAAGCACACGCCACGTCGTTGGAGGGAGTAAAAATAGGAAGGCGGTGGGAAGCGACACCACCAACCTCCCCATCAAAGCTGTCAAGAGGAGGAAAGAGATGGATCCACACTCTTTTCATGGGGCCCTGTCCTCGTTTGCCACCCACAATATCACCCCAAAATGAGCCACAAGACCATGAATTTGCCAAAGTTGGGTGACTCCAGATTACATGACAAAAGCAGGAATGGTTGCAGTGAAAGAAGCAGCAACAGAAAAGGCACAGAACCTGAGAAAACAAAACAAAGTAGACAGCTCTTTGGCACACTTCTATCCACAACTTCATACTAAAACCAAAACTGCTATTCTGGGCCTAGTAACTAGGAAATAAAACCCAAACAAACATGAGCAGGACTTCCAAGCAAACAATGGTTAATGGCACTGGACTGTTCTGTGTACCAAAGACACTGACAGTCCAGGCTCAGGCTTCTAACTACTTCATACAGAACCCAAGATTAATATTTTGGGACTAGTTCCTAAGAAATAAACCCAAATAAACATCAACAGGACTTTCAAGCAAATGGTGTCAGTGGCCTGTTCTGTGTACTGAAGACACTGATAGTCCAGGCATAGGCTTCTATCTGCTTCTCAACTTCATACAGAATCCAAGATTACTATTCTGGGCCTAGTTACAAGGAAAGAAAACCCAAATAAACATCACCAGGACTTCCAAGCAAACACTGGTTAGTGTCAATGGACTGTTCTGCGTCCTAAAGACACTGAGAGTCCAGGCATAGGCTTCTATCCACTTCACAACTTCATACAGAACCCAAGTTTACTGTTCCGGGCCTAGTTACGAAGAAAGAAACCTAAAGAAACACCAAGAGGACTTCCCAGCAAATGGTTAGTGTCAATGGACCATTCAGTGTACCAAAGACACTGACAGTTTAGGCATAGGCTTCTATCCACTTCATACAGAACCTAAGCTTACTATTCTGGGCCTAGTTACCAGGAAATAAACCCAAATAAACATCAACAGGACTTACAAGTCATCAGTGGTTAGTGTCAATGGACTATTTCTTTGTACCAAAGACACTGAAAGTCCAGGCACGGGTTCCTATCCACAACTTCATACAAAACTTAATGTTGCAATCCTGGGCCTAGTTACTAGGAGGGGAAACCAAATAAACATCGCCAGGACTTCCAAACAAACAATAGTTAGTGTACTTGGACTATTCTGTGTACTGAAGGCACTGACAGTCCAAGCAGCAAAACCTAAAGCTGCAATTCTAGGCCTAGTTAAACATCAACGGGACTTCCAAACAAACAATGGTTAGTATCAATGGACTGTTCGGTGAACCGAAGACACCGATAGTCCAGGCATAGTTTCTTACAAAACCCAAGACTGCAATTCTGGATCTAGGGATCCAGTTACTAGGGAATAAACCCAAATAAACATTGTCAGGACTTTCAAGCAAACAATGGTTAGTGCAATTGGACTATTCTATGTACTGAAGACACTGAGAGTCCAGGCATAGGTGTCTATCCACAACTTCTTACAAAACCCAAGGCTGCAATTCAGGGCCTAGTTATTAGGGGGGAAACCCAAATAAATATTGCCAGAACTTCCAAGTAAACAATGGTTAGTGTCAATGAACTGTTAAGTGTACCAAAGACACTGAGAGTCCAGGCATAGGCTTTTATCCACTTCACAACTTCATACGGAACCCAAGATTACTATTCAGGGCCTAGTTACTAAAAAATAAACCAAAAGGACCATCAAGAAGACTTCCCAGCAAATGGTTAGTGTGAATGGATTGTTTGGTGTACTGAAGACATTGACAGTCCAGGCATGGGTTTCTATCCACAACTTCATACAAGGTTGCAATTCTGGAGCAGGTTACTAGGAAATAAACATCAACAGGACTTCCAAGTAAACAATGGTTAGAGTTAATGGACTGTTCTGTGTCCTAAAGACACTGACGGTACAGGCATAGGCTTCTATCCGCTTCACAACTTCATACAGAACCCAAGATTACTATTCCAGGCCTAGTTACTAGCAAATAAAACCTAAATAAACATAAATGGGATTTCCAAGCAAACAATGGTTAGTGTCAATGGAACTGTGTACTAAAGACACTGACGGTACAGGCATAGGCTTCTATCCACTTCATGACTTCATATGAAACCCATGATTACTATTCAGGGCCTAGTTACTAAAAAATAAACCAAAAGGGACCATCAAGAGGACTTCCCAGCAAATGGTTAGTGTGAATTGATTGTTTGGTGTACTGAAAACATTGACAGTCCAGGCATGGGTTTCTACCCACAACTTCATACAAGGTTGCAATTCTGGAGCAGGTTACTGGAAATAAACATCAACAGGACGTCCAAGTAAACAACGGTTAGTGTCAATAGACTGTTCTGTGTCCCAAAGACACTGACGGTACAGGCATAGGCTTCTATCTGCTTCACAACTTCATACAGAACCCAAGATTAGTATTCCAGGCCTAGTTACTAGCAAATAAAACCCAAATAAACATAAATGGGATTTCCAAGCAAACAATGGTTAGTGTCAATGGAACTGTGTAGTAAAGACACTGACGGTACAGGCAAAGGCTTCTATCCACTTCATGACGTCATATAACACCCATGATTACTATTCAGGGCCTAGTTACTAAAAAATAAACCAAAAGGGACCATCAAGAGGACTTCCCAGCAAATGGTTAGTGTGAATTGATTGTTTGGTGTACTGAAAACATTGACAGTCCAGGCATGGGTTTCTACCCACAACTTCATACAAGGTTGCAATTCTGGAGCAGGTTACTAGGAAATAAACATCAACAGGACTTCCAAGTAAACAACGGTTAGTGCCAATGGACTGTTCTGTGTCCTAAAGACACTGACGGTACAGGCATAGGCTTCTATCCGCTTCACAACTTCATACAGAACCCAAGATTAGTATTCCAGGCCTAGTTACTAGCAAATAAAACCCAAATAAACATCAATGGGACTTCCAAGCAAACAATGGTTAGTGTCAATGGACTGTACTAAAGACACTGACGGTACAGGCATAGGCTTCTATCCACTACATACAGAACCTAAGATTACTATTCTGGGCCTAGTTACCAGGAAATGAACCCAAATAAACATTGCCAAGACTTCGAAGCAAACAATGGGGAGGGTCACAGTAGCTCGGATCTGTTGTGGGTCTAAAAGACACGGACAATCCAGAAGAAGAAACACAGCTTGGACCTCGCTCACATCCATGCCCACTTGCACACAGGAAAATGATGGTCCCTTGAAACAGTAGGGTCAGTAATATGAGGGTTTCTTTAATCTGTTTTGTTTCTTCTGCTGAGCAGAGGAAAAGAGACCAGCAGCGAGCCCCCATACAAACTGGAGAGGACTGCCACCCTCTTGTCCCAATGTCATGCCATAAACACAAGCCAGTGCTGAGCCACATGAAGTCATGTATGTGTTTTCAGGAAAGCCTGCTCTTTGTCTCCTCAAACGTGATGTTCTTTCAGACTCCCAGGGACCAAGTGAACAGCATCCACCAGGGGAGGGCCAGAGGGGGAGAGAGAGAGAGAGAGGATGTGCCAGGTCATCACAGCGCTGCCTTGCATTGGCATAATCCAGCGGCCTTTGCACAATTGATATGTAATGAGGATCTCTCCCCCAGTTCTTCCTTTTTGATCATCGAACAGCTGGAGGTCTAACCTTCCCTCAAACCAGGAGAAAAAAAAATTACCATCGAATGAACTTTGCATTTCAAGGGAGGATGTGACATGCATAGGCGACTCAAGCCAAGGATAAAAATAGCTTTGATTCCAGAGCAATCTTCGATCAGATCGGATCGCCGTGTGCCACTTCCTATTTGCTAAAAAACATGTTTGAGAGGAGGACTCACAAGACACGGTTGAGCGCAGGTCTTTGTTTTTCCAAAAGATAGAAACACCGAGGGTTAAGCAGGTTAGAAACTGGCCATGCCCTGTCAACGCCGACTGTAATAATTCCTCCCCAGCAGGCCTAATCCAAACAAGTTTGTTTATCTCTGGAAACGGAATGCTCTTTGTAACCCCTTCGCACCTCCATCCAGTTAATTCTTTCTTGATTAAATACTCCTGGGGGAGGCTTACATGCTCAATAAACATCTCCAAATGCACTTCGAGTATTATGTCAACCCCCAACCCCCCCCCCCCAACCGTTGCTTCGCCTCCCTCTCCACCACTCGACAAACATCACTATTGCTAAAACAATCCTATACACAAATGCACTGCAATCATTCCGAACTCTGAAATACATCATGCACACATAAGCAGATAATAAACACCATAGATAAAATGAAATTTGAAAAAACGAAGGTATAGCCCTGCAAAAAGTAAAAAAAAAGGGGGGGGGGAATCTACATGGAACCGAAATGTTACATAAACAACATCAGCAACCAGAGACGAGAAGGAAAGAGGGGGACGGATTCAGATTTGTGTCCTTTCAAGCGTCTCCCCACACCCTCCGCAGCCCTACCGAAATGAATGCTGTTCGCCAGGCACCCCCCCCCACACACTCCACCCCCCCCCCACAATAAATTCCCCCCTTCCTCCCTTTGCTGCCATCAGAAGCTTCCCGAACGACTGGCAAACTAAAACCGAGTCAATAGTAACACCAGATTGTTACTGTCAACAACCAAATTCTCTCTTTCCCCCACAAAAAAATATATATATACTCCTTTCCTCCCCACCTAAGCAGGCCCCCTGCACCCCAACATGCAAATCAAGCTATATTCATCCTGCATTGGAAAGGAAAGAACAGCCATGGGGGGTTAATCTAGCATGTTATGATTCATGTACAACCATCAATAAGGGGGTTCACTTCACCCGGTGACAAATATTACCATCCGAGACAAACATCCCCCCAAGATAAACACCTTCACAATGACAAACATTGCCCAAACAAACCCTGTTTTCGACTTCCAAGGCCAGGAGTTAGGGGATCCCCACAACACCCCAAAAATGTTTTGAAGTGGAACAGGAACCTGGCACAGAAAAGGGGGTTATGCTCCACATAAATTAGTCACTTCACTATTTGTGAAGGGTTTAAACACTGCTATAAGCGGGACCCCATTATTTGCTTGGAATTGAGGGGTATTATGTTGAGAAAGGAGGCCTCTGTAACAAGGGATGGGGGGGGTTGCATAGGAGAAGTCAAATCTGTTGGGGGGGCAAGAAAGGGGGAGGCTCAGGTTCATCACAAACCCGAACCTTGTTTGTACGAAGCAGAAGGGAAAATGTCTCCCATTTCCTGCTTGGAGGGGGGGCAGGGGGCAGCTGGAAAGGAGAAGTTCCCCAGAATTGTCTTTTACTCCCTCCATTCTGGAAAAAGGGGGGGCTGTTGTTGTTAATCCTCCCTAGCGTCTCTTTCTTAAAAACCGTAAGGAAAATAGGCCTTCCCCAAATATTTGCAGCGGGGAATGGAGATGTTTTTGAGCCTTGGTAGGCCTACCCTGCCTCTCTCTTCTCTAAACCTGTGGCTCCATTCCAAAACAACTCCTCTTCTGCCCCAATTTCTCCAACCCTGATAAATAAAACCCACCTGGAGCTGATGGAAAGGCCTACTCCTTACTAAGCTTTCCCCAATCCCGATTCTCAGCATTTGGAGGAAAGATAAACAAGGGTTTAGGCCTCTTCTTCTATATTTAGTTCTATTATATATGCTGCAGGTTTTATATCGTAATATAAATATGTTTATAGCATTTATGTTTAATGTTTACACGTCCTAGTTCACTGTCTAATTGGTTTATTCCCCATTCCAAACATTTAATTCTTTCATTGTAAGTTTACTGTTATTATTGTCTACTGTTTTGTATTATCCCTGATGTTGTTTGTTTACTTTGTAATCGAACATTTGCATATTTTGGTGCTGTAAACATTTGCATATTTTGGTGCTGTAAACATCCCTGAGTCCCTTTTGGGAGAGAGGTATTATTTTGTATTATTCCCAATGTTATTTGTTTACTTTGCAAGGCATTAAACATTTGCATGTTTCGGTGCTGTAAACCGCCCTGCGTCCCTTTTGGGAGAGAGGTATTATTTTGTATTATTCCCAATGTTATTTGTTTACTTTGCAAGGCATTAAACATTTGCATGTTTTGGTGCTGTAAACCGCCCTGCGTCCCTTTTGGGAGAGATTATTTTGTTATTATTCATTAAACATTTGCATGTTTTGGTGCAATGTTATTTGTTTATTCTTTATTTGCAAGGCATTAAACATTTGCATGTTTCGGTGCTGGAGAGAGATTAAATTCCCAATGTTATAAATTTGCATGTTTCCCTTTTGGGAGAGAGATTATTTTGTATTATCCCTGATGTTGTTTGTTTACTTTGTAATCGAAACATTTGCATGTTTTGGTGCTGTAAACCGCCCTGCGTCCCTTTTGGGAGAGAGGTATTATTTTGTATTATTCCCAATGTTATTTGTTTACTTTGCAAGGCATTAAACATTTGCATGTTTTGGTGCTGTAAACCGCCCTGCGTCCCTTTTGGGAGAGAGGTATTATTTTGTATTATTCCCAATGTTATTTGTTTACTTTGCAAGGCATTAAACATTTGCATGTTTTTGGTGCTGTAAACATTTGCATGTTTCGTGCTGTAAACCGCCCTTTTTGGGAGAGAGGTATTATTTTGTATCATTCCCAATGTTATTTGTTTACTTTGCAAGGCATTAAACATTTGCATGTTTTGGTGCTGTAAACCGCCCTGAGTCCCTTTTGGGAGAGAGATATTATTTTGTATTATTCCCAATGTTATTTGTTTACTTTGAAAAGCATCGAATGTTTGCCTATTTTGGTGCTGTAAACATCCCTGAGTCCCTTTTGAGAGACAGGGGTGACCTAGAAATAAATTATTATTATTATTATTTGTACTGTTTTTAAGACTTTAGAGCCGCTTTAAGAGAGGACAGCGGTGTATAAATAAATATAATTCTTCACCAGCAGCTCCATTATTTCGGGAAGGGAGCATTGCTCTCTCTCTCTCTCTCTCTCTCTCTCTCTCTCTCTCTCTCTCTCTCTCTGCCCCATTGCTCAGGCCAAAGTCTTTTTGGCACAATCCCTCAATGTTTTCAAAAAGTTTAATTGGAGGTCACTGCTTGGAAAGAAGAGGAAGGCTCTTCTCCATTAGACGCACTCCAATTTCAATATTGGAAAGGTAATTCCCCATATCAAACCCTTCACTCTCCCCATTTATTTTTACCCTACTTAAATGGGGACTAAAAGCAAACACTTATTATTGTTATTATTATTAGTAGCAGTATTATTATTAGATACATACCAAGATGAGGACACAGCAAACAGTATCACTACACTGGCTTTTGTATCTGATCACACTTTGGACAGTGTCTAGGACTGTGTGATGTATCGGCAACTAATGCATGCAGATCCAAGTGATTTTGTCAGCGCCAATTGTTTTTAAGTGCAGGCCATGGTCTTGAGGCACTGCGCCCAGTGTGCCGATCACCACTGGGACCCCCTTGACTGATTATTTTCTATCAGTTCCATTATTATTATATTCTTGATGCCACAAGTATGTGAATGTATATTATTGCTGCTTTAAATTGTTATTTTATGACGTTTTATACTTATTATCTATTTTAATAAGTTGTAAACTGCTTTGGGTCCCACGAGGGAGAAAAGCAGGATATAAAGATATTATTATTATCTTCCTCTTAAAGGGCCAGCACCCACATTTCCTGACCTCCTCAAATCATTCCAATGGGGAAAGGGGTCTTTATCTTGGAATATAATAATGATGATGATGATGTAATTATTGGTCAAGCCTCCTCTATTGACATGCTCCAGTTTCATTGGTATATAGATATACAAACTGGGGAGCAATTCTAGCAAAAGTCTTCATTAAGAGGCAACCTTTCCTGACTCAATCTGTACCTCCTTAAAGGGCCAGTCCTACCATTTCCTGACCTTTCCTGACTCAGAATTACCTTCTTAAAGGTAATTATATCCTGTTTTCATTTCTGGACTGAGATGCAAGGCAGGCCACAATATAATTGAAATCAGAGCCAATGCCTTAACATTTGAATATTAATAATTAAACTTTTTTTGTGTGTCATGGGATATAAACATATTAAAAATACCTTTAAAGAACTAGAACTAAAAGCCATTTGTTGAGGAAGGCTCTTCGCTAGTGAACCTACTTTCTATTGACAAGGTTCCTTTAAAAAAATTAATATGAGGCCTTGCTTGGAAAGGAAGCGAAGGACTCTTCTCCGTCATATTATTCACCTATCCCGACTTCAATATCAGAGGGGAAAACCCCTGAGGAGAGGCAGGGATCCAATCAAATGTATTATTAGCATTCCAAAAAAAAATCTTTGCTTTCTCCCTATCTGTTTGGGAGGCTCCAAAGCAAAGCCTCTTTTATTGACAGGCCCAAATACAGGCAGGTATCCAATAAATAATAATAATCATCATCATCATTATTATTATTAAGAGCAAAAACATTTTGGAATTATTATTATTTTAGGAATAATAATAATAATAATAATAATATATTGGATATATGCCTCTATTTGGGCCTGTCAATAGAAGTGGCTTTGCTTGAGAGCCTCCCCAAGAGATAGGGAGAAAGTAAAGACTTTTTAGAATAATAATTATTATTATTATTAATAGCAAAAACATTTTGGAATTATTATTATTATTTTAGGGATAATAATAATAATATATTGGATATATGCCTCTATTTGGGCCTGTCAAGACATTTTAGAATAATAATAATTATTATTATTATCATTATTAAGAGCAAAAACATTTTGGAATTATTATTATTATTATTATAGGAATAATGATAATATATTGGATATATGCCTCTATTTGGGCCTGTCAAGACTTTTTAGAATAATAATAATTATTATTATTCTTAAGAGCAAAAACATTTTGGAATTATTATTATTATTATTATTTTGGAATTATTATTATTATCATTATTAAGAGCAAAAACATTTTGGAATTATTATTATTATTATTTTAGGAATAATGATAATATATTGGATATATGCCTCTATTTGGGCCTGTCAAGACTTTTTAGAATAATAATTATTATTATTATTCTTAAGAGCAAAAACATTTTGGAATTATTATTATTATTATTATTATTTAAAGTCTTTACTTTTTCCTTATCTCTTAGGGAGGCTCTCAAGCAAAGCCACTTCTATTGACAGGCCCAAATAGAGGCATATATTCAATATATTATTATTATTATTCCTAAAAGTCCATACTTTCTCTCCATCTCTTGAGGAAGCTCCCAAGCAAAGCCACTTCTATCGAAAAGGTCAAAATACATTCACCTATCCTGGGTTAAATACTGGAGGAAAGGTAAATAGAAATAGTAATATTAATAAAAGTCTTTCCTTTCCTCCCAATTTATGGCATCTCAGTGAGATATAACTATTATAATAACAATATTATATTGTATTATACTGTATTGACATATTATTATTATTCCAAAAGGCCTTTCCTTTCTCCCCATTTATGACATCTCAGTGGAATATAATAATAATAATAATAATAATAATGGCCAAGGCTTCTCTATTGGCATGCTCCGATTTCATTGGGATTTTCCCTATTTTTAAAATCTTCTAAATGCAATAAATGAAGATATAGAAACTGATTATTACCTGATCCGACATGATGCCACAAGAATGTGAATGTGTATTACTGCTGCTTTAAATTGTTATTTTGTGACATTTTATACTTTTTATCGATGTGTTTGGGTTTCTTGTTTACATGATTTTAATATGTTGTAAACCGCTTTGGGTCCCATGAGGGAGAAAAGCAGGATATAAATAAAGATATTATTATTATTATCATCATCATCTTCCTCTTAAAGGGCCAGCACCCACATTTCCTGACCTCAAATCATTCCAATGGGGATATAAATATAGATATTATTATTATTATTATCATCATCATCATCTTCCTCTTAAAGGGCCAGCACCCACATTTCCTGACCTCCTCAAATCATTCCAATGGGGATATAAATAAAGATATTATTATTATCATCATCATCTTCCTCTTAAAGGGCCAGCACCCACATTTCCTGACCTCCTCAAATCATTCCAATGGGGATATAAATAAAGATATTATTATTATCATCATCATCTTTGGGCCAGCATATTTTGACCTCCTCAAATCATTCCAATAGGGAAGGGGGTCTTTATCTTGGAATATAATAATAATAATAATGTAATTATTGGTCAAGCCTCCTCTATTGATATGCTCCAGTTTCATTGGTATATCGATATATAAACTGGAGAGCAATTCTAGCAAAAGTCTTCATTAAGAGGCAACCTTTCCTGACTCAATCTGTACCTCCTTAAAGGGCCAGTCCTACCATTTCCTGACCTTTCCTGACTCAGAATTACCTTCTTAAAGGGCCAGATCCCTCTTTTTCCTCCTCAAGTCAGTTCCAATGGGGAAGGGGGTCTTTATCTTTTTAGAGGGGGGGGTCTGTTATTTTAAATCTCTCTCTAATCCCTTTTTCCAATTGCATAAATAAAAGACTTGGTGAGAAGAATCCTATAACCAAGCCTCCCCCATGTGAAGATATCCCATTCCCTGGCCCCTTGGCCTTCTTAAAGGGCCAGTGTCCCCATTTCCTGACTACTTCGTCATTCCAATGGGAAAAGGTCTTTATCTTTTGGGGGGTGGGAGATCTCTCCTTTAAAAAAAATCTAATTCCTTTTTTAAATGGAAGACTTGTTGAGAAGAATCATGTAAACACATCTTCCCTTGTGAATATACCCCATGCCCTGTCTCCTTGGCCTTCTTAAAGGGCCAGTGTACCCCATTTCCTGACTTTTCTCGACTCAGAATTACCTTCTTAAAGGGCTAGTGCCCCCCATTGTCTGACCTTTTCTGACTCAAAATTACTTTTAAGGCCCATAACCCCCATTTCCTGACATCTTAAAGGGACAGGCATTCTCTTTTTCACTCAAGTCATTTCAATGGGGAAGGGGTATTGGGGGGGGGGGAGATCTGTCCTTTTACAAATCTCTATGTATTCCTTTCTTAAAAGGAAGACTTGGTGAGAAGGGCCCTGTAACCAAACCTCAGCTTGTGAGGACCCCCCAATTCCCTGTCTCCTTGGCTTTCTTAAAGAGCCAGTGTACCCCATTTCCTGACTCAGAATTACCTTCTTAAAGGGTCAGCCTTTTAAAATCTCTCCCTATTCCCCTTTTGAAATGGAATCAATTAGGATTTGGTGAGAAGGACCCGGTAACCAAGCCTTCCCTTGTGAGGACACCCCATTCCTTGGTTCCTGGGACTTCTTAAAGGGCCAGCACCCCTATTTCCTGACCTTTCGTGACTCAGAATTACCTTCTTAAAGGGCCAGTATTTTAAAATATATCCCTTTTCTCTTTTTTGAAATTGAATCAATTAGGATTTGGTGAGAAGGACCCTGTAACCAAGCCTTCCCTTGTGAGAACACCCCATTCCTTGATTCCTGAGCCTTCTTAAAGGGCCAGCACCCTCTTGTTTTACTCTTCAAGTCATTCTAATAGTAAAGGGGTCTTTCTCCTGTAACCAAGCCCCAGCTTGTGAGGGATCCCGCAATTCCCTGTCTCCTTGGCCTTCTTAAAGGGCCAGTGTACCCCATTTCCAGGCCTTTCCTGACTCAGAATTACCTTCTTAAAGGGCCAGCATTTTTAAATATCTCCCTTTTCTCTTTTTGAAATGGAATCAATGAGGACTTGGTGAGAAGAACCCTGTAACCAAGCCTCAGCTTGTGAGGACACCCTGTTCCTTGGCTCCTGGGCCTTCTTAAAGGGCCAGTGTCCTCTTTTTTTACTTCAACGGGGAAGGGGTCTTGATCCTTTTTTGAGGGGGAGGGGGTATATTTTAAAAACATCTCCAATTCCTTCCTCCAAGGGGAAGCCTTGATGAGAAGGATCCTCAGCTTGTGAGGGATCTCCCAATTCCCTGTCTCCTTGGCCTTCTTAAAGGGCCAGAAATGGGGAAGGGGTTTTTCTCCTTTTTTGACTCCAATGGGAAAACCCCCAATTACCTGGTCTTGGCCTCTTTTTTTTTTTCCAATTGGGAAGGGTCTGCATTCCTTTCTGAAAGGTAAGCCTTGGCGAGAAGAACCCTGTAACCAAGCCTCAGCTTGTGAGGACACCCCATTCCTTGGCTCTTTGGCCTTCTTAAAGGGCCAGTGTCCTCTTTTTTTTACTCCAATGGGGGTCTTTCTCCTTTTTGGGGGGGGAGATCAGTCCTTTAAAAATATATCCAATTCCTTCCCAAGAAAAGACCTCAGCTTGTGAGGACACCCAATTCCCTGTCTCCTTGGCCTCTTAAAGGGCCAGTGTCCTCTTTTTACTCCAATGGGGGTCTTTTCTCCTTTTTTGAGGGGGAGATCTGTCCTTTTAAAAATATCTCTAATTCCTTCCCCCCAAGGGAAGTCTTGGTGATAAGGACCCTCAGCTTGTGAGGGATCCCCCAATTCCCTGCCTCCTGGGCCTTCTTAAAGGGCCAGTATCCTCTTTTTTACTCCAATTGGGAAGGGGTCTTTCTTTTTGAGGGTCTGTATTCCTTTCTGAAAGGTAAGCCTTGGCGAGAAGAACCCTGTAACCAAGCCTCAGCTTGTGAGGACACCCCATTCCTTGGCTCTTTGGCCTTCTTAAAGGGCCAGCACCCTATTTTTTTTTCTTTTACTCCTCAAGTCATTCCAATGGGGAAGGGGTCTTTCTCCTTTGGGGGGGGGGAGAAAATATCTCTAATTCCTTCCTCCAAGGGAAGTCTTGGTGAGAAGGACCCTCAGCTTGTGAGGGATCCCCCAATTCCCTGCCTCCTTGGCCTTCTTAAAGGGCCAGTGTCCTCTTTTTTTTACTCCAATGGGGGTCTTTCTCCTTTTTTGAGGGGGGGGGAGATCTGTCCTTTTTAAAATATCTCTAATTCCTTCCCCCAAGGAAAGCCTTGGTGAGGGACCCCCCAATTACCTGTCTCCTTGGCCTTCTTAAAGGGCCAGTATCCTCTTTTTTACTCCAATTGGGAAGGGGTCTTTCTTTTTTTTTTGAGGGAGGGTCTGTATTCCTTTCTGAAAGGTAAGCCTTGGCGAGAAGAACCCTGTAACCAAGCCTCAGCTTGTGAGGACACCCTATTCCTTGGCTCTTTGGCCTTCTTAAAGGGCCAGCACCCTATTTTTTTTATTTTACTCCTCAAGTCATTCCAATGGGGAAGGGTTTTCCTTTCTGAGATCTACTTCCTTCCCCCAAGGGAAGCATTGGTGAGAAGGACCCTCAGCTTGTGAGGGATCCCCCAATTCCCTACCTCCTTGGCCTTCTTAAAGGGCCAGTGTCCTCTTATTTTTACTCCAATGGGGGTCTTTCTCCTTTTTGGGGGGGTGGGGGGGATCTGTCCTTTTAAAAACATCTACTTCCTTCCTCCAAAGGAAGCCTTGGTGAGAAGGACCCTCAGCTTGTGAGGCATCCCCCAATTCCCTGCCTCCTTGGCCTTCTTAAAGGGCCAGCGTCCCCATTTCCCTGCCTTTTGGGGGCGCCCCCCACTTCCCAACCACGCAGGCCCCCCCCCCCCCCCCATTTCCCGCAGGCGAAGGATACAGCTTGACCACGTCGGTGTCCATCCGCCTCTTGCCAGGGCTGGGGGAGGACATGGCGCCCCCCCGGCCGGCGGCCTCTCTTGTCCTGTCAGGACCCCTTTAACGCTGGAGCCCCGCTTCCTGCGCCTGCGCGGTGGGCTCCTCTGCTCGGGCTCCGCCCCCTGCCTTCCTTCCTCTCCCTCAGGCCCCGCCCTGCCCGAGCCGGCTCTTCCTGGCACCTCCCTCCTCTCTCTCTCTCTCCTTTCTCTCTCTTTTGGACTGGGCTCTCCTTCTTTATCTTTCTGTTTGCTGCGCCCGTCCGCACCGCTTCCCTCCTGCCGCCGCTGCTTGCTGCTCCGCCCGCCGCCGAGGCTCTTCTGCTGCCTCTCTCTCGCTCTCCTCTGACGTCACCCACAGTGACCTCACCGCCCAGGCCGGCCTTCTCATTGGGCGGCGGCGGCGGCGACGTCACCGGCGCAGGCCCCGCCCCTCGCCGTCCCCCCCCCGCGCCCCGGGGCACGACGGGAGTTGGAGTCCTCCCCTCGCAGCTCAGCCCTCAAGGGTGTTTTGGACTCCAACTCCCAGGATTCCTCAGCAGCAAGGCCTTCTCCCCGCCCCCCTCTCTTGTCTCTGAGGGTGTCTACACTGGGGGCAGGATTAACCCACTTTGGGCACCCTTTGGGAGTTGTAGTTTGCTGAAGTACTCATATAAGGATGGGAGTTGTAGTTTGCTGAAGTACTCATGGAAAGAAGGGAGTTGTAGTTTGCTGAAGCATTCATACAAGGATGGGAGTTGTAGTTTGCTGAAGTACTCATAGAAGGATGGGAGTTGTAGTTTGCTGAAGTACTCATAGAAGGATGGGAGTTGTAGTTTGCTGAAGCATTCATACAAGGATGGGAGTTGTAGTTTGCTGAAGTACTCAGAAGGATGGGAGTTGTAGTTTGCTGAAGTACTCATGGAAAGAAGGGAGTTGTAGTTTGCTGAAGCATTCATACAAGGATGGGAGTTGTAGTTTGCTGAAGCACTCATAGAAGGATGGGAGTTGTAGTTTGCTGAAGCATTCATACAAGGATGGGAGTTGTAGTTTGGTGAAGTACTCATGGAAGGATGGGAGTTGTAGTTTGTAGACGTGTTATGGGAGATGTAGTTTGCTGAAGTGTTCGTGGAAGGATGGGAGTTGTAGTTTGCTGAAGTACTCATAGAAGGATGGGAGTTGTAGTTTGCTGAAGTACTCATGCAAGGATGGGAGTTGTAGTTTGCTGAAGTACTCATGCAAGGATGGGAGTTGTAGTTTGCTGAAGTACTCATGCAAGGATGGGAGTTGTAGTTTGCTGAAGTACTCATAGAAGGATGGGAGTTGTAGTTTGCTGAAGCACTCATAGAAGGATGGGAGTTGTAGTTTGCTGAAGTACTCATATAAGGATGGGAGTTGTAGTTTGCTGAAGCATTCATACAAGGATGGGAGTTGTAGTTTGCTGAAGTACTCATAGAAGGATGGGAGTTGTAGTTTGCTGAAGTACTCATAGAAGGATGGGAGTTGTAGTTTGCTGAAGTACTCATAGAAGGATGGGAGTTGTAGTTTGCTGAAGCATTCATACAAGGATGGGAGTTGTAGTTTGCTGAAGTACTCATAGAAGGATGGGAGTTGTAGTTTGCTGAAGTACTCATAGAAGGATGGAGTTGTAGTTTGCTGAAGTACTCATAGAAGGATGGGAGTTGTAGTATGCTGAAGCATTCATACAAGGATGGGAGTTGTAGTTTGCTGAAGTACTCATAGAAGGGTGGGAGTTGTAGTTTGCTGAAGCATTCATACAAGGATGGGAGTTGTAGTTTGCTGAAGTACTCATAGAAGGATGGGAGTTGTAGTTTGCTGAAGTACTCATAGAAGGGTGGGAGTTGTAGTTTGCTGAAGCATTCATACAAGGGTGGGAGTTGTAGTTTGCTGAAGTACTCATAGAAGGGTGGGAGTTGTAGTTTGCTGAAGTACTCATGGAAGGATGGGAGTTGTAGTTTGCTGAAGGATTCATAGAAGGATGGGAGTTATAGTTTGCTGAAGTGTTCGTGGAAGGATGGGAGTTGTAGTTTGCTGAAGTACTCATTGAAGGATGGGAGTTGTAGTTTGCTGAAGTACTCATATAAGGATGGGAGTTGTAGTTTGCTGTAGTACTCATATAAGGATGGGAGTTGTAGTTTGCTGAAGTACTCATATAAGGATGGGAGTTGTAGTTTGCTGAAGTACTCATAGAAGGATGGGAGTTGTAGTTTGCTGAAGTACTCATAGAAGGATGGGAGTTGTAGTTTGCTGAAGCATTCATAGAAGGATGGGAGTTGTAGTTTGCTGAAGTACTCATAGAAGGATGGGAGTTGTAGTTTGCTGAAGCATTCATAGAAGGATGGGAGTTGTAGTTTGCTGAAGTACTCATTGAAGGATGGGAGTTGTAGTTTGCTGAAGCATTCATAGAAGGATGGGAGTTGTAGTTTGCTGAAGTACTCGTGGAAGGATGGGAGTTGTAGTTTGCTGAAGCATTCATAGAAGGATGGGAGTTGTAGTTTGCTGAAGTGTTAGAAGGATGGGGAGGATTTGGAGTTATAGTTTGCTGAAGTACTCATTGAAGGATGGGAGTTGTAGTTTGCTGAAGTACTCATAGAAGGATGGGAGTTGTAGGTTGATGAAGTACTCATAGAAGGATGGGAGTTGTAGTTTGCTGAAGTACTCATAGAAGGATGGGAGTTGTAGTTTGTAGAGGTGTTCATGGAAGGGTGGGAGTTGTAGTTTTCTGAAGTGTTCATGGAAGGATGGGAGTTGAAGTTTGCTAAAGTACTCATAGAAGGATGGGAGTTGTAGTTTGCTGAAGTACTCATAGAAGGATGGGAGTTGTAGTTTGCTAAAGTTCTCATAGAAGGGTGGGAGTTGTAGTTTGCTGAAGTGTTCATGGAAGGATGAGAGTTGTAGTTTGATTAATTCCTGGTAGGATGGGAGTTGTAGCTTGCTGAGGTGTTCATGGAGGAATGGGAGATGTAGTTTGATGATGAATTCATGGAAGGATGGGAGTTATGGTTTGCTGAACTATTCATGGAAGGATGGGAGTTGTAGTTTGCTGAAGTAATCACGGAAGGATGGGAGTTCCAGTTTGCTGAAGCATTCATGGAAGTATGGGAGTTGTAGTTTGCCAAAGTGTTCACGGAAGGATGGGAGTTGTAGTTTGGTGAGGTGTTTTGGAAGGATGAAAGTTGTAGTTTACTTAAGTATTCATGACAGGTTGGGAGATGTCGTTTGCTGAAGTTTTTGTGGCAAGATGGGCCAAGTAATTTGGCACCCATTTCTGCAGCACCCATTTCTGCAGAGAAGGCTGAAAGGGCCCTGCAGAACTACAGCTTCCAACACTCCATAGCATGGAGCCATTATTTGACAGAGAAGGCCGAAAGAGCCCTTGCCGAACTATGGCTCCCAGGGTTTTGTGTGACAAGAGAACAAACCTGTCAGAGTGGCTCATGGCTACAACATCCTGGGAATTGTAGTTCGACACTTTTTGCTACAGAAGGCCTTGTCGAACGATGACTTCCAGGGCCCCCATAGCCTTGAGCCACTGGCTTGGGAAGTGTTCAACTTGTGATTTAGTGATACGAAATCCAGCATCTAGATCAGGGGTGGGCAACCTGCGCCCCCGGGCCGGATGCGGCCCGGCAGCCAATTCTGTCCGGCCCGGGGAGGCGGGGGGCGGGGCCAAGAGGAAGGGGTCCCGCTGCCGCCATCCCATTGTGGGCTCTGTGGGGCCTGTTTCGGATGGCAGGCACTCCATATCAGGGCGATCAGCTGGGGGCGAGAGCAGGCGGAGGCCTCCAGCCTCCGATCGCCATCTGCTCTGCTGCGGTGGCGGACTTTGCCATCCTCTGGGCTAGGGCCATTGTAGTATGCTGAAGTACTCATGGAAGGATGGGAGTTGTAGTTTGCTGAAGCATTCATAGAAGAATGGGAGTTATAGTTTGCTGAAGTGTTCGTGGAAGGATTGGAGTTGTAGTTTGCTGAAGTACTCATTGAAGGATGGGAGTTGTAGTTTGCTGAAGTACTCATAGAAGGATGGGAGTTGTAGCTTGCTGAAGTACTCATAGAAGGATGGGAGTTGTAGTTTGCTGAAGAATTCATGGAAGGATGGGAGTTGTAGTTTGCTGAAGCATTCATACAAGGATGGGAGTTGTAGTTTGCTGAAGTACTCGTGGAAGGATGGGAGTTGTAGTTTGCTGAAGTACTCGTGGAAGGATGGGAGTTGTAGTTTGCTGAAGCATTCATAGAAGGATGGGAGTTGTAGTTTGCTGAAGCATTCATAGAAGGATGGGAGTTGTAGTTTGCTGAAGTACTCATGCAAGGATGGGAGTTGTAGTTTGCTGAAGTACTCGTGGAAGCATGGGAGTTGTAGTATGCTGAAGTACTCGTGGAAGGATGGGAGTTGTAGTTTGCTGAAGTACTCGTGGAAGCATGGGAGTTGAAGTGCTGAAGTACTCATGGAAGGATGGGAGTTGTAGTTTGCTGAAGTACTCATGGAAGGATGGGAGTTGTAGTTTGCTGAAGTACTCGTGCAAGGATGGGAGTTGTAGTTTGCTGAAGTACTCGTGGAAGCCTCCAGCCTCCGATCGCCATCTGCTCTGCTCTGCTCCGGTGGCGGACTTTGTCATCCTCTGGGCTGGGTCCATTGGGCCATTCCATCTTGGGATCCTTCTTCTCTTGAGGATGTCAGCCTTCATCTTGGTTCGCACCTTGTCTTCTTTAATTTAATTTAATTTTAGGGGTTTCTATTATTATTTTATAATAATTTTATAATAAATTATAAAATATAAATATAAGAGTCTGGAGCAACAAGAACCTGAGGCAAAGCACCAAAATCAGTGTGTACAGTACTGTCTATTCTCCTCTATGGGTCTGAAACATGGGTCACCTATTGCCAACACCTACGACTCCTCGAACACTTTCATCAGCGCTGTCTTCGCACAATCCTAAATATACATTGGACCGACTATGTGACGAATGTTGCTGTCCTTGAGCAAGCAGGGTTCACCAGTATTGAGGCCATGCTATTGAGAACACAGCTGCGCTGGGCAGGGCACGTCTCTAGAATGGAGGACCACCGCCTCCCAAAGATACTACTCTATGGTAAACTTGCCACAGGTCAGCGCAAGAGAGGCGCCCCAAAAAGAGATATAAGGACTCCCTGAAACAACATCTCAGGCTCGGCCAGATTGATCACCAACAATGGTCCACCCTGGCCTCACATCGGGAGGCATGGAGACGCACTATCCACAAGGCTGCGGCCGAAAGGGTCTTGAAGAGAAATGAGAACGCAGAAAGAACCACAACTTGGAAACAACATCACCCAATGATACTTTCTGCTGTGCTTTCTGCAACTGAACTTGCCTATCTTAGATTGGCCTTTTTAGTCATCAACGCGCTTGTAAAAAGTGTGGGATGAGTCCTTCCTGAATCTTCATTCGCAAAGTAATGCAGAGAGAGTTATATATAATAATATAATAATAATATAATAAATGATATAATATAATAATGTTATATTATATTATAATTTCAATATATTATGTCTATATATATACTATAATAATTATGATATTAATACTAATAATATATGAATATTTCTTGATATATTAATATGTTATATATTAATGATGTGTACTATATTAAATGGTAGATTAGAATGTAGTTCAGCCTTTAGGTGGCCCTCCATAATATTTTTTGGCTCTCGTGTGGCCCCTTGGGGAAAAATAATTGCCCACCCCTGGTCTAGATCTTGTTTGCTGTGCCATACTGTGTTTTTGTGTCAGTAAAATAATAATAATAATAATCTTTATTTGTACCCCCTCCCCACCATCTCCCCAAAGGGACTTGGGGCAGCTCATAGAAGCACTCCAAGTGCCACATGCAGACAACATTACATGAGTATAAATACAATATAAATAAAAATATAATAACAGTGCATAAAAATATAATTAATACAATTATAAACATTTTAAAATTTTAAAATTTCTAAAATGCAGTGGGATCTGTAGTAATAATCATAGTGCGGGCCATACTCTCAATGATGCATCACATTCGCCATGGATTACTCAGGATCAAAGGCCTGTCTGAAGAGCCATTTTTTAAGACTCACTTGGAAGGCCTGAAGAGAGGGAGATGATCTAATTTCCAGAGCTGGGGAGCCACCACCAAGAAGGCCTTCTCTCTCATCCCATAAACCGTGCTTGAGACGGTGTTGGGACCGAGAGAAGGGCCTCCCCAGCAGATATTAATGCTAATAATAACAATAATAATAACAGTCTCCTTTTAGGGGAGGAAAGTAGAATATAAATAATAACAATAGTAATGGTGTGTCAACACTGTATAGTGCAGTATGAGACCCCTGTAACAACTATGGCTCAATGTTATGGATTAGTGGGAGTTGCAGTCTTGCAAGGTTTTTAGCCTCTGCCAAAGAATCTTGCTCTTGCACACCTGCTTCTGATCCTGGCCTGTGCAAACTTCGGCCCTCTGGGTGTTTTGGACTTCAACTCCCACAATTCCCGGTAGGCTGTTAGGAATTGTGGGAGTTGGAAGTCCAAAACACCTGGAGGGCCGAAGTTTGCCCAGGCCTGTTCTAATCAAAGGAGAAATACTAAAAGATGGAGTTTTCTAAGCCCTTAAAGCAGTGGTTCTCAACCTTCGTAATGCTGTGACCCCTTAATACAGTTCCTCATGTTGTAGTGACCCCCAATCGTATTATTTCATTGCTACTTCACAACTGTGATTTTGCTATTGTTATGAAGCATAATGTACATATCTGATATGCAGGATGCATTTTCATTCACTGGACCAAATTTGGTACATATACCCAATACGCCCAAAGGAGGGCGAGATTGATGTTGTCATTTGGGAGTTGTAGTTGCTGGGATTTATAGTTCACCTACAATCAAAGAGGATTCTGAACCCCCCCCCCAATGTTGGAATTGAACCAAACTTGGGACACAAAATTCCCATGACCAACAGAAAATACTGGAAGGGTTTGGTGGGCACTGACGTTAAGTTTTGGAGTTGTAGTTCACCTACATCCCGAGAGCACTGTCAACTCAAAACAATGATGGATTTGGACCAAACTTGGCATGAATATCAATATGCCCAAATGTGAACGCTGGTGGAGTTTGGGGAAAATAGACTTGACATTTGGAGGTTGTAGTTGCTGGGATTTATAGTTCACCTACAATCAAATAGCCTTCTGAACTCCACCAAAGATAGAATTGGGCCAAACTTCCTTAACACACATACCCCATGATCAACAGAAAATGCTGTGTTTTCAGATGGTCTTTGGCGACCCCTCTGACAGTCCCTCGTGACCCCTCCAGGGGTCCCGACCCCAGGTTGAGAAACACTGCCTTAAAGGCATCGTACATATTATTAAAATGCATTTTCTCCAAACAACAACCCTGCAGAGTAGGTCACATGGAGGGAAACCGGCTAATTTCAAGGTAAGCAAATGAGCTACATGGCTTTTAACAGGGAAAGAGTCCTCGTGCTGCTTTCCCTTACTTAAAAAATGCCACTTTCCATTCTTTGCAAGGATCTGTGTTGTGATGCTTTCCATCATATTTGTATTGATTCCTTTTATACACTGTTCTGGGTGCTTTTAAGGAGAGCGAAGCAACAACAACAACAATAACAACAGCGGCGGAATATTGACCAGAAAGTGTATTTGGACCCAAGCAGAATGGAATGGTATATTGAATTTCAGCCACACGAGTTAAACAAATGCATTATGATTCGGTACTTAATGAAAGTACCGAATCATAGAGTTAGAAGAGACCCCCAAAGGACATCCAAACCAATACACAACCAAAGCACTCCTGGCAGACGGCCATCAACTTAGGAAAGAAACATCTTCCAAGCAGACTGTAAACTGCCTTTTCAACAGAGGTTGGAACTGGGACTTTTGAAAGTGGCGGAGTCTCCTATGGCAGTGTTTCCCAACCTTTTTTGAGCCGCAGCACACTTTCTACATTTACAAAATCCTGGGGCACACCACCAACCAAAATGACACAAAATGACACTCTAACACAGTAATACATATAGTTAATATGTTTTTAAATGTATTTATACACTCAGTGTGAAACATGGGCCTGTTTCGATGAACACAACATAGATATCCTGGCAGGAATGGCAGAAAGACACAAACTTCCCACACAGAACTCCCATAACCAAGAAAAAATGCTATAAGAGTTTGGTGGGCATTGACCTTGAGTTTTGGAGTTGTAGTTCATCTATATCCAGAGAGCACTGTGGACTGAAACAATGTTGAATCAGGACCAAACCTGGCATGAATACTCAATATGCCCAAATGTGAACACAGATGGAGTTTGGGGAAAATAGACCTTGACATTTGGGAGTTACAGTTTCTGGGATTTATAGTTAACACACAATCAAAAAGCATCCTGAACTCTTGCAACAATGGAATTGAACCAAACTTGGCATATTGAATTCTCATTACCAACAGAAAGTACTGAAAGGGTTTGCTTGGGAATTGACCTTGAGTTTGGAAGTTGTAGTTCACCTACACCCAGAGAGCACTGTGGACTCAAACAATGTTATGTTATGTTGTTGTTTGTTTTCTATCCAGAATCACAATGTTGGAAGGAGGCTCGCCACTTTAAGGTCCCTAAAACAGGCATGTGAAAACTTCGGCCCTCTGGGTGCTTTGGACTTCAACTCCCACCATTCCTAACAGCCTGAGGCCCTTTCCTGCTTAAGTGGTTGAGGGGGGGAGGAAAAGGGCCTCAGGCTGCTAGGAATGGTGGGATTTGGAGTCCAAAACACCTGGAAGGTCCAAGTTTGCCCATGCCAGCTTTCGACAGAGACCTCTTCCTCCCCCTTCCCCTTCGCGCCCTTTCTTCCCCCACCTGCCGAACACTTACTTTTTCTTCTACGCTGCCGCTTCTGCCGCCATTTCGATCCGAGGGGGCAGCGTGAGCGTGTTCATGAGGGGAGGGGGGAGGGAGGAAGGCGTGACCCATGTGGGCGCTACTGCGCAGACTCGCCCCAGAGCAAAGCGAGGCAAAGCGAGCAGAGCGAGGCTGGGAAGAAGGGAGCCCGAGTGGAGAAGAAAAAGTGTTCGGCAGGAGGGGGAAGAAAGGGGATTGGGGGTTCCAATTTCCCACGGCACACCTGAGGATCGCTCACGACAAACTAGTGTGCCACGGCACACTGGTTGGGAAACACTGATCTAATATTTCGCATGGGGAGTGGGGTGCGGAGGCAAGACAAGAGAAAAAGCAATGTGCATAGTTATGATTATTACATCTAATTTTTCATTTCCATTACAATCAATTTCATTGCTTTAAAGTATTAAAAGTTCATTATATCATCTCTAGCAAAGAGAGGAGTGATATTCCCAATTAGCTTCAGATCTGATGGTTGTATCTAAACCTAATTATTCCCCAAGGAATCTAAAAATTCAAAATACTCTGTTAGTAATGTTTGAGCAACGTTTGTTATATATCGCTATGACTGTCATTCTTGCCCCCAGAGCTTATATATTTCAATATAAACACCCTTAATCCATTTAAGAGGTGTCAAGTCATCGTTTTTCAAGATCTATATACAATTTGTACGTAAACATTCTAAATCTAATTTAACATAAATGTTGTTCCAACTACTGTCCCAAGTTTTTCCAATGTGGGGATAATAAGTAAAGGTAAAGGTTTCCCCTGATGGTTGATTCTGGGGAGTGGTGCTCGTCTCCATTTCTAAGCCAAAGAGCCGGCATCATCCATAGACACCTCCAAGATCATTTGGCCAGCATGACTGAATGGAGTGCTGTTACCTTCCTGCAGAAGAGGTACCTACTGATCTACTCACATTTGCATCTTTTCTAACTGCTAGGTTGTCAGAAGCTGGGGCTAACAGCGGGAGCTCACCCCACTCCCCGGATTCGAACCGCCAATCTTTCGGTCAGCAAGTTCAGCAGCTCAGCGGTTTCACCCACTGCACCACCTTGTAGATAATATATAATACAAAATGTATATATAGGGCAATGGTCAATTTCCTGTTTTATCTATTTTCTTCTAGCTTTTTATTAAGTTTGTGTATTTCCTTATTGATTCAGCCTATTTATTTATTACATTTATATGCCGCACTTCTCACTCCAGAGAGGACTCAGAGCGGCTTACAACTAGTGTGCAAATAGTACAATATATTATATTATTACCATACCACAATATTAGTTTTATATATTACTATATTGTACTATGTCATTACACCGTAATATTATTAGTAATATTATCTCTCTCAGCATTACTTCGCGAACAAAGATTCTTAGGAAGGACCCATCCCACGCTTTTTACAAGCGCGTTGATGACTAAAAAGGCCAATCTGAGATAGGCAAGTTTGGTTGCAGAAAGCACAGCAGAAAGTCTCCTTGGGTGATGTTGTTTCCAAGTTGCGGTTCTTCCTGCGTTGCCGTTTCTCTTCGAGACCCGTTTGGCGTGTCTACTCGAAAGAGGCCGCAGCATTGTGGATAGTGCGTCTCCATGCCTCCCGATGTGAGGCCAGGGTGGACCATTGTTGATGATCAATCTGGCCGAGCCTGAGATGTTGTTTCAGGGAGTCCTTATATCTCTTTTTGGGGGCGCCTCTCTTGCGCTGACCTGTGGCAAGTTTACCATAGAGTAGTATCTTTGGGAGGCGGTGGTCCTCCATCCTAGAGATGTGCCCTGCCCAGCGCAGCTGTGTTTTCAATAGCATGGCCTCAATGCTGGTGATCCCTGCTTGCTCAAGGACAGCAACATTCGTCACATAGTCGGTCCAGTGTGTATTTAGGATTGTGCGAAGACAGCGCACAATTCTATATATACTATATTGTACTATGCCATTATACTGTAATATTATTAGTAATATTACATGTAATATAAAATATATTATTATAATATATTATTAGTAGTTGTATAATATTGTATCAATATTATATGTATACACAATCTATATAAATAAAAATGTAATGTACGTTTATGGGATTAGCATAACTCAGAAACCGCTGGGCGAATTGACACAATACAGTTAAGAGTCCAACAAGTGTCCATCACCCCTAAAAACACACAAAAACCCCCAGCAGGACGGACTTTAAAATCCCCAAAATAAACTATATATACATATACACATACATTCATATTCATGTGCACACATACATAAAGAAACACACACATATATACACAAGCACACACAGGTACACATAAACACAGAAATACACAAATATATACACATGTATACACAGATATACATATATACCGTATATACACACACATATACAGTATATATATTTATACACACTTATTCACATACACAAATATATACACACACAAAACACATATACACTTGGGCCACAGTAACGCATGGCAGGGGACGGCTAGTATATTGTATTATATATTATATTATATTATTAGCACAGTGCAGGAGACAATCCTAGAACTGCATTGGCCTTTTTTGCTGCTTCATGACACTCCTGACTCATGCTCAGCTTGTGGTCTGCTTAGACTCCTAGATCAGTGTTTTTCAACCTTTTTTGAGCCGTGGCACATTTTTTACATTTACCAAATCCTGGGTCACACCACCAACCAAAATGACACAAAATGACACTCTCACACAGTAATACATATAGTTAATATGTTTTAAATGTATTTATACACTCAGTGTGAAACCTGGGCCTGTTTTGATGAACACAACATAGATATCCTGGCAGGAATGGCAGAAAGACACAAGCGAAGGTCTTGCTCAACAGCTGTCAGTCATGGGAAAACTTTGACCCTCTGGGTGCTTTGGACTTCAACTCCCACCATTCCTAACAGCCTGAGGCCCTTTCCTGCTTAAGTGGCTGAGGGGGAGGGGGCCTGAGGCTGCTAGGAATGGTGGGAGTTGGAGTCCAAAACACCTGGAAGGTCCAAGTTTGCCCATACTAGATTTCGATTCCATCGCCACATCTATGTTCAGCCTCTGGCGGTTTGAATATATGTGATTATCTACGTGATTTTCTACCTTGTCGCTATGAATATGGTGCTGCTTCTTTAAATTGTCCGCAAACTGACTGTGTTATTGTGCGGATCCCGAACTGACATTGGATAACATTGTGAAGATACACTTTGTTTTTTGCACTCACTTCCGTGATTTCATCAAATATTGTGAGTTTTCCGTAGAGGAGCGCTTCGTGAACTCGCTACTTCCTGGTTCGCAACCCCTCCGCCCTCTGTGGCGACCACGGCGAACTACCTTATGTAAGACTTTTGATTTTCTCCAGCAGGATTGGGTACTTCGAATGTGTTTTTTGCGTATGATTATGTATGATTAATTGTGCATTTTGTACTGTGACGTAGCGGCGCTCCTTTAATAAGTAAGGGTGTTGGAGGTTCCAATTTCCCACGGCACACCTGATGATCGCTCACGGCACACCGGTTGGGAAACACTGCCCTAGATCCCTGTTGCATGGATTGCTTTCAAGCCAAGGGTCACCCATGCTATATTTCTGCACATTGCATTGTAATTATTGCCAAAGCCTAGCACAGTTTCCTGGGCTCAAATGTCATGCGTTCCTTGCGCCCTACTTGTCAAAGGGTGCCACTGCTCCCTAAACAGCATCCTGTATGTGATTCACCTCAAAGGAACCGAGCCTGTTCGGCCACTTCTCACCTCCAATCCCATGATAATGACTTCCGGGAGTGTATTACGATGCCTCATCCAGAACCTCCTCTCCAATTAAGACAGTCCACAACACGATGTAGGACATGATTTTTGTTCCTGGGTCATAAATGTCATTTCCTAATTGGGTCTGTCATAAAAGCATGCGGAAAGTTTATTAAACTGCACAAACTTTGTCTTTGCGGGAAGGACGTCCTGCTGTAGCACATTTTGTTCTGGTTTTCCAATGAATATCTATCTCATCGTGAGAGTCTCAACCAATTCAACCTAGTTTGTGCCACAAAATACAAAATTTATGGAGTAGGACAACTACTTTCGAGGTAAGGACCACACAATTAAACAGGAAATAACACTTTCAAACCAGGAACAGAACATTTTCCAAATTGTGTTACATAGTGTAGTGCAAGGCTGTCCAACTTCTACGGGCCCAAGGGCCGGAATTCCGGTCACTGATCACCTGGGGGGCCGAAGGGTCTGCCTCCACCCCTGGCTCCGCCCCCTCCCCAGGCTCCGCCCCCTCCCCGGCTCCAATTTATTTACAATTGACCTTGAGTTGTGGAGTTGTAGTTCACCTCCATCCAGAGAGCACTGTGGACTCAAATAATGATGCATCTGGACCAAACTTGGCATGAATACTCAATATACCCAAATGGGAACACTGGTGGATTTGGGGGAATGTTTCCTAATACCTTTGAGTTATTTGAGTCCACACTCAAATTGGGACACACCAAAAAAAAAACAAACACCTCAATGCCGTCGCAGGGCTTGATGGGGCCTCCTTTCCCAGAGGCGGGTGGAGGAGGCCCAAAGAGCTCCCTCCCCCCCGAAGGGAAAATAAGCCGCGGGGGCAGGCGCAAAGGAAGCCGCGTTGCGCCCTGCACGCGGAGGAAGGCAGCACAACAAGGGGGAGGGGGCGCGGAGGAGGGGAAAAAGCATTGCCAAGGAAACTGCCGCTGAGGGACCCCTCCCCCCCCTCACCCAACGTCCCATTTTTTTTAGATTGATTCGAGCCAGGCCCTTCCTTACCCATACTGCGGGAGCTCCACCACAGGGCCGAAGCGCCAACGCCGTCCCCGAAGAGCCCCGCTGGAGCCAAGGCCAAGCTCAGGCCGGGCGCGGCGGCTCTCCCATCCGCGGGGCGGGAAGCGAGGGCCCTCCACAGGAAGAGGACGGAGCCAGGAGGGGCTTTCCCTGCCTCACTCCCCTCCTCCCTCTCTCTGAGGGAATGGGGGCTGGCCTGGAAACAGCCGCGAGGGAGGAGGAGGCGCGCGCCCAGGCCGGCCGCAAATCCCGCGGGACCTGAGATTTCGGCAGCTATCGCGAGACTACGCAGCCACAGACGGGATTTCGACCTCCCTCGAAATCCCGTCTGTGGCTGGCATAGCCTCGCGATGCTTGCCTAAACCCGGAAGCAGGTTTTTTTAATTAAAAAAATTATTTTTATTTGTATTTTATTAAAACAAGTTAGGGGGCCGGAGGGAAGGGGCTTGGGGGCCGTGTACGGCCCCAGGGCCACCTGTTGGACAGCCCTGGTGTAGTGCAACAACCAGTTAAAATAGGAGTTTCGAGGCCAAAACTAGGGCACCTGTGCCCAGGTAAGCAGGAAGTATGTGTTCAAACAGAAGCTGGATGGCCATCTGTCAAAGATGCTTTGCTTGTGCTTTCCCTGCATGGCAGGGGGTTGGACTAGATGGCCCATGTGGTCTCTTCCAACTCTACGAGTCTATGATTCGATGATTCCCATCATCCCCAGCATGCTTGCTGGGGAAAATGGTTGGTGGTGTACCAAACATTTGGGAATGCTGATTTAATTGCTGTGTGCAAATCCGGCTCGCCGAACTGGCGAAGCCTGACATCTCCTCTGCGGACGAGTGTGGAAAAGATAAAGGCAAAATACCAATTATAATCGTAGCTTGCATTTCACAAGCCGAGTTGGTGTTTTTGTTCCTTGCCTTCCTTTTGATCCAGGCTCCAGTGTTTTCGGTGTTGTTTCTCCTTCAGGTCATTTCTGGCTTGGCTATCTGCTGGGGTCTTACGAAACATTTTGTCTCACGTTCCAAGGGCAAAGCTGAGCAAATAATCTGTTTTTTAAAAAGATCCATTACGCTGTTATGCATGTAGTATCAGACCTGAAGTGGAGCGAGACTGGTTCAAACCAGCACTTTGGTCATTACGTGAACTGAGCCTCTCCTTACCAAATTGGAAGAAACAATGGATTAGGATGGGAGAACTGCACAGTCCAAAGGCAGGCCGAGAAAGGCAGATCCCTTTCTTTCATACTAGAAGGATGGGAGTTGTAATTTACTGAGGAATTCGTGGAAGGATGGGAGTTGGAGTTTTCTGAAGAATTCATGGAAGGATGGGAGTTGTAGGGTGCTAAAGTGTTCATGGAAAGATGGAAGTTGGAGTTTGCTGAAGAATTCATGGAAGGATGGGAGTTGTAGTTTGCTGAAGTGTTCATGGAAGGATGGGAGTTGGAGTTTGCTGAAGTGCTCATTGAAGAATGGGAGTTGTAGTTTGCTGAAGAATTCATGGAAGGATGGAAGTTGGAGTTTGCTGAAGAATTCATGGAAGGATGGGAGTTGTAGTTTGCTGAAGTGTTCATTGAAGGATGGGAGTTGTAGTTTGCTGAAGAATTCATGGAAGGATGGGAGTTGGAGTTTGCTGAAGAATTCATGGAAGGATGGGAGTTGTAGTTTGCTGAAGTGTTCATTGAAGGATGGGAGTTGTAGGTTGCTGAAGAATTCATGGAAGGATGGGAGTTGGAGTTTGCTGAAGAATTCATGGAAGGATGGGAGTTGTAGTTTGCTGAAGTGTTCATTGAAGGATGGGAGTTGTAGTTTGCTGAAGAATTCATGGAAGGATGGGAGTTGGAGTTTGCTGAAGAATTCATGGAAGGATGGGAGTTGGAGTTTGCTGAAGAATTCATGGAAGGATGGGAGTTGTAGTTTGCTGAAGTGTTCATGGAAGGATGGGAGTTGTAGTTTCCTGATGAATCCATGGAAGGCTGGGAGTTGTCGTTTACTGAAGTGTTCATGGAAGGATGGGAGTTGGAGTTTGCTGAAGAATTCATGGAAGGATGGGAGTTGTAGTTTGCTGAAGTGTTCATGGAAGGATGGGAGTTGGAGTTTGCTGAAGAATTCATGGAAGGATGGGAGTTGGAGTTTGCTGAAGATTTCATGGAAAGATGGGAGTTGTAGTTTGCTGAAGTGTTCATGGAAGGATGGGAGTTGTAGTTTCCTGATGAATCCATGGAAGGATGGGAGTTGTAGTTTCCTGATGAATCCATGAAAGGCTGGGAGTTGTAGTTTACTGAAGTGTTCATGGAAGGATGGGAGTTGTAGTTTGCTGAAGTGTTCATTGAAGGATGGGAGTTGTAGTTTGCTGAAGAATTCATGGAAGGATGGGAGTTGGAGTTTGCTGAAGAATTCATGGAAGGATGGGAGTTGGAGTTTGCTGAAGAATTCATGGAAGGATGGGAGTTGGAGTTTGCTGAAGAATTCATGGAAGGATGGGAGTTGTAGTTTGCTGAAGTGTTCATGGAAGGATGGGAGTTGTAGTTTGCTGATGAATACATGGAAGGATGGGAGTGGTAGTTTCCGGATGAATCCATGGAAGGATGGGAGTTGTAGTTTGCTGAAGTGTTCATGGAAGGATGGGAGTTGGAGTTTGCTGAAGAATTCATGGAAGGATGGGAGTTGGAGTTTGCTGAAGTGTTCATTGAAAGATGGGAGTTGGAGTTTGCTGAAGAATTCATGGAAGGATGGGAGTTGGAGTTTGCTGAAGAATTCATGGAAGGATGGGAGTTGGAGTTTGCTGAAGATTTCATGGAAGGATGGGAGTTGTAGTTTGCTGAAGTGTTCATGGAAGGATGGGAGTTGTAGTTTCCTGATGAATCCATGGAAGGATGGGAGTTGTAGTTTACTGAAGTGTTCATGGAAGGATGGGAGTTGGAGTTTGCTGAAGAATTAATGGAAGGATGGGAGTTGTAGTTTGCTGAAGTGTTCATGGAAGGAAGGGAGTTGGAGTTTGCTGAAGAATTCATGGAAGGATGGGAGTTATAATCAAACCCTTTCCTGCTTTCCTTTTTCTTTCTTCCTTTTAGGCTTCTTTCCTCTCTCTCTCTCTCTCTCTCTCTCCCTTTCTTCTCCCTTCCTCTTCCCCTTCTTTTTCTTTCCTCTCTTCCTCATATAATTTCTTCCCTCCCCTCCCCCTTCTTTTTCTCCTTCCTTCTTTCCTCTCATACACTTATCACTTTATCATCCAAGCAGCTTCACTCCCTTTCTTTCCCAGTGACATCACAGAGGGCCACTTCACCTAGCAACAGCCAATCCTTCACCTTTTGTTGTTTGTTGTTGTTTATTTGTTTAGTTGTTTCCAACTCTCCGTGACCTCCTGGACCGTCTCACGCCAGAGCTCGCTGTCAGCCGCCACCTCCCCCAGGGTCTCCTTCAGGGTCAAGCCAGTCGCTTCAAGGAGACCATCCACCCACCTTGCCCTTGGTCGGCCCCTCTTCCTTTTTCTTTCCTTTCCCCCCAGCATCGTTGTCTTCTCCAAGCTTTCCTGTCTCCTCATGATGTGGCCAAACTATTTCATCTTTGCCTCTAATCTCCTTCCCTCCAGTGAGCAGTCGGGCTTTATCTCCTGGAAGATGGACTGGTTGGATCTTCTCGCGGTCCAAGGCACTCTCATGACTTTCCTCCAACACCACAGTTCAAAAGCATCTAGCTTCCTTCGCTCATCCTTCCCTAAGTTCCAGCTCTCACCGGTCTTTGCCGTACGCGGCCGCTGCCGGCGTGTGAGCGCCATCTTGGCCGCTCCGGGGTGGGGCGCCATTGTGAGGCGCCGCGGCGCCGCCGCCCTGCTGCTGCGCTGCGCTCCGCGGTTTAGCGCATGCGCAGTGCCTACGGACCTCTCTTGAGGTCCATAGGCACTGCGCATGCGCTCCCGTGGTTTCATGCGCATGCGCAGTGCCTACGGACCTCTCTTGAGGTCCAGAGGCTCGCATGTGCGGTCCACGGTTTCGGCGCATGCGCGGTGCCTACGGACCTCAAGAGAGGTCCGTAGGCACTGAGCATTGGCTACAAACCGCGGAGCGCAGCGCAGCAGCAGGCGGGCGAGCGCGGCGCCTCACAATGGAGCACACATTGGGAGGCCGGGGCGCAAAATAATGTTCGCTTACCCCGGGAGAGCTCGGACCGCCCCTGTCCGTCGGTTACTACGGGGAATACCATTGCTTTAACTATGCGATCTTCGTTGCCATTGTGATGTCTCTGCTCTCCACTATCTTGTCCAGATTGGTCCTTGCTCTCCTCCCAAGAAGGAAATGTCTTCTGATTTCCTGGCTTGTGGGGTCTGTGTCCTTAGCAGGGCTTGTGGGATCCACAGTGCATGATGGAGATGGAACTTTTGCACAGGCATGGCAAAGACAGCGTTTGGGGAAAGCTGTTAGGGAGGTCGGTTCTCCAGAGCAGTCTTTCTCAACCAGTGTGCCGTGGCACACTAGTGTGCCGTGACGGACCTCCTGCTGTGCCGCGAAAAAAGCTCTCTGCCCCCCTTCCTCCCCCCGCTCCTCCTCTGTAGGAGAGCTGAAGCTGGGGGGGGGGATGGGGCATGGCGCGGCCTGTAGGAGAGCTGAAGCTGGGGGGAGGAGGCGGGGCGCGGCCTGGCTCTGGCCCCTCCCCCAGCTTCGGCACTCCCAACAGCTGCTCCAGCCTTGAGGGGACAGTGCTCAAGCCAATATTGTGCTGGCTCTGGCACCGCTGGCTTGGCACTGCCCCCTCAAGGCTGGAGCAGCTGCTGGGAGAGGTGAAGCCGGGGGCAGGGGGGAGAGAAGGGATGTGTTAATTGGCAGCTCAAGGTCTCTCCTTCCAGCAGTGGTTTCAGTTTGCCAAGTAAGGGAGGGAAATCTAGTTTCTTGATATAGCTATGCCTTGCAGTTTGAAACTCAGATCGAGGTCAACTTTGCAATAAGCTTCATGTGTTTCAAGCCTCCTGTATTTTAGCTCAAGTCCTCAAGTCTGGACTTTGATTTTTTCCTGGAAACCCTTTGGACTTTATCAACAACTGGAACTTGCCTGCCTTGGACTTACTAAGTCAGGGCTGTCCAACTTCTACCGGACCTTGGGCCGGAATTCCGGTCACTGATCACCTGGGGGGCCCAAGCCCCTGGCTCCGCCCCCTCCCCTCCCCGGCTCCACTCCCTCCCCGCCCCTGCCCCCTCCCCGCCCCCGACTCATAAATATACAATTACATATTATATTATTTAAATAAGGGGAGAGGGATGGATGGAACACGAGGGGCATAAATATACAATTACATATTATATTATTTAAATAAGGGGAGAGGGATGGATGGAACACATGAGGGGCATGAATATACAATTACATATTATATTATTTAAATAAGGGGAGAGAGGGATGGATGGAACAGGAGGGGCATAAATATACAATTACATATTATATTATTTAAATAAGGGGAGAGGGATGGATGGAACACGAGGGGCATAAATATACAATTACATATTATATTATTTAAATAAGGGGAGAGGGATGGATGGAACACGAGGGGCATAAATATACAATTACATATTATATTATTTAAATAAGGGGAGAGGGATGGATGGAACACGAGGGGCATAAATATACAATTACACATTATATTATTTAAATAAGGGGAGAGGGAGGGATGGATGGAACACGAGGGGCATAAATATACAATTACATATTATATTATTTAAATAAGGGGAGAGGGAGGGATGGGGGAGAGGGGATGGAAACACGAGGGGCATAAATATACAATTACATATTATATTATTTAAATAAGGGAGGGGGGGATGGATGGAACATAAATATACAATTACATATTATATTATTTAAATAAGGGGAGAGGGAGGGATGGATGGAACACAATTACATATTATATTATTTAAATAAGGGGAGAGGGAGGGATGGATGGAACACGAGGGGCATAAATATACATTAAATATTATTTAAATAAGGGGAGAGGGAGGGATGGATGGAACACATAAATACAATTATTATATTATTTAAATAAGGGGAGGGGGGATAAATATACAATTACATATTATATTATTTAAATAAGGGGAGAGGGAGGGAGGGATGGATGGAACACGAGGGGCATAAATATACAATTACATATTATATTATTTAAATAAGGGGAGAGGGATGGATGGAACACGAGGGGCATAAATATACAATTACATATTATATTATTTAAATAAGGGGAGAGGGAGGGATGGATGGAACACGAGGGGCATAAATATACAATTACACATTATATTATTTAAATAAGGGGAGAGGGAGGGATGGATGGAACACATGAGGGGCATAAATATACAATTACATATAATAATAACATAAAGGGAGCCCCCTGCTTCAGCCTACCTTCCCACACACGCAGGATCAAGGAGTAGCCGGACCACGAGAGAGGCGACGACCGACCGGGGCAGCAGCCGAAGAAGCTCCAAATCGTGTCTGTGTGGGCCGCAGGGATTCAGTAGCCGAGAATTCGGCAACAGGAGGAGTATCGCGAGACTACGCGAGCCACACGGGATTTCGATCAAAATCCCGTGTGGATGGCGTAGTCTCGCGATACTTCTTCCAGAACCCGGAAGTGGGTAATTTTTTAAATTTTTATTATTTAATTTATTTTTCTTTTTTCTTTTTTATTAAAAAGCTGAGCGGGCCGCCTGTTGGACAGGCCTGTACTAAGTGACTCTGCAGCATACATACTGCCTTGGGGCCTTTGGAACTATTTCTTGGAGTATTGATCGGATTATATATCTCTTCTTATATATTTATACTGCTTATATTGCTCTGCTGTTTGCTTCAATAAAAGACTATTTGTTTCAGCTTGAGTTGTGTGTTTGGATTCTAAGGGCTCAGGTCTATGCTGGTATGCGACATGGCTGCACCTAGAAATACAAACCCTGTCCCTGTCACACACCAGCGTAGACTTGAGTTAAAATACAGGAGGCTTGAAACACATGAAGCTTATTGCAAAGTTGACCTAGATCTGAGATTCAAACTGCAACACATAGCTATATCACAATGAAGTTAAATGCTATTTTTGTTTAAATCTCGTATTGATCCCAGTATCCTGTACAGCCCCAGAATCTCATAGAGAGAGGTCCCTTAGCTTCGGCTACCTCTTATTATGTTTTCATAATAAGGGATGTGAACTTGGAGACATCGATACCCCAATCTCTGTTTTTATGAATACTATAGAAAACCTCTCACTAATAGTTGGCATTTGAGTGTGGATTCTCCAGAGATCTGTCACTCTTTACTCCTCTGAAGAAGCTATTCTCTTCATGTGCCCACTGTTGACCCGTCCAGATCCAGTATCATGGGTGACAATCAGCGGGTTTCCCCTATTAAACTCATTGCTTTATGATTAAAAAGGTTATTCCCGGGACGCAGGGGCCCAAAGAGCAAAAGCAAGATAGCAGTTAGTGTTATTATTAGTCTAGGAAAGATATGGCACTAAAATGGAGGCGATCCGTTGACCCGTGGGCTTCAGTATCCATGGTTCAAAAGAACGCAGTTTCAGCCTCCCCGGGATGCTATAAGAGCATCCCGGGCAAGACGGCAGTGATCTGTAGCTCGGGAAAGAAAAGGTTCATGCTTAGAGAGCTGGAGGCAGTAAATGACACAATGTATCACTATGGAGATGGAAAAGATTACAGTTCAATGGTGCTTTATTGGGGGATTTGTTACAATATTAGGTGCAGGGGGAAGAAAGCAAGGTAAAGATAGGTCGCCGGTTGAAGCTGCTGCTGTGACCACACTCCCAGCGATGCTCGCCCAATAGGGCATCCAGGAACTGCGGAACTCCCTGCTGCATGTCAGATCAGTTTGAACGCAGGGGGCTCCCGGAGGTTCGACCTCACATGTCTGAGGAACGATCCCTTTTTCCCCATTGTAGAAAAAAGGAAGGATAGAAGAGCTTTTGTCAACAAATACCATTTCACTCTTAAGATCTTGATATCCCTGGAGGACAGGCCCGGATTACCCATGAGGCCACCTGAGGCCATGGCCTCAGGCGGCAGATTTTGGGGGGCGGCATTTCCGGGCCTGAAGGAAGGGGTGAGGGGAAGTCCCGCCGCCCCTAGGGAGACTCACGCGGCTTCCCACACCGCCGCACCGCTCGTGTTTGGAGCACGGGCGAGCGGGGCGGCGGCGGCGAAAACTGCATGAGTCGCCCTAGGGGCGGGACTTCCCCCGGCTCCTTTCAGTGAAGGGAGGAGGGGCGGAGCCCAGCCAGCATGACGGAAAAGGAGCCGGGAGAAGCCTCACTGCCGCCGCGCCGCCCCTAGGGCAATGGACGTGCCTTCTCCCGCTGCCTCCCGTGCAAGCGAGGAGGCAGCGGGAAGGCATGCGTCCGTCGCCCTAGGGGCGGGCGCAGCAGCTGCGAGGCTTCTCTCGGCTCCTTTCTCTCGCGCCGGACTAGTCCACCCTCCTCCCTTCACTGAAGGTAGGAAGGACGGAGCCAGCCGGCATGACGGAAAGGGAGCCGGGAGAAGCCTCGCCGCCGCCGCTTGCACGGGAGGCAGCGGGGGAAAGCACGTCCGTCGCCCTAGGGGCGGCGCAGCGGCGGCGAGGCTTCTCCCGGCTTTTTTTCCATCATGCCGGCTCTGCCCCCCACAAGAAGCCCCGCCCCCTCAAGCGGCCGCAGCCCCGCCCTCCGGGGGGCGGGATTTAGAGAGTGTGGCCTAGGGCGGCAGAAGCCCTTAATCCGGGCCTGCTGGAGGAGAGGAAACAGTGCAGACGCTTTCAGGTGGGAGATCCTGCCCTGTCTTGTGCAGAAAAACATAGTAAGGAAGCCAATGCATTGGGGGGAAAGGAAATACCGACCGGCAAGAGAAAAGTCTCACGGAGGCTCATCTGTACAAACAGTGGCTAATGAACCCTTTCTTCTAATTAAGGAAACCAGTGCAGCTTCCTTAGTTCATCCTCCAGTCTTGCCACAAAAGAAAAAGCAGTGTTGAGCCAAAACAGGTCAAAATGGGCCCGCAAAGAGGTATTCCTATAGAGCAGTGTTTTCATTCACTTAACCCAGTGTTTTTCAACCTTTTTTGAGCCGCGGCACATTTTTTACATTTACAAAATCCTGGGGCACACCACCAACCAAAATGACACAAAATGACACTCTAACACAGTAATACATATAGTTAAGATGTTTTTAAATGTATTTATACACTCAGTGTGAAACCCGAGCCTATTTCAATGAACACAGCATATATATGACTTCCTCTCACACACTTAAACATGGCTATCATGCCTTCTCTCAGCCTTCTCTTCTTCAGGCTAAACATGCCCAGCTCTTCAAGCCGCTCCTCATAGAGCTTGTTCTCCAGACCGTTGGGAAATGTCCCCCTGAGTGAAACTTGCTGCCAGTTAACTATGGATGAAATGAAGCTGTTATAAACAGTTCCTGGGGGGGGGGGCACTGACTCTAAAAATCCAGTAAAATAGTAAAAAAAACCCCACATTTCCAAGCAGAGAGGCTCAATTTGTTTCTTGGAAACCTGTGAGGGGGCTGCTAGGAGGGGGGAGAGTGCCAATTTCCTACGGCACACCTGATGATTGCTCATGGCACACTAGTGTGCCACGGCACACTGTTGGGAAACACCGCTATAGAGCAGTGTTTTCATTCACTTAACCCAGTGTTTTTCAACCTTTTTTGAGCCGCGGCACATTTTTTACATTTACCAAATCCTGGGGCACACCACCAACCAAAATGACACAAAATGACACTCTAACACAGTAATACATATAGTAAATATGTTTTTAAATGTATTTATACACTCAGTGTGAAACCTGGGCCTGTTTTGATGAACACAACATATATAAGACTTCCTCTCACATACTTAAACATGGCTATCATGTCTTCTCTCAGCCTTCTCTTCTTCAGGCTAAACATGCCCAGCTCTTCAAGCCGCTCCTCAAAAGAGGCCACACAGATCTATGAAACGTATAGAGTCTATACGTTTCATAGATTTGTGTGGCCTCTTTCGCTGCCTCCCTCCGCAAAAACAGAGCACTGGGCAGAAATGATTGAGTCGGCATTTTCGCGCTGGCTTGGATTTCTCGCGAGAACAGCCAAAGCCGGAAGCTCCACGTTGGTGAACTGGGCAGTGAGCGAACCTGGGAGCATCGGGAGGCTGAAGCAGCCCTGAGCGGGAGATGGACCCCTGGTGAGTCGAGGCTCATGAAGGCTTCCTCAAGGCAGGCCTGGCCCTGGCATTCGGCGGAGCCCTTCCTTTGCCTCGGGGAGGATCTTTAGGGAGGGAAAGAGGGAGAAAGAGCTGCTAGGAGGGGGAAGAGTGTCAATTTCCCACGGCACACCTGATGATCGTTCCCGCGGCACACCGGTTGGGAAACACTGCTATAGAGGTCTCATTCCTGGGAGGTCTAAGTATCCCAAAGGTGCCCAATCCTTAATCTGATATTGGATGCTAAGCAGGGTCAGCCCTGGTTAGTATATGAATAGGAAACCATTAATGTGGTAAGCTGTAATTCATGGGGAACTAGCAAAAATATTCATTGCTGAAGAAAAATCTATGAAATTCATAAGTTGAACAGGTGACTTGAAGGTACCTATATACATGGAAGTTAGGCAGGGTCAGTTCTGGAGAGTAAAAGTATATTGTCTGAACGTATCTCCCTCTACATCCCACCTCACAACCTAAGATCTTCCGGGGAAGCTCTGCTCTCGCTCCTGCCAACATCGCAAATTCGACTGGTGGGGACGAGGGACAGGGCCTTCTTGGCAGTGGCCCCCCGCCTGTGGAACGCGCTTCCAACGGAGATACGATTGACCCCATACCTCCTGGTTTTCAGGAAGAAAGTAAAATCGTGGCTGTGGGACCAGGCTTTCGGTCAGCAGACATAAAGCACCACTTGTTTGAACTGGATTGGAAAGATGATTTACATGAGGGTACGGTTTTATTGGTAATGAAGGTTTTATACTGTTTAATTCAGTGTTTCCCAACCTTTTTTGAGCCGCGGCACACTTTTAACATTTGCAAAATCCTGGGGCACACCACCAACCAAAATGACACAAAATGACACTCTAACACAGTCATACATATAGTTAATATGTTTTTAAATGTATTTATACACTCAGTGTGAAACCTCAAACAATGTGTGGACTCAAAAAATGTTGGATCAGGACCAAACTTGGCACGAATACTCAATATGCCCAAATATGAACGCAGATGGAGTTCAGGGGAAATAGACCTTGACATTTGGGAGTTGTAGTTGCTGGGATTTATAGTCCCCCTACAATCAAAGAGCATTCTGAACCCCACCAATGATAGAACTGGGCCAAACATCCCACACAGAACCCCCAGGAGGCAAGAGGGGGTCTCTACTTGGGGAAAGGGAGGTGGGCCTTCCCAATGCATAGAGAGGGAGAGACCAAGTAGACAACGGGTGGGAAGGGGGCCTTTATCGAGGTAGGTTTCTTAGGGTTTTTATACTTCAACACACTAGACTCTCCCCCCTCTTCTCCTGGAGGTTCCAATTTCCCACGGCACACCTGATGATCGCTCACGGCACACTAGTGTGCCCCGGCACACCGGTTGAGAAACTCTGGTTTAATTAATGGCTTATGTATTTATGTATTTTATGCATTTTAATGGTTAATGCTTTTGTTATGGTTATTCTATCAATTGTTTATGTAACGGCATCGAATTGCTGCCTATGTAAGCTGTCCTTTCGGGGTAGAGAAGAGACGGGATATAAATTCCAGACATAAATAAATAAATGGCTATGATGCCCCATTGCCCAAGTTCCCGTGTGGCTTAAGCCCATTGTGCTGCTCGTCCCTTTCTTCCTTGGGGCATCCTTAAGCATCGGCCAAGAATGTTAGCATCCACTTCCTCCCTTGGTGCGCCTACGCCAAATCTCCTTTTCCGGTGACTTAATGGCAGCATGTGCCAGTTGCACACCATTGACACGGCATGCCTATGCCGAACACACCCTTTTTTTTGACACAGCAATTAATTACTCGACGCCTTCTGGCTGGTGGTTTGGAATGCGGCTGAATCAGCGGCACAAAAGGCGTGCCCATATATATATATATATATTGCCAAGGAGAAGCCCTCTGGCAAAAGCCACATCACTGTTTGGGTAGCATTTCAGGTCTAGCATGGTGTGTCTATTTCAGGCCTCGCCTTCTTCTTCATTGAACTAGAACTCAACACTTTAGGGTTGCGCTCAGACAGTTGTGTTGTTGTCCAGCTTCGGCACATAAAAGACATCTGATAAACGTCGGAGGCATTTAATGAAGTGGACTATGCACATGGTGGCATGTGCTAACCAGTTTCAAAGGGTTCCTTTATGCCAGTGTTTCTCAACCTGGGGGTCATGAGGGGGTTTCAGAGGGGTCGCCAAGGACCATCGGAAAACATATATTTCTGATGGTCTTGGGGACCCGTTTGGTAGAGAAGCCTGAAGATCTCTCTGCCTGTCCTTCTCTTAATTTTTGGAAACAGATAGCAAATCCTCCCACAAAACCCCTCCTCCGTTGTGATTGGCCGCCTTCTCAGTTTCTGAGACTCCAAGCAGGGGAGAGGAGAGCAGGCGTGCTCGGCGCATGGCAGAGTGGTGCACATGTGCAGGTGAGGGAGAGTGTGCAAGGCTAGAGGGGGCCCCCACCAGTGAGCCCCTTCAAGGCATAGGGGTTCTGTGTGGGAAGTTTGACCCAATTCTGTTGTTGGTGGGATTCAGAATGCTCTTTGATTGTAGGTGAACTATAAATCCCAGCAACTACAACTCCCAAATGTCAAAGTCTATTTTCCCCAAATTCCATCAGTGTTCACATTTGGGCATATTGACTATTTGTGCCAAGTCTGGTCCAGCTCTATCATTATTTGAGTCTACAGTGCTCTCTGGATGTAGGTGAACTACAACTCCAAAATACAAGGTCAATTAACTATATGTATTACTGACGGTGTATTACCCACCAAACCCTTCCAGTATTTTCTGTTGGTCGTGGGAGTTCTGTGTGCCAAGTTTGGTTCAATTCCGTCATTGGTGGAGTTCCGAATGCTCTTCGATTGTAGGTGAACTATAAATCCCAGCAACTACAACTCCCAAATGTCAAGGTCTTATTTCCCCAAACCCCATCACTGTCCACATTATAGCATATTGAGTATGTGTGCCAAGTCTGGGCCAGATCTATCATTGCTTTTGTCCACAGTACTCTCTGGATGTAGGTGAACTACAACTCCAAAACACAAGATCAATTAACTATATGTATTACTGACTGTGTATTACCCACCAAACCCTTCCAGTATTTTCTGTTGGTCATGGGAGTTCTGTGTGCCAAGTTTGGTTCAATTCAATCGTTGTTGGAGTTCCAAATGCTCTTCGATTGTAGGTGAACTATAAATCCCAGCAACTACAACTCCCAAATGTCAAAGTCTATTTCCCCCAAACTCCACCAGTGTTCACATTTGGGCATATTGAGTATTTGTGCCAAGTCTGGTCCAGATCTATCATTGTTTTTGTCCACAGTACTATCTGGATGTAGGTGAACTACAACTCCAAAACACAAGATCAATGCCCACCAAACCCTTCCAGTATTTTCTGTTGGTCATGGGAGTTCTGTGTGCCAAGTTTGGTTCAATTCCATCGTTGGTGGAGTTCCAAATGCTCTTCGATTGTACCTGAACTATAAATCCCAGCAACTACAACTCCTAAATGTTAAGGTCGATTTCCTCCAACCCCACCAGTATTGAAATGTGGGCATATTGGGTAATTGTGCCAAATGTGGTCCAGTGAATGAAAATACATCCTGCATATCAGATGTTTACATGACGATTCATAACAGTAGCAAAATTACAGTTATGAAGTAGCAACGAAAATGATGTTATGGTTGGGGGTCACCAGGCCCGGATTAACACTTTTTTGCGCCCTAGGCCACACTTTGGAATTACTCCCCCTTTAAGCCAACCTCCCGCCACCTCCAAGGTCCCCATTCCCACCGGCTGGAAAGCTCCGCTGTGCTCTGAAGGTCTCCTCAGGAGTCGGGAGGCTTGGGGAGAGCGCAGCGGGTGCAAACTTGCTCCAAAGGCGCGCACGAGAGAGAGAAAGCACGAGAGAGAGAGAGCATGCGCAAGAGAGAGCGAGAGAGCGCATGTGAGGGAGAGCGCGAGAGCGAGAGAGAGACCGCGAGAGAGAGACCGCGAGAGAGAGAGAGAGAGCGCAAGAGAGAGAGAGAGGACGCACGAGAGAGCATGCGCGAGAGTGTGAGAGGGAACGCGCGAGCGAGAGCATGCGCGCGCGCGTGCGAGAAAGCGAGAGAGAGAACGCGAGCACAAGAGAGAGAGAGCGCGCAAGAGAGAGCGAGAGCACACACGAGAGAGCGAGAGACGAAGGGGACGGAGCAGAGACTTTGCCGGGAGGAGCAAGGAGGGGCATGAGAAAGGGGGAAAGAGGGGCGCAGACCAGTTTTGGTTTTTTTGGTCCGTGGTCTGCCCCCCCCCCCCCCGGCTTGCGCCCCTAGGCCATGGCCTCGTTGGCCTTATGGGTAATCTGGGCATGGGGGGTCACCACAACATGAGGAACTGGATTGAGGGGTCGTGGCATTAGGAAGGCGGAGAAACACTGCTTTATGCCTTTTGATGCTTTGGTGGTGTAAACAGGGTTCTGGGGGGGGGGGGGGTAGTGAGAACTGGCATATATGTATGTATGGATGGGTGGATTGGTCCTGGTTCAAATGAGAAGTATTTTCTTAATCTAGTGCCTGAAACAAAGTGTGGTTCATTTCAACTGGGATGGCTATTATCCTCTGTTTCCTGTCTCCACAGTTAAGTTCAGGAATATATAATCTGGATACAGGGATTGTACTGTATTCAATTCACCATTAATTCAATGGTGACAGTTGCCAGGTGACGCCCTGAAAACCCAGGGCCAAAATATCAGAGCGAGAGATGCCTGCAGATGTCATAATGGATGGACCATGATGAGGGGTCATTAAGCATGGCCCCTCAAGCCACATAAAGGATGCCATTGAAATCAAAAGCAAGGTACCATTACGGCCACTTTGTCATAACATTTGTACTAGTTGGTCAATAGTTTTGTCTTTTTCTTGGCATGGGGGTGATTTATTTTCCGAAGTTACCTTTTCAACATTTACATTGCTGCTGCTGATGCCATTACTGGATATTTTTGCCTTCTTAATGTAACAGCGTTCCATGCAGTGACAAATGCGGAAAAAATGAAATGCAAAGGTACAGAATGGGGGACACGTGGCTCGAGAGGAGTACGTGCAAAAAAGATCTTGGAGTCCTCATGGACAACAAGTTAAACATGAGCCAACAATGTGATTTGGCGGCAAAAAAAGCCAATGGGATTTTGGCCTCTATAGTGTCTAGATCCAGGGAGGTCATGCTACCCATGCTCTATTCTGCCCTTGGTTAGACCACACCTGGAATCACACTGTGTCCAATTCTGGGCACCACAATTGAAGGGAGATGTTGACAAGCTGGAATGTGTCCAGAGGAGGGTGACTCAAATTATCAAGGGTCTGGAGAACAAGCCCTATGAGGAGCGGCTTAAAGAGCTGGGCATGTTTAGCCTGAAGAAGAGAATTCTGAGAGGAGACATGATGGGCGCCATGTATAAATATGTGAGAGGAAGTCATAGGGAGGAGGGAGCAAGCTTGTTTTTTGCTGCCCTGGAGATCAGGATGCAATGGAACAATGGCTTCAAACTACAAGAAAGGAGATTTCGTCTGAACATTAGGAAGAACCTCCTGACTGTGAGAGCTGTTCAGCAGTGGAACTCTTTGCCCCAGAGTGTGGTGGAAGCTCCTTCTTTGGAGGCTTTTAAACAGAGGCTGGATGGCCATTTGTCAGGGGTGCTTGAATGCAATTTTCCTGCTTCTTGGCAGAATGGGGTTGGACTGGATGGCCCACCAGGTCTCTTCCAACTCTAAGATTCTATGATTCTATGCCGGCCACATGACCTTGGAGGTGTCTACGGACAACACCAGCTCCTTGGCTTAGAAAGGGAGATGAGCACCAATCTGCAGAGTCGGACACGACTAGACTCAATCTCAAGGGGAAACCTTTACCTGACTTGAATTTCCCAAGGTCTTTATCCTTCTTTGTTAAGGAGTGCTAGTGCTTCACCAAAAATAAAAAAAATTCCCATGACTGCATAGCATTGAGCCACGGCAATTCAAATGGTGCCGAACTGCATCAGTTCTGCAGTGTCGATGCACTCGTGGTAACCCTAAACAGGAAAGTGCCACAATAACAGGCGATTTCCATTGACCACATGTCACCAGATAAGTGCCTTTTTTCCTGGTGGTGGCCAAAAGGTCAGGTTCCTAATACCTTAATGACTCAGTCTCAGAACAATTGGATGTCGTGTTCCCCAGGAGGGAGACACCTGGACTAAATCCTTAAGTCCTAAACGCAATGCAGCTCAAACCAATCTGGAATGTGGTTGAACCAATTAGAAGCCCTGACCAGAGGTGCAGCTCATCCATTTAGTGGCTATGTAGGCAAGCAATTACCACGCAAGTCCAAACGAAGGGGGAGGTGGAGGGAGGAAACGTTTCCCCGTGGTTGCTAAATGTTTCAGGGGAGGAAGTTAAACACAGAACATAAAAGAGGAAATTTCTGCTTTGAGTCTTGTCAAGAGAAGAAAAGGGGATGATTTATGAGGGTTGAATGAAAAGTAATGCCTCCGCCTTCGTAACTTGGGTTTGGACGGGAATATTTTAATAAATCAAACTCATAAACAATCCTTAGAATGCGCTCTTTCACGACCACTATTCACTTTCCCACAAAATCACCAAACAATTGGATACATTTCTGCCAACGATGAACAAGTTTTCTGAAGCCGTCACGGAAGAAGTCGGCACTCTGTTTCCGCAACCAGCGTCTCACAGTTCTCTCAACGTCTTCATCAGAAGTCTAATGAGGTCCCCGCAGATTTTCTTTCATTATCAGGAACAGATGGAAGCCAGGCGGTGCTAAATCTGGACTGAATGGAGGATACTGTACGGTGGTGAGATCCAGTCTCTGAAGTTCTGCTGTGTACCCATCGTGCACAGATCTTCCGATAGCCAGGCAAAGCAATAATGTGACCCACACGTTCTTGTGAAATGCCGATTATGCTTGAAATTTCTCTCTGAGTGATACGCTGATCGTCCTGGATCAATCTGTCACCCTTTTGCTTGTGATTGCTGTCACAGGATATCCAACTCTTTGTTTGTCACGCAAGTCAGATGTTCCCAACTCAACATCTTTAAACTTACTCGCCCAACGACGCACAGGACTCACATCAACACAATCACCATAAACAGCTTGCATTCTCTGATGAATCTCCTTTGGGGCGATTGACACCTTCTGCTGTCAATAATTCAATGACTGCACGTTGCTTAAGACTCATTGGCCGGTTCCACTGTCCAACACAACCATTCAATGCTAAGGCTTCCCACCAAAATGGAACTGGTTCCATGCCAGTACCTGCCCCGTACCAGTACTGCCATCGGTTGTAGAGTTATGAAGGTGGAGGCATTACCAACACAACCATTCAATGCTAAGGCTTCCCACCAAAATGGAACTGTAGTGAGAGTCTACTGAACATGCCAGTACCTGCCGCAGACCAGTACTGCCATCTGTTGAGGAGTTATGAAGGTGTAGGCATTACTTTTCATTCAACCCTCGTATCTTAGTCCAAAACACCTGGAGATCCCAAGTTTGCCCATGCCTGGTCTACACTGACCATCATATAATGTAATTGGAACCTGAATTATATGGCAGTGTAGACATGGCCAAAATCTCTGTCGTCTCCATCTCGGTCATGTCAGAAAAGAGACACTCCTGAAAGTTTTTTCTCCTTTTCTTTGGCTTTTCTTCGCGAACGAAGATTATTAGGAAGGACTCATCCCACGCTTTCTACAAGCGCTTTGATGACTAAGAAGGCCAATCCAAGATAGGCAAGTCCGGTTGCAGAAAGCACAGCAGAAAGTCTCCTTGGGTGATGTTGTTTCCAAGTTGGGATTCTTTCTGTGTTGTCGTTTCTCTTTGAGACCCGTTCGGCGTGTCTTCTCGAAAGGGGCCGCAGCATTGTGGATAGTGCGTCTCCATGCCTCTCGATATGAGGCCAGGGTGGACCATTGTTGGTGATCAATCTGGCCGAGCCTGAGATGCTGTTTTAGGGAGTCCTTGTATCTCTTCTTTGGGGCGCCTCTCTTGTGCTGACCCGTGGCGAGTTCACCATAGAGTGGTATCTTTGGGAGACGGTAGTCCTCTATCCTAGAGACGTGCCCTGCCCAGCGCAACTGTGTTCTCAATAGCATGGCCTCAATGCTGGTGATCCCTGCTTGCTCAAGGACAGCAACATTTTATGATTTAAAGTTATAAACCATTTCAATGAGAAAGAAACCTAACCTAGCAGTTTGGAAACATGCAAATGTGATTAGATCAATAGCTACGGCTTCAGTGGGAAGGTACTTACAGTATATGAGTCTACACTGCCAGACAATCTGGGATACACAGATAATCTGGGATACAGAGCAGTGCAGGTTCAGCCTTGGTCCAAATGAGAGACCTGTTTCCAATCGAACTCAAACACCCTGACCCTTTCAGAGGAATTTCAAACGAACCAACAACCCGTGGTCAGGTGCATCGCTCAGCATATGTTTCAAGGCCCTGATAAACCTCCTTGTGACCTCAAGCCACGTCTATGGAAACGGCTAAGGAGGCTTGCAAACAGAACAGCTGTGTTGGTTGACAAGGGAGGCGCCTGTGCTGCAAGGACCCTCCCCTTGAGCTATCACTCCAAGGACAGGAAACCCAGCAGCAGCAGGGACGGCAAAGATACCAGCTGGCAAGGAGATCACCACCCACAGTGGGCTTCAACCCAGTGCTGTGGCAGAACCCACCAGGAAGGTCTCTGCCTTCCTCTGCCAGTGAAGAGAATCACAGGGTTGGAAGACCCTTCATATTCTCATCTCCAAGCTCAATATATCCAATTCTTGAAGGCTATCTTCAGACGAAGCTCAGTTTTCAGACCTTGGGCCCTTTTGGTGACCCTTCTCTGAACACTGCCCTGGAGACTAGGACGCAATGGAACAATGGCTTCAAACGACAGAAAAGAAAGGAAATACCGCCTCAACATGAGGAAGAACTTCCTAACACACACACACAAAAGAGAGAGAGAGAGAGAGATGTTCAGCAGTGGAACTCTCTGCCCTGAAGTGTGGTAAAGGCTTTTATGCAGAGGCTGGATGGCCATCTGTTGGGGGTGCTTTGAATGCAATTTTCCTGTTTCTTGGCAGAAAAGGGTTGGACTGGATGACCCACAAGGTCTCTTCCAACTGGTACCAGGACTATGACGCAGCTGGCTGGGTGTCAGCTGCATTAAGATCACTACTGACCAAAAGGTCATGAGTTCCAAGCCAGCCAGGGTCGGAGTGAGCTTCCGACCAATAGTGTAGTTTGTTGTCGACCTTTGCAAAACGAAAGACAGTTGCATCTGTCAAGTAGGAAATTTAGGTACTGCTTATGTGTGGGGAGGCCAATTTTACTAATTTACCAGGCCATTAAAAAAATCTCCAGCAAGCATGCGGGAAATGCGGAAGTACTTCATCAGTGTTGCAGATGGGTGGTGAAGCAACAGCTCCCCCGGTGGCCAGAAAATTTAGAATGTTAAATTGCCTCTGACTGTTTGTCTATATGTGCTGTGTGTCTATGGCAGTGTTTCCCAACCAGTGTGCCGTGAGCGATCATCAGGTGTGCCGTGGGAAATTGGAACCTCCAATACCCTTTCTTCCCCCTCCTGCCGAACACTTTTTCTTCTCCATTCTCTTCTCTATTTTTCCCAAACTCCATCTGTGTTCATGTTTGGGCATATTGAGTATTCATGCCAAGTTTGGACCTGATCCAACATTGTTTCAGTCCACAGTGCTCTCTGGATATAGGTGAACTACAACTCCAAAACCCAAGGTCAATGCCCACCAAACCCTTATAGTATTTTCTCTTGGTTATGGGAGTTCTGTGTGGGAAGTTTGTGTCTTTCTGCCATTCCTGCCGGGATATATATGTTGTGTCCATCGAAACAGGTCCAGGTTTCACATTGAGTGTATAAATACATTTAAAAACATATTAACTATATGTATTACTGTGTTAGAGTGTCATTTTGTGTCATTTTGGTTGGTGGTGTGCCCCAGGATTTTGTAAATGTAAAAAATGTGCCGCGGTTCAAAAAAGGTTGAAAAACACTGGTCTATGGCAGGGCTGTCCAACTGCCGGCCCTGCAGGTGTTTTGGACTTCAAATCCCAGAAATCCTAACAGCTGGTAAACTGGCTAGGATGTCTGGGAGTTGAAGTCCAAAATACCTGCAGGGCCGGCAGTTGGACAGCCCTGGTCTATGGCATTGAATGCCATCCGCCCTGAGTCCCCTGCGGGTGGAGAAGGGCGGAATATAAATACTGTAAATAAATAAATAAATCTCCTGCCTTGTCTATCATCTCCTTCTTGAATTGCTTTGCCCAGAACTGGACACAAGGTTGTTATTCCATGGCAAGATGTATGACCAAAGCAGAAGAGAACGGGGCTAGGACTCTCCTGAGCTAGAACAGGCATGGGCCAACTTCGTCCTTCCTCCAGGTGTTTTGGACTTCAGCTCCCACAATTCCTAACAGCCGGTTAGGAATGACAGTTGTGAAGTATCAACAAAAATAATGTTATGGTTGGGGCTCAGCACATCATGTGGAACTGTATGAAGGGGTCGCGGCATTCGAAGGTTGAGAACCACTGCTTTACAGCTCCGGTGCACCTTTACAGTCAACTTCCTATAGTCATTCTAGAGGACTTAAGAGATTGCTAGAGAGAACCTTTGTTTCCTCTCATCTGATTCTATGGCCAGCTCCCAGTGGAAGTTGACCATTAGAGTCATCCAGAAATCCTCCAGCAACTGTGGACACTTGCTTGAGTGAACCAGAAAACCCATATACTCTTCATGAATGCATCATTTATGACGTCAACCGAACTGAAGCTGATTTCCTAAGTCGCCCATTTCCTTTTTTGCTCAGAGACATAATTCAATAATTATTTTCTATAAGAATACAAACAGAAAACATAATGCTTTATTAACAGCTTTGAAAGCCTCCCAAGCCGGGCTTTAACGAACCAAGTCAACAAAACCCAAACACAAGAGCCAATCCCACATTACACTGGCTTCCAATTCATTTCCATGGGATTGTTCCCCGACTCAAAGAATGCTGGGAACTGTAGTCTGCACAGGTGTTAAGGAAATCGGACACTCATAGTAGGTGCTTGGCAGCCCTGCTGTTCCCAGAAAGGCATCTCAGGAGAGAGGGAAGAAGAGGGCGGTTTGCACTAGGGCAACAGGACATTGACAGCCCTGCACTAGGGCAACAGGACATGAGCAGCAAGAGTGAAACCAACTCAGTTGTGTAACCAAGTCATAGAGGAGGAGGAGGTGGGTAACAGCTAGAGTTTCCTCATCTTCTCTTACGTTGTTGGCAGGGCCCTCTAGGTTTGCTCTGGTCCCCTAAATAGCAGGTGTTTCCAAACAGTCTTGGCTGCCATGCAAACAAAGGGTGGTCCGCTCCCTTTCCTTCCCATCTTCCCCTTTTCGCCGACAGAAAGGGAGACGAACCCACCGCCGTGCAGAGCAGTTTCCAATGCCGTTCCTCAAGAGGAAGAGGACGCTTCCCACTGGCGGAAAATCCGGAAGACCTTGCAGGATTTCGCTGAGAGATTCTGCAGCAGGGAAAGAGGAGAGGCACGCCTTCAGGCAGAGCTTCCCAAGCTTTTCATGTGAGGGACACGCTTTTTAGGCATGCACCCAGTCATGACACCAACCCCTTATAATAATAACAACAACAACTTTATTTATACCCCGCCACAATCTCCCCAAAGGGACTCAGGGCGGCTTACATGAGGCCAAGCCCACAACACATAATAATAGCATCACATCAGTAAAAGGACAAAACAGCAAACAATAAGGCAATACAATTAATATAACTCACATATAAGCAAAACACAGAGAAGTTAAAAACCTTATGGCCGGGCCAAATGTAGTATATTAAAATATTTAAAAGTAAACACTGGGTCCGAATAGAAGTATCTGAATAGGAGAGTTTTAAGGATAATGTGGGGAGATCAACCCAACGGATAATTAAAGTACTTCTGGGGGCATTCTGCATAGAATTGGTCAGAGCAGGACATTGTTTACTTTATTCCAGGAAGCCATAAGAGTGTCTCTGTCTCTCTCTCTCTCTCTCTCTCTCTCTCTCTCTCTCTCTATATAATCTATATATATAATATAAATGTAATGCTCGTTTGTGGGATTAACATAACTCAAAAACCACTGGACGAATTGATACCAAATTGACACAATACTATCACCCCAATGGGTCACCTTAACTCATAAAACCACTGAAAAACACCATAGAAGGGACTTATAAAGCCAAAAAAAGAGCAAAAAGACGCTGCAGCACACACGCAAAAACGATTCCCCGGCAAACAAAACACACAATAGCATATCCAAACTCTCTTCTGGACTACAGCTCCCAGCGTCCCCTAGACCAGGCCCTGTAGGAGAGGAGGATGATACAAATGCACTGCTTCCAAGCTGCAAGCGTCCTCCTTCTTGGATTCCTTTCAGAGCAACCCAATCCTTGCATATTTCCAATTTCCTATTCGTGGACTGCAACTCCCAGCAATCCTCCAAATACATACTGTAGATTAGAAAGAGATAGGTAGGTAGGTAAATAGACAGATTGATCAGGAAGACTGCTGGGAGTTGCAGTCCAAGAATAGTTAGAGAAGGAAGAAAGGGGAGAAAGAGGAAGGGAAAGAAAAGGGGGGGGGAAGGAAGAGGAAGGAAGGAGAGAAAGAAAGGAGGAGAGAAAGAGGAAGGGAAGGTTGGCCACAGCAATGCATGGCGGCTATAGCTAGTTAATATACTATACTATATTATAAAGGCCCCGTAGTGGCACAGCAGGTTAAACTGCTGAGCTGCTGAACTTCCTGACGGAAAGGTTGGCAGTTTGAATCTGGGGAGCGGGATGAGCTTCAGCTAACAAGTGTTTTCCTGCCAGATTCAAACCTGCAACCTGTCAGTCTTCAGTCCTGTCGGCCCAAGGGTTTAACTTTAACCCATTGCGCCATTTGCAGGAGCTGCTGGTAATGCATAATGCTGGCGGACTGGGGTGAATGGACTGGTGTAGAATGTATAGTCAGAGGGCCATTGCAACAAAACTACGCATCCCAGAACTGGTAAGCCCTACCAAAGTTGCACTTCTTCAACTCTTACATCATACTGGACGATGTAGGATCTGTAGCCAAAGGTGACAAAGGGCAGCCCTCAAACCAGTGCTGCATTACAACTCTCAGTCAGTACTGAGCAATTCTGGGAGCTACAGTCTTGTCTCGAGGGCCAAGTTTTGCCCATTGCACTCTATGGAGAAGATACCATGTCCCAATCCTGAGACCCCACCCACCCCATAAGTGGAAAGGCTCACCTCGGACTCTGCATCTGCCAGCCCCTCTGACTGCTTGGTCGCTAGGAGCGCCTTGAGCACCGCTTGCCATCCGAGGGCGGCCTTCTCTTCTTCGACCTGGTTCCCAGGCTCCGCTTCGAGGTCAGGCTTCTCATTCACCACATTGACCCACGGGCACCAGTCGCGGTGCTGAGAGGTGGGGTCAAAGACGCTCCGGGCGCATGAATCCTGGAGAGGGAAAGCAGTTTCAGTGGGAGAGAGAGGCTGCCCAGGGCCACGGAGGGGAAAGATGCAGGAGACAGACTCCCACCGTCAGCATCCCATGACGTTTGCGCTACGAAGCTTCTTCATGGTCTCACAATCTATTCCGTACCCATTTTGCCACATGCTGTCTTGTCATTACGTCCTCTCCGTAAACTGAAGCGATTTCGTGATGAATCGCAGTGGCATTCATACCCTTAGCATTTAGGTAGCGCATTACAGTGCAAACTTTGCACTTGGAGGGAAATGGAAGGAGGATGCTCATCTCTAACCTTCACTGCAACTCCAGTCGATGAGCTACTGACGACTGGCACTGCGCGCTCGCTTCTGCTGGTCTCCTGCTACACGGCAGTGATACCAACTTCCCCTGAGAAAACTCCCCATGAGTGCTACATGCCTTGTAACCTTACTTTCCAGAGAACCCTCGTACAGCGCAAACTTCACACTTGGAGGAAAACGGAATGAGGATACTCTTCTCTAACCTTCATCACAACGCCAGTCGATGAGCTACTGACGACTGGCACTGCTTGTTTGCTTCCGCTGGCTTCCTACTACGTGGCAGTAATACCAACTTCCCCTGAGAAAATTCCCCAAGAGAGGTATGTGCCTTGTAACCTTACTTTCCAGATAACCTCGTATATATGTGTGTGTATGTGTATATATGTTTGTATACAGTATGTATAATACCAAATAGTAAAATAACCCCTTTTCCTGCACAAGGGCTCTGCTAACATGTGTCCATGATGCTAAGCAGGCCTCCCACGCCCGTCTGCCTGCCGCCCACCCGCTCAGCCATCTCACCGTGCTGCTGGAGGAGTAGAGCCGGGCCCGCTTGGCCTTCCGGAGGGGGCTGGAGGGGACGTCCGCCCCAAGGCCGCTGGTGTCTCCTTGGCCCATGCTGCGAGTGACGGGGCGGCTGCGAGGGCTGGGGACGGGGCTGGCCACCTCCGTGTCCCCGCGTTCGCCGGAGCTCGTGCTGTCCCAGCTGCGCATTCGGCTGACCACGGGGGACGGGCTCTTCTCCTGCTGAGCAAAGGTTGAGAGAGAGGAGGGACCACCATTCACAAAAGGAGATGGACAAGCTAGAGCTGGCATGGGCCAACTTCAGCCCTCCCTCCAGGTGTTTGGGACTGAGTGCCCCCCCCCCCCGGGGGGGTTGAGAAGGGCAGGGTAAAAATGCTGTAAACAAATAAAATAAATAATATATGATGAGGCAAGGCCGGAGCCTTACCTGCTCTGATCCCGGAGGGAGAGTTGTGTCACGGCTTCGGGTCATCATGCGCCGGGGAGAGGTGGGCACTGGGGGGCTGGCCTTGTCGGAGGAGGTGGGACGCCCATCGGGAGCAGCAAGGCCTGGGGAGGTCTCTGTCTCCGATGGGGCGGATTCAATTTGATGGAAGCCCCACAGGCCTGCCCTCCTCATGCAGCGGCAGCAGGAGATCAAGGGGAGCTGGACGGACCCTGAAGATGGGCTGAGTGGGGAAAGCAAGGCAACAAACCCTCAGCTCTCAACCTAACAAAGAAGTCAGACTCTGGGCAACACAATACAAGGTATTAGTAACTTAATGGCAGCTTCCTAATGCCTTGAAAGATCTCAAAAGCTACTTCAAAGACAACCACCTGAAGCCTAACCCTGCCAAGACACAAATGTGTGCCTTCCAGCTTCTGGTCACCAGGGGGAGCTGTCGCATGCCTTCATTCTTTTTTGTATGTATTTCCAGGAGTTTTTATGGCCTCGTAAATCAGTTATATTTAGCCTCCCCACACAAGTGGTACCTAAATTTCCTATTTGACAGATGCAACTGTCTTTCGGGTTGCAAGGGTCGACAATGAGTTACACAATTGGTTGAGAGCTCACCCCGACCCAGGCAGGCCTCGAACTCATGACCTTCTAGTCAGTAGAGATCTTATGCAGCTGACACCCAGCCAGCTGCGCCACATTCCCAGTGATAATCTAGTCGGTCCTCAAGTTTTGCAGGAGTTTGGGCCATGAAAATGGGAAAAATGTAAGTACAGGCCTGCTTTTTTTTTACTCTAAGAACACATTTCTAGGCCTTCCGTGTTCCTCCATAGCAATTCTATATGGAAGTTGACCAGATAACTGCCCTAAGAACTGCCCTGAGAACTGACCAGAGAACCTAAAAACACCAGAAGATAACTGTTTTCCCCCAGTTACATGTAGACTAGCACTGGCAGGGGGAAATATAGCAATTGGTAAATGACCAGATTCACGAATGCCTAATCTGCAAATATGGAGGAACAGCTGTTCTTATTTACCAGTGTTTGGATCTTAATGACATTGCTGTTGGTGCCTTTTTGGTGAAAGGACATGAGCAGGAAAGATACCAGGATTGTGGCGCAGCTGGCTGGGTGTCAGCTGCATTAAAGATCACTACTGACCGAAAGGTCATGAGTTCAAAGCCACCCCAGGTCGGAGTGAGCTTCTGGCCAATTGTGTAGCTTGTTGTCGACCTTTGCAACCCGAAAGACAGTTGCATCTGTCATGTAGGAAATTTAGGTACCCCTTTGTGGGGAGGCTAATTTAACTGATTTATAAGGTCATAAAAATCTCCGGGAAGTATGCAAAGAATGAGGAAGCGACAGCTCCCCTGGTGGCCAGAAGCTAGAATGTTAAATAGCCTCTGAGTGTCTGTCTATATATGTTGTGTGTGTCAGGACTGGGAGACCTGAGCTTAGGAGAAGTTCAGGCTCCCAACCTGCCATGAGATTGCACCGACCTTTGCCCCAGTTCTTTGGTGACCTTGGCTCCAGCTGCACAGAGATTGTGCTGAGTTAAGTGGGAGTGACGTAACTTCCAGATGTGTGTGAGGCTCCGGAGGGAAGTAACTCCTTCGAGCCTGGACATTGGACAATTGGACTCATAATGCTGGCTCATGGACCCATGAGGTCACATCCCTTTGGACTATGGGATATGCTGAATCACCCGGATATGGTGCAACCCTGCTTGGACATTGCATGGGCAATAGGGAGGGGCTCAGGGTATATAAGGTGTGTTTGGGTGGTGGGACGGTGCTTTTGCTTCACATGTGTCGTACCTACAATAAAATCGTGTTGGACCGTGCTTCAATCTACGCGTGATCCTTACCGAGTGTTGGAGAGTCGTTACAGTGTGTCTATGGCACTGAATGTTTGCCATGTATATGTAACTGTAACCCGCCCCGAGTCCCCTCGGAGTTGGTTGAGGTAGGCAGGATTTCCCTGGGTACTGGTTGTGGGGGGTCGGGAGCAGGTCAGGGTTTTGCCCTCCCTTCTGCTCGAGATCCCCGTGTACAACTTGTGGGCCACTGTGTGATACAGAATGCTGGACTAGATGGGCTGAGGTCCGATTCAGCATGGCTCTTCTTATGTTCTTATGTTCTTATGAGAAGGGCGGAATATAAATACTGTAAATAAATAAATACATTAGAGGTCATCATAGTTAAAAGCCACTGTGGTCCACGCTCTGGTTACATCCCATATAGACTACTGCAATGCTCTCTACGTGGGGTTGCCTATGAAGACTGCCCGGAAGCTGCAATTAGTCCAGTGCTCAGCAGCCAGACTACTCACGGGAGCAGGGTACAGGGAGTGCACAACTCCCTTGTTGCGCCAGCTCCACTGGCTGCCAATTAGCTTCTGAGTACAATTCAAAGTGCTCGTGTTGACCTACAAAACCCTGTTCGGTTCCAGCCCCATTTACCTGTCCAAACGTATTCTCCCCTATGAACCGTCAAGAGCGTTAAGATCGTCTGAAGAGGCCCTGCTCTCGGTCTCGCCACCTTCGCAGGCGTGTCTGGTGGGGATGAGGGACAGGGCCTTTTCTATGGTGGCCCCTCGGCTGTGGAATTCCCTCCCAAATGAAATGAGATCCGCCCCCTCCCTCCTGACTTTTAGGAAGCGGGTGAAAACATGGCTGTGCAATGAGGCCTTCGCAGAATGAAGGAGGAGATTGCAAATTGATTGAAGTCGCTGACCACTAGATACGGACCAAATATACGGATTTAGTTGGACTTGATTTTACTTTGGCGAATGGCTTTTTAAATGTATTTATTGTAAATTTATGATGTTTTAGATTTTAAATGTTAGCATTGAATACTTGAGTCCCTCTTCGGAGGTGAGAAGTTTTAAATAAATAACAAATAAATAAAAAGGACAACTGTGGCCCAGCTGGGATGCAGAGTATGGATCCATCTACACGGACTACTTGATGCAGTTTTAAGCTGGCTTCAGTCTGTGGTGGCAAGACAACAAACTCCCACAAAAGCACATGAAAGGAAGAAAGCCCTTAATGCACACCTGTGGTTTGCGCCATCAGCATCTGGGCATCAAACTGATTCCATAATTTCCTATATAATAATCACAGCAAAACTGTTTTCTTTCGTATCAGTTTGAAACTGCATCAAATGGTCAGTGCAGATGTGCCCTATAAGATTAGTCAAGTCAGGGGCAGTCTGTGAATGGGCTGGACTTCTGTCCACTTCCCACTTTTGCCAATGTACCTGCTTGTCCAGCCGCACAGGGCCAAGATGCAAGCCGTGATGTGGATCTGGAGGAGGTCCGAAGGCCTTCGCGAGGGCGTTTTCTCCCCGTCTGCCTTGCAGTCCGCTTCCTCCTCGACCAGCTGCAGCAAGTGGCTGATCTTCTCTTCTGTCAAAGACTGGAAAACCAGCCCAGAAGTAACAACACGCAATTAATTGGGACCAGGCACGGGCCAACTCCGGCCCTCCCTCCAGGTGTTTTGGACTTCGGCTTGTCCATGCCAGGTGTAGAGGAACCACAGAGGACAGGAAAACATGCCATGCTTTTGAGGTCTTCTGGCTTCAAGGAGGGCAGCTGAAGCTCCAGGCGGCACAAGCCTTGGAAACGCTCCAGGAAGTCGCTGCGGAGGGTGAGGGGCTCGTCCACCAGCAAGACCGAAAAGTGATCTAATGAAGGAGACATGGAGCAGAACGAGGCATCAACGGGCGTATCTCTTCACAAGCGATGGTGCAAATGCAGCAAACCCTGTATTTCATTCTGGTGAACATTATTATGAAGGTGACCACATTTTGGAGCCATGCGAGAACACCTTCTCTTGGCTACTTCTCATTGCTTTCTTTCAAGTCTATAGACATCGCATACCGAGAATTACAGAAACACAAGAGTAGGAAGAGACAACCAGGGCTGTCCAGTAGGCCTGGGCAATCATGGTTCTAAATCACTGGTTCTCAAAGCAAGCGGTACCACCCCCTAGTGGGCGGTGAGGCAATCCGAGGGGGCGGTAGGAGGCTCAGGGGAATTTGGGGGGTGGTGAACCCTTTTAAGAGGGCGGTGAACCATTGGGGGTTCTGTGTTCCAAGTTTGGCTCAATTCCATTGTTGTTGGAGTTCAACAATGTAGGTGAACTATAAATCCCAGCAACCACAACTCCCAAATGAGAAGGGCTATTTTCTCAAAACTCCACCAGTGTTCAAATTTGGGCATATTGAGTAATTGTGACAAATTTCATCCAAATCCATAGTTGTTTGGGTTCATAATGCTCTCCAAATGTAGGTGAACTACATGTCCCCTAAATCACTGCCAATTCCTCCCAAACCCCTCCAATATTTTCAGTTGGTCATGTGGGTTCCCTGTGCCAAGTTTGGTCCAGTTCTGTAATTTGGGGGGGGGGGGTCTCAGTGGTCTGTGGAAGTCAGAGCTGAATCGATTGAAGGTACTGCAAATCCCATCATCCATTGTCCATACTCCCCCAAACATATTGTTTTGTGTTTAATCACTATGCTTTAATTATGTTCAATGTGTAACAATAAAAATACATCCTGCATATTAGATATTTGCATTAGAATTTTTAGGAGTAGCAAAATTATTTATGAAGTAGCAACGAAAATATGGTTGGGGGTCGCCACGACATGAGGAACCTTATTTAGGGCTCACAGCATTAGAACGGTTGAGAACCACTGCATGAATACATATATCTTTCTGTTTAATTGCTATTACATTTAAAAAATAATAATTTCTAGGGGGGGAGTGAGTAATTTTTTTCTGGAAAGGGGGCGGTAGGCCAAAAAGGTTTGGGAGCCACTGTTCTAAATGGTTCTGAAGTACTTACAAAACTAAAGTTCTGGTGGTGAAAACTAGGTGGCGCTGGTGCTTTGCTTCTACAGTGTTGCTAAAGTTCTGATGGTGAACACTAGGTGGCGCTCGTGCTTTGCTTCTACAGTGTTGCTAAAGTTCTGATGGTGAACACTAGGTGGCGCTGGTGCTTTGCTTCTACAGTGTTGCTAAAGTTCTGATGGTGAACACTAGGTGGCGCTGGTGCTTTGCTTCTACAGTGTTGCTAAAGTTGTGCTGGTGAACACTAGGTGGCGCTGGTGCTTTGCTTTTACAGTGTGGCTAAAGTTCTGGTGGTGAACACTAGGTGGCGCTGGTGCGTTGCTTCTACAATGTTGCTAAAGTTCAGGTGGTGAAAACTAGGGGGCGCTGGTGCTTGGCTTCTACAGTGTTGCTAAAGTTCTGGTGGTGAACACTAGGTGGCGCTGGTGCTTTGCTTCTACAGTGTTGCTAAAGTTCTGGTGGTGAACACTAGGTGGCGCTGGTGCTTTGCTTCTACAGTGTTGCTAAAGTTCTCGTGGTGAACACTAGGTGGCGCTGGTGCTTTGCTTCTACAGTGTTGCTAAAGTTCTGGTGGTGAACACTAGGTGGCGCTGGTGCTTTGCTTCTACAGTGTTGCTAAAGTTCTGGTGGTGAACACTAGGTGGCGCTGGTGCTTTGCTTCTACAGTGTTGCTAAAGTTCTGGTGGTGAACACTAGGTGGCGCTGGTGCTTTGCTTCTACAGTGTTGCTAAAGTTCTCGTGGTGAACACTAGGTGGCGCTGGTGCTTTGCTTCTACAGTGTAGCTAAAGTTCTGGTGGTGAACACTAGGTGGCGCTGGTGCTTTGCTTCTACAGTGTTGCTAAAGTTCTGGTGGTGAACACTAGGTGGCGCTGGTGCTTTGCTTCTACAGTGTTGCTAAAGTTCTGGTGGTGAACACTAGGTGGCGCTGGTGCTTTGCTTCTGCAGTGTTGCTAAAGTTCTGGTGGTGAACATTTCAGAACTCTAACAAAACTTTCAAAACTTCATTATTTTTCATTATTGGCAATTTTTAAGACTGAACCAATTAGGAACTGCCATTTATAACGACATTTTGTTAAGAGTTCTGAAATGTTCACCACCAGAACTTTAGCAACACTGTAGAAGCAAAGCACCAGTGCCACCTAGTTTTCACCACCAGAACTTTACTTTTCACCACCAGAACTTTACTTTAGAACCATTTAGAACAGGGGTGGGCAATTACCAGCCCTCTAGGTGTTTTGGACTTCAACTCCCAGAAATCCTAGCCAGTTTACCAGCTGTTAGGATTTCTGGGAGTTGAAGTCCAAAACACCTGGAGGGCCGGTAATTGCCAGCCCCTGATTTAGAACCATGATTGCCCAGGCCTACTGTCCAGCCCAACCCTATTCGGCCAGGCAGGAAAACACAATGAAAGCACTCTAAAGGTGATTCCACCATATTCAAAGGGAGTGTATTCCCCTGTGTGATAGCTATCATATATTTTTCCTAAACCCACAACTCTTGCAGGAGCCCCAGGTTTTGTAGGAATGCAAGAACGTGCCCTAGTCTTTTCTGACAGCATAGTACAGGTTGAGTATCCCTTACTTGGAATTTCGAAAAACTCCAAAATTGTCCACATGGACAGCTGAGATTGCAATACTGTTGTTAACTTCCAATGCCAACATCTGGACTAAGCAAAGTGCTGCCTTTGGTCCACTTCAGTCCAAACCCGGGGGGGGGGGTCATTTCACATACCTGGGCAGGGATTATCTGGCCAAAAGCAGAACTTTTCATGTGCCGTTGTTAAAGCTTTCCTCAACTCCAAACACCTCTCTTTGTCTGGAAGAGAAAACGCACCTCGTGAACAATGGCAGCTTTCAAGATGGAGAACAACTCGGAGAAGCAGGTTTGTATATTTGACATGACTCAGAAGTTTACTGCTACTGATGCCAGGTATTTATTTACAGTATTTATATTCCGCCCTTCTTCTCACCCCGCAGGGGACTCAGGGCGGATTACAATGTACACATACATGGCAAACATTCAATGCCATAGACCAGGGGTGCCCACACTTTTTCATCATGCGAGCTACTATATGAACAACCAAGTTGAAAAGATCACCTGTATGTGAGTGTGTGCGCGCATGCGCGCGCGCTCCTACTGCAGCCTTCCGTCCGCGTGGGGCTTCTTTCTTGCCTGCCCACGAACTCGCCGCCGCGCGCACCTGGGAAAGGGGAGCGCCCTTCCTTCCTTTCGAGGGTGTCACTCCGAAAGGACGCCCAAGTGGATGGCTGGCAGGAAGGAGGACCTCTCCCACTGGTGGCAGTCCATGCCCACGGGGGGGGGGGGGGAGAGGGTGGGTCTTCCTAGCCGGCTCTGAAGAGCCACCCTCTCTCGCTCTCTCTCTCTCTCTCTCTCTCTCTCTCGCCCGTGGGTCCTCGCTGCCGTTCTCCTTCTAGGGCAAGGGAGGGCGAGGCGGAGAAAGGCGGTGAGGGCACAAGCAGCAGCAGCAAGTGGAGTCTCCATCCCCGCAGCCCCCCTCGGGTTCAGCCCCAGAAACACGGTGGAGCCCTCCCTCCTCGCCCCAACCAAGGAAAGAAAGCAGCCCCACACAGCTCGCTCGCCCAGGTCTCGGCTTGGAATGGGAGTCCCGAGGGCAGCAGCAGGGTTTGCGGCGGGGCTTGCTTGGCTTTGCCCCACTTTGCCCGGCCTTCTTCAAGGTCTTTCTTTCTCTCCCTCTCCTCCTTCCAGCGCCCGCCTGCCTGCCTGCCAAAAGGATCTGAAAAAGTTCTCCGGATTTCTTTCTTCTCTCCTTGGCTCTCTCTCTCTCTCACACACACACACACACATTCCCTCCATCCCTCCCACAGCCTCACATCCTATCCGTGCGCGTGCCTTTGCCTTGCTCCCCCCCCCCCTGCAGCAACCAATGGGTGGTCATGTCACCACACCGTGCATGGCAAGACGAGCGCCAGGGCCCGCCCACTAAAGCCTCATTTAGGCAAAAGAAGCCCCGCGAAGGCGGCGGCGGGAGCGCACATGCGCACACATGGCAGGAGCGCGCCATCCAGCTGGTGAGGCCCAAAGATCACCTGGAAGAGGGCCGAAGATCACCTAGGTGCTCCCGATCACCATAATGAGCACCCCTGCCATAGACACACAACACATGTAGACAGATAGTCAGAGGCTATTTAACATTCCAACTTCTGGCTACCAGGGGAGCTGTCGCTTCACCGTCCATCTGCGACATTCTCCGCATGCTTTTTGCTGGAGATTTTTTTATGGCCTCGGTAAATTTTGTTAAATTAGCCTCCCCACACATAGGTGGTACCTAAATTTCCTATTTGACAGATGCAACTGTCTTTCGGGGTGCAAAGGTTGACAACAAGCTACACAAAATTGGCCGGAAGCTCACTCCGACCCGGGCTGGCTTCGAACTCACGACCTTTCGGTCAGTAGTGATCTTAATGCAGTTGACACCCAGCCAGCTGCGCCACAATTTAAGAAGCTTGCAGAATGTTCCCGTCTCTACCCAAACGCCACATTCGCTTGGCACAAACACAAGCTTCTGCAAGACACAGAGCGTGCCTCGCGCCTGCTTTTCGAGTTGCAACAACACCAGGCCTTGTGACGGTGCTTACATTTGCTGAAGTCGAAGGCTAGTTGCAAACTGGCGCAGAGGTAGGCCTGGCAGCTGGCGCACTTGAGCATGTCGCACTCGACGTTGGTCCACCCGTACTTGGCACAGATCAGCGGGGAGAGCTCATGGGGTTTGCCTGCCCATTTGAGGGAGTGCCGCCGTTAAGGAATGGGAAACAGACACGCTTCAAAAAGGGCTGGGGTTACCACAGGGACTCCATTTTCACAGAGGATGGGATGCAGGACCCCCGAGAGAGTGGGAAAACGTGAAATCTTCCTCTCCAGGAATCTCTAGGTCAATGTCCACTAAAGATTCCAAGGTGCCATGGGTTTTTACTGAATTTTTTAATAGGAAAAGGTAAAGGTTTCCCCTTGATATTTAGTCGTGTCCAACTCGGGGTGACGCTAATCTCACTTTCTAAGCCAAAGAGCCGGCGTTGTCCGTAGACGCCTCCAATGCCAGGTGGCCAACATGATTGCATACAGCGGCGTTACCTTCCTGCTGGAGCGGTACCTATTGATTTACTCACATTTGCATGTTTTCAAACTGCTAGGTTGGCAGAAGCTGGCACTAACAGTGGGAGCTCACCCTGGATTCAAACCACCAACCTTTTGGTCAGCAAGTTCAGCAGCTCAGCGGTTTAACCCGCTGTGCCACCGGGGGCTCCGAATTTCTTAATACCAGTGATATTTAATTCTGTTTTAATGTTTGTATATTTTAATGTGTGCCGCTTTGAGTCTCAAACAGAGAGAAAAAGCAGGGTATAAATAAACATACTACTACATTCTAATATTAATAATAGATACATCGCAGCTTTGAGTCTACTTAAGGAGAGAAGTAGTGGGTATAAATAAACATAATGGTAGCAATTATACATTATAATATGAATAATAGATACATAACCACTTTGAGTCTCCTTGTGGACAGAAGAAGCAAGTTACAAATAAACATAAAAATAACAATAATACATTCTAACAATAACAGATACATAGCCGCTTTGAGTCTCCTTGTGGAGCGAAAAAGCAGGGTACAAATAAACATAATAACAATAATAATACAGTCTAATATGAATAATAGATACATAACCGCCTTGTGGAGATAAGGAGTATATAAATAAACATAACAACACATTCTAACACTAATAATAGATATAGCCGCTTTGAGTCTTGTTGTGGAGAGAAAATGTAGGGTATAAGTAAACATAATAATAGTAATAATAATAACAACAACAGATAAATAACCGCTTTTGGTCTCCTTGTGGAATCATAGAACCCTAGAGTTGGAAGAGACCTCGTGGGCCATCCAGTCCAACCCCATTCTGCCAAGAAGCAGGAAAATCACATTCAAAGCACCCCCGACAGATGGCCATCCAGCCTCTGATTAAAAGCCTCTAAAGGTGCTTCCACCACACTCTGGGGCAGAGAGTTCCACTGCTGAACAGCTCTTGTGGGCCATCCAGTCCAACCCCATTCTTCCAAGAAGCAGGAAAATCACATTCAAAGCACCCCCGACAGATGGCCATCCAGCCTCTGATTAAAAGCCTCTAAAGGTGCTTCCACCACACTCTGGGGCAGAGAGTTCCACTGCTGAACAGCTCTTGTGGGCCATCCAGTCCAACCCCATTCTTCCAAGAAGCAGGAAAATCACATTCAAAGCACCCCCGACAGATGGCCATCAAGCCTCTGCTGGAAAGCCACCAAAGAAGGTGCTTCCACCGCACTCCGGGGCAGAGAGTTCCACTGCTGAACAACTCTTGTGGGCCATCCAGTCCAACCCCATTCTTCCAAGAAGCAGGAAAATCACATTCAAAGCACCCCGACAGATGGCCATCAAGCCTCTGCTGGAAAGCCACCAAAGAAGGTGCTTCCACCGCACTCCGGGGCAGAGAGTTTCACTGCTGAACAGCTCTTGTGGGCCATCCAGTCCAACCCCATTCTTCCAAGAAGCAGGAAAATCACATTCAAAGCACCCCCGACAGATGGCCATCAAGCCTCTGCTGAAAAGCCACCAAAGAAGGTGCTTCCACCGCACTCCGGGGCAGAGAGAGCGTTCCAGTCAGAAAGTTCTTCCTCATGTTCAGATGGAGAGAAGAAGCAGTATATAAATAAACATAATAATAATAATAATTCACACCAGAAGCAACTTGCAGTTTCTCAAGTCGCTCCTGACACTAATAATAATAATAATAATAAATATTGATGAAATCTGGGAATAATAATCAGATCTGTAAAAGAAGGGGACATGGGCTATGTTTACATTTAATGCCAAGGTTCTCAGAAGCAGGTGGGGAGGAGTCCTTCCCCTTTAGCGTATCATTGATTCCACAGACTCAGTGAATCGTAGAAAAGGATATGGTGAATGTTTCTACTCTGTTGAAGTAGGCTTCTTTGCTGGTCGTTTCAAAAGGCGGCGTTTCGGTTTTGGGAGATCCATTCGCCACTTCACAAAAGGCAGGCAAATCCTTCCTGAAATGCAAAAAAGAGGCCATAAAACATGGTAAATTTCCTATTCATTCATCAACGAAAACTAGTTTCCCCTTTTAAAAACTTATTAGGACCGGGCTGTTTAGTATCCAGCTGCATTAAATCACTACTGACCAACAGATCGTGAGTTCGAAGCCAGCCCGGGTCAGAGAGAGCTTCAGACCAGTAAACTATTAGGTTGCTGTTGATCTATGCAGCCCGAAATACAGTTACATCTATCAAGTAGGAAATTTAGGTACCGCTTTATGCGGGGAGGCTAATTTAACTATTTTCCGACACCATAAAACCTTCCAGCAGAATGCGTAAGAATGAGGAAGAACTCCATCAAGGACTTGGTGTCACAAGTGGACGCTGAAGCCACAGCTCCCCCTGTGGCCAGAATCGAGCATACCCTCATGAAGCCGGAAAGCTGGAATGTTAAATTGCCTCTGTGTCTGTCTATATATGTTGTATGTCTAATGGCATTGAATGTTTCCCATGTATACATGCATTGTAATCCGCCCTGAGCCCCCTTGCGGGGTGAGGAGAGCAGAATATAAATAAATAAATTCATGAAACAAATTTGTGTAGATTTCCAGAAAAGCTGAAACAAACCAGCCTCACAGACAGTTCTAGATAAGTTCTTATCTAGGAACCAAGAGATGTCACATATTGGGGAGAAAGGTGAAAAAGATCTCGTGGACAACAAGTTAAACATGAGCCAACAATGTGATGTGGCGGCAAAAAAAGCCAATGGGGTTTTGGCCTGCATCAATAGGAGTCTAGTGTCTAGATTCAGGGAAGTCATGGTACACCTCTATTCTGCCTGGTCAGACCAGACCACACCTGCAATCACACTGTGTCCTTTGTCTAACCTTGGACATTATTCTACAGATATATAAACCCAGTTTTTCTGGTTCCTACAGACCTCACAACCTCTGAGGATGCTTGCCATAGATGCAGGCGAAACATCAGGCGAGAATGCCTAGAACATGGCGATACAGCCCGAAAAAACCTACACTAACCCAGTGCTTCCAGCCATGAAAGCCTTCGACAATACAACATAGACCAGGGCTGTCCAACTTCTACCGGCCCAAGGGCCGGAATTCCGGCCACTGATCACCTGGGGGGCCAAGCCCCCGGCTCTGCCCCCTCCCCGCCCCTGCCCCTCCCCCGGCTGTGAGTTTCCTGGGCTGCCTGGCCATGTACCAGAAGCATTATTCTCTCCTGGTGTTTCTAGGGTGAAACGTCAGGAGAGAATGCTTCTGGGACATGGCCAGGCAGCCCAGGAAACTCACAGCCACCCATTATTATTATTATTATTATTAAACTCACATAATAAGATATTGTAATTAAACTCAGCCATTATTATAATATCTTATTATGTGAGTTTAATAATAATAATAATAATAATAACAATAATGGGTGGCTGTGAGTTTCCTGGGCTGCCTGGCCATGTCCCAGAAGCATTCTCTCCTGACGTTTCACCCATGTTTCACCCTAGAAACACCAGGAGTGAATAATGCTTCTGGGACATGGCCAGGCAGCCCAGGAAACTCACAGCCACCCATTATTGTTATTATTATTATTAAACTCACATAATAATAAAGCGGCAACGGCAGCGGCAGCGCTTCTCGCACTCCGCCAGAGTTTAGTTGGAAGAGGAGGAGGAGCCGAGAGCGCGCGCGGCAAGGAGGCCGCGGCTTCCCTCCACCTCTTCCTGCTCGCCGCCGGCGCCACGCCTGACGTCACCCAGCCCCGCCAAAAAGGGGTGGGCCGCGCAGGACGCTGGTGAGCGGCCGAAAAGGTGGGCCCGCCTCGCGAGCACACCCCCCTGAATTTTTTTCAAAATAAATAGTTTCTTCCAGGAGGGTAGGAGGGCCGCATCCAAGGGGCTGGCGGGCCGTGTGCGCCCCGTGGGCCGTCTGTTGGGCAGGTCCGAGGTAGACCATTGGTCCCAGTAAAAACTCCATTGTAATCCACCCAATAACTTCACAGTGGTCTTCAAATTAGTGGGTTTTTCAGCCTAGTGGGTCATTGTATATCCCTTTGTTATATCTTTCCTGCCACCTTGTGTCTAGAATGGTGAATTGTTTGGGCTGCCGTGGCTCAATACTATGGACTCATAAGAGCTGTAGTTTTAAAAGTCCTTCTCTGCCATAGAGTGCTGGTACCAAACCAAACTACAGATCCCACAATTCCACAGCAGGGAACCATAGCAGCACAAGCAGTGCCAAACTGCATTCGTTCCCCAGTGTAGATACACCTGGAAATCCCTTTCGTTGCATTGGTAGGTATATATTGGACCAGGACTGTGGTGCAGCTGGCTGGGAGTCAGCTGCATTAAGATCACTACTGACCGAAAGGTCATGAGTTCCATGCCAGCCCAGGTTGGAGTGAGATTCTGGCCAATTTTGTGTAGCTTGTTGTTGACCTTTGCAACCCAAAAGACAGTTGCATTTGTCAAGTAGGAAATGTAGGTGCCACCTATGTGTGGGGAGGCTAACTTAACAAACTTATGAGGCCCTAAAAAATCTCTAGCAAAAGCATGCAGGGAATGCGGAAAGTACTCCATCAGTGTTGAAGATGGACTTTGAAGTGACAGCTCCCCTGGTGGCCAGAAAAAAAGTTAAACAGCCTCTGAGTGTCTGTGTATATGTGTTGTGTGCCTATGGCATTGAATGTTTAGCATAGATTAAACTCTCTGTCCCTTCTGGCACTAATATAAATACTGCAAATAAATAAATTAAATAAATAGGCTGCTAATGATTGAGCCCAGCGTAGCCTTGGCCTTTGGAGCCGCGGCCTCCCCCTCTGGGCTCAGGTTTAGCCTCTCCGCCTGGGCCTGGCCTCCCTCCTCCTCCTCCTGACCCTTCTTCTTCCAGGGAAATTCCGCCTCAACATGAGGAAGAACTTCCTAACACACACAGATGTTCAGTAGTGGAACTCTCTGCCCTGAAGTGTGGTGGAGGCTTTTAAGCAGAGACTGGATGGCCATCTGTCGGGGGTGCTTTGAATGCGATTTTCCTGTTTCCTGGCAGAAAAGGGTTGGACTGCATGGACACGAGGCCAATTGTGTAGCTTGTTATCAACGTTTGCAACCCGAAAGACAGTTGCATCTGTCAAGTAGGAAATTTAGGTACCACTTATGTGTGGGGAGGCTAATTTAACTCATTTACGAGACCATAAAAAATCCCCAGCAAAAGCATGCAGGGAATGCGGAAAGTACTTCATCAGTGTCGCAGATGGACGGTGAAGCGACAGCTCCCCTGGTGGCCAGAAAAAAGTTAAATAGCCTCTGATTGTCTGTCTATATGTGTTGTGTGTCTATGGCAGTGTTTCCCAACCAGTGTGCCAGGGCACACTAGTGTGCCGTGAGTGATCATCAGGTGTGCCGTGAGAAATTGGAACCTCCAGGAGAAGGGGGGGAGCGTCTAGTGTGTTGAAGTATAAAAACCCTAAGAAACCTACCTCGATAAAGGCACAAAATTACAAACACACACCCCCTCCACACCCATTGTCTACTTGGTCTCTCCCTCTCCATGCATTGGGAAGACCCGCCTCCCTTTCCCCAAGTAGAGACCTCCTCTTGCCTCCTGGGGGTTCTGTGTGGGACGTTTGGTCCAGTTCTATCATTGGTGGGGTTCAGAATGCTCTTTGATTGTAGGGGAACTATAAATCCCAGCAACTACAACTCCCAAATGTCAAGGTCTATTTTTCCCCTGAACTCCATCTGTGTTCACATTTGGGCATATTGAGTATTCATGCCAAGTTTGGTCCTGATCCAACATTGTTTGAGTCCACAGGGCTCTCTGGATATAGGTGAACTACAACTCCAAAACCCAAGGTCAATGCCCACCAAACTCTTATAGCATTTTCTCTTGGTTATGGGAGTCCTGTGTGGGAAGTTTGTGTCTTTCTGCCATTCCTGCCAGGATATCTATGTTGTGTTCATCGAAACAGGCCCAGGTTTCACACTGAGTGTATAAATACATTTAGAAACATATTAACTATATGTATCACTGTGTTAGAGTGTCATTTTGTGTCATTTTGGTTGGTGGTGTGCCCCAGGATTTTGTACATGTAAAAAGTGTGCTGCGGCTCAAAAAAGGTTGGAAAACACTGGTCTATGGCATTGAATGTCTGCCATGTATGTGTGCATTGTGATCCGCCCTGAGTCCCCTGCGGGGTGAGAAGAAGGGCGGAATATAAATACTGTAAATATAAATAAACTAGCTGTACCCGGCACGCGTTGCTGTGCCCTATTTAGGAGATGCGAGAAAGTCTGAGTATGTAAGGGTTGGAAATGATGTGTTGTGCGGGTAGGAATTTGCTGGAGAATTGCTCCCTCAGAGTTTGGTTTTGGCAGTTTAACCCTCAAACACCAACTGAAATCTCTCAGCATTCTATCCTAGCCTTGGATGGCTCTTGGCAGCGTTGCTATGGTTACAGCAGTTATGAAATCCGCCCTTATTGGCAGCCAATCATGTTGTTCAGAATGTAGAGGCTGGGTGAGTCTTTGGCTGCCCCGGAGGATGCTGGTAAATGTAGTTTTATTTTTACTCGTTGTTTTGGGGCCTTTTAGGTTTTGGGGGGAAAGTTTCTTTGCTACAAACGTACCTTGCTTGAGGCCTATTTCTGTTGGCAAGTATTGTGTTTCTGCGTTGTATGGTTTCTTTGTTTGAGGTATACATCACATGATGTGAACCCATTTATATAATAGACTAGCTGTACCCGGCACGCGTTGCTGTGCCCTTTTTAGGAGATGCGAGAAAGTCCAATCATCCACGGTGTGCCCTCCTCTAAACTGCAGTTGGATGGAGTGTGGGTCATGGGGGGCATGGTGTGCCAAGTTGGGTCTTTATTGGTCTTGGTTCTGGGCCACAGTGGTCTGTGGGGAATGATGGGTTTTGAAGTACTACAAATCCCATTTTCCATGGTGGTACTTCAAGTCCCATCATGCATGGTCGGGGCTCTGTGTGCCAAGGTAGGTTACTGTAAATTCAGGCCATACACAATGTCCCATGAGCTGAGGCGTAGTTAGGAACAGCAAGTTAATGAAGCCTTACTGTCAATTCAGGCCATACACAATGTCCAATGAGCTGAGGCCTAGTTGGGAGAATCAAGTTAATGAAGCCTTACTGTCAATTCAGAGCGTAAATAGCTTCCCAGTAAGTGAGGCCTAGTTAGGGAAATCAGGTTAATGAAGCCTTACTGTCAATTTAGAGCGTAAAGAGCTTCCCAGTAAGTGAGGCCTAGTTAGGGAAATCAGGTTAATGAAGCCTTACTGTCAATTTAGAGCGTAAACAGCTTCCCAGTAAGTGAGGCCTAGTTAGGGAAATCAGGTTAATGAAGCCTTACTGTCAATTTAGAGCGTAAACAGCTTCCCAGTAAGTGAGGCCTAGTTAGGGAAATCAAGTTAATGAACCCTTACTGTCAATTTTGGGCATGGTCTGTGATTTTTTGGGGTGTAAATTTTTGGTTGGAAGTGATTTGGGTGTTTGTGTTGGGGATTGGCTCAGGCCTTTTCCTTATTCTGTTTTGGCAGTTTATTATGGATCGGAATTTTCATGTTGGCTGGCCAGTGCAGCAGTTATGCAAATCCGCCCTTATTGGCAGCCAATCATGTTGTTCGGAATGTAGAGGCTGGGTGAGTCTTTGGCTGCCCCGGAGGATGCTGGTAAATGTAGTTTTATTTTTACTCGTTGTTTTGGGGGCCTTTTAGGTTTTGGGGGGAAAGTTTCTTTGCTACAAACGTACCTTGCTTGAGGCCTATTTCTGTTGGCAAGTATTGTGTGTCTGCGTTGTATGGTTTCTTTGTTTGAGGTATACATCACATGACGTGAACCCATTTATATAATAGATAAGTAAAGCTTCCTGCTTGAGCGGTGATGGCGCTATCATCGGCATAGGTGAAACTCTCTCTGTGTCCCTTCTGGCACTAATATAAATACTGTCAATAAGTAAATTATCTAAATAGGCTGCTGATGGTTGAGCCCAGGGTGGCCTTGGCCTGTGGAGCCTCCGCCTCACCCTCCCTCCCGCCTGGGCCTAGGCCTGGCCTCCCTCCTCCTGCTCCTGACCCTTCTTCTTCCAGCGAGGCCTCCTCAGGGCCGATGCCTCCCTCGATCAGCTCCCGGATCTTCTGCGGCGTCCCCGAAGAACTCGGCGGCTTCCCTGGGCTTCCCTCGGGCTCTGAAGCAGGAGACGCGGGAAGGGCTGCCGGGCTGGGCGCTGCCATCTTGGTCCCTTCAACTAAAGCCTCCCTCCGGAAACGGACGCTTCTAGGCAACGTCAGTTCCGGTCTAGGCCTGAGCCAGCTTGGTCCCGCCCTCCGGGTGTTTTGGACTACAACTCCCACAATTCCTAACAGCCGATAGGCTGTTAGGAATTGTGGGAGTTGTAGTCCAAAACACCCGGAGGGCGGGACCAAGCTGGCTCAGGCCTGATATTAATAAACTAATAATAATAAATATAAATAATAATAATATAATAGTAATGAAAGTAAATATAAATAATAATAACAAAAAATACTAATAAAATTAGTAATAATAGAAATAATAATAAATAAATAAAAAAAAAATAATAGAAATAATAATAAATAATAATAGTAGAAATAATAGAAATAATAATATCAACATATTATGGCTATTAATAAACCATTAATAATAATAATATAGTAATATAAATAAATAGAAATAATAATAGAAATAATAATAACAACATATGGATATTAATAAACAATTAATAATAATATAATATAATAGAAATAAAATATAATAATAATAGAAATAATAATATTAACATATTATGGATATTAATAAACAATTAATAATAATATAGTAATATAAATAAATTTAAATAATAATAATAATAGAAATAATAATTTCAACATATTATGGATATTGATGAACAATTAATAATAATAATATAGTAATATAAATAAATATAAATAATAATAATAATAGAAATAATAATATCAACATATTATGGATATTAATAAACAATTAATAATAATAATATAGTAATATAAATAAATATAGATAATAATAATAATAGAAATAATAATATCAACATATTATGGATATTGATAAACAATTAATAATAATAATATAGTAATATAAAATAATAATAATAATAGAAATAATAACATATTATGGATATTAATAAACAATTAATAATAATATAGTAATATAACTAAATATTATTAATAATAATAGAAATAATAATATTAACATATTATGGATATTAATAAACAATTAATAATAATAATAATATAGTAATAATAATAATTAAATAATAATAATAGAAATAATAATAATGAGTGTTTAAATATGTTATAGAAAATATGTTATCTTATGGAAACATGTTTTAATATGTAGCTTTTTATAGAAATACTGCAAGTCGCTTCTGGTCGACTTAAATCAAGACATAGTTTTCTAAGATCTACAGGAAGACCTCAGCAAGCAAGAGTCCAAAAGTGGCAGGCTCAATCCCTAGAACCTCAATCAGTGGCTGAGACCAAAAGAGAGACTCCCTCCTGGGCACACCTTCTGGTGTTACGCATGCGCAAGGCTGTCGGGATTAGATTATCCCATTCAGCGCCTCTGATCCGCTTTGGGCGGGAGGCAAGCGCAAGACGGCTGGGACTGGAGTCCCTCCAATGTCGCCTCTGCCCCACCTCCGGTGTGCGGCATGCGCAAGAACGTTGAGTCCAGGCAAGCAGAGTGAGGACCAGAGCATGATATGATAAGACTGCGTGACCTGGAAGGCGCTGAACCTGACATCTGCCGGGAAGTCGCAACCAATAGTGAAAAGATTAATATCCATGCCTGGGCCAGCTTGGGCCCGCCCTCCAGGTGTTTTGGACTACAACTCCCACAATTCCTAACAGCAGGTAGGCTTTTTATAGAAATACTGCAAGTCGCTTCCGGCCGACTTAAATCAAGACATAATTTTCTAAGATCTACTACAGAGACACTCGCAGGAAGACCTCAGCAAGCAAGAGTCCAAAAGTGGTAGGCTCAAAGCCACAGTATATCTCTACCTATATAAATACGTTCTAAAATATGTTATTGTGGTATTTTTTACATTGTTTATGTGTTTTAATTATTGTATAGCCCAAGTATTCTCTCGGCATTACTTCGCGAACAAAGATTCTTAGGAAGGACTCATCCCACGCTTTTTACAAGTGCGTTGATGACTGAAAAGATCAATCTGACATAGGCAAGTTCGGTTGCAGACAGCACAGCAGAAAGCCTCCTTGGATGATGTCGTTTCCAAGTCTGCGTTGTCGTTTCTCTTTGAGACCTATTCGGCATATCTTCTCGAAAGAGGCTGCAGCATTGTGGATGGTGCGTCTCCATGCCTCCCGATGTGAGGCCAGGGCGGACCATTGTTGGTGATCAATCTGGCCGAGCCTGAGATGTTGTTTCAGGGAGACCTTAGATCTCTTTTGCGCTGACCTGTGGCGAGTTCACCATAGAGTAGTATCTTTGGGAGGCGGTGGTCCTCCATCCTAGAGACGTGCCCTGCCCAGCGCAGCTGTGTTCTCAATAGCATGGCCTCAATGGTGGTGATCCCTGTTTGCTCAAGGACAGCAACATTTGTCACGTCATAGTCGGTCCAGTGTACATTTAGGATTGTGCGAAGACAGCGTTGATGGAAGCGTTCGAGGAGTCTTAGGTGTTGGCGATAGGTGACCCATGTTTCAGACCCATAGAGGAGAATAGACAGTACGATAGCTCTGTACACACTGATTTTGGTGCTTTGCCTCAGGTGCTTGTTGCTCCAGACTCCTTTGTGAAGCTTTCCAAATGCACTCTATGCCTTTGCTAATCTGTGATCGATCTCTTTGTCAATCTTGGCGTCTGAAGAGATGATGCTTCCCAGGTAGGTGAACTGCTGAACGGACTTAAGCACAGATGTGCCTATGCTGACGTGGGGATGATGGTGTTCTTCCTGTGGTGTGGGCTGGTAGAGGACTTCCATTTTCTTCAGGCCGACTTCCAGCCCAAACAGCCCTGCAGCTGTTGCAAAGCAGGATGTGAGGCGCTGCAGGGCTGCTTCTGAATGGGCGACAAGGGCAGCATCGCCAGCAAAAAGCAGCTCACAGACAAGATAGTTTAGAGCAGGCCTGGGCAAACCTGGGCCCTCCGGGTCTTTTTCCCCTCAGTTTAAGCGGCTGGGGGGAAAAGGAAGGGGCCTGAGTCTGTGAGGAATTGTGGGAGTTGAAGTCCAAAACACCTGGAGGGCCCAAGTATGCCCAGGCCTGGTTTAGAGTCTTAGTGCGAGCCCTCAGCCGGCTTAAGTTGAAGAAGCTGCATCAGTACGATAGTGTATATATCTGCCGTCTTCTTCTTCTTTTTCGAGGTCTGCCGTATCCCTTTGGAGCATCATGCTGAAGGAATAAATATGAAGTAAATAAATAAATACGTAACTGTTGCCCAAACTCCCAGGCCCAGCTCGCTCCCTGAGCCAGGCCCAACCAATCAGCTCCCTGTTTTGCATTTTGAGTTAACACTCTCACCAAGTGGGACCCAAAGCGGCTCACAGCATTGTGTAAAAGAGAACACAAAACAATATACATGTGCAAAACTACAACTTCCAAAACTGTATTACAATCAGTAATAATAAATAGACACTATCAAAAAACATTTCAGTCAAGATGAGGCATGTGAAACCTGGGCCTGTTTCGATGAACACAACAGAGATATCCTGGCAGGAATGGCAGAAAGACACAAACTTCCCACACAGAACTCCCATAACCAAGAGAAAATACTATAAGAGTTTGGTGGGCATTGACCTTGGGTTTTGGAGTTGTAGTTCACCTATATACAGAGAGCACTGTGGACTGAAACAATGTTGGATCAGGACCAAACTTGGCATGAATACTCAATATGCCCAAATGTGAACACAGATGGAGTTGGGGGAAAATAGACCTTGACATTTGGGAGTTACAGTTTCTGGGATTTATAGTTAACACACAATCAAAGAGCATCCTGAACTCTTGCAACCATGGAATTGAACCAAACTTGGCATATTGAACTCTCATCACCAACAGAAAGTACTGAAAGGGTTTGCTTGGGAATTGACCTTGAGTTTGGAAGTTGTAGTTCACCGACACCCAGAGAGCACTGTGGACTCAAACAATGTTAGGATATGTTGTTGTTTGTTTTCTATCCAGAATCACAATGTTGGAAGGAGGCTCACCACTTCAAGGTCCCTCAAACAGGCATGGGAAAACTTCGGCCCTCTGGGTGCTTTGGACTTCAACTCCCACCATTCCTAACAGCCTGAGGCCCTTTCCTGCTTAAGCGGCTGAGCGGGGAAAAGGAAGAGGCCTGAGGCTGTGAGGAATGTTTAGAGTCTTAGTGCGAACCCTCAAACGGCTTGAGTTGAACAAGCTACCATCAGTAAGACAGCGTATATATATGCTGTCTTCTTCGAGGTTTGACATATAATTGTATTAAATACAATTAATTGTATAAAATAAAATTTAAAAGTTAATTACTAACAGAAAAGAACAATAAAAATTAGCAATTTAAAAAAAAATACAGTTCCCAGCGTCTCATCATTAAAATCATTTTCCACCACATCGTCTTATCATTCCGTGATCACAATTAAATAGTTATATTTCATCTGCAAAAGCCTGCTCGAACAGCCAGGTCTTAACCAGGGAAGAGGCCGATCTAATGTCCCTAGGTAGGGTGTTCCATAGCCGAGGGGCCACCACTGGGAAGGCCCTGTCTCTTGTTCCCGCCAATCGGGTCTGCGAAAGTACGTACTACATTTTTGCCTCTAATATCCTTTCCTCCAGTGAGCAGTTGGGATTTATTTCCTGGAGTGTGAACTGGTTGGATCTTCTCGCGGTACAAGGCACTCTCAGAACTTTCTTCCAACACCTCAGTTCAAAAGCATCTTTCAGAAAGCCTCCTTCGGTGATGTCGTTTCCAAGTCTGCGTTGTCGTTTCTCTTTGAGACCCATTCGGCATATCTTCTCGAAAGAGGCGGCAGCATTGTGGAGAGTGCGTCTCCATGCCTCCATGAGGCCAGGTTGGACCATTGTTGGTGATCAATCTGGCCGAGCCTGAGATGTTGTTTCAGGGAGTCCTTGTATCTCTTTTCGGGGGCGCCTCTCTTGCGCTGACCCATGGCGAGTTCACCATAGAGTAGTATCTTTGGGAGGCGGTGGTCCTCCATCCTAGAGACGTGCCCTGCCCAGCGCAGCTGTGTTCTCAATAGCATGGCCTCAATGCTGGTGATCCCTGCTTGCTCAAGGACAGGAACATTCGTCACATAGTCGGTCCAGTGTATATTTAGGATTGTGCGAAGACAGCGCTGATTAAAGCGTTCGAGGAGTCGTAGGTGTTGGCGATAGGTGACCCATGTTTCAGACCCATAGAGGAGAATAGACAGTGCGATAGCTCTGTACACACTTATTTTGGTGCTTTGCCTCAGGTGCTTGTTGCTCCGGACTCTTTTGTGAAGCCTTCCGAATGCACTCTATGCCTTTGCTAATCTGTGATCTCTCTCTCGGTCAATCTTGGCGTCTGAAGAGATGATGCTTCCCAGGGAGGTGAACTGCTGGACGGACTTAAGCACAGATGTCAAACACGAACAGAAGCAGTAAATTATCAAAATCTTTGCATTATATTATAGACATAAATAACATTGACTGAATGCCCATGTACACAACGAAAGGGCGTCCCGCATGCAACACAAGCCACACTTCAATATGGAGCGACAAGGTATGTAGGAAAACAGTCCTGGCGGCTTTGGCGCCTGCTTGCTCCGTGAGCCAGCTATTTGCACACTATATACAGGATTGTGGCTTATGTGGAAAACCTGGATGGGTATATGTTCCTTATGAATGGAAGAAGGATGGACAATGTTTGAACTCCCTTAAAGACTTTCCTTTTCGTCGATTTTCCCTCCTTACCAGGACTGTTTTCCTACATACCTTGTCGCTCCATATTGAAGTGTGGCTTGTGTTGCATGCGGGACGCCCTTTCGTTGTGTACATGGGCATTCAGTCAATGTTATTTATGTCTATAATATAATGCAAAGATTTTGATAATTTACTGCTTCCGTTCGTGTTTGACTGTTTAGTTTCCACTAAGGTATTGTGTATTTGTGTTAAGCACAGATTCGCCTATGCTGACGTGGGGGTGATGGTGTTCTTCCTGTGGTGCGGGCTGGTAGAGGACTTCCGTTTCCTTCAGGCTGAGTTCCAGCCCAAACAGCTCTGCAGCCGTTGCAAAGCAGGATGTGAGGCCCTGCAGGGCTGCTTCTGAATGGGCGACAAGGGCAGCATCGTTGGCAAAAAGCACAAATTCGCCTATGCTGACGTGGGGGTGATGGTGTTCTTCCTGTGGTGCGGGCTGGTAGAGGACTTCCGTTTCCTTCAGGCTGACTTCCAGCCCAAACAGCTCTGCAGGTGTTGCAAAGCACAGCTTCAGCGGCTGAGGGGGGAAAGGAAGAGGCCTGAGGCTGTGAGGAATGGTGGGAGTTGGAGTCCAAAACACCTGGAGGCCCCAAGTTTGGCCAGCCTGCATAGAAGGATGTAGCTCTGGGTTCGGTTGGTGATGCCTTGTGAAGAATCCTCAGGCAACTCGGAGATCGATTGAGTGTGCCTTAGCCTTCGCCCCGCCCCTTTTTTTAGGCCGTGACGCGATTCCTCATTCTTCTTCTCTCTCTCTCTCAAAGCGCCTCCCAACAAAACCCGCTCCGATTGGTCGCTGCTTGGCGCCCGCCGGCGGCCGATTGGCCGGAGGAAACGGTTGGTCGTCGAAGGCGGTTGAGGGGCAGATCTCGGCGCCTCGGGGGCGAAGGCAGAGCCGGGATGTCGGCGGCGGAGCGGGGAGGCGCCCGGGAAGGGCCCCGGCAGCGAGGAGGAAGAGGGCAGGCCCAGGCCCCGCGCCACCACACGGGCCTCCTCTCCCGCTTCGCCAGGCTTCCTCCGGAACCAGGCCGCGCCGGTGAGTCCAGGCCCGGCCGCCATCTTCGCCCCCTCTCCTGTCAGAGCGGCCTAGGCGTTTGTTTTGAAGCCTTTCCTCAATTGGTTGGGGAAAGGCAGGGTTCCCTGTCTACGAACCAGCCCCTAACTCAGGCCTGGGCAAACGTGAGGAATGGTGGGAGTTGAAGTCCAAAACACCTGAAAGGCCCAAGGTTGCCCAGGCCTGCCCCAAGGAATGGCTGAGGGAACTGGGTCCTTTGGAAGGGGCCTGTGGCCGTGAGGAATGGTGGGAGTTGAAGTCCAAAACACCCGAAAGGCCCAAGGTTGCCCAGGCCTGCCCCAAGGAATGGCTGAGGGAACTGGGTCCTTTGGAAGGCCTGTGGCCGTGAGGAATGGTGGGAGTTGAAGTCCAAAACACCTGAAAGGCCCAAGGTTGCCCAGGCCTGCCCCAAGGAATGGCTGAGGAACTGGGTCCTTTGGAAGGGGCCTGTGGCCGTGAGGAATGGTGGGAGTTGAAGTCCAAAACACCCGAAAGGCCCAAGGTTGCCCAGGCCTGCCCCAAGGAATGGCTGAGGGAACTGGGTCCTTTGGAAGGGGCCTGTGGCCGTGAGGAATGGTGGGAGTTGAAGTCCAAAACACCCGAAAGGCCCAAGGTTGCCCAGGCCTGCCCCAAGGAATGGCTGAGGAACTGGGTCCTTGGAAGGGCCCTGTGGCCGTGAGGAATGGTGGGAGTTGAAGTCCAAAACACCCGAAAGGCCCAAGGTTGCCCAGGCCTGCCCCAAGGAATGGCTGAGGGAACTGGGTCCTTTGGAAGGGCCTGTGGCCGTGAGGAATGGTGGGAGTTGAAGTCCAAAACACCCGAAAGGCCCAAGGTTGCCCAGGCCTGCCCCAAGGAATGGCTGAGGAACTGGCTCCTTTGGAAGGGGCCTGTGGCCGTGAGGAATGGTGGGAGTTGAAGTCCAAAACACCCGAAAGGCCCAAGGTTGCCCAGGCCTGCCCCAAGGAATGGCTGAGGAACTGGGTCCTTTGGAAGGGGCCTGTGGCCGTGAGGAATGGTGGGAGTTGAAGTCCAAAACACCCGAAAGGCCCAAGGTTGCCCAGGCCTGCCCCAAGGAATGGCTGAGGAGGGAATGGCTGAGGGAACTGGGTCCTTGGAAGGGGCCTGTGGCCGTGAGGAATGGTGGGAGTTGAAGTCCAAAACACCCGAAAGGCCCAAGGTTGCCCAGGCCTGCCCCAAGGAATGGCTGAGGGAACTGGGTCCTTTGGAAGGGGCCTGTGGCCGTGAGGAATGGTGGGAGTTGAAGTCCAAAACACCCGAAAGGCCCAAGGTTGCCCAGGCCTGCCCCAAGGAATGGCTGAGGGAACTGGGTCCTTTGGAAGGGGCCGGTGGCCGTGAGGAATGGTGGGAGTTGAAGTCCAAAACACCGAAAGGCCCAAGGTTGCCCAGGCCTGCCCCAAGGAATGGCTGAGGAACTGGGTCCTTTGGAAGGGCCTGTGGCCGTGAGGAATGGTGGGAGTTGAAGTCCAAAACACCGAAAAGGCCCAAGGTTGCCCAGGCCTGCCCCAAGGAATGGCTGAGGGAACTGGGTCCTTTGGAAGGGGCCTGAGGCCGTGAGGAATGGTGGGAGTTGAAGTCCAAAACACCCGAAAGGCCCAAGGTTGCCCAGGCCTGCCCCAAGGAATGGCTGAGGGAACTGGGTCCTTTGGAAGGGGCCTGTGGCCGTGAGGAATGGTGGGAGTTGAAGTCCAAAACACCTGAAAGGCCCAAGTTTGCCCAGGCCTGCCCCAAGGAATGGCTGAGGGAACTGGGTCCTTTGGAAGGGCCTGTGGCCGTGAGGAATGGTGGGAGTTGAAGTCCAAAACACCCGAAAGGCCCAAGGTTGCCCAGGCCTGCCCCAAGGAATGGCTGAGGGAACTGGGTCCTTTGGAAGGGGCCTGAGGCCGTGAGGAATGGTGGGAGTTGAAGTCCAAAACCACCGACAGGCCCAAGGTTGCCCACGCCTGCCCCAAGGAATGGCTGAGGGAACTGGGTCCTTTGGAAGGGGCCTGAGGCCGTGAGGAATGGTGGGAGTTGAAGTCCAAAACACCCGAAAGGCCCAAGGTTGCCCACGCCTGCCCCAAGGAATGGCTGAGGGAACTGGGTCCTTTGGAAGGGGCCTGAGGCCGTGAGGAATGGTGGGAGTTGAAGTCCAAAACACCTGAAAGGCCCAAGTTTGCCCAGGCCTGCCTTAACTTCTTCCATCTTCAGGGGAGGCCTTCCTTTCGCCCCTGCCACTCTCACAGGCTCGTCTGGAGGGCACAAGGCACACGGCCTTCTCCTCTGTGCTCCCCCACGGCTCTGGAACTAATTCCCCGGAAGGATTAGGAAAGCCCCCGCCATGGAATGGCTGAGGGAACTGGGTCCTTTGGAAGGGGCCTGAGGCCGTGAGGAATTGTGGGAGTTGAAGTCCAAAACACCTGAAAGGCCCAAGTTCCAAAGGAAGGGGCCTGAGGCCGTGAGGAATTGTGGGAGTTGAAGTCCAAAACACCTGAAAGGCCCAACTTTGCCCAGGCCTGCCCTAACTCTTCCATCTTCGGGGGAGGCCTTCCTTTCGCCCCTGCCACTCTCACAGGCTCGCTTGGTGTGCGCACGGGGCAGGGCCTTCTCCTCGGTGGCCCCCCGGCTCTGGAATTCTTTCCCCGGAGGGATTAGGAAAGCCCCCGCCTTGGAAACCTTTAAGTAAACACCTGAAAACCTGGCTTTTCCTCTGCGCCTTTGGAGAGTAGCCACTTAACCTTATACCATTGCTCTCCTCAATGCTCCTGTCTCTGGAGTACACTCTCCCCGCTTATATGAAGGGCCCTCACAACCCGTGTCTACACGAGCCCTCCTTTGCAAAAAAATCTACTCCTGTTATCTTACTCTGCGTTTTTAACATTTTATCCTGTACATGCGTTCCGCTTTGTCATTTGTGATTTTAAGTATTGTATTTGCATATTGTTCTTTTATTTATATGGTTGTTTTTTTATTGTGCTGTTGATGTTTTGATTTTATTTCATTGTAATTTGTTGTTTGGGCCTGGTCTCATGCAAGCCTCCCCGAGTCCACGTTGGGGAGATCGTGGTGAGGTATAAATAAAGATTATTATTATTATTAATTCAGAAAATTTATTCTTTTGATTAATACCCTGTTACAGAAGCCTGACTTGTAACCAATAAGTTAAATAAAAATGAATGTCCAGAATGTTATTAATGTCAAATTAATTCTAGCATAAAACTAAACATATTTTAATGTGTTCAAGGAAATCAAACACTTTGCCATTCAGGTTCAGTTCAGCAACAACCACTGCATTGTGCAAATTAGATATTTAACCCACTTTTGGATAAAACTTTAGAGCAGGGGTGCTCACACTTTTTCAGCATGCGAGCTACTCTTAAAGCAACCACGTCCAAAAGATCTACCTGCCCCCACCGCCGTGCGCTCCCGCTGACTCCCCCTACCGCACGCTCTTGCCACCGCGCATGCTCCTGCTGCTGTTTTCTGCCCGCACAGCGCTTCTTCCGCCTGCGGGGCATTGCAGGAAGGAGAAAGCACGAGGCGGGGCATCCAGAGGGAGCGCTCCGCCCTGCCTGTCTCGCCGGCAACGGAGGCTGCACAGCTGCTTCTGGACGAGAAAGAGGCAAGGCGCTCCAGAGGCCCCGCCTCGTGCTTCCTTCTTCCTGCAATGCCCTGCAGGCGAAAGAAGCACAGCGAGAGTAGAAGCCAGCAGTAGGAGCGCGCGTGTGCGCAGGGTGTGCGCGCACATGGCAGGAGCACCCCATCCGGCTGGTGAGGCCTGAAGATCACCGGGAAGAGGGCCGAAGATCTACTAGTAGCTCCCGAGCTACCTAATGAGCACCCCTGCTTTAGAGCATTCTTTAAATGCTTTTCGATTTGTTACGTGACAAAAACATCAAATGATGTGCTGCGGAGGCATTTGTGACCTGGGATAAAATGTTGAATGAGCCTAACTCTGAAAGTTAGATCAGCCAAATATTAGATATGCTTCCCTCAATAAACTAACATAACTCCACTGAAAAATCTTCCAGAGACCGTTTTGCATTAAAGTTGCAAAAATTCCACTGTGGGAAAAACTTCAGGAGAGAGTCCATACAGTCCGGAAAACTCACAGCAACCCAGTGATTCCGGTCATGGAAGCCTTCATTTTGAAAACTAATCCCACCCTATTCTTTCATGCAAAATAAACTGTTAGGGCCAGATTTTGGAATGGGAATAGGCAATTTAAGAGGGCTGGGCCGAGGCTAGTGCAAAGCAAGACATGGGGGCCCTGGGGAATGAGTAGAGTGCAATACCCAGTCCCAACAATAGTAATAGTAGGAGCTGGGACTGCTCATTTCCAGAACCTATTGGGGAACTGTCTGGGGTAGTAAGTGGGGTGCAACGCCAAGTTCTAACCAGTGGCCGGGGACTGGGGCTAGTACTAGTCGTTCTCAAAGGCCTGGTGAAAGCACCAATTCTTTAAGCTCTTATGAAAAGAGGAGAGTGATGGAGCCTGTCTTATTTCCCTGGAGAGGTTGTTCCAGAGGCAGGGGGCCACCACCGAGAAAGCCCTCTCTCTCAGCCCCTCAAACCGTGCTTGTGACAGTGGTGGGAGCGAGAGAAGAGCCTCCCCAGTGGATCTTAGAGTTCGCGCTGGTTCATAGAAGGAAATGCGATCGCAAACAACTATACAAACTGGGTTTATCATCCCTGCCACAGGACGGGTTATAAATATCTTTCTTAAATCTGTTTGAGCTCTGTGAGTGCAACATTTCTCCAAATGAAGCAGAGAGTGTTTGAAGACCGGGACATTCGTAGGGTCTTTAAAGCCATTGTCCTTCCAACCCTGCTATACGCCTGTGAAACATGGACTGTCTAGAGACATCATATGCAACTCCTGGAATGATTCCATCAGTGTTGCCTCCAAAAGATCCTGCAAATTTCTTGGGAAGACAGGCGGACAGATGCCAGCGTGCTGGAAGAAGCAAAGACCACCAGCATTGAAGTGATGCTCCTATGGCATCAACTCTGCTGGAGTGGCCACGTTGTCCGAATGCCCAAAGATCACCGTCTTCCAAAGCAGTTACTCTACTTTAAACTCAAGAATGGGAAACATAATGTTGGTGGACAGGAAAAGAGATTTAAAGATGGGCTGTGGCACAGCTAGTTAGTAGCCAGTTGCATTAAATCACTATTGCCTGAGAGGTCATGAGTTCGAAGCCAGCCTGGGTCGGAGTAAGCTCCCAACCATTAATAGTCTAGCTTGCTGTTGACCTATCTTGCTCCTATCTATAGTGTTCCCCTATGACGCACTTTCTCCCCATTTTGAACTGAAAGCCTGTTCCCACTATTTCATTTCCTTGCCCCCCTATCTGCTATCCCCTACTTCTATCTCACCCAGGCTTTTATCACTTTATCTTGCCCATTTGGCCTGCCCATCCTATTCGGGTTTTTCAAATTCAAAGTGCTGGCTTTAGCCTATAAAGCCCTAAACCAGTGGTTCTCAACCTGTGGGTCCCCAGATGTTTTGGCCTTCAACTCCCAGAAGCCCTAACAGCTGATAAACTGGCTGGGATTTCTGGGAATTGTAGGCCAAAACACCTGGGGACCCACAGGTTGAGAACCACTGCCCTACACGGTTCTGGCCCAGCTTATCTATCTGAAAGGATCTCCCCCTATGAACCTACAAGGGAATTGAGATCATCAGGGGAGGCCCTGCTCTCGATCCTGCCGGCTTCACAAGCACATTTGGCGGGTCGAGGGACAAGGCCTTCTCTGTAGTGGCCCTGCAGTTGTGGAACTCCCTGCCCAGGGATATCAGATCGGCTCCCTCCCTCCTTTCGGGAAAAATTTAAAACTTGGCTCTTTGAGCAAGCGTTTGGAGTGTCAGCTTAATTAGACAACTGAATTTGAAATGACCCAGGAACGACAAAGACGATGGAACGGATAATGGACTGAATATGACGATACAGTTTTTAAAATTTTTAAAATATTTTTATTGGTCATTGTTTTAATGTTTTGATGTTTTAGATATTGCTATGATATGTTTTTATTCGATTGATGTATATTTTAAAAAATGGCATCGAATTGTGCCGATTGTTTGCCGCGGGGTACAAATAAAGTTTATTATTATTATTATTATTAAAAATCAAAATCAAGCATAGAATATGATAAACAGTGCAGAGTAATACAATGGAAAAACAATCAAACTGAGTGGGGCAAATGTGCAAGATACAATGATAAAAACTAAGTATGAGATAAAATTAAAAACCTATACATTTGTAGGGAGACTCATGAACAGGGTAGTGGAGACCGTCCTTCATGTGGGCAAATATGAGGACACCCATTACAGGGGAGTATTACCCGGAGGGGGGGGGGGATGTAAAGCCAGGTTGTTAAGGTGCTTTTTAAAGATTTCCAAAGTGGGGGCTTTCCTAATCCCTCCGGGGAAAGAGTTCCAGAGTTGGGGGGCCACAGAGGAGAAGGCTCTCTCCCTTGTGTCCACCAGTCAAGTCTGTGAGACTGGCAGGGGCGAAAGGAGAGCCTCCCCCGAAGATGGAAGAGATCGGGCTGGTTCATGGAGAGAGCTCTGGTCCCAAAGGTAGGCTGGTCCCAAACTGTTTAGGGCTTTATAGGTGATCACCTGCACCTTGAATTGGGACTGGAAAATAAACAGCAGCCAGTGAAGCTCCTTAATCTGGCTGCTGAGCGTTGAACAGGTTGAATTCCCCCCTGAGCTCAGTCCTTCTCTTGGAGCATGATTTCTGTATGATCCTGTTCTTCTGGAAAACATCTTCATGCTTTTATTTTATTTAATGAAAGCCAGCTATATTTTCTCTATTTAGACAGACAACTGATGTCTAATAGTTCAGGCTCCTCTGAACAAAATGAATCCAGTTGCACATTATAATAAAGCATTGAGGACTTTTAGTAATTGAATCTGTCTTTTGTGAGAGTAAGTTGGAATCAGTAAATTCAGAAAAACTTACGTTTAAAAAATGCTGTGCAGGAAGCCAAATGATTCCAGTTGAATACCATATTTGAATTCTTTTTCTGTTTTGTGATGGTTATGCACCTTGCATAGCATCAAAGAGTCTTCACAGTGATTTATATTTTGTTTTTAAACTCTTGGGAATTAGGTTGTGTATTTTATTTCTCACTGAAAGCTGAATTAGTCTGGTAGGTCTCTGAATTATAACTGATTCCTGGGGCCATGATGGCCAACTCTGGTCATATTCCCTCATGTGTCTTATTCATAGCGCCAACCAACCTTCTTTCTCGTCTCTCAGTGAAACCGATGTCTTTCTGCTCTAGGCCATAGAATCCCTCCAGCCAGAAGCGGCCACCGGTGTGTAGCAGACAATGCCAATTTGTACGTGTTTGGAGGATACAATCCCGACTACGATGAGTCTGGAGGGCCAGAGAATGAAGACTACCCGCTCTTCAGAGAGCTCTGGCGATACAACTTTGCTACTGGCATCTGGCATCAAATGGGCACAGAGGGCCACATGCCTCGAGAGTTGGCCTCCATGTCACGTAAGTGCTAATTTAGTATTGAATTCAGCAACCATACTTTATTAAATAATTCAATAGAGACGTTACACACTCTCTTTCCCATCTGGGTGAAGGCTAAGACTGAAGTAAATCATAAATTCAGACCAGGACCTTCTGTCTGGAGCCATATTGCAATCCATCTCCTTTGTCCATCATATTGTGTTAAATGCCAGTTGTAGTCTTTGATGGACCTAAAGCAACTTCACTTTAGAGAATTGTGCACCATGGACCAATTTATGAAAGATCTGTTTGTAGTTTTTGTTCCCCAGTTGTGGCTGACAATATTATAAAATGTATTATCCTGTTAAGTGATCATGAGGTTATAGTTTGGGAGGCCATTTGTCATTCCTTTTTTTGTAGGAATAGCTTATACCCTGGACAAAGATAGATTTGTCATTCTGTACCTTCTGAGGGGGAAAAAACCCTATATGGGAATATTATCTCTTGAATACTCAGGGATTTGTGCCGCTCGCAATTGTAAAATTCAGAGACAGAAGAGAAGGGTGGCAGTGGCTTTATTTCTTTTTGCTCCCATTAGTTTTATATAAGTCAGGGCTGTCCAACTTCTAACTGGCCAAGGGCCGGAATTCAGGTCACTGATGACCTGGGGGGCCGTCCACGGCCACGCCCCCTGCCATGCCCCGGCCACGCCCCTGGCCACGCCCCTGGCCACGTGGCTCCTCCCCCTCTCCCAAAACGTCAGAACAGCTGTTCTGACGCTTTGGGAGAGGGAGCGGAGCTGCGGAAGGCTCCCCGCGGCGTCTCCCTCTCTCTCTCAAAGTGTCAGAACAGCTGTTCTGACGCTTTGGGAGAGAGGGAGGCGCTGCGGGGGACCCCCTTCCCTTCCAAGGCATCACGGCAGCCTGGATGGCTTGCGGGGAAGTAAGAACCGGCGCCGTTTCCCTGCGAGCCATCCCAGGCTTGCGGAGGCTTTTCGCCCAGCTCTTGCGTCCGTCTGGTCAGAGGGACGCGAGAGCCGGGCGAAAGCTCTCCCGCAGGCCTGGAGTGGCTCGCGGGGGAAGCAAGAACTGGCGCTCGCTTCCCCTGCGAGCCATCCAGGCTTGCGGAGGCTTTCGCCCGGCTCTTGCGTCCGTCTGGTCAGAGGGACGCGAGAGCCGGGTGCTCTCCCGCAGGCCTGGGTGGCTCGCGGGGAAGCAAGAACTGGCGCTCGCTTCCCCTGCGAGCCATCCAGGCTTCTGCGGGAGGCTTTCGCCCGGCTCTTGCGTCCCTCTGGTCAGAGGGACGCGAGAGCCGGCGAAAGCTCTCCCGCAGGCCTGGGTGGCTTGTGGGGGAAGTAAGAACCGGGCGCTCGCTTCCCCTGCGAGCCACCCTCCTCCTCCTCCTTCCCCGGCGCCACAGCGATCGGGACAACAGCAGCGCCAGGAAGGAGGAGGAGGAGGAAGGGAACCAGATCGCAGCGACGGGGCGGAGAGAGGGACGGGAGGGCGGTGCAGGGAGGAGGAGCTGGCTCCTTCCTCCTCCCCTGCCCCGCCTCCTCCCCCTGGCCGCCTTTTAAAAAATTTTTTTTTTTAAAAACAAGTTCAGGAGGGTAGCGGAGGCAGTGTCCAACAGACTTGGGGGCCGTGTACGGCCCGCGGGCCGCCTGTTGGACAGCCCTGGTATACGTTGATGCTGTTTATACTCTGCCTTTCTCTCAAAATTGGGAGTCATTGAATTTGGGACCCAAGTAACCAGAATTCAGATAACTGCTAACCAGGGAAAGCCATGCACACTTTTATGTGTCATACTATAGCATGTTTTGTGTACCAACTTATTACATGTGTATACATTTTGCACCGCGTTGCTTCTGCGTAGCTGTTAGCTGTCCTTCCAACAGAACCTTTCTCCACATGCTTTCCCCCATACTGTTGTTTTTGGTTATGTGGGGCATTTGGGTCGATAATCTTGCCAAGATTTTCTAAGGTAGAATTATACATGTCAACAGTAAAGCTCAAATGCTTTTGCTCTGGTTTGCTAGTTGTGCTGCATGGGAATAACCTCTTGGTCTTTGGCGGCACCGGAATCCCATTTGGTGAGAGCAACGGCAATGACGTCCATGTCTGCAATGTGAAATACAAGCGCTGGGCCCTGTTCAATTGCAGAGGGAAAAAACCAAATCGCATCTACGGACAGGTATGGAAGGATTGTCTGGCTTACAGACAAGTTCTGTTCTGCTGAGAGGTTTAAAATGGGCAGTGGCTGTATTTTTGAGATACTCTCAGTCTAGAGGAGATACGGTGGATTCACTATAGACTTCATTTGAAAGTTAAAGGGGACCTGCAAATTTAGTTTGAACCCAAAGTTAATTTAGGCTTTGAGGTATAAGGAGCAAAATGAGTTACCCTAAAATAGCCCTTTTCAGTCACTTTTAGGTCTGCTTCTAATTCCAGCAAAACATCCAGGAGAGCAGATAAAGATGTATTTTGCGAGAGACTTAAAAAATTAACATTATTCTTTGAATGCCAATTCACCCTTCCCCTTCAGAAGCAATTAACAGTAGAATTGGGAGTCAAAGATTTGACCTTGGTGCCCTGACAGCCAGTTACATTCTCCTTTGGCTTCTATATGTTCATCTGTCTTTCTGAACTGCTTTAGCAGTAGGTCATAGCAATCAATGCCTGATGCTGGCAGTGACCTTTGGGACCCAAACGGAAATCATTGTGAACTGGTGAAATTGATTGAAGTTGGTCTGAGGGCATGCAGGGAAAGGCAGCAGGCCCATGTTTCCTATATCATTGCTGCAGTCATTGTTTTCATTTTATTTGTTATTGTTATTTAAGCCCTGTAACACAAGCTGGCTTACAAAAGCTAAAAGGGATGCAGCAAAAAAAGTAGAACATTAATCCTTAAATTTGAACTTTGAACCAGACTTTGAACCAATGCCTAGCTGCTGTGTTGGACTGGATGAGGGCTAGCATATTGAAACTTAATCCTGACAAGACAGAGGTACTCCTAGTCAGTCGTAAGGCCAAACAGCATAGGGTTACAGCCTGTGTTGGACGAGGTCAACCTCCCCTTGAAGACGCAGGTTCGCAGCTTGGGAGTGATCCTGGATTCTTCGCTGAGCCTGGAACCCCAGGTTTCGGCGGTGGCCAGGGGAGCTTTTGCACAGTTAAGACTCGTGCGCCAGCTGCGCCCGTACCTTGGGAAGTCTGATCTGGCTACGGTTGTCCATGCTCTGGTCACATCCCATATAGATTACTGCAGTGCACTCTACGTGGGGCTGCCTTTGAAGATGGTTCGGAAACTGCAGTTAGTCCAAAGGTGCAGCAGCCAGATTACTAACTGGAGCTACATACAGGGAGCATACCACCCCCTGTTGTGTCAGCTCCATTGGCTGCCTGTCCACTTCCGAGCTCAATTCAAAGTGCTGGTTCTGTCCTACAAAGCTCTATACCAGTGTTTCTCAACCTGGGGGTCGGGACCCCTGCGGGGGTCGCGAGGGGGTGTCAGGGGGGTCACCAAAGGTTAGAAGAAAACACAGTATTTTCTGTTGGTCATGGGGATTCTGTGTGGGAAGTTTGACCCAATTCTATTATTGGTGGGGTTCAAAATGCTCTTTGATTGCAGGTGAACTATAAATCCCAACAGCTACAACTCCCAAATGTCAAGGTCTATTTTGCCCAAACTCCACCAGTGTTCACATTTAGGCATATTGAGTATTCGTGCCAAGTTTGGTCCAGAGCCATCATTGTTTGAGTCATAGTACTCTCTAGATGTAGGTAAACTACAGTTCCAAAATCCAAGGTCAGTGCCCACCAAACTCTTCCAATATTTTCTGTTAGTAATGAGAGTTCTGTGTGCCAAGTTTGGTTCAATTCCATCATTGGTGGAGTTCAGAATGCTCTTTGATTGTAGGTGAACTATCAATCCGAGCAACTACAACTCCCAAGTAACAAAATCAATCCCATTCCCAACCCCACCAGTATTCAAATTTGGGCGTATCAGGTATTTGTTGCATATTTGGCCAGTGAACGAAAGTACATCCATATTTACATTACGATTCATAACAGTAGCAAAATTACAGTAATGAAGTAGCAACAGAAGTAATTTTATGGTTGGGGGTCACCATAACATGAGGAACTGTACTAAGGGGTCGCAGCATTCGGAAGGTTGAGAACCACTGCTCTATACGGTTCTGGCCCAACTTACTTGTTGGAGCGCATCTGCCCCTATGTTCCTCCCAGCAATTTAAGATCTTCCAGGGAGGTCCTGCTGTTGCTCCTGCCAACATCTCAAATGTGGCTGGCCGAGACGGCGGACAGGGCCTTGTCGGCTGTGGCCCTCATCTATGGAACGCACTTCCAAACGAAATACGCTCGTACCTATCCCTCTTGGCATTTAGAAAGAAGCTAAAATCTTGGTTTTGGGACCAGGCCTTTGCACAATAGCTTAAGCAACATCTTGACTGGAATGGATTAGTGATGGCGACAGATTTGAGGATATGGCTTATTGTTCTTATCAATTCAAAATTGAAAAGGTGGATGTGGAGCCCAAGTGGGGGAGTGGCTGGTCTTCCCATAATTTGCATCCTCCCTTCTCCCAACAGGTCCTGAGGGGGGCCACCGCTCGTGCAGCCAGGCTTGCCTTGCAATCCTCTAGTCTTGTGGGGAGGGTTGCCTGGTGGCCACTTGGGCCTCATGGAGCTGCTGCGATGGCACCAGCTGTTGCCAGGGCTTGCCTGGCCTCGCCTCGCCAGGCCTTCTCCTTCCTTCCCTCTTTCATTTCCTCAATCCATCCCCTCCCCAAAAGAAAGGGACTCTGCCTTCCTGCATGGAAAGGGGCTCCATGGCTAGGCTTCTCCCTCACAATGGTTGGTGCGTCAGTCTTCTCGCGCGCTGGGGAGGGAGGCTTTAGCGCATGCTTTGTAAGGTGTTTTTTGGGGGGAGGTTTAAGTTATTTACCCTTCATTTTTAAAGTTGTTTTTTTTAAAGTCATAGATAGGAGTAGTCTGTGTTTTGCTGCCAAATTTGGTGACAATTTGTCCAGTGGTTCTTTTGTTTACTTCAGCCTAATTACGACAGCTGCTTTTTTATATATTTAGATTCTGCTGATGTAATAAATAATTATCCTGTTGAAATTATCTTGAGTCTTCACCTCCTGACAGATGTTTGTCTTCAGGTTACAAACCATTGTGCTCTTCGTTTAACATGAAAGAGTCTTTGACTAATGTAAACAGCCTTTAGAGTTAAACCAGTTTCCAGTCCGCAAATGTTGACAGATGTAAATAGATATAAACATTTCTCTTATCACTGTAACAGTTCTTCTCACAGTTTACTTTTCAGTTCTCATTAGCAGGTTTTAATTACAGTCCAGCAAGCAGGTAGCAAATGATTTAGAATGGTGTCTTCAGCCAAATTACTAGCTCTCATTCATTCATTCATTCATTCATTCAATTCATTCATACCCACACATATTAAATCCACATTTATCAAATCTGCACCTCATATTTACGTGACAGGAGTTGAAGCCCAAAACACTTGGAGGAGGTCCAAAGTTTGCCCATGTGTCGCATACCCTGTTAAAAGCTCACTCCTCTTTTAGAGATCTGTTGGATCCAAAGTCTACTCAGTGGAGGCAGCCACTGATACATTTCCAGTGGTGGAAAGCCTTGAGTTCCACCCCAGAGGAGAAAAAGTAGGTTATTGAAGGGAATGAAATGAACGAGCTTCGTCTTGCAATTCTTTTCTCCATCCCCCAAAAGTCTAAGGCAGTGTTTCCCAACCGCTGTGACGCAGCACAGTAGTGTGCCGTGATGGACCTCCTGCTGTGCTGCGAGAAAAGCTCTCTGCCCCCCTTCCTTCCCCCCTCCTCCTGCTGAACTCCTGCTTGGGGGAGGGGGAGGAAGGGCTGGGCGGCAGCGAAGAAAAAGAAGGGGCTGGGGGGCCGCCTCCTTTGGCCGTTTCTCCGGCCAGCCTCCAATCCGCCATGGCTCCCCCCCCCTCGCTCGCTGAAGCCGCGTGGAGGAGGAAGCCGGGGGAGGGGTTTGGGCATGGCGTGGCCTGGCTCCGCCCCCCCGGCTTCCGCTCTCCCACAGCTTCTCCAGCTTTGAGGGGACAATGCCAAGCCAGCATTGTGCTGGCTCTGCCACCGCTGGCTTGGCATTGCCCCTCAAGGCTGGAGAAGCTGTGGGAGAGCTGAAGCCGGGGGGATGGCACGGCCTGGCTCCACCCCTCCCTGGCTTCCACACTCCCAGCAGGCCACCATCCCCAGCCGTTCTTTACTGTGTTAGAGTGTCATTTTGTGTCATTTTGGTTGGTGGTGTGCCCCCGGATTTTTTTAATTTTAAAAGAGTGCCGCGGCTCAAAAAAGGTTGGGAAACACTGGTCTAAGGAACTGTTGTGCCATTAGGCTCCTTTTGCAATGGATTTAAGGGAGTGTAAAACCAGTCTACCAGTGGAGAGAGTGACATTCAGCTTTCCCAACCAACATTCTTCTTCTGTCCTGCCAGGCAATGGCAATCATTAACGGAGCCTTGTATGTATTTGGAGGAACCACCGGCTACATTTACAGCACAGACCTACACAAGCTGGACTTGAATACCCGGGAATGGACCCAGCTGAAGCCAAACAATATGCACTGTGACATGCCAGAGGAAAGGTCAGTTTGGCAGGGACCTGAGTTATTGCCTGGACAGAAACACTGATATGGAAATGATGTGTTGAGGCTGGAGGTCCCTTCACAATCTGGTGATGCCAACCAGATGCTTGGGGAGAAGAAATAAAAAGACTGTTCTGACCCCTAGCAGACTAAGAAAAAGGGCCCACGATCCATGCTTTGTTCACCACACTTAGATTCTGCTTAGAGCAAAACGAAAGTGCCATTCACATTTATTTGAGAGCGATATAAGTGATTTATGCTACCTTCAAATCTGGAAACATTCGGTTCTACGATCCTGATTCCTTGCTGGAATAATAAATTGAGGAAAGTAAATGTAACCTAAATTTAAAAGTAAAAGTTTCCCCTCGACATTAAGCCTAGTCATGTCTGACTCTGGGGGTTGGTGCTCATCTCCATTTCTAAATTGAAGAGCCAGCATTGTCCGTAGAAGCCTCCAAGGTCATGTGACCAGCATGACTGCATGGAGCGCTCTTACCTTCCCGCTGAAGTGGTATCTATTGATCTAATCACATTTGCATGTTTTCGAACTGCAAGGTTGGCAGAAGCTGGGGCTAACAGCAGGAGCTCACCCCACTCCCCGGATTCAAACCGTTGACCCTTCGGTCAGCAAGTACTGCAGCTCAGCGGTTTAACCTGCTGCGTCACCGGGGGCACCTCAAAATGTACCTTACTAGCTAGAAATTTGTTTAGATGTTTAAAGAACAAACTTGATGAACAGGTAAAAGATGCTAAAAGGAATACGCTGGGCTTTCTTTCTTTAGATACAGACATGAAATTGCACATGATGGACAGAAGATTTACATCTTGGGTGGCGGAACATCTTGGACAGCCTATTCCTTGGACAAGGTAATGTGGTAAATTTCAGGGTCCTCTTAGGAATCCGATTTCTAGTTGCTAAGAGAATTCAACAGATTGTAAAAGAGGTAATTTGTAATCTGTCAAACAATGGGGGGATTTTAATGCTTAGAAAGTCAATGGTACAATCTATTAGTTTTGTGTGTGTGTGTCACAGCATTATGTGGTGGTTGAGCATTTGGCCACAGCCCAAATCAGGGTTTGAATCCCCACGTAACGATGAAAAACCACTGGGAAATGTTACAAGTTACACTCTCACAGCCTCAAAGGACACAAAAGGCCAATCCTTTCTTAAGAAATATTACCAAGAATATGACTTGAAGGTACACAATTATATATATAGAGAGAGAGGGAGGGTGGGGGGGAGGAAGGGAGGGAGAGGCTCAAGTACATGACACTTTGCAATATGAAATACCTACAATCAAACACCTTGTTCCATCTAATATACACACTGACAAATATATAATGAAAATAATAATAACAACACTTTATTTATATTCCTCCCTTCTCACCCCAAAGGGGACTCAGGCCGGATCACAAGTACACATACACGGCAAACATTCAATGCTGTTTTGTATTGACTTACACAGAACAGAACAGAAGGAGGCTTTGTGTCGTGCCACAGTGGGTGCTGTCGCTCCATCCTCTTATGACGAGCTGTCAGGATTTCCGCATTCCAGCATCTGGTCTTCTTTTCTTTATGGCATTCTAAAAACCTCCCCCGCTTTTATTAGCGGTACCTAATTTCTCTAATTACAGCTAAAGCTGTTTTCAAACTGCTTAGGTAAACAGTTGGCAGGGCTGGCGGTTGGCTACCCACGCCAACCCGGGGTTCGAACTTGCAACCTTTCGGTTGATAGATCTTTAGCAGCTGCTGATTTAACCGCAGTGCTAAACATCCGGCCAAGATTCTAAACAATATTCAACTAAAATATCAGAAGGGAGATGTTGACAAGCTGGAATGTGTCCACAGAAAGAGGGCGACTAAAATAATCAAGGGTCTGGAGAACAAACCCTATGAGGAGCGGCTTAAAGAGCTGAGCATGTTTAGCCTGCAGAAGAGAAGGCGGAGAGGAGACACAATGAGGGCCATGGATCAATATGTGAGGGGAAGTCATAGGGAGGAGAGAGCAACCTTGTTTTCTGCTTCCCTGGAAAGTAGGACACAATAGAACAATGGATTCAAACGACAGGAAAGGAGATTCCACCTGAACATTAGGAAGAACTTCCTAATGGTGAGAGCTCTTCAGCAGTGGAAGTCTCTGCCTCTGAGTGTGGTGGAGGCACCTTCTTTGGAGGCTTTGAAACAGAGGCTGGGTGGCCATCTGTCGGGGGTGCTTTGAATGCGATTTTATTGCTTCTTGGCAGAATGGGGTTGTACTGGATGGCCCACGAGGTCTCTTTGAACTCTATGAGTCTATGTTTCTATGACCTTTGGGGTACAACGTTTTTAATTCAGATTTCAAAACAGTGAGGGAAGGGGCAGGTTTTACCAGCTTTAAAGGAGCCTGTGATGTTCTAGACCAGACCTGGGCAACCTACGGCCCGCGGGCCGGCCCAGGGAGAAGGGCATCGGGGGCAGGGCAAAGAGGAAGGGGTGCCGCTGCTGCCATCTCATCGCGGGCTGTGGGGCCTGCGTCGGCAGACAGCCCTCCGCTCCGGAGAACAATCGGAGGAGCGGCGGCTTTGGAGTGTCTGCCATCCTGGGAGGCGATCCAGGCATGCAGCGGGAGCAGTCGGCGACCTACGGCGGCTGATCGCTCTGGACACCCTTAAGTCTTGATCGTCTTCTGGTTCGCCAGGGCGATCACCCGCCACAGCTCGCCAACTGCTCCCGCTGCATGCCCAGATCGCCTCCTGGAATGGCAGGCACTCCATGGCAGGGCAATCAGCTGGGGAACGGCTGGGGGCGAGAGCGGGCGGAGGCCTGCAGCCTCCGATCATCTGCTGCTCTGCTCTGCTGCGGCGGCGGCTAGGTCCATTGGGCCATTCCATCTTGGGATCCTTCCTCTCTTGAGGATGTCAGCCTCTATCTTGGTTCGCACCTTGTCTTCTTGAATTTCATTTTTAAAAATTTTATTGGTTTTTATTACTATTTTATAATAATTTTAAAATAGTATAATATATAATATAATATAATGTTATATTATAATTCCAATATATTATAATGTCTATATACTATAATATAGTAATTATGATATTAATACTAGTAATATCTGAATATTTCTTGATATATTCATATGTTAATATTAATGATGTGTAATATATAGTAAATATAGTAAATAAAGAAATAATGTAGATTAGAATGTAGTTCGGCCCTTAGGTGCGGCCCTCCATAATATTTTTTGGCTCTCGTGTGGCCCCTTGGAAAAAATAATTGCCCAACCCTGTTCTAGTCCTAGGTTAAAAAGTGTTGATGCATGTATTAGAGAAGTTAAGGTAGCTCTGTATGTAATCTATAGTAAATATAACAGCAGAAGGAATGAGAATGGAAAACCTTTGGAGTTACTGGCAATTTGATGAGAGCGTTGCCCTCCTTCCTTCAGGAATAGTATCTCCAGATTCCTGCATTTCCTTTTGCGGTTACCATCTGAAAGGCAAAGAACATAAGAAGAGCCATGCTGAATCGGGCCTCAGCCCACCTAGTCCAGCATTCTGTGTCGCACAGTGGCCCACTAGTTGTACACAGGGATCTCTAGCAGAAAGGAGGGCAAAACCCTCACCTGCTCCCGACCCCCCACAACCAGTTGCCACACATCTTTCCAGAATCCTCGCGCAGGCATTGCTAAGTTGAGCCTATGGCAACCCTTCTGCCGCAAACTTTGTGTATTCATCACCACCTTCTATTCTGTCGTTGTTGTTAACCTTGTGAATACAACTTCCTTTTACTTACTTCAGATCCATGCCTACAATCTTGAAACAAACACATGGGAGGAAATCGCAACAAAGCCTTATAAGAAGAGAGGTAGGCATTTTTAAGAAGCCATTATTAGGAAGCCTTGTAGTAGGATCTTAAAGTCCTTGATGGTTTATTCTTTCTCTTCTTTCCTTCCCTCCCTCTCTTCCTTCCCTCTCTTCTTTGCTTCCTTCCTTCCCTCCCTCCTTCTGCTTTTTGTCAAAATCCTTTTCTTTCTTCCTCCCTTTTTTCTTTCCTTCCTTCCCTTTCTTTCTGTCGTAACACATCTCCTCTTTTCTCTTCCTTCCCTCTCTCTGTCCCTTTTCTTCGTCTCCTTTCTTGGAATGTGACCTAATACTTGAGATGGCTTTTAAGTGAAGATGAATTCCTCTTTCACCATCATCTCTTTCAAGGCAGGTGGCCAAAGGGAGGCAGAAGAGGGCATTCATCTTCTTCAGAACATTTTCAATTTCAGTTGCTCACAGTCATTTTTTTGGTCCCACAGAGTTCCCGGCGGCCAGGAGATGTCACAGTTGTGTACAGATAAAAAGTGGTAAGAGCGGCAGGCCTGGTGCATGAATTTCCCCCCTTTTTTAATATAGTGAGGAAATCCTGTCCAATTTAGAATATTTTGGGCTGGTATGCATACATGAATACTCTGGCATCGGGGGAAGGATCTCAGTTACAGTGTTGGAAAAGCCAGGGCAGCTGTGGTGAAAGGAAGTGAAAAGTGATGTAAGGGAGTGTTGATTCCATGCACAGGGCCAGGTGCAGCCCATCCGAACACAGCCAATGTGCTGCAGCTGGCTGTAGAAGCAGGGATGTGCAGAAAGGAAGGAGAAAGGGGGTTGAGTGAAAAGTGATGCCTCTTACTTGGGTTTGGATGGGAATATTTTAATAAGTCAAATGCAGAAATAATCCTTAGAACGTGCTCTTTAACTACCACTATTCACTTTCCCACATAAGCACTAGACCAGGGGTGCTCATTAGGTAGATCGCGATCTACTGGTAGATCGCGTAGGGCGTCCTGGTAGATCACAGACAGGGCGGGAGGAAGGCTCAGTCCCGCCCCGCAGGCTCCCGCCGCCACCCAGGTGCAGAAGGAGGTTGGACTGGATGACCCTTGGAGGTATCTTCCTATTCTATGAACCCATTGTTGTTGTTATTATTATTATTATTATCAGAGGCTGAATGGCCATCTGTGAGGAATGCTTTGATTGTGTTTTTCCCTTATGGCAGAAGGAGGTTGGACTGGATGACTCTTGGAGGTCTCCTTCTACTCTAGGAACCTGTTGTTGTTGTTACTATTATTATTAGTAGTAATAGTAGCAGAGGCTGAATGAATATTATCATCATTATTATGAATAAATTCAGGGGCTTCTTCTGCTCACATTAATTGAATTCAGTCTTAAAATATATTATATGGCTGTCACTGAAATAAATTACCAAATATGTTGCTTTTATGGCTCTCTGAGTAGTGGGGAGGTATTTCATTTGACTTGGTTGTTTTATAAGTAGCTTGCATGCTGAAAAAGTGTGAGCACCCCTGCACTAGACAATTGGATCACCACCCACTTCTTGTCTCTTTCAATTCCATTTTTATAAGTGAACTAGCTGAGGACCCAGCGGTGCCCGGGTTATTTGAGGAAGGCATTGTGTGCCAAGGTTGGTCCGGATCAGTTGTTCATTTGGCTTGCAGTGGTTTCGGGAAGTGAGTGAAGGATTATGGACCATGGAACATAATCCATGGTCCATCCTCCTCCAAATTGCACCAGGATGTAGGGGGTTCTGTGTGCCAAATTTGGTCTTGATCAGTCATTGAATGAGGGTCGCAGCAGTCTCGGGAAGTGAGTGGAGGTACTTCAAGTCCCATCATCCGTGGTCCATCCTCCTGAAAACTGCACCAGGGTGTAAAGTGAGTCATGGGGGCTCTATGTGCCAAGTTTGGTCCTGATCGGTCACTGGATGAGAGTCGCAGTGGTCTCGGGAAGTGAGTAAAGGTAATGCAAGTCCCATCATCCATAATCCGTCCTCCCCCAAACTGCACCAGAATGTTGAGTTGGCCATGGGGGCACTCTTTGCCAAGTTTTGTCTTTATTGGTGAGTGTCGCTGTGGTCTCAGGGAGTGGAGGTACTTCAAGTACCATCATCCATGGTCCATCCTACTCGAAGCTGTACCAGCATGTAGTGTAGGTCATGGGAGCTCTGTGTGCCAAGTTTGGTCTTGTTCTGTCATTGTTGGGGGCCTTACTGTGAATTCAAGCTGAGGCCTAGTCTCGAAAATCAAGTTGAGGAAGCCTTACTGTCAATTCAGGCTGAGGCCTAGTTTGTAAAATCAGCTAAAGGAAGCCTTTTTGTAAAGAACTCTGTCTGGCACCTTTGAGATTTGGGATGTTGGAATGCTGGCGAATCCATGGTCCATCCTCCCTCAAACTGCACCAAGCCGTAAAGTGGGTCTTGGGGGTTCTGTGTGCCAAGTTTGGTTTTGTTGTCTCATTGTTGGGGGCTGCAAAGTGTTTTGGACTGAAACTCCCACCATGCCTGACTGCCTCAGGCCTTTTCCTTACCCCCCTCTGGCACTTTTGAGTCTCGGAATGTTTGTGTTGGCTGGTCAATGGGAGTTGTTTATGCAAATAATCCCACAGTAGGACCCAATCAGAAAGCTGCCACATATCCTCCCGCCCTCCGGACACATACAAACATACAAACATTCTGCTTTATAAAGGTATAGAGATAGAGATAATAGAATGGCCACATGCTTAATTCCCTGGAGGATTCTGGGAGCACTCGTAACTTGTCCAAGCTGTGTGTTCTTTGAAGCAATGCAGAGTCCTTCTTCCCCCACCTCTGCCCCTCTCGACTTGGCATTGGTTGTGTTATATTGTTCTACCTCTCTGCCAAGGGTCTCCTTGCATGTTTACAAGAGCCTCACCATTAGGGGAGGGGGAAAGTCATTCTTAAGCCCCTATGTGGTCTCTGTCCATTCAGATGTCTTTGTCTGTGGAGGATACAATGGAGAAGTGATCCTGGGAGACATCTGGAAGCTGAGTCTGCAAACTTTCCAGTGGGTGAAACTCCCGGCTGTTATGCCCGAACCAGTCTATTTCCACTGTGCAGCTGTGACTCCGGTAAGTGGCTGTGAATGTTCACACACAGACCCACAAGTCTCTGGAGCGCCCTACAGAAATGGCCGCCATGGCATAGGCAGGTGGATTGACCTCAAGGATAGAATCTGATTTCCATAGGCAAGACATGGACAAACTTTGGCCCTCCCTCAAGAGGTTTTGTACATTAACTCCCACCTGTTAGGAATTGTGGGAGTTGAGTAAAAAACACCTGGAGGGAGGGCCAAAGTTTGCCCATACCTGCTATAGGCAATCATTCATCCTATAAACTCCAGGGCTGCTGCATATACAAAGGAAAAGGGAAACTATGAACAGCCGTTTCTTCCATTTTCAGCTCTCTGTGTTTGCATCAAGGTTGCAGAGTTGCTCTTCTCCACAGTCACACCAGGTGGAGGATTCTTTTAGCTGGGTTGCTGTGAGTTTTTTGGGCTGTCTGGCCATGTTCCAGAAGCATTATTTCCTAACGTTTGGCCCACATCTATGGCAGGCATCCTCACAGGTTGTGTCTGTTGGAAACGAGGCAAGTGGGGTTTATATATCTGTGGAATGATGTCCAGGGTGGGAGAAAGCACTCTTGTCTGAGGCAAGGGTGAATGTTTCCATTGGCCACCTTGATTAGCACTGAATGGTCTTGCAGCTTCAAAGCCTGGCTGTTTCCTGCATAGGGGAATCCTTTGTTGGAAGGTGTTAGCTGGCCCTGATTTATTCTTGTCTGGATTTCCCCTATTTTCTGAGTGTTGCTCTTTATTCATTGTCTCATGCCACCATTTACCCTCAATATTTGCTTTGCGTGTACACCTCCCCCCCCCCTTTATACGAAGGTCCTTTCTCGACCTCTTTCTGAAAGAGGTCACAAATAATTTGCCCCACAGCTATCTCACCCCCTTGTTTATATCTTAATTCCTTCTATTTTAATTCTGTACATGCAGCCCGCTCATTGTCCTGTGTCATGAATGGTTTTATTTTACTATAATTTTATATTGATTGTAGTATTTTCTGTTTCTATGAAATTGATTATGTTGTTTTTTTGATTGATTTTATTTTGTTGTTGTGTTGTTGGGCTTGGCCTCATGTAAAGCACCCCGAGTCCCCGTTGGGGAGATGGTGGCGGAGTACAAATAAAGATGATGATGATCATTATTATTATTGTCCTGATTTTAGAGGGTTTTTTTTTTTTAAACCCTGGTACGAATTGTGAGAGTTGAAATTCAAAACACCTGGAAGAGGGCTGAAGTTTGCCTTTGCCTGGTATAGCTTGTACGTATGTGGGATGCAAACCAGCCTTATGTTCTGACACTGCCGGCATTTGTTGTGTCTCCACACAGGCCGGCTGCATGTACGTCCACGGCGGGGTGGTGGACATCCACCGGAACAGACGGACTGGCTCTCTCTTTAAGATGTGGCTGGTTGTGCCCAGCCTCCTCGAACTCTCTTGGGAGAAGCTTCTGGGTTTTTTCCCTCACTTGGTGAAGCTCCCCAGATCGCAGCTTTTGCACCTCGGACTCACACAGGGACTCATCGAACGCTTGAAATGAGAACCTCCTCCGGCCCTCGCTGGCTCGCTCACGACCATAATTTAAGAAGTGACTCCTCTTTTGCCCTTCTCTTTCTTTCTCCTTCTCTCTCTCAGTCCTCTCCCCTCTCTATTTATGAGTTCTGCAGAAGAGGAGGAGGACGCTGCTAAGGAGATGGAAAGCTCTGCTCCAAAGCCTTACTCGGCACACTACATCGGATGCCTTTCTTGTGGATTTTTTTATTTTAAAATTTAGAGAAGTCTGCTTCTTCTTTTTTAAATTTATGGATACCTATAAATACATCATGAACTAAATGATACTGTTGCTGAACTAATTTGGACTGCTTTCTGCTGCATGCTCATAGTCTCAGAAGGAAGAGGGGTCATCCCAGGGTGTGCAATCATGGTTCTAAAGGGTAACAAAACTAAAGTTCTGGTGGTGAACACTAGGTGGCGCTGGTGCTTTGCTTCTACAGTGTTGCTAAAGTTCTACAGTGTTGCTAAAGTTCTGGTGGTGAACATTTCAGAACTCTTAACAAAACTTTCAAAACTTCGTTATGATTTCATTATTGGCAATTTTAAAGACAGAACCAATTAGGAACTGCCATATATAATGAAATTTTGAAAGTTTTGTTAGAGTTCTGAAATGTTCTCCACCAGAACTTTAGCAACACTGTAGAAGCAAAGCACCAGCGCCACCTAGTGTTCACCACCAGAACTTTAGCAACACTGTAGAAGCAAAGCACCAGCGCCACCTAGTGTTCACCACCAGAACTTTAGCAACACTGTAGAAGCAAAGCACCAGCGCCACCTAGTGTTCACCACCAGAACTTTAGTTTTGTAAGTACTTTAGAACCATTTAGAACTATGGATTGCCCAGGCCTAATGGTGACCTGCCTTCCTGTTGCCTTCTCCTTGGTTTAGTTTTGGTAAGATCCATTTTAAGTGGCTGGAGCCTGTCCTGTCTTTCACCCACAGCGTTTGCTGGTTCCTGACCTCTTTATAAAAGGGAGCAAATGGCACCTTCTGTCGGCCTTTCTCCGGCGGAGGCGCAGTTGGCGCAGTGTGTCGTGGCTTTCTCAAACCCCTGTTCTCGTTGTCTTGCCTTTTCATATTGAAACGCCCAGCCGAAGGGTAATTTGCAGCTGCTGCCTGTAAATTACAGTATTACTCTCTTATCTGGCATTGAAGGACTGAACCTTTTTTTTTCTTTTTTTTACTTTTGTTCGGAGAAAGAAAACAAGGAGTTAAACGTGTGTTGGTTTTGTTTTGTTTCGTTGTCAACAAGCATTGTCCATTTTGAGAACGTTGACATTGATTTTTTTGTGCGGAAACGATATCAACCCCTATTTCTAATACTGTAGGTATAGCACTTAATACAGGCATGGGCAAACTTGGGCCTTCCAGGTGTTTTGGACTTCGACTCCCACCATTCCTAACAGCCTCAGGCCCCTTCCTTTTCCCCCTCAGCCGCTTAAGCGGCTGAGGGGGAAAAGGAAGGGGCCTGAGGCTGTTAGGAATGGTGGGAGTTGAAGTCCAAAACACCTGGAAGGCCCAAGTTTGCCCATGCTTGACTTAACACCACCAGCCTCTGAATCTTTCACTCTTGCCCCTGAGAGTTGGTTTGTTTTAAAACCCCATTTCAATGGACTGTGTCCCTCTTCTCAAAAACATCATCTTAATCCTTCCTTCCTTCCTTCCTTCCTTCCTTCCTTCCTTCCTTCCTTCCTTCCTTCCTTCCTTCCTTCCCATGTTCGTTCCTTCATTCCTGTTGCCGCCCTTTTTTTCTTGCGCACAAGCAAGAATCCTGACCTTTTGCTGGAAATAGTATTTGCCTTGTTTCTTTGGTCACAAACCCTGTCTCCGTCTTAACAGTCGTGTCCCGAGCGGCTGTGCAAACCGCGTTCTGTAGAATGTATGCCAAAACGGCCGTCGAACCAAGTGTCACGCCTGGCTCCGGACGCCGGGTCTTTGAACCTTTATTTTGGAAAGGTGTTCTGTTTGTTTAAAGTTGTACATGAAACCTTGCTGGTGCTTGTTGTCATGTGTCTTCTTTTTCAAGAAATCCATAGAAGTGGGTTGTCTTTTGGTTCTGGGACTGGAGGGGGGGGGGATGTTGAAATGGTGCATTCAGGCGAACGGCAGGCCACAGTTTGGACTTCGACACATCCTCCCTCCTTGGGTTTCCTAACACCAATTCAGTTTGCCCTATAGCCAGTCTGTGAGTCTTTCTCTGGCTCTTTTTTCAGGCCACATGGTTTTTTGTGTGTATAGGTAAAAGTAAAGGTTTTCCCTTGACATTAAGTCTAGTCATGTCCGACTTTGGGGGTGGTGCTCATCTCCATTTCTAAATCGAGTTGTCGGTGGTGTCTGTAGACCAGTGTTTCCCAACCAGTGTGCCGTGAGTGATCATCAGGTGTGCCGTGGGAAATTGGCACTCTTCCCCCTCCTAGCAGCTCTTTCTCCCTCTTTCAGCACTGGGGAGGGAGGAGGGAGGCAGCGAAATAGGCCACACAGATCTATGAAACGTATAGACTATACGTTTCAAAGATCTGTGTGGCTTCTTTCGCTGCCTCCCTCCTCCGCAAAAGCAGAGCACTGTGCGGAAGTGATTGAGTCGGCGTTTTCCCGTTGGCTTGGATTTCTCGCGAGAACAAAGCCGGAAGCTCCACGTTGGTGAATTGGCCACTGACCGAACCTGGGAGCATCGGGAGGCTGAAGCATTCACAGGTTTCCAAGCAACAACTTGAGTCTCAACGCTTGGATTTTTTTTTTTTTTACTATTTTACTGGATTTTTCGAGAGTTACCTCCCCCCAAGGAACTGTTTATAACAGCTTCATGACATCCATAGTTAACTGGAAGCAAGTTTCAATCAGGGTGAAATGTCACAAGGGCATGGAGAACAAGACTTATGAGGAGCGGCTTGAAGAGCTGGGCATGTTTAACCTGAAGAAGGGGAGGCTGAGAGAAGACATGATAGCCATGTATAAATATGTGAGAGGAAGTCATATCTATGTTGTGTTCATCAAAACAGGCCCAAGTTTCACACTGAGTGTATAAATACATTTAAAAACATTAACTATATGTATCACTGTGTTAGAGTGTCATTTTGTGTCATTTTGGTTGGTGGTGTGCCCCAGGATTTTGTAAATGTAAAAAATGTGCCGCGGCTCAAAAAAGGTTGAAAAACACTGCTGTAGATGACTCCAAGGTCATGTGGCCATTGGCATGACTGCATGGAGCGCTGTTACCTTTCCGCAGAAGTGGTACCTATCGATCTCATTTGCATGTTTTCGAACTGCTAGGTTGGCATAAGCTGAATCTCAGTGCACCGGGACTGTGGCGCAGCTGGCTGGGTGTCAGCTGCATTAAAGATCACTACAGACGGAAAAGTCATGAGTTCGAAGCCAGCCCAGGTCGGAGTGACCTTCCAGCCAATTTTGTGTAGCTTGTTGTCGACCTTTGCAACCCAAAAGATAGTTGCATCTGTCAAGTAGGAAATTGAGGTACCACCTATGTGTGGGGAGGCTAACTTAACAAATTTACGAGGCGATAAAAAATCTCCAGCAAAAAGCATGCGGGGAATGCGGAAAGTACTCAATCAGTGTCGAAGATGGACTTTGAAGCGACAGCTCCCCTGATGGCCAGAAAAAAGTCAAATAGCCTCTGTGTGTTGTGTGTCTATGGCATTGAATGTTTGCCATGTATGTGTACATTGTAATCCGCCCTGAGTGCCCTTGCAGGGTGAGAAGGGTGGAATATAAATACTGTAAATAAATAACAGTGAGAGCTCACCTTGCTCCCCAGATTTGAACTGCTGACCTTTCGGTCAGCAAGTTCAACAGTTTAAAATATATGTGTATATAAGATGTGATAAATGTGTAACTCTTATCCTGCCCTGAGGATATACAGACCCAGGTAATAACTATTCAGGAAGTGCTAACTATATAACCCTGGCATGGGAAAACTTTGGCCCTCCAGGTGCTTTGGACTTCAGCTCAGAAATCCCAGCCAGCTGGTTACTGGTAATGTAATTGCAACAGATGACGTCTGTGCCAAACGGCTTGCTTATTCTGTTATTCAGTTGGGACAGCATTGTTACCCAATGAATCAAGGATGATATTGAAAGTATTGGTGCAGAATTACATCCCAGTCGAAGAATTTGCACTAGCATGGCTTGAATACTATCCATTACTCCCAATTGAAATCATAACACTCGTGGGAACTGTAGTTTCCCAAGGTCCTCAGTCCTTTTTGTCAACGTTTTACAAGGTTTTAGTACATACAGCCCCCCCCCCCCCCCCGGACCAGGATCGCATAGCAGTTAAAGCAGTGTGAAACCGCAACAACTCTACAGTGCAGATGTGATCACATGGTGGAGACCTCCAAAGCTTACCGGCCGCCTCCAGCTTGAAGTCTTTCGCAGCTGCAGCCGACGGAGAAGTGACCCGAGGGTGCTGCCTGCTTCCCGCCTCGCTCCCATCCCAGCAGAGACGAAGGAGCGAAGGGAGGGCGCCGGGGTGCCAAGGCATGCCGGGAAATGTAGTCCCTCTGGCCCCGCCCCTCGCCCGGGGAGCCTGTTCCCAGCAACGCCTGCAAACTACGAAAACCCGGCAATCTTTGCGGCCACCCAGAAGAGGCGGAGTCTCCCGCCTCACCAGCTGAATAGGGCGCACTTGCCATGCGCGCGCACACCCTGCGTGCACGCGCACTCCTGCTGCTGGCTTCCGCTCTCGCAGTGCTTCTGCCTGCAGGGCATTGCAGGAAGGAGGAAGCATGAGGCGGGGCCTCCGGAGGGAGTGCTCCGCCCTGCCTCTTGCCGGCAATGCCCCGCAGGCGGAAGAAGCACCGTGAGAGCAGAAGCCAGCAGCAGGAGCGTGCGTGCGCGTGCATGGCAGGACCACCCCATCTGGCTGGTGAGGCCCGAAGATCGACTGGATGAGGGCCAAAGATTGACCAGTCGATCGCAATCTACCTAATGGGCACCCCTGTTGTAGGCAAAGTGTTCCCAATAACAAAGGTATAATGGGCAGATTCAAAATAAGACTACTTTTTTATTGTGCTCCGTTTAAAGCCAAGCGAGAGCTCCTGTCTCTCGGCAGCAAAAGGACCAGAGGTAGCCGTCAATGGCTGGACGTCGCAGAGGACGCAACACCATCCCAACAAGAATTTTCAAAGTCACAGAACTTCTCATATCTTATTGAGGTCTCCTTGGAAAATGAGTCATTTTCATCCTTTCCTTGGTGCGTTCCAAGAGACTCCGCATACCTTTTACAGCTCCCAATCCAAACAAACATCGGGAGGAGTCTGCGGGAAGCTCTTGAGCTTGATCGCATTGGTGGTGGCTCCCTGGATTTAGAAAGGAAGCCATACCCAGCCCAATTCCCAGAGATCGATGTTTCCTTGGCTTACAGGGAGGCCGATGCCCTTCCAAAAACAGAAGGCAGGACAGCGAAGAGCCTGGTGGAGTGAAGACTTCAGCATCCGGCAGGAGAAGGAGCAAAGTAGTACACCGCCATGAGGATGAAGTAGACCATCACCAGCACCGTCCCTGGTTGGAGAAGAAGAGAAAATGAGCATAGTCTACTCTCTTTGAAGGCTCAGCTTTTCAGTCTGGCTACAGTCACCCTCCATATTTAAGGGTTTAACTTTTGTAGATTTGATCAATATGGGGCAGTTTGAAGAAGAAGAGAACATAGTCTTCTCCAGGCATGGGGCAACTTCAGCCCTCCCTTCAGGTTTTTTGGACTTCAACTTCCACCACTACTAACAGCTGGTAGACGGTTAGGAATTGTGGAGTTGAAGCCCAAAATACCTGGAGGGGCCAAGTTTGCCCATGCCTGGTCTACTCTATGAAGGCTCAGGTTTGCATTGCTCCATATGGAAGAGTGTGACTTTAGTAGGTTTGATTAAAATGGTCTAGATTGAGGGTCCTCAAACTTTTAAGGCTGAGGACCGGTTCACAGTCCCTTAGACCAGTGTTTCCCAACCAGTGTGCCGTGGCACACTAGTGTGCCGTGAGCCATCACCAGGTGTGCCGTGGGAAATTGGAACCTCCAATACGCTTTCTTCCCCCTCGCTTTGCTCTGGGGCGAGTCTGCGCAGTAGCGCCCGCACGGGTCACGTTTTCCTCCCCCTCCCCTCCTGAACACACTCACGCTGCCCCCTCGGATCAAAATGGCGACAGAAGCAGCAGTGTAGAAGAAAAAGTAAGTGTTCGGCAGGAGGGGGAAGAAAGGGCGTGATGGGGAAGGTAGGAGCTTCCAGTTGGCAAATGGCAGAGGGGGGCGCGTCCCAGGAGAGCTCTTGAGGATGAAGCAAGAAAGCGGCGATCAGGGGTAATGAAATCCCATACCAGTGCTCAAGAGGAAGAGCACAAGGTCCAGGGATGCCAGCTTTCAACAGAGACCTCTTCCTCCCCCTTCCCCTTCGCGCCCTTTCTTCCCCCTCCTACTGAACACTTACTTTTTCTTCTCCACTGCCGCTTCTGCCACCATTTTGATCCGAGGGGGCAGCGTGAGTGTGTTCAGGAGGGGAGGGAGGAAGACGTGACCCGTGTGGGCGCTACTGCACAGACCCGCCCCAGAGCAATGCGAGCAGAGCGAGGCTTGGAAGAAGGGAGCCCGAGTGGAGAAGAAAAAGTGTTCAGCAGGAGGGGGAAGAAAGGGTATTGGAGGTTCCAATTTTCCACGGCACACCTGATGATCGCTCACAGCACACTAGTGTGCCAGGGCACACTGGTTGGGAAACACTGTACATAGGGACCACCAAACACAGCAGCATTGCCCAAACACAAATCAAGGAGCATGAAAGGCACTGCAGACTACTTCAGCCAGAGAAATCAGCCATAGCAGAACACCTGATGAACACAGCATATTGGGAACACAGAAATGCTGGACCACTCAAACAACCACATGTCAGGCGACAGAGAAGCCATCGAAATCCACAAGAAGCATGTGGACAAAAGGTAAGTGGTTCAAATTTGAATTTGCCTCCCACTTTTCCTGCATGGTTCAAATCTGCTTCAGAAGCTCAAAGTCAGTAGGTTTTTACAACTTTTAGGTTCTTCCAGACCTAAACTATCCAACTCTACTATCTATCTATCTATCTATCTATCTATAGAAATATAAGGGTAGTTATAAAATTTATAAAGGCTGTAATTTCCTGCTATCACTTATGGTATATACCTATTGCAATTCTCCCATCTCCCTAAAACCATAATCAAAATAATGAAGTTAAAATGGATTTGCCACCTCCCACTTTAAAGACGTATATCCAAAATATTATTGTCGCCCTGCAACTTCTCCCCTTCGGCACCTTCTTCCTTCTACCTTGCTATTGTAGCGTCAGCTTGAAGGCCAATAACATCAGCCTCAGTGGCAAGTTCACCCTCTCAAAAGAGGGGATGATATTGTTTTCTATGCCTTAAATAAAAGTGCTGGTGACGACCTGCGAAGTCATAAACGTTTCCCCTTTTAGAAGAGACTGCGGTGCTCTTTATTTTTTAACGTTACACTTCTTTTAGGCGACCCTTTCTTCTCAGGACACGTCTTAATACTGATGATGACTTCGTTCTTTTAATGTTGACCTTTTGTATACAGCGGGCCCCGATCCAGGACTTCACAAGGAAACCAAAAATCCTTGGATGCTCAAAACCTCACTAGGTACAATTTTGCAGTCAAATGGCACCCCTTAAATGAGGCGGCAAAATCAAGGTTTTGCCTTTTGGAGGGTTGAACCCGTGGATACAAAATCCATGGTTACGGAAGGCTGACCGTCTATTTTAACTGCATTGTAATAATTTTTAATCTGCAAATTGTATTTGCTGCATTGAATCCAAGGTTTGGGAGAACAGAGGGGCCCAAATAAAAGTTCATAACAACATCACAACTACAGGTAGACTTGGAACCCATTTTGAGAATGCTGGACCACTCTCACAACCACCATGTCAGGCTACACAGAGAAGCCACTGAAATGCACAAACGTGGACAAATTCAACAGAAAGGAAGAAACCATGGAAATGAACAAAATCTGGAACACCTAATCACTTCTCAAGAAAGGATTCCCCCAGGCAGTAACAAGCCACACCTTGAAACTGCAAGGCCATTAAATGCTAATCAAGTTGGCCAATTGAAACATTCTCACTACTAGCTCCAACAGACAAAGAGTTCTTTCTCCCACCCGGGACTTTCCACAGATATATAAACCCAATTCTCCTAGTTTCCAACAAACCTCACAACTTCTGAGAATGCCTGCCATAGATGGAGGCGAAACGTCAGGAGAGAATGCTTCTGTGTTTGCTGAAGTAAAACATTTTTATTTTAGTTTCAACGTTGTATTATTTAAGGCCGTTCTTGAAGGGCAAATCAGGACGGAAAGCCTTCGACAATACGTCTTCGGAAACCCAGGAGGAATTACCTTGGAAGTAGTCGCATTTGCCATCCATGAAGATGTAATTCATGAGGACCACGCTGAAAATGCTGGCGTAAACGTGGAGGTCGCTGAAGACCAAGATGAAATCCGTCGGCTGTGGAGAGGAAGGACGGGCGGATGAGCCAAACAGAGGAAACAAAAGCGAAAAATAGAAAGGCTTTATTATTATTTATTTATTTGCAGTATTTATATTCCGCCCTTCTCACCCCGCAGGGGACTCAGGGCGGATTACAATGTACACATACATGGCAAACATTCAATGCCATAGACACAACACATATAGATAGACAGACAGACAGAGGCTATTTAACATTCCAACTTCTGGCCACCAGGGGAGCTGTCGCTTCACCGTCCATCTGCGACACTGATGAAGTACTTTCCGCATTCCCCGCATGCTTTTTGCTGGAGATTTTTATGGCCTCGTAAATTTTGTTAAGTTAGCTTCCCCACACATAAGTGGTACCTAAATCTCCTACTTGACAGATACAACTGTCTTTCGGGTTGCAAAGGTCGACAACAAGCTACACAAAATTGGCTGGAAGCTCACTCCGACCCGGGCTGGCTTCAAACTCATGACCTTTCGGTCAGTAGTGATCTGAATGCTGCTGACACCCAGCCAGCTGCGCCAGAGTCCCCATGCTTTTTTTTTTTGGAGCTTTTTGAGGAAACTGTCACCGGAAGAGCTTGTCCCATCCTCTGCTTCATATGAACTTTGAAGAAACTATTTAAAAAGCAACTTAAGAAGATGAGTCTGGACAAGAGAAGATTAAAAAGAGAGTCGTGTTTAACTATCTGAAAGAACGTCACACTGAGGGAGGGTCGAGCTTGTTTTCTGCTGCTCAGGGAAGAGATTCCACTTGAATATTAGGGTCAACGTTCTTAAGAGTAAGAGATGGTTCAATAGTGGGAATGTAGGAAGAGCACCCAACAGTTCCCAACTCCCTCCTCCTAATAATAATAATAATAATAATACTTTATTTATATCCCGCCACCATCTCCCCAAGGGGACTCGGGGCAGCTTACATAAGGCCAAGCCCAATGACACATCAGTAAAACAACAGCAAATAATAAAACAGTACATATATAAACAACTAGCTGTACCCGGCACGCGTTGCTGTGCCCTATGTAGTAGTTGTGGAAAAGTATGTAAGGGTTTGAAATGATGTGAGTGTGTGTGTGTATATATGTGTATGCTTGTGTGTAGGTATGGCTGTATGTGTGTTTAATATTTGTGTGTGTGTTTGTATTTGTGTCTGTGTATATGTGGGGGTGTTTGTGTGTCTGTGGGTTTGGGTGTGAATGTATGGGTTTGTGTATATATGTGTATGTGTGTATATTTGTGTTTGTTGTTTTGTGTGTGTATATATTTTTGTGTGTGTATATATATATGTATGTGTGTTTGTGGTAATGTTTGTGTGTGTGTATGTATGTTTATGTATATACAGTATATGTGTGTCTATGTATGTGTATATTTGTGTAGGTTTGTGTTCTTTTGTGCAGTATGTTGTGTTTTTTATCCATTTGTGTTTGTGTTTTTTGTTAGCTTGCCTGTGTCTTCCTTGTCCATCTGTTCTGGTTCCTGTTGGCCTCCTTCTGGCTGTCCTCTGGTGCCTCTCTTCCGTTCCCAGAAGAGGAGGGGAAGGGAGAGGGACCGTGCGGGCCCCTATTTTAGGAGCAGGTTCGGGGCGTGTCCCCGACCACAGCCCTCCTCCCTGCGAAGGTCGCTCTTTGGCCCACCCTGTGGCAGGGAAGTGGCGAAGGGGGAGCGATGGCGGCGGCGGCGCCATGGCCGCTCTTCTGGGCCCTTTGCGCTCTCCTCCGCCGGTTCTGTGGTGCTTCCTGAAGAGGACGAAAGGGCCCCCCGCGCGATCTCTCTCCCTTCGCCCTCATCTTCTAGGAGTGGAAGGGAGGCGGTGGATGAGAGCTCGAATGGGGTGGAAGAGGCAGCCAGGGCGCCGCCAGTATCGCTCCTTCTGCGTCGCTTACCTGTCAAAGGTGCGCTCTCCTCTGCCGCCTCTCTTCCGCTCCCAGGAGAAAGGGCGAAGGGAGAGAGATCGCGTGAGGCCCCCTTCGTCCTCCTCTTCAGGGAGCAGCACGGAGGCGGCGGAGGAGAGCGCAAAGGGGCCGGAAGAACGGCCATGGCGCCGCCGTCATCGCTCCCCCTTCGCCACTTCCCTGCCACAGGGTGGCCCGAAGAGCGACCTTCGCAGGGAGGAGTGCTGCGTTGGAGAACGTTGCTGTGGTCGGGCCCACGTCCTCCACCTCCTCCTGTGAAAGGGGCCCGCACGGTCCCTCTCCCTTCCCCTCCTGTGCTGGGAGTGGAAGAGAAGCAGCGGAGGAGAGCGAGAAGGCTATGAACTTCCTGTTAGTGTGTGAGGTATGTGTTTCCTGCCGGGTTTGTTTTTTGTGAGGGACAACTTCCGGGAGTGTTATTTATGGGGACAGGAAGTGGTTTTAGCGCCACTTTGTTTGTAGTTTTTTGGGTTCGGATGCCTCCATAGGTTTCCATGGGGTTTTGGGGGGGGGCGGTTTTAGGGGTCTTCGGAGGTATGTTTCGGGGTTTTTTTGTGCCACGATTGTTGGTGTTGGTTCGTGGAAATGTGTGGGGTGGGTTTTGAGGGTCTGGGTGTTATGGTGTGTCCGTGCATAAGCGTCAAAAACGGACTCTCTCTTTTTATATATATAGATAACACAAAAAGTTTAAAACCTTATGACTGGGCCAGATGTAATAGATTAAAATTTTAAAATAAACACTGGGCGCAAACAGAGGTAGGATGTACCTAAATAGGCGGGTTTTAAGGATGATGTGGGGAGATCAACTCAACAGGTAGTTAATGTGCTTCTGAGGACATTTGCAGGGAATTGGTCAGAGCAAGGCGTTGTTTACTTTATTCAGGGAAGGCACACTGGAGCAGCCACGTTTTCAGGCTCTTCCTAAAGACTGCCAATGTGGGGGCTTGTCTGATATCCTTGGGGAGCAAGTTCCAGAGTTGGGGGCCACCATGGAGAAGGCCCTCTCCCTCACGCCTGTGAAGGGGACGGGAGTGAGAGCAGGGCCTCTCCACATGATCGGAGAGATCGCCTGGGTTCGTAGACAGAAATGCGGTCACGCAGGTAGGCGAGTCCCATACCGTTCAGGGCTTTGTAGGTAAGAACCTGCACCTTGAATTGGGACCGGAACATGAACGGCAGACAATGGAGCTCCTTAAACGGGGTTGATCGCTCCCTGTAAGTCACTCCAGTTAGTAACCTGGCTGCCGTCCGTTGGACCAATCGAAACTTCCGGGCCATCTTCAAGGGGAGCCCCACGTAGAGTGCATTACAGTAATCCAGTCTGGAGGTGACTAAGGCGTGGACCACCATGGCCAGATCTGACTTTACGAGGTACGGTCGCAGCTGGCGCACAAGTTTTAATTGTGCGAAGGCCCTCCCAGCCACCGCCGAGGCCTGGGCTTCAAGCGTTCACAGTGAATCTAGGAGGACACCCAAGCTGCGGACCTGTGACTTCAGGGGGAGTGCAACCCCATCAAGCACAGGCTGCCACCCTATACCCCGATCCGGCTTACAATTGATACTAAAAAGAATTAAATATCAAGGAGGCCAAGCCAAAAATACAAATAAATTAAGCTGAGCACAGCAGCAGAGCAGAGCTAGAGCAAGCGGCTGCAAAGGCAGGCAGGCGCAATGCAGTAACGCAAGTGAGAGCAATGGAGGCAGTTGCCCTATTAAATAGACTCAGTTTGCGTGAGCCACGTCACGGCTGTTGGAGTTCAGCCTGTGATTGTGTCTAACGATCAGGGTACTCTGGATGTTGGGAATGACAATGAGGTTGATGTGTCTAATGAGGAGGTTGCTCTAGATCAGACCTGGGCAATTGCCAGCACTCCAGGGGTTTTGGACTTCAACTCCCAGAAATCCTAGCCAGTTTACCAGCTGTTAGGATTTCTGGGAGTTGAAGTCCAAAACACATGGAGGGCCAGAAATGCCGAGAATGACAATGAGATTCCTTTCAAAGTGACTTTTCTGATGGGAATGTTCCTGAAGGGTTTGGGGGGTTATGGTGTGTTCCCTAGGCCTGAATTGCTACCAGAGAATTCCCTGCCAGCTGCAGAAATTAATGAGCCAGTAGATAGGATAAGTGCTTTCAGTCGGCACAGACAAACAAGCCAGGCTCTCAGGCGCTCTGCCAGATTGCGAGAGAGATTGATACCAGAGTCAAGGATGAAAAGAAATCCATTCCTGGCTGCTTGGGATATAGAGTAGACTAGGGCAGTCTTTCTCAACCAGTGTGCCGTGGCACACTAGTGTGCCGTGACGGACCTCCAGCTGTGCCGTGAGAAAAGCTCTCTGCCCCCCTTCCTCCCCCCTCCTGCCGAACTCCTGCTGCTTGGGGGAGGAGGAAGGGCCGGGCAGTGGCGAAGAAAAAGAAGAAGGGACCGAGGCGCCGCCTCCTTCGGCCGTTCCCCAGCCAGTCTCAATCCGCCATGACTCCCACCATGACTCTCGCCCCTCGCTCGCTGAAGCCGCGTGGAGGAGCCCGCCCACTGAAGCCCATCCACCACTCATGCTCCTCCTCTGTAGGAGAGCTGAAGGGGGAGGGGCAGGGCATGGCGCGCCTGGCTCTGCCCCTCCCCGGCCGGCACTCCCAGCAGCTGCTCCAGCCTTGAGGGGACAGTGCCAAGCCAGCATTGTGCTGGCTCTGGCACCGCTGACTTGGAACTGCCCCCTCAAGGCTGGAGCAGCTGCTGGGAGAGGTGAAGCCAGGGGTAGCGGGCGGGGCATGGCGCAGCCTGGCTCCGCCCCCTCCCCAGGCTTCGGCACTCCCAGCAGCTGTTCCCAGCAGGCCACCAACCCCCAGCCGTTCTTTACTGTGTTAGAGTGTCATTTTGTGTCACTTTGGTTGGTGGTGTGCCCCCAGATTTTTTTAATGTTAAAAGTGTGCCGCGGCTCAAAAAAGGTTGGGAAACACTGGACTAGGGGATGAAAGTGCCAAGTACAGAATCTGTAGCCAGACGAAGCAACGTTGGAATTGAGTCCCAACGTTGCCCCAGGTCCCTGGAAGCCTTGCCTTGGGTAGATTCCTGTGCTAAGTGCCTTGTTTGGTTCATGTTCAAGTTTTGGGCTTTTACCTTGGAAGTTTCAGTATTTGTTTTAATGAACTCTAATGGACTAATTTCCTGAACTATTGGTTTCTATCTATCTTTCTACCTCATTGGATTTACCTATTTTTGTGGATTGCTTTTTACTGCTATTGCTTTTAAAATATCTTCAATACACTGCTTGTAATTTTTACTCAGCTGTGTGGTGTTTAAAGTCAGAGGGCCTTCCTGGCCTGGAGCACAACAACGGCATACTTCTCCACCCGTTGGCCCCACAGGCAAGGCTTTGAGGGAAGCCCTGTGCAAGCAGCACATGGCAGTTCTCCGTGTGCCACGTGAGGAGCTCCATGTGCTCCCACAAGCAGAGGAGGAGCCAACGACTGGTTCCCGCTTGCTTTCATGTCGAGTGGATTTTTGTACCAAGAGGGCCCTTCCCATTATGTGCTCCTGAAGGAACCGAAGGAAACAGAGGTACCAAATCAGCACACAACTCTAGTAAGAGTATCCTTCTGTAGATGTTTTTGAGCAGAAGCTGGCCATCTGTCGGGAGAGCTTTTGATTACGCTGGGGCTGGACTGGTGGCGCAATGGGTTAAACCCTTGTGCCCGTAGGACTAAAGACCGATAGGTCAGAGGTTCAAAATCCAGGGAGAGCATGATAAGCTCCCTCTGTCAGCTCCAGTTCCCCATGTGGGGATGTGAGAGGAGCCTCCCACAAGGATGGTCAAAACAAAAACATCTGGGCATTCCCTGGGCAACATCTTTGCAGGCGGCCAATTCTCTCACACCAGAAGCGACCTGCAGTTTCTCAAGTTGCTCCTGACACACACACACACACACACAAGCAAAGCAGAAGCTGACCATCTGTCAGGAGAGCTTTTGATTATACTGGGGCTGGACTGGTGGTGCAATGAGTTAGACCCTTGTGCCAGTAGGAATAAAGATCGACAGGTCAGAGCGTGGATGAGCTCCTTCTGTCAGCTCCAGCTCCCCATGTGGGGACGTGAGAGAAGCCTCCCACAAGGATGGTAAAACCTCAAAACATCCGGGTGTCCCCTGGGCAATATTCTTGCAGACAGCCAATTCTCTCACACCAGAAGCAACTTGCAGTTTCTCAAGTTGCTCCTGACACACACACACACACACACACACACACAAGCAAAGCAGAAGCTGGCCATCTGTCAGGAGAGTTTTTGACTATGCTGGGGTTGGACTGGGTGGCTTTTGGGGGTCTCTCCCAACTCTAGGATTCTGTAATTGGTGCCGTCAATGATGCCAAACTTGTGCCTATGGACTTTCCCGTTATTACTTACGTAGAAGACGGTGAAGAGCACCACGATGGGGATCTGCAGCATGCACACCTGGACGGCAATGCTGTTCCCGATCTCGATGCTGCAAAAGGGAGAAAGGCAGGTGAGGCTCAGCAGGAAGGAAGGGCGGCACTTCCAGAGAGGAAGCTGGCTCTAGGAATTGCAGACCAAAAAAGGATTTATTTCCTCCCTCCCCAGCTCTTTGAAGAAGCAGAAGGCTATGCAAAGTCAGGCCCACCTTAAGCTGAGATTGTTTTGGAGCGCAAACTGGATCCCGTTGACGATTTCCGGAAGTTCTGGGACCATCGCAAGCACCGTCACGCCAATGAAATACTGCAGAAGAGAGGCCATTGCTTACAATCATCACCATTATTATTAGACACATCCCTTTCGTTTTGCAACTCTCACAAGACAAGGATGGCACTAAGGAAGGAAGAGGGAGAATGGAGGAAAGAAGGAAGGGGAGAAGGAAAGGGTGAAGGGGAGAAAGGAAGGAAGGAAGGAAGAGGGAGAATGGAGGAAAGAAGGAAGGGGAGAGGGAGGGAAAAGGAAGGAGAGAAGGAAAAGGGTGAAGGGAGAAAGGAAGGAAGGAAGAGGGAGAATGGAGGAAAGAAGGAAGGGAAGAGGGAGGGGAAAGGAAGGAGAGAAGGAAACGGTGAAGGGGAGAAAGGAAGGAAGGAAGAGGGAGAATGGAGGAAAGAAGGAAGGGGAGAGGGAGGGGAAAGGAAGGAGAGAAGGAAACGGTGAAGGGGAGAAAGGAAGGAAGGAAGAGGGAGAATGGAGGAAAGAAGGAAGGAGAGGGAGGGAAAGGAAGGAGAGAAGGAAACGGTGAAGGGGAGAAAGGAAGGAAGGAAGAGGGAGAATGGAGGAAAGAAGGAAGGGGAGAGGGAGGGAAAGGAAGGAGAGAAGGAAAGGGTGAAGGGGAGAAAGGAAGGAAGGAAGAGGGAGAATGGAGGAAAGAAGGAAGGGGAGAGGGAGGGAAAAGGAAGGAGAGAAGGAAAGGGTGAAGGAGAAAGAAGGAAAGGGTGAAGGGGGAGAAGGAAGGAAGGGGAAGGGAAAAAGGAGGGAGAATGGAAGGGGAGAAAGGAAGGAAGGAAGAGGGAGAATGGAGGAAAGAAGGAAGGAGAGAAGGGAAGGAAAGGAAGGAAAGAAGGGGAGAAAGGAAGGAAGGAAGAGGGAGAATGGAGGAAAGAAGGAAGGAGAGGGAGGGAAAAGGAAGGAGAGAAGGAAAGGGTGAAGGGGGAGAAAGGAAGGAAGGAAGAGGGAGAATGGAGGAAAGAAGGAAGGGGAGAGGGAGGGAAAAGGAAGGAGAGAAGGAAAGGGTGAAGGGGAGAAAGGAAGGAAGGAAGAGGGAGAATGGAGGAAAGAAGGAAGGGAGAGGGAGGGAAAAGGGAGAGAAGGAAAGGGTGAAGGGGAGAGAAAGGAAGGAAGGAAGAGGGAGAATGGAGGAAAGAAGGAAGGGGAGAGGGAGGGAAAAGGAAGGAGAGAAGGAAAGGTGAAGGGGAGAAAGGAAGGAAGGAAGAGGGAGAATGGAGGAAAGAAGGAAGGGGAGGGAGGGAAAAGGAAGGAGAGAAGGAAAGGGTGAAGGGGAGAAAGGAAGGAAGGAAGAGGGAGAATGGAGGAAAGAAGGAAGGGGAGGGAGGGAGGGAAAAGGAAGGAGAGAAGGAAACGGTGAAGGGGAGAAAGGAAGGAAGGAAGAGGGAGAATGGAGGAAAGAAGGAAGGGGAGAGGGAGGGAAAAGGAAGGAGAGAAGGAAAAGGTGAAGGGGAGAAAGGAAGGAAGGAAGAGGGAGAATGGAGGAAAGAAGGAAGGGGAGAGGGAGGGAAAAGGAAGGAGAGAAGGAAAGGGTGAAGGGGAGAAAGGAAGGAAGGAAGAGGGAGAATGGAGGAAAGAAGGAAGGGGAGAGGGAGGGAAAAGGAAGGAGAGAAGGAAACGGTGAAGGGGAGAAAGGAAGGAAGGAAGAGGGAGAATGGAGGAAAGAAGGAAGGGGAGAGGGAGGGAAAAGGAAGGAGAGAAGGAAAGGGTGAAGGGGAGAAAGAAAGGAAGGGAAGAGGGAGAATGGAGGAAAGAAGGAAGGGGAGAGGAGGGAAAAGGAAGGAGAGAAGGAAAGGGTGAAGGGGAGAGAAAGGAAGGAAGAGGGAGAATGGAGGAAAGAAGGAAGGGGAGAGGGAGGGAAGGAAAGGAAGGAGAGAAGGAAAGGGTGAAGGGGAGAAAGGAAGGAAGGAAGGAAGGGAGAATGGAGGAAAGAAGGAAGGGGAGAGAGGGAGGGGAAAGGAAGAAGGAGAAGGAAAGGTTGAAGGGGGAGAGAAAGGAAGGAAGGAAGAGGGCCCTGAGAGCAGCGAGGGATGAGGTAGAGGCGACGATGGTGGTGTGGAAGCGGCAGTCGCGGCGCATTTGCGTCACTCCTCCCTGCTGCATGCTGGGAAACCAAGGCCCAGGCTGCTCTGGAGACCCAGATAAAATCATGAAAAGAGCCACATCTGGCTCCTGAGCCATAGGTTCCCGACCCCTGATCTACTGTTTACTTTTTGCCTTTACTGAAGCTGAAGTTTAAGCATGTTTTGTTGAAGCAAGCTGCTGGATGTTTTTGTTTAAAGTTTTTAGAAGGAACTGAACAATAAAGATAAAGTTGCCTGCCGTGTTTGGCAAGAACGTCCGCCTGTTTATTTTGCCAGCGTCATCGCTTGTGTGGGGGAAAACAGCTGCGTGTTTACAGTCTGCCGGAGCATGCTAAGTCCATCCACGTGCAACTTCCTCTGTGCAGAGCAGAGGATTACAACTCACATCATTCCCTGCTCCAACACCTGCACAACACCTTTGGGGCTTACCTGAGACACGGGCGAGTTTTCCAGGATGGGGCTGATGTGCTCGGTGGCCAGGTCCGCACAGGCCGACATGCAGAGAGTGGCCAGAAGCAGGATGAGCATGGCCCTCCAGCGCGACCAGTGCACCACGGCGCTGTGGTGGTGGCCTGGTACTAAGGGTAGGAAAGAGAGGGGAGGGGGAGGGAAACACAGTCAGCAAAGGCCAGACCTTCGGCCATTTCGCCAGCCTTCTTAGCTGCTGCATCACATTCTTGGCTCATGTTCCGCTCATGTTTAACTCTGTTCTAATGTTTGCATACCTGTGTTTTTTAAAATGGCGTGTCTTTTATTTAATTGTAAGCCACTTTGAGTCTCTTTTGGGAAAGGTGCAACGGGGTATAAATAAACACAGGAATAATAATAATACTTACGTTGTCATCAGCCTATTGGAGTTCTATGATGTTGTGATCTCGGTTTTGGCTTTCAGTCTGCTGAGGTCATAGAGGTATATATATATATATATAGGCTTTCCCATCTTTCAGCATCTTTGGAGGCTGTGCTTAGTTGCGGCCACTGGGGGGTGCTGTGGCTCCATCTCCCTGCCAAAGAGCTTCTCTGTTCGTAAACTTCCTCCTTTTTCTGATCAAAACACCAAGCCTAAATACCTCCCCTTTAATGAGATTGCTATTTATCTACTCCGATTTGTTTTCGAACTGCTAGGTAGGCAAGAGCTGGGCAAAAGGTCAGGAGCTCACCCTGACCCGGACTTTGTACTCTCAACATTCCAGTTGGCAAATCTTATTGCAGCTTGGTGATTAACTGTGGCACAGCTGGCTGGGTGTCAGCTGCATTAAAGATCACTACTGACCTAAAGGTCATGAGTTCGAAGCTAGCCCGGGTCGGAGTGAGCTTCCGGCCAATTGTGTAGCTTGTTATCGACCTTTGCAACCTGAAAGACAGTTGCATCTGTCAAATAGGAAATTTAGGTACCACCTACAGTATGTGTGAGGAGGCTAATTTAACAAAATTTAAGAGGCGATAAAAAAATCTCCAGCAAAAAGCATGCAAGGAATGCGGAAAGTACTTCATCAGTGTCACAGATGGACGGTGAAGCGACAGCTCCCCTGGTGGCCAGAAGTTGGAATGTTCAATAGCCTCTGACTGTCTGTCTATATGTGTTGTGTGTTTATGGCATTGAATGTTTGCCATGTATATGCACATTGCAATCCACCCTGAGTCCCCTGCGGGGTGAGAAGGGCGGAATATAAATACTGTAAATAAATAAATAACCTGCTGTGCTAAAGCTCGGCCCATAATAATAATAATAATAATAATAATAATAATAATGGCCTACTAAGACTCTATGATTCTTTTCTCATGAATTGAATTTATTTATTATGGGTCTCAAATCAGAATTCTGAAATGTTAAAACATTAAAACCAGATTTTTTTTAATAAACATTAAAACACAAAGTCCAAAACATACAACGAACATAATCGGCTTTGGATTTAAAACATATCCATGATAAGTCTGGAACATGGTACTGTATGTACTCGAGTATAAGCCTAGTTTTTCGTCCCTTTTCGTAGGCTAGAAAAGTCTGCCTTGGCTTATACTCGAGTCAAGGTTATTTATTGTTTTATTTATTTATTTACTTTATTTATATTCCGCTCTTCTCACCCCGAAGGGGACTCAGAGCGGATTACAGATACACATACTTTAGCAGCCAATTCCTGCTATTTCACAAACACACATATAAACGAACAGAGGCAAACTCAGGCCACCAGGGGAGCTGACGTACTCTCATCTCAGCTTTTTTTCCAACGTCCCTTGTTCTTCTGCATTCCTGGAGTTATTTAATGGCCTCATAATTCAGTCAAAATTTGCCTCCCCAATTAATGTGGTACCTTTATCTCCTACTTGACAGATGCAACTGTCTTTTGGGCTGCAAAGGTCGACAGCAGGCTACACTTAAAGGTTGAGCACCCACCTCGACCCGGGCAGGCCTCGAACCCATGACCTACTGGGCAGAGAGATCTAATGCAGCTGACACTTAGCCAGCTGCGCCACATTCCTGGTGCTCTGTTATTATTATTATTATTACATTTATTATTTTACTTTATTATTGTTGTTATTACATTTATTATTTTACTTTACTATTACTGTTATTATTATGTTTCCCTTATTTTACTCTATTATTATTATTATAACATTTATGATTTTCCTCTCTTTATTATTATTGGAAGGATCCTTAAGCACATTTACATTGAAGAAGGTTGGAATAATAGTTTGATCAGAGTTGGGGAGTCTTATCTTAAATTAGTTTTATGTAAATATTCAGAAACATTTAACCTCCTGATGTCTCAATTACTGTCATTTCATTGGTATCTATTTTTATTTTGAAATTGACCCGTAGCGACTCCATTTCTCACTTTCGGATTATACTCGAGTCAATCAGTTTTCCCTTATATTTGGGTCGGCTTATACTCGAGTATATACGGTATATATACTTTGCACATGTATTTCCCTCAATTTAGTAATCATACTCCTATTGATACAACCTAGAATTGCATTGGTTGCTGCACCACACACTTAGTTGTTATTATTATTAGTTTCTGCACCGCACGCTTGGCTCATACTTGGTTCATGCTCTACTCACGGCTCCCAGATCCCTTTTGCACAGACTGTTTCCAAGCCAAGTAAGTGCCTCCCCCGCCCCCCGATGCTATATCCGTGCATTGCATGTTTATGGCCAACGTGTAAGTACTATACACCCTCCCTGTGGAAACGCATTGTGTTTGTTTTGTGCTCACAGTTTGCATTTGAAGTTCTGACTTACAGTGGCAGTCGCTGACGTGAATGTCGTAGATGTGCGAGTGCGTCTTCAAGGCAAAGATGAGCCCAATGATGTACGCCACGGGAAGCAGCAGCGAGACAGTGTAGACCAGGGGCCTCATGGGAAATAAGACAGGTCATGTTTTTCACACACACACAACACACACAGTATTTATATTCTGCCCTTCTCACCCTGAAGGGGACTCAGGGAGGATAACAGAACACACAACATTAAATGCCAATTATAACAACGACACGACACACAACAGATAGAGGCATACATAGGCTTTCCCGTCTTTTGGCATCTTTGGAGGTTGTGCTCAGCGGGGGGCGCTGTGGCTCCATCTCCCTGCCAAAGAGCTGATTTGTTCGTAAACGTCCTCCTTTTTCTGACTGAAATGCCAAGCCTAAATAAATACCTCTCTGGTTTAATGAGGTTCCTATTTATCTACTCGCGTTTGTTTTCAAACTGCTAGGTAGGCAGAAGCAAGGCTAAAGGTCAGGAGCTCACCCTGACCTGGGCTTCGAACTCTCAACCTTCTGGTTGGCAAGATTTATTGCAGCTTACTGGTTGACCTGCTGTGCCAAAGCATGGCAATATTATATATACAGTTGGGGGGGGGGAGTATTTAGTCAGATCCCAATTGTACAAGTTCTCCTGCTTAAAAAGAGGAGAGAGGCCTGTAATTGACATCCTGGGTAGACCTCAACTATGATTGTCTGATTTTTAACGAATTTATTTGCAAATTACGGTAAAAAATAAGTATTTGGTCACCTACAAACAAGCAAGATTTTTGGGTCTCACAGACCTATGATTTCTGTCTTCCACGCATTACCTGTAAAAAGGAGAGAGACCTAACGGCACCTATTTGAACTTGTTATCAGTATACTCTCCCTATTTGGTATAATAATATAGTCATAAAATAACATAATGTGCTGCAGGATGTCACACCCCTGCAAGGACAAAATGTTTGCAGTTTTATAACATTTCCCGTGTTTTTATGATAGATTTAATATAGCGTACACTAATGCCTTCGTAGTGTAATGGGAGTCAAGGAAGCCAACAACACATTGCAACAACAAAAGTTGAAAACAACACAAAGGCAATCAAAGGATGAATGTAATACTTAAAAGAACAGAGTTCATCCTCGGTTTTGACCCAAACGGGGGATTTCCAAACATCGGAATGAGGAATTTATAGATTTCCAAACACTGGAATGCGGGATTTATATACGGTCCAAGCTGCCATCTGACTCCATCATGGGACAGAAGCGGAAAATCCATTTCCATCCCTTACACAGAATGAAGGCTATTGCTTCTTATGGAGGGCCCTGCATGTGACAAGGGGGTGACCTGGTAGCATCCCATTATTAGACGCATCTGACCAAAGTTTCCAAAAAGAAGAGGCGGAAAACTCCCCAGAATGGCTTCTTGAATGTTTGGGGTGCGTCTTCACTATAGGATTAATGCATTTTGACACCAATTGGGTTCAATAATTCTACAATTCCTCCAAACTAGTCTTGATGAAAGCCAAGGGAAGGGTTGCCTTCAAAGAACTGGAAGTAAGACATTCCAATACTACAGTCATCTTTCTACACTAGGGGTCGGGAACCTATGGCTCGCGAACCATATGTGGCTCTTTCAAGGATTGCATCTGGCTCTCCGCCTGTCCCTCACATGCATGCTGTGCTCTCCTCCTGTGCCCCAAATTCCATGCATGCAGCTCAGCTGGAGGCGGGGCCAGCGCCAAGCCCCGCCTGTCCCTTAATTCTCAGCTGTGCGTGCAGCCCCAAATTCAGCTGGAGCTCAGCTGGGGCCCAGCGCCAAGCTCTCCGCCTGTCCCTTACATGCCGGCTCTCAGCTGTGTGCGCCGCCTTCACCCTCCTTCGCCTCAAATTACACGTGCGCAGCTGAGAGCCAGCATGGAGAGCTTGGCGCTGGCCCCACCTCCAACTGAGCTACATGTGCAGAATTTGGGGCGGAGGGCGAAGGCGCCTCAGCCCCCCTCCGCCTCGCTCGGCTCCTCAGAAGCCTCAAAGCGGGCTGCTGCTGCTGGCTGACTTTGCCAGCACCTCCCTCCCTCCTTCCTTCCTCACCTGCACCTGGCCTGGGCCACGCATTGACTCTCCCACCCTCCATCCAAGATGGCGAGGGTGCATCAGCGGCCGTCCCTGCTTCTAGGCACAGCCATGGTGCTGAACCCAAAGGAATCAGGAAACTATGGAGGTGCTGAAAGTCGAGTCATCTTAAATGCCGAGTGTATCCCTAACTCTATATTTTGTGATTATAAGTTATATCCCCCTTTCCCCAATGTATGTATGTATGGGTCTGAAACATGGGTCACCTATCGCCAACACCTACGACTCCTCGAACGCTTTCATCAGTGCTGTTTTCGCTCAATCTTAAATATACACTGGACCGACTATATGACGAATGTTGCTGTCCTTGAACAAGCAGGGACCACCAGCATTGAGGCCAAGCTTTTGAGAACTCAGCTGCACTGGGCAGGGCCTGTCTCTAGGATGGAGGACCACCGCCCCCAAAGATAGTACTCTATGGTGAACCCGCCACGGTTCAGTGCAAGAGGCCCCCAAAAGAGATATAAGGACTCCCTGAAACAACATCTCAGACTCGGCCAGATTGATCACCAACAATGGTCCACCCTGGCCTCACATCGGGAGGCATGGAGACGCACTATCCACAATGCTGCGGCCTCTTTCGAGAAGACATGCCGAATGGGTCTCGAAGAGAAACTACAATGCAGAAAGAACCGCAACTTGGAAACACCATCACCCAAGGAGACTTTCTGCTGTGCTTTCTGCAACCAAACTTGACTATCTCAGATTGGCCTTTTTAGTCATCAATGTGCTTGTAAAAACGTGGGATGAGTCCTTCCTAAGAATCTTCGTTCGCGAAGTAATGCCGATCTCTCTCTCTCTCTCTATATATATATATATATATATATACATACACTGTATATATATAGGCTCTCACTGAAATAAATATTTCCAAATATTTTGCTTTTATGGCTCTCTGAGTCAAAAAGGTTCCCGACCCCTGTTCCACATTGTGGAATTAATGCAGTTTAATACCACTTTTAACTGCCATGGCTGAATGCGATGTAGATGCACCCTGTATGAACTTAACACCAGCCTCGTAATCTAACACCAGATTATATCAGCCCTTCTTATTATGTTCTCAAAAATATATGTAAACAAACCCTTTCCTCAAAAGCCTGCCAGCGATGGTTATAGGATACTCACTCAACATGGCTGTAGTACAAGGTGCCGTTGTTCTCCATCTGCAAAAGGGATAATGCAAAGGTGAGGTGCAGGTAAACAATAGGTTAGTCCACTCCAAAGAAGGCTGAGAGAAGGGGATATAAGAACATTTATGTCCCCTTCTCTCAAATGTCCCACTGAGTGAGAAGAAAGTCTTTTTTCTGCTGCTTCAGAGACTAAGACACAACGGAAATATGGATTCAAATGGTAAGAAAAGACATTCCAGGTAAACATTTGGAAGAGCATCTTGAGAGTATGAGCTGTTTAGAGTGAAATACGCTGCCTGTGAGTGTAGTAGAGACTACTTCTCTGATAGTTTTTAAGCAGAGCCTGGAAGGCTATCTGCTGGAAGGGATTGGATTGTGCCTTCCATTACAGCAGAATGGAATAGGAATAATAATAATAATACTATTATTATTATTATTTCTTACCCGCCTCTCCTCACGACTTGAAGTGGATTACAATGTCATGAAATATGAAGTATGTTTTGAATGTAATTGTATGAAAGGTGTATGGTTGGGGTCTATATAGTCTAAGATTGAAGCCTGGAGTGTTGTAGTTCAGCCTGAGGCTGCGAGAGGAGAGACTGTAGCCAGAAGTACTAAAAGGTCTACTCGTGAACAAGAGTCAGATGAGGAGCAAGGAAGGAAGAGAATCAGGCAAATACTTAATGATTCCCTAGAGAATGAAACGTTTTTAGGGTTTTCAGAGGATGATGGGTGTGGTGATGAGGAGCGGTCTATGGGAGATGGGGTTGGGGACTCACACAGCTGTGAAGAGGTGTCTATGTCCATGGATTGGACTAAGGTCCAACAGATACGGGATGTTTGTGAAGAACCTACTAGTAGTCATTCATTTGTGGGATTCACAGGAGATGGGAACGGGAGTGATGGGAATTAGGCTTCTTGCTGGGGTGATCTAAGTCGTCGTAGAAGGCATATGGCTTGGCGTGAGAGGCAAAGGGCAGCACGTGAAGAAGTTTTGGCAGCTGAGAGGAATGATAATGGGGCATTGGTTCAATTAAGTTCTGAGGAAGAGTTTTGAATAAAGGGGGCTTGCAAGTAACCATCCTTTGCAGCTGGCAAGGAGTTGTACTTGCTCTCCAAGCTCAGCCCTATGTTGAAGAATTGCTGCTGGATTGAACATGGGACGTGGATTTCTGGACCATGGATTCTCTCTCTCTGGACGTTGGTATCATATTTGGTGGGTTCCGCATCTTGTATACTCTCACCGGCTGCACCACCTTAAATCCCTGTGTGCTAGATTATGCTGCCTTTCTGTTTCGACTCTGGACTGGTTTGACTTCGCTTCTTCGCTGGCTTTCCTTTTTGGCTTGACCCAGGACTGCTTTGACGACTCCGTATTGCTTGCTACTCTCCCAGTTTGACGCCAAGGATTGGCTGACAACGTGCTGCTTCTCATTCCCTGTGTTTGCTGAGTTTTTGAGTAGCACGGGTTTACTGGAGGTTTAATCCGCTTTTTCTTTGTGTGTGTGTTTTTTTTACCTCGCTGGTTGTGTTTTTGTATGCTTGAGTTAATTTGCTCAGCTTTTCAGTGCCTCTAGGAAGTTTGGAACAGCTGTTGAAAGCCTGTGACTTGTTAATAAACTTTTATTGTTTACTTTACTGGGCTTGGCTCCTTTAAGGTGGACTGCGTCACGACGTGGAAAACTACAAGAAGGAGGTGAAGGATTCATGGACTGTAACTAAAAGTTGCTGAACTGTTCATGACCAGAGACAAAGGGTTAACTCTTGGTGGAAAACAACATGCTTACATTACCAGAGACAATGGCTCTTTTAAGTCAGGAAGTGTTTACAAGGCTCCTTATGTTTAAGAAGTAAAAGCAACATCACTTAAGGAAGCCAAACAAGGCTCCGTAAGAAGGAAAACCAATTATCACTTTAGGGTAATTCCATGCCAAGTGACCTAAACCTTCCTAACATCATGTCTCCAAATTTGTTCAAATTTTAGCTGTAGCACCAATCAGATGTTAAATTAAGTTTCCCAAATTTTGAGGTCTCTAGCTGAAATAGTTGCTGATCTAGACCAGTGATTTTCAACCTTTTTTGAGCCGTGGCACATTTTTTACATTTACAAAATCCTGGGGCACACCACCAACCAAAATGACACAAAATGACACTCTAACACAGTAATACATATAGTTAATATGTTTTTAAATGCATTTATACACTCAGTGTGAAACCTGGGCCTGTTTCGATAAACACAAAGTAGATATTCTGGCAGGAATGGTAGAAAGACACACACGAAGCTCTTGCTCAACAGCTGTCAGTCTCTCTCTGTTTTTAGTTTTTATCGCAGTCAAGCTTGAGAAGCTTTGTTTACTTAGCCGCATCTGAGCGAATCCAAGATGGCGCGGCCATAGCACTCTCGTGTCACTTCTTAGGTGACGCGACAGTGCTATGGTTCCATTTCTTAAAGAGACAGATGCGCCTTATAGTTTATATCTGAATGAAGTTCGTAAATAATTTCCCACGGCACACCTGATGATCTCTCACGGCACACTAGTGTTCCACGGCACACTGGTTGAAAATCACTGATCTAGACCCCCTTTTCTGAAAGGTAGTCAGTCAGCATGCGCACGATATTTAACAAATTGCCATTTGGGGGTCTAATAAAATGGCTGAACCCAGTTAACACCTTCCAAACAGAGGATGCCTCCAGGCAACACAGTTCAGGCTACCTCTAGGCAGATACCCTCATGGATTCACTTTGCAGCTTCCTGTCAACTCAAATGCTATTCAGGCTTGCTAATTGCAATATTCACATTTGCTTCAAGCAGACAATGTTTCTGAAACAGAGATACTAAGGTTTTTAGCGGCCCCGATCCTCAGAAATAGACTCACCAGGTCGAAGTGGCAGCTCTGGCAGACATAATGCCCGGGCGGCTCCTGCGTACTATTATGGCATTCTCCACAGACCAGCCGCCCGTAGACCTTGGAGAAGAGGGTGGGCGCAAAGACACCTGTAAGGAAAGGAGAGGGGATTGGATTATGATGGCCTCTTTAGGAATATCTAAGGTCTCCCTATGGTCAACTTCCACTGTATGTTGGGATGGAGACATAGATATTCAGAGAGTTAACTTCTAGAGCTGAGCAAAGATTTGGGCATGGGTCTTAAATCGTAAGTATTTGTACTTACGATGCGACTTACACCCATCTCTGAAAATTCCAGAAGAAATGTGTTTGTTTTCATGAGTCAAATCGTTTACAAGGATTTATTTAGAGCAGGCATGGGCCAACTTTGGCCCTCCCTCCAGGTTGTTAGGAATGGTGGGAGTAGCAGTCCAAAACACCAGGAGGGAAGTGATGGGAATCAGCCTGTGTTTGTGTTTCAGGATCATGATGTGGGAAATGATGTGGTCAATGATGGTGCTGAGGCTGAGGTGCAAGATGGAGATGGTTTGGTCAATGATTTTCATGCAGACAAAGACAGAGAGGCCCTAGTGCAAAGGGAAGTTTCTCATGAGAATATTCCTGCTGGGCAGAGAGATGATGGTTTACTCCCTCTCTCTGGGAGCTCTCAAGATTTGGGTTTTGGCAACAATCTGACACCTGGGATTTTAATGATCAGCCAGATAAGGAGTTGAAAAATAGGCATCTGGAGTTTAGCCAGGATCGGAATCAAACTCAAGGTTTACGTCGCTCTGAAAGACTTCGTCAGATAAGAACCAAGTTGGGGGGGGGGGAACTAAACCAGTTTCTGGGTTTGGGGATATAAGGTTTGCTTCAAGGGAAAACCTGTTAGATCAGGCATCGTTTGGAAATCAAGTCTATGTGCCATGGGAATCCTGTTCAAGGGGTCTTGTTCCTGTGCATCGCCTGGATTGCCTTGATATCCTGTTGATTCCTGTCTGGATTAATACTGCTTTGGAATGCTTTTGTATCTTTTGTGGACATTGCTTTGTGTTCCTGCATTTTTACTGACTTAATACTTTGGAACTTTTTTACAAGCATCTATTTCTACTGGCTATTTTAATGAGCTTCAATAAAAATGATTGGATTTTTCACTCAAGGTGTGGTGTGTTTGAAGTCAGAGGGCTTTTCCTGTTCTGGAGTGCAACAGGAAGGTCGAAGTTGTCCCATGCCTGATTTAGAAAGTGACCTGGCCAAGGTGCTGAAATTGGGGGAAAAAATACCTAAAATCAGGGGATATGTGAATCTTTCTGAAATGTTGGCTGAATTATGCCCTGGTTATGTTGTGTCATTGTTGAGAAATTCAAGAAAATCGTTCTTGTGGTTTTTTAAAAAAAATGTTACCTGTAAAAACTTTTTTAAAAATTCCAAAAATCTGTGGGTGAGTGAAATGTTTTGATACCTGGGGGGCCGTACAGTGGTAAATATGTCCTACAAGTGTAGCAAGTTTCATCATGATAATAATATTAACTTATTTATATTCTGTCCTATGTCCCTAAAGCAGCGTTTCTCAACCTGGGGGTTGGGACCCCTGGGGGGGGGTCATGACGGGGTGTCAGAGGGGTCACCAAAGACCATCAGAAAACACATAATTTTCTGTTGGTCATGGGGATTCTGTGTGGGAAGTTTGTCCCAGTTCTATTGTTAGTGAGGTTCAGAATACTCTTTGATTTTAGGTGAACTATAAATCCCAGCAACTGCAACTCCCAAATGTCTACTATCCCCAAACTCCACCAGTGTTCAAATTTGGGCATATTGAGTATTCATGCCAAGATGGTCCAAATTGTTTTGATTCCACAGTGCTCTCTGGATGTAATTGAACTACAACTCCTAAACTCAAGGTCAATGCCCACCAAACCCTTCCAGTATTTTCTGTTGGTCACTGGAGTTTGTGTGCCAAATTTGGTTTAATACCATCAGTGGTCGAGTTCAGAATTCTCTTTTATTGTAGGTTAACTATAAATCCAGCAACTACAACTCCCAAATGATATAATCTATCCCCCCCAAACCCACCAATATTCAATTTTGGGCGTATTGGGTATTTTTGTGCCAAATTTGGTCCAGTGAATGAAAATATATCCTGCATATCAAATACTTAAATTATGGTTCAAAACAGTAGCAAAATTACAGTTATGAAATAGCATCAAAAATAATTTTACGGTTGGGGGTCAGCACAGCATGAGGAACTGCATTAAGGGGTCACGGCATTAGGAAGGTTGAGAACCACTGCCCTAAAGGGACTCAGGGAAGTTTACAGACAAAAGAAAAAAGTGGCAAACATAGACATAAAAATGACGGAGAAAGTGTTCCCATTGGCACAAATGGGCAGATTAACAAAACAAAACATTAACAATTTTTGGGTTTCAAATTTGAAACAAAACGCATCCCACAAGATAGTTTAGAAACACTTATGAAACAAAAAAGGGGACATACTAAATTCGTGTTTTGAAACTAAATGGATTTTTGGCGTTTCGCACACCTCTAATAGATAGCATGGGCGACAAAACGATAAAAGCTTGAGCTGGTGAAGAATGGGACTGAGAATTAAAACGGCACAAAAAGGATCTTATATATATATATATTCCCAAAAGCGTACCTCCAACGGAGAGGAAGAGCAGGGCAGAGGTGACTCCAGCGGATCGACTGTTGAATCTCTGCTCTTGGTGCCGGATGCCTCCAATGACCATGCACAGCCCCTGCGAAGAGGGAGCGAAAGGTCAGATTCCCCCTTAAACATTAGGCAGAACTTCCTGAAGTCCGAGCTGGTCTGAAAATGCAGAAACCTTCAGAGCTTTCTTTTTCCTACTCAAGTACTGAAGGCAGGACAACATTGCAAAAAGTTTATTTGATCAAGACACCTTGCTGGGTGTCTTCAAAAGTGCCACCTTTGAATTAATGTGCTGATGGGTTTTATCTCTGTCTCAGATCCCCCCTTATTGTTAGGAATTGTGGGATTTGGAGTCCAAAACACCTGGAGGGAAGGCCAAAGTTGGCCCATGCCTGGTCTAAATATTTTGCTGGCTTGTAATTTTCAATTTTTCCTTTATTTTTTACATTAGGAATAAAAATAAGAGTAGAATAAAAATGTTAACCAGAAAGTAGAAGGTAAAGGCAGAAATAAATAATGGGCCAAAATTATAAAATGTATGATGGAAGCTGCACAAGCAACTGTTTCCTGTGAGTGGAAGGAAAGAGAGGCAGAGGGAAGGGGAAAACAACAACAATAGATAAGACGTAAGTAGTGGACAGTTACAGAAATGGAAAGGCTCCCGAGGCCCCGCCTCGCGCTTCCTCCTTCCCGCAATGCCCCGTGGGCGGAAAGAGGGTGCGGGTGGCAGGAGCCTGCCGTGTGGCGCTTCTTCCGCCCGTGGGGCATTGCAGGAACAAGGGAGCCCGCCACTCCAATCGGAGGAGCGGCGGCTTTGGAGTGCCTGCCATCCCGGGAGGTGATCAGGGCCTGCAGCGGGAGCAGTCGGCGAGCTGCGGCGGCTGATCGTCCTGGCAACCCGGAAGACGTCTGGGTCGCCAGGGCAAACTCCCCCCCCAGCACACCGACTGCTCCCGCTGCAGGCACGGATCACCAACCCGGATGGCAGGCACTCCAAAGCCAGGATGGCAGGCACTCTATGGCAGGGTGATCAGCTGGGGAACAGCTGGGGACGAGAGCAGGCGGAGGCCTGCAGCCTCTGATCGTCTGCTGCTCTGCTCTGCTGCGGTGACGGCTGGGCCATCCTCTGGGCTGGGTCCATTGGGCCATTCCATCTTGGGATCTTTCCTCTCTTGAGGAAGTCAGCCTCCATCTTGGTTCGCACCTTGTCTTCTTGAATTTCATTTTATTTTTAGTGGTTTTTATTATTATTTTATAATAATTTTATAATAATAATAATATAATATAATAAATAATATAATGTTATATTATATTATAATTTCAATATAATATAATACCATATTGTTGTACTATGGTATTTTATTGCGTTGAGTGTTTTAGTGTGTTAATGTTTTATGGTGTTTTAACATGTTTTAGTCTGGAATTCTGTGTAAGTCGCCCCGAGCCACCCGGGAGTGGCGACTCACAAGTTTAAAAAATAATAATTATAATAATGTCTATATACTGTATATGCTATAATATAATATTTATGATATTAATACTAATAATATAGGAATATTTGTTGATATATTAATATGTTAATATTAATGTGTAATATATAGTAAATATAGTAAATAAATAAATAAATAAAGTAGATTAGAATGTAGTTCAGCCCTTAGGTGCGGCCCTCCATAATATTTTTTGGCTCTGGTGTGGCCCCTTGGAAAAAATAATTGCCCACCCCTGTTTTAGGATGATGCCTTCAGGCTTGGCCAGACGCCAGACATACACAATCATACAGTTACCGTCAATACGCTCGTCATATTTATCACATGGGGAGTCGAGGGAGGGAAGGATGGAGGGAGGGAGGGGACTCACGGGGATGAAGAGGACGCATCCCAGGAGCGTGCCGGTCAGGGCAGACTTGACGATCTCCTCGTAGCACTTGTTCTTCTCCCGGGAGCCTTTAATGAGTGCCGTGATGTAGAAGGTCAGCTCCGTGATGGAGCCAAAGGTGGCATTCACCACCGCACCCACCGCAAAGTTGCTCTGGGCAGAGATGCTGCGAGGGACACGGGAACAAAGGGAAGAAGAGGCAGAGAGTTTTCTATCAGAGAGGCGGTGGTAGAGAGCTGAAATCAGACAAGGGGTGCGTCCACACTGTAGAATTAATGCTGCCGCAATACTATGGAGTCCGAGGATTTAGAAGGAAACACTGCTGGGTGGGAAGGTAGCCAAAGCCTTTGTGCCCAAATGTTTCAGCCTCTAGGCTGGATAATTAATGCCATTTAACACTGCTTTATGTGCTGTGGCTCCCTGGGAGACATCGTCCAGTAAGACACCAGCACTCTATGGCAGAGAAGGCTAAAACTATTATTGTATTTATTATTATATTTATTTATACCCTGCTTTATCCTCCCTAGTGGAGCCCCTGTTGGTGTATGGGTTAAACCGCTGAGCTGCTGAACTTGCTGATCGAAAAGTCAGTGGTTTGAATCTGGGGAGAGGGGTGAGCTCCTGCTGTGAGCTCCAGCTTCTGCCAACCTAGCAGTTCAAAAAACATGCAAATGTGAGAAGATCAATAGGTACCGCTTCAGCAGGAAGATAACGGTGCTCCATGCAGTCATCCCAAAGGCCACATGACCTTAAAGGTGTCTACGGACAACGCCAGCTCTTTGGCTTAGAAATGGAGATAAGCCCCCCCCCCCCCCGAGTTGGACTCGACTAGACTTAATGTCAAGGAGAAACCTTTACTTTTACCTTTATCTCCCCTGCAAAGCGGCTACAGCTCTCAGGGTGCCATAGCATTGAGCCAAACTGTATTCATAATAAGACTGTCCAGATCCAGGGAAGTCATGCTCCCCATGCTCTATTCTGCCTTGGTTAGACCACATCTGGAATACTGTGCCCAATTCTGGGCACCACAATTGAAGGGAGATGTCGACTCTAAGCTGGAATGTGATTCAATCCTTCACGGCATGAAAATAAAAACTGGGTAAGGGATCTTCCTCCCATCTGATTATGCCCAGCCTTACCTGGCAATGGCCATCCCGATGTAGTAGGAGAGGGGCATGATGGAGAGCAAGGCCAAGGTGAACTTGGTGACGGAGCTGGTGTAGTAGTTGTGCTTGTCTCCATAGCCCAGGGCCAGGGTCACAATCACCAGGGGAAGCAGATCTAACGGCCGAGGGTTCAGGAAAACAGGCATAAACATCATTTTTTATAGTTTAGGCCAGGCATGGGCCAACTTGTGCCCTCCAGGAGAGACAGGTAATAAATGTATGATGATGATGATGACGAGGAGAATGCACCTTCACATTGATTGCTATTAATGGCAAACGTGTCGTATGGTTTTCATGGTAATCATCATCAACATTATTATTTTATTTATTTATTTATATATTATTATTATTATTATTACTGAACACGAGCACAAAGTAGCTGCCCGCAATAAAATCCTGCAAAAACTCAGACCCAAAATTAGTAAGAACATCAGCCCTGGCCTTGTTTTAATCAACTGCCGAATAATTCTCAGGGGTCTAGTTGTTTTTCCGATATACCATAAACCACAGTCACATGATAGAAGGTAAATAAGATTGCTGCTTTTACAAGTGGATAAATGTTTAAGCGTAGTGCCCACGTTGTTCCTGTAGTTATGTACCTCCTTAGTTTTCCATGATTGTGGGCAGCATTTACAGTGTCCACAGGGGTAATGGCCTTTCAAAGTGGTTTTAGTGGTGGGAGTGATTAAATCTGTATGAATTAGTAAATGTCTTGTTTTTACTGCGTCTATTACCAAAAAATGGTGGTTTTTGGCAACCTGGGACATCTAGAAGATGCCAATGCTTTTTGATGATTTGGGTAATCTTGGCACCCCCCTAGCAACTGCAAGGGTATCCCTCTGGGCAGCTAAACCAGGAATTCCCAACTGGATACTCCCCCTCCCCGGGTGAGGGTCTTCCTTCAGGGGCAAACCAAGAATGAGCAACTTGGAAGTCCCTGAACAGACTCAGGAGTGGAGTGGGCAGATCAAAAGTCAACCTGGCAAAATGGCACTACCTAAAAGAATCCCACATCTTGTGCGACTGTGGAGCAGAACAGACAACTCTGCATCTGTATGCTTGTCCGCAATGTCCTGCCTCATGTACAGAAGAAGAATTGTTTGCAGCTATAGACAATGCAGTCAAAAAATATTTAGCCGCTTGTGCTCCTTCTATTTTTATCAGTTTTATACTAATTTATGCAATGCTTTTGATATGAAATAAATAAATTATGAATATTACTACTAACACTGTAGTAATTAGTATGTCTGGGCAATCATGGTTCTAAATCAGGGGTGGGCAATTATTTTTTCCAAGGGGCCACACGAGAGCCAAAAAATATTATGGAGGGCCGCACCTAAAGGTTGAACTACATTCTAATCTACATTATTTATTTATTTATTTAGTTACTATATTTACTATATATTACACATTATTAATATTAACATATTAATATATCAAGAAATATTCATATATTATTAGTATTAATATCATAATTATTATTATATATTATATAGATATATAGACATTATAATATATTGAAATTATAATATAATATAACATTATTATATTATATTATTTTTATATTATAATAATAATAAAATTATTATCAAATAATAATAAAAACCACTAAAATAAAATAAAATAAAATTCAAGAAGACAAGGTGTGAACCAAGATGAAGGCTGACATCCTCAAGAGAGGAAGGATCCCAAGAAGAAATAGCCAAATGGCCCCAGCCCAGAGGATCGCAAAGTGGACCCAGCCGCCACAGCAGCAGAGTGGAGCTGAGTAGCAGGCAATTGGAAGCTGCAGGCCTCTGCCCGCTTTCGCCCCCAGCCGTTCCCCAGCTGATCGCCCTGCTATGTATGGAGTGCCTGCCATCCCTGGAGGCGATCCGGGCCTGCAGGGGGAGCAGTCGGCGATCTGAGGAGGCTGGTCGCCCTGGCGATCCGGAAGACGATCGCCTCCAGGGATGGCAGGCATTCCAAAGCCGCCGCTCCTCCGGCCTGTCTGCCGACACAGGCTCCACAGAGCCCGCGACGGGATAGCGGCAGCGGCACCCCTTCCTCTTGGTCCCGCCCCAACGCCCTTCTCCCCGGGCCGGACAGAACCGGCTGCTGGGCTGCATCCGGCCCGCGGGCCATAGGTTGCCCACCCCTGTTCTAAATGGTTCTAAAGTACTTACAAAACTAAAGTTCTGGCGGTGAACACTAGGTGGCGCTGGTGCTTTGCTTCTACAGTGTTGCTAAAGTTCTGGTGGCGAACACTAGGTGGCGCTGGTGCTTTGCTTCTACAGTGTTGCTAAAGTTCTGGTGGTGAACATTTCAGAACTCTAACAAAACTTTCACAATTTCATTATAAATGGCAGCTCCTAATTGGTTCTGTCTTAAAAATCGCCAATAATGAAATAATAAAGTTTTGAAAGTTTTGTTAGAGTTCTGAAATGTTCACCACCAGAACTTTAGTTTTATAAGTACTTTAGAATAATTTAGAACTATGATTGCCCAGGCCTAGTATTTAGATTCTGTTTCTTCTCTCCCAAAGGAGACTCAAAGCAGCCGACACTAAAAACCAATCAATATGTCAATTAAAACCCATGACAGATAGAGAATCCATTGTTCGAGAGCAACACATTGGCAGAAATCCTATTGTGTAAAATACAGTTCTAATGGACATGTGGTCACACACCTGAAGAGCGATGAAGAGGGTGGTGATGCATTAACTATAAATGACGCACCTCTCACACCTCAACAACCCAAAGCATACAAACATTTAAATAGAATTAAACACAGGACTCATTAAAAATACATAGTTAAAATAATTTGAAAAACCTTTTACAACTACCACAGCCACAATCCTTTCGGGTTCATTTCTATTGTTAGAATGCAACAAGTTATTAAAAAACCTGCAAAACATCACACAGTCTTGGGTTGCTGTGAGTTTTTTTGTGTTGTATGACTATGTTCCAGCAGCATTCCCTCCTGATGTTTCGCCTGCATCTGTAGCTAACGGCATCCTCAGAAGTTCCTGTAAGTGTAAAGTAAGCGAAGACTGGCATTGCGGGAAACCAGTGGTTAAAAGGATACTGACGGCGAAGACGTTGATCCCGTCCACGGCGTACTTGTAATAATAAGCGTTGCAAGCACGGTAGCAGCAAAGGACCACTTCGGCATCCAGGAGCACGGAGGTCTGGACCACAGAATAAAAGGAAAGGCAAAGACAGCTTCAGACAAACGAGTCCAGAAGAGAAGGGAGCACTTTTGAAGCCTCCAGGCAGAGCCCTGTGTGGACTTTGCGTGATGCATGAGTAGGAGCACACATGTGGGAACTGGGGAAGAGGAGGAGAAAGAGGCCGGCCTGGGTCTCGCTTCCTGGGGTCTCTCTTCAGGAGACTCCGGCAGGCAACTTACCGCCTCGTGGTGGGAAAGACTGTGGTGCAGCTGGCTGGGAGTCAGCTGCATTAAGATCACTACTGACCGAAAGGTCATGAGTTCGAAGTCAGCCCGGGTCGGAGTGAACTCTCGACCAAAATTGTGTAGCTTGTTGTTGGCCTTTGCAGCCCGAAAGACAGTTGCATCTGCCAAATAGGAAATTTAGGTATCACTTTGTGGGGAGACTAATTTCACTGATTTATGAGGCCATAAAAATCTCCAGGAAGTATGAAAAGAATGAGGAAGCGACAGCTCCCTTGGTAGCCAGAAGCTGGAATGTTAAATAGCCTCTGAGTGTCTGTCTATATATATTATGTGTCTATAGCACTGAATGTTTGCTTGTATATGTACATTGTAATCCGCCCTGTGTCCCCTGCCGGGTGAGAAGGGTAGACTATAAATACTGTAAATCTATTATATAAATGGGTTCACGTCATGTGATGTATACCTCAAACAAAGAAACCATACAACGCAGAAAAACAATACTTGCCAACAGAAATAGGCCTCAAGCAAGGTACGTTTGTAGCAAAGAAACTTTCCCCCCCAAAACCTAAAAGGCCCCCAAAACAACGAGTAAAAATAAAACTACATTTCCAAGTATCCTCCGGGCAGCCAATGACTCACCCAGCCTCTACATTCTGAACAACATGATTGGCTGCCAATAAGGGCGGATTTGCATAACTGCTGTAACCATAGCAACGCTGGCAAGAGCCATCCAAGGCTAGGATAGAATGCTGAGAGATTTCAGTTGGTGTTTGAGGGTTAAACTGCCAAAACTGAACTCTGAGGGAGCAATTCTCCAGCAAATTCCTACCCACACAACACAACACAACTTCCAATCACAACCCATCCCACCAACCTTACGGGACCCCGTACACACAACACCTACAAACACCACAAACAAAACCATTCCTTCCTTCCACACAGACAGACACTGACCCAAAAGACAAGCCATGCCTTATAAAAATAACAGCATCGGACGACACACTCACAACGCTACATACATCAAACAAAAAAGGGCAGAACAAACGCCAGAACAGAAACACACTGCGCAGCAGAGACACAGACAACAGGTCACTGCACGACGCACAGCTGAGAACCAAATGCAAAGAACTGCACGACAAGAAGAAGCGCGCAGCCAGGAACAACAAAGACGCAGAAATGCAACACAACAGCAGTGCACAAGGAGCGCAGAAACACGACGTCGCAACACAGAAAACAAACTTCAAAAACACCACAACCAATTCCACCGCCTAGCCTTCAGATACAACGCTGCAGAAGACTACAGCATGGTGCCAGAGGCCGACATTGGCACCCTAACGCACATCTGCACACACTGCAAAGCCCTGAAATACCCAGCAGAAACAACAGGAATGTGCTGCCTAGCCGGTAAAGTCTCTCTACCACCACTTGCCACTCCTCCACAACCACTACAGACTTTGCTGAGTGGACACACTCCAGAATCAAAACACTTCCTCCGCTATATAAGACAATACAACTCATGCTTCCAGATGACATCATTTGGAGCACACATAGAAAGTGCGCAATTCATGCCTACATGACCCCACCAAGACCGTAAGTAACATCATTTCCAACCCTTACATACTCAGACTTTCTCGCATCTCCTAAATAGGGCACAGCAATGCGTGCCGGGTACAGCTAGTAAATAAATAAAAAAGATGGGCCAAGCTAAAGACATGGAGGAGGAGGAGGAGGAAGAGGAGGAAGCAGGGTCCCCAGCCAAAGAGCTGCTGGAGAAAGTAAGTTGTAAAGAAAGGCTAGCCAAAGGGATGCATCGTAGATCCAGCTGTAGTTGTTCTGTTGTGCTGATGAATGGTTGGAGAAAGTGAAATCAGAATATATTGTTGCTTCGGGATTGTTTCGGGAAGGGATCTTGCTCACTGGGGCCGCTTCTACCAAACCAGATGATTACCAAAGATAATGGAAAAGGGAGCAAGAGGGGTCAATGGACCACCTTTCCCTCCCTCTCTCAAGCGGTCCCTTTCTCGGCCGCTGTTTCCTTTCTTTTCCCTCACGCAGGAGCAGGGGAGCCAGGGGAGTCATTTTTGCACATGACTTGTATTGTCATTAAGCTTTTTTGGGGTTTTAAAAAATCCTTTCTGCTGTTTTTCTTTTTTGGAGGGGGCCTTTGGCCCCTTCCTTTATGTAGATAGATAGATAGATGGATGGATGGATGGATGGATAGATATGTAGATTGATGGATAGATGGATGGATAGATAGATAAAAAGATATGTAGATTGATGGATAGGTATGTAGATAGATGTATAGATAGATAGATAGATAGATAGATAGATAGATAGATAGATAGATAGATGGATGGATAGATAGATATGTAGATTGATGGATAGATATGGATAGATAGATAAAAAGATATGTAGATTGATGGATGGATGATGGATAGATAGATAGATAGATAGATATGTAGATTGATGGATGGATAGATATGTAGATAGATAGATAGATAGATAAATAGATATGTAGATAGATGGATAGATATGTAGATTGATGGATGGATGGATAGATAGATATGTAGATTGATGGATAGATAGATAGATAGATGGATGGATGGATGGATAGATGGATGGATAGATGGATAGATAGATAGATATGTAGATTAATGGATAGATGGATAGATATGTAGATAGATTGATAGATAGATATGTAGATAGATAGATAGATGGATGGATGGATGGATGGATAGATGGATGGATAGATAGATAAAAAGATATGTAGATTGATGGATAGGTATGTAGATAGATGTATAGATAGATAGATAGATATGTAGATAGATGGATAGATATGTAGATAGATAGATAGATAGATAGATAGATAGATGGATAGATATGTAGATTGATGGATAGATGGATGGATAGATGAATGATAAAAAGATATGTAGATAGATGGATAGGTATGTAGATAGATGTATAGATAAATAGATATGTAGATAGATGGATAGATATGTAGATAGATAGATGGATAGATAGATAGATATATGGATAGATATGTAGATTGATGGATAGGTGGATAGATGGATGGATGGATAGGTAGATAGATAGAGGACCCATATCTCTACTTGAGAGCAATTGTAGCATGCATAAGGAATAACATTTGAGAAAGTTGTCTCCCAACATGCATCTGTGTCCCTACAAATAGTGGGAGATTACAGGAAAGGAGATTCCGCTTGAACATTAGAACTTCCTGACTTCCTGACCGTGTGAAGACAGTGGAACTCTTTCGAGAAGTCACGCCGAACGAGTCTCGAAGAGAAATGACAATGCAGAAAGAACCGCAACTTGGAAACAACATCACCCAAGGAGACTTTCTGCTGTGCTTTCTGCAACTGGACTTGCCTATCTCAGACTGGCCGTTTTAGTCATCAACGCGCTTGTAGAAAGCGTTGCATGAGTCCTTCCTTAATCTGAATCTTCTGAAGAAGAAGAATCAGCTGATGACCCAAAATGCAGACTGTGCAAGGAAGCTGATGAAGCCATGGATCATCTCCTCAGCTGATGCTAGAAAATCACACAGACGAACTATAAACAGAGGCACAACTCTGTGGCCAAAATGATTCATTGGAACTTCTGTCACAAGTACCACCTGCCAGCAGTAAAGAACTGTCAACTGCAAAAGGCCATCTCACTTGGATCTGTGAGTATCATTCAAAAATACATCACACAGTCCTAGATGCTTGGGAAGTGTCCGACTTATGATTTTGTGATACGGAATCCAGCATCTATCTCTCGCTTGCTATGACATACTGTGTTTTTGTGTCAGTAAAATATAATAAAAATAATCGTTATTTATACACCACCACCATCTCTCCGAAGGGGACTCAGGGCGGCTAACATGAGGCAATTATAGTACAACAAAATAAAATAAATAACAAATAATAACATCAAAATAAAATACAAAAAATAACAAAAAATGCAATAAACAGATGCAAAATAACATAATGAACAAATAAAATAAAAGCGCTGTTGCACTTCAGACAAGGAGCAACCCCCTAGTCACACACACAACAGACAGTCTCTGAATAATAGGCTTTTATTGAAACAAATATAGTGTCCAACAAAAGGGTTAAAAGAAGATCAATGGTAGAATATATCCAAGGTAAATCACACAATTCAAATAGTCCCAAAATCCAAAGGCAAAGGTAAAATGCTTGATGAAAATCCCATGAATAATACAAGGCAGCTATAGGAGCAAAACGTGCACAAAAGCCTAGGCAGAATCAGGAGCTTGGAGACAAGACAAAATCTGGCATGGTACTCTAAACGAAGCCTGGACACTGAATACAATTTCCCTAGCACGCTAATATAAAGACAAATCAGTTTCAGTTTGCATACCGGCTGCCGCGTCGGAGGCTGGCAGCCTGCCTAGATTCTCGAATACTATCTCGCCGGTTAAATGGAAGCTCGTTAAAATTCCCAGGTGTCCCGTTATCAACCTCAAGACCTTCAGAGTCCTGAACACAAGAACTCTCATCTAATGAAGCCCTGGGAAGAGAAATGTTCCCAGGAAGGCAAGCCTCATCTGCAAGTACACTTTGCCTCTCAGAATTCTCACTAAGTATCCCATCGTCAGCATTTTCAGTAACCATCCCTTCATCAGCATTGTCAGGAACAATTCCATCATCCCTAGCATGCACATGAGCACCAGGCTGAAACACCACAAGCACGGTGGGCGGGCCAAATAAACAGAATAAGATTGATCAAACCCTGGGTGAGATAAGTAAATGGAGAAGTATGTGTCTGTGGGGGAGCCCAGAAGGGGCGAACAATGGGATTGAGCCTTCAATAAAGACGAGGAAAAGTGCGTTATGAGGACAGAACTATAGTTGGGACTGACATGATATGGGGATATGTGTTCACTCGTCCAAGGCCCGCCAGAAGAGCCAGGTTTTCAGGTCTTTCTTAAAGGCTAAGAACACAAAGAGCTGATTATATAATTAAACATATATACCATGTATGAGGTCTGCAGAATGCATGCGAGTAAGGGTGCGGGCTATCCTCCGTGGGGCTGGGAAAAAACCTGGTGGGGGACGGTGTAGGCCCAACCCTCGCCACCCACCCGGGAGGACCCAGGTGGGCCCAGCCACCCAGGTGAGGAAACCCCCAACCCAGGTCCCAATAAATGCAAAAAGAAAATATATCACAAGTCAGTAGCCAAAGGAGGCCGATGATGTATCGCGGGAAATCCCGATGAGTTCCTACCACGGGACCGAGGCGTATGCCCGGCCCGTGACGGGGAAGGCGATGCCGAGTCCCCCAGTGGGTGGGTAGAGAGGCCGAGGTGTATCCGGATGGAAGAGGCGACGCTGGCGATGAAGGCAGTAAAGCTACCAAGGCCGGTGCCCGGCGGTGTCACTTGGAGGGCGGTGCCTAAAGGGCGCCGGAACAGGGAATCCAGGAAATCAACGGGAAATCCCGACCAATGTGGTGCCCGCGTCGTCTGATGACGTAGCGGGAACCTCCGCTGAGCCGTCCGGGAATGATGGCGTAGATGTCGCAGATAGATGACGCCAGGCGTGGCTCGCGCCAGGCGACGTGATGACGTGCCGGGCAGAGGAGGCAGCGGTCCCTTCGAATTAAAGGAGCCGCAGTCCGCCGGGGGCGGGGGTTATGAAAAAGATGCACCCCAAACGGATGATCCTACGGCGACGACTTGGGGTGGTGGTGGAAGCCAAATGGTGCGGGGTCAGGCTGGGGTCCCATCCGAGGATACTCAGAACGGGATGCTGGTGGGAAGAGCCCACGGTGTCCCCTGAGGTCCCGGGAGCCCAACGGTGGACGCCCCCACCGAAGTGGAGGATGGAATAAAAGCAGCAGACTTCAAACGAAAGGCTCTCTCCCTTGTCCCACAAGTCGTATGGAGGTGGGAGCGAGAGGAGGGCCTCCCCGGAGGATCGAAGAGATCACACAGGATTGTAAAAGGAAATGAGGTCAGGAAGGTAGGAAGGTCCCAAACCGTTCAGGGCTTTGTAAGTGATAATCTGCACCTTAAACTAGAACCGGAAAATGAACAGCAACCAACGGAGCTCTTTAAACAGGGGGGTAGACTGCTCCCTGTAATTCGCTCTTGTTAACAGTCTGGCTGCCAATCGTTGGACCAGTCTACAAGGGCAGCCCCGCGTAAAGTGTGTTGCAATAGTCCAGTCTAGAGGTAATTAAGGCATGGACCACCGTGGTCAGATCAGACTTCATAAGGTACGGACGCAGTACTCATGGTGGAAAACACTATGTAACTGAACCGCCTAAATTGGGCTCTCTAGGCCAATGGAGACTCCAATAAAGAGTCTTGTTTGAATCTATCAGTCTCGTTGATGTTCTTCTGAACTTGTGGGCTCCGCAACCCTAAACCAGAGTTCCCTTACATTTCTGGGGGCTCGTCCGGGATATGAGAAGAGTTGCAAGCCAGGAGAGACAAGACAAAGATCCACCCAGAGGAAAAGTGTTCTTGCCATACATCAAGGGAACCACTGACCGCATAGGGAAGCAGGTGAAGAAACACAACCTACAAACTCACCGTATGGAGCGCCCAGCACCGTCAGGAACATCAGGAGGGAGACCAGGAGGTAGAGCAAGGCCAGCCACCACCCGAACAACAGCAAGTAGAGCAAGTTCCCAAATGTCAGCATGGAACCTAGGAGGGTCACAAGCACATGAATGGTCAGGAGAGGCTTCCAACACGCCCCAGAGACATATATACCCTATTTACTCTAATCTAATGCTCACCTTTATGGGGCTAAATTACCTCTCCAAAATTAAAGTGCACATTAGATTCGCGTCATACAGTCATCTTAGTGCTGAGCCCAAGCAAAAGGGGAGCTCCTTTTTGAGGGACATCATCTCTCATTTAATGGCTATGTCTCAATGCAATGCAGTGCCTGGGATCTGTAGTTCGGTGAAACATCAACATTCTTTGGCAGAGAAGGCTCAGAAGCTTGCAAAATTACATCCCCAGGATGCCATAGCATTGAACGAAGGCAACTAAAATGGATTTCTTCTGCAACATAGATGCACCCCATGGTTGTTGTTTCCATCACTGGAAGCTTTGGTGCTCTAGCACTTTTGTTTTTTAAAAAAAGGAATCCTAAGTAGGCAGTCACTGTAATAGCCAAATGACAAATGTATTTATTTATTTGTTTGTTTGTTTGTTTACGACATTTATATGCCGCCCTTCTCACCCCGAAGGGGACTCAGAGTGGCTTACAAGTAAAATGTAAATACAATATATTATATTATTGGCATAGCACAATATTAATATTATATATTACATTGTACTATAACATTATACCGTAGTATAATTAGTAATATTACATTTAATATAATTAGTAATATTACATGTAATATAAAATATATAATTATAATATCATATTATTATTAGTATTATATTGTATAATATATATGTATATCCAATATATTATATTATATGTACAGTCCTCTCCATTGGTGCCCCCTTGCAGTTGGGGAGAGGCTTGCGTACCCTAATGAAGTTGCGAGCGAAGACTCTAAACTATCTAGTCCGTGAGCTGCTTTTTGCTGACGATGCTGCCCTTGTCGCCCATTCAGAAGCAGCCCTGCAGCGCCTCCCATCCTGCTTTGCAACAGCTGCAGAGCTGTTTGGGCTGGAAGTCAGCCTGAAGAAAACGGAAGTCCTCTACCAGCCCGCACCACAGGAAGAACACCACCATCCCCACGTCAGCATTAAGTCCATTCAGCAGTTCACCTACCTGGGAAGCATCATCTCTTCAGACGCCAAGATTGACAAAGAGATAGATCACAGATTAGCAAAGGCATAGAGTGCATTTGGAAGGCTTCACAAAAGAGTCTGAAGCAGTGGTTCTCAACCTGTGGGTCCCCAGGTGTTTTGGCCTTCAAATCCCAGAAATCCTAACAGCTGGTACACTGGCTGGGATTTCTAGGAGTTGTAGGTCAAAACATCTGGAGACCCCCAGGTTGAGAACCACTGGTCTGGAGTGACAAGCACCTGAGGCAAAGCACCAAAATCAGTGTGTACAGAGCTATCATACTGTCTATTCTCCTCTATGGGTCTGAAACATGGGGCACCTATCGCCAGCACCTACCACTCCTTGAATGCTTTCATCAGCGCTGTCTTTGCACAATCCTAAATATTCACTGGACCGACTATGTGACGAATGTCACTGTCCTTGAGCAAGCAGAGATCACCAACATTGAGGCCATGCTATTGAGAACACAGCTGCGCTGGGCAGGGCACGTCTCTAGGATGGAGGACCACCGCCTCCCAAAGATACTCCTCTATGGTGAACTCGCCACAGGTCAGCGCAAGAGAGGCGCCCCCAAAAAGAGATATAAGGACTTCCTGAAACAGCATCTCAGGCTCTGCCAGATTGATCACCAACAATGGTCCACCCTGGCCTCACATCGGGAGGCATGGAGAAGCACTATCCACAATGCTGCGGCCTCTTTTGAGAAGACACGCCGAATGGGTCTCGAAGAGAAATGACAATGCAGAAAGAACCGCAACTTGGAAACAACATCACCCAAGGAGACTTTCTGCTGTGCTTTCAGCAACCGGACTTGCCTATCTCAGATTGGCCTTTTTAGTCATCAACACGCTTGTAAAAAGCGTGGGATGAGTCCTTCCTAAGAATCTTCGTTCGCGAAGTAATGCCGAGAGAGAGAGATGTGCAGGAGGCAAGATGGAACTGCCTTCCTGGCCCCTCTCTTGCAGGCGGGGTATAAATAAAGTTGTTTATTACTATTATTGTTCTGAGAAAAGCAGTGAAGAGCCTCTCCCAGGAATGTGGCCTTGTGAATCTTCCTGAGTCTGCTTAGGCCTCTCTTCTGAACTTGATTCAGGCCCAAGCAAACCCTAATCCGCAATGTCAACAGACCCAGGCCCACAATCAGAAACATCATTCCCATCATGAACATCAACATGAGCATCAGACGCAATCACAGGCCGAACAGGCTGACAGACAACAGTTCTGGGTTATGGGGACTCCCTCCAAGGTGAGGCCCACCTGGTCTGCTCACTATTCTCCTGTCATTGGTAGGTAAATATCCTTTTAGCTTAAACAGGCAGCTTGCAATGAATGGGTTGTACTGGAGGGTTTGTTTAATGCAACACATCTTGGAAAGGCTGCTCTTTGGACCAGTCTGGCCGCTGGTCAGCTGGACGGAGACTCCCCTACATACGAGTCTGGCCGCACCTGAAGGGCTCCGGACGACGTTGAGGTCAGAGTAGAGCTCCTTCACAATCTCTGAACGGTCTTCCCAGGGTCTCTCCGTCACGTGGCTCTTCCATTTCTTAAAGCCAAACTAAAATTAAAGAAAAAGAAAGCGTGGGAAATACACACTCTGCTGCTGGAAGACAGTTTAAGGATGTAATATGATCATGCCCACTGCTAAAGGATATATAGGTCTATCTGTGACAGAGGTTAACTGGACGAGATTCCTATAGAACAGTCATGGGCCAACTCTGGTCCTCCTCCAGGTGTTTTGGACTCGAATTCCCACTATTCCTAACAGCTGGTATATAATCAGGGGCGGTCTAAGGTAATTTTAAATGGTAGGCGAACATTATTTTGGCGCCCCCGCCAAAAACATTATTTCCCCATGTAAAACAAATATACAATTATAATATCACAATACCATTAGTAGTATTATATTGTACCAATGTATATACAATATATTATACCATACTCATACTGTATTATATCATAATTATATTAGACTACATTACAATATAATTATATTATAATATATTGAAATTATAATATAATATAACATTCTATTCTATTATTATTATAAAATAATAAATAAAATTATTTAAATAAAATTATCCTCTACTAAATATTTTCATTACTCCTATAAAACTCAAATAACCCAAAATAAAGTAAAATAAAATATTATATATTACTATTTTGTACAATACCACTATACTGCAATATTGTTTGTAATATTACATGTAATATATAATATATCATTATTCTATTGTTATATTGTATTTGTATTATATTGTATGACAATATTAAGCAGAACTGTATAATAATCAACAAGAAATGCAATGTAAATGCATCAAAATCAGAATCTATTACCTACCACCCGTCTCATAATTCATAGAAGTCTCCCATAAGTCCAAAATTAGGATCCCAATGTAAATGTAAATAGAAAAACAGCCAAAATGTTCAAATGAGGTTGAATACAGGCAGCGCGGCCTGGGCAAACTTGGGCCCTCACTCCCTCTAGGTGTTTTGGACTCCAACTCCCACAACTCCTCATAGCCTCAGGCCCCTCAGGTCTAGACAGAAATAGAGCCGAAGAAAGGAAGGAGGGAGAGAAGAGGTCACGGAGGAGGAGGAGGAAAGCCCTTCATTCATTCCTTCCTTCACTGATTCGTTTCTCCTTCCCCGCAAACGCGCACGCGGCGGAGACAAAGGGAGAGGGGAAGCACTCCCTGCCTGCCCGATAGGGAGTGCTTTGCTTACAGGCTTCTGCGCAAGGGAGCTACTGGGCATGCACGGAGGTTTTCGCGCATGTGCAGTTGCTCCTGTGCTCAACTTCAGCTCGAGCAACTGCGCCTGCGCAAAACCTCCGCGCATGCCCAGAAGCGCGACGGAGCACACAAGGCCGGGGCCCAAAGCAGGCAGCTGCGGCACTGCCTCGGGAACATCGGCAGGGCCAGGATGGCGCCCCATGCGGCCAGGATGGCGCCCCCTTCCCAGATGGCGCCCTATGCGGCTGCTTACTTGGCCTACCTGTAGGACCGCCCCTGTATATAATATAGTAATCTATATATATAAAGGAACAGTCGTCATGTGAAGACTACCTCAAACAGAGAAACCTTACAACGCAGAAACACAAAACTTGCCAACAGAAATAGGCCTCAAGCAAGGTACGCTTGTAGCAAAGAAACTTTCCCCCCCAAAACCTAAAAGGCCCCCAAAACCACGGGTAAAAACTACATTTCCCAGCATCCTCCGTGGCTGCCAGCAATGCCATTGGCCGACATCGGCCCACAAAATGCAGAGAGGAAGAGTAACCACAGCAACGCTGGCAGGAGCCATCCAAGGCTAGGATAGAATGCTGAGAGATTTCAGTTGTCAGTTGGTGTTTGAGGGTTAAACTGTCAAAACTAAACTCTATGAGGGAGCAATTCTCCAGCAATTCCTACCCACACAACACAACACAACTTCCAATCACAACCCATCCCACCAACCTTACGGGACCCCGTACACACAACACCTACCACCACCACAAACAAAAACCATTCCTTCCTTCCACACAGACAGAAACTGACCCAAAAGACAAGCCATGCCTTCTAAAAATAACAGCATCGGACGACACACACTCACAGCGCTACATACATCAAACAAAAAGGGCAGAACAAACGCCAGAACAGAAACACACTGCGCAGCAGAGACACAGACAACAGGTCACTGCACGACGCACAGCTGAGAACCAAATGCAAAGAACTGCACGACAAGAAGAAGCGCGCAGCCAGGAACAACAAAGACGCAGAAATGCAACACAACAGCAGCGCGCAAGGAGCGCAGAAACACGACGTCGCAACACAGAAAACAAATTTCAAAAACACCACAACCAATTCCACCGCCTAGCCTTCAGATACAACGCTGCAGAAGACTACAGCATGGTGCCAGAGGCCGACATTGGCACCCTAACGCACATCTGCACACACTGCAAAGCCCTGAAATACCCAGCAGAAACACCAGGAATGTGCTGCCTAGCCGGTAAAGTCTCTCTACCACCACTTGCCACTCCTCCACAACCACGACAGACTTTGCTGAGTGGACACACTCCAGAATCAAAACACTTCCTCCGCTATTTAAGACAATACAACTCATGCTTCCAGATGACATCATTTTGATGACATAGAAAGTGCGCAATTCATGCCTACATGACCCCACCAAGACCGTAAGTAACATCATTTCCAACCCTTACATACTCAGACTTTCTCGCATCTCCTAAATAGGGCACAGCAACGCGTGCCGGGTACAGCTAGTAAATAAATATAATAATAAATATACTGAGAACAATAATAATAACAAAAATATAATAATGATGATGATGATGATAATAATAATAATATGATAATGATAATATAATGATATTGATAATAATAAACATTTATTTATTTATTTAAAACTTTTGTACCCCGACTTTTTCATCTCTATCGAGGTGCATAACAACAAAAAATCCATGCTATACAATTTAAAAACAACTACAACAACACATTAAAATACATTAAAATCCCAGCATAAAACCACATCGCCATTAAAACAATTCCAATCCATCTGTAAACGTGGTCATACATTCAGACAATAGCCAATCTCAGCCTATTCTGGGAAGGCTTGGTGCCACATCCAGGTCTTCACCAGCCTCCTAAAGGACAACAGAGAGCGGGCAGATCTAGCATCACTTGGGAGAGAGTTCCACAGCCGAGGGGCCACCACAGAGAAGGCCCTGTCTCTCGTCCCCACCAGCCGCGCTTGCGAAGACGACGGGACCGAGACCAGGGCCTCTCCGGAGGATCTTAATGTTCTTGATGGTTTGTAGGGGAGAATCCGTTCAGACAGGTAAACTGGGCCAGAACCGTATAGGGTTTTGTAGGTTAAAACCAGGACTTTGAATTGTGCCCGGAAGCTAATTGGCAGCCAGTGGAGCTGGCGCAACAAGGGAGTTGTATGCTCCCTGTGCCCCACTCCTGTTAGCAACCTGGCTGCCGAATGTTGGACTAATTGGGAATGTGTCACAGCTGGCTGGGAGTCAGCTGCATAAGTTCTCTACTGACCAGAAGATCATGAGTTCGAGGCCTGCCCGGGTCGGGGTGAGCTCTTGACCAATTGTGTAGCTCGTTGTCTGTCTATATATGTTGTATGTCTATGGCATTGAATGTTTGCCTGTATGTGTGCATTGTGATCCGTCCTGAGTCCCCTGCGGGGTGAGAAGGGCGGAATATAAATGATGTAAATAATTGCAGCTTTTGAGCAGTCTTCAGAGGCAACCCCACATAGAGAGCGTTGCAGTAGTCTATTCGGGATGTAACCAGAGTGTGGACCACCGTGGCCAAGTCAGACTTCCCAAGGAACGGGGGCAGCTGGCGCGCAAGCTTTAACTGTGCAAAAGCTCTCCCGGCCACCGTCGAGACCTGGAGCTCCAGGCTCAGCGATGAGTCCAGGATCACTCCCAAACTGCGAACCTGCGTCTTAAGGGGGAGTGTAACCCCGTCAAGCACAGGCTGTAACCCTATGCCCTGTTCGGCCTTACGACTGACCAGGAGTACCTCTGTCTTGTCTGGATTGAGTTTCAATCTGTTAGCCCTCATCCAGTCCGTTACAGCGGCCAAGGACTGGTTCAGGACTTGAACAGCCTCCTTAGTGGGAAGGAGTGACAGAGTTGGACGTCATCTGCGTACAGATGACACCGCACCCCGAAACTCTGGATGATCTCCCCCAACAGCTTCATGTATATGTTAAATAACATAGGGGGCAGTATTAAACCCTGCGGGACCCCACAGTACAATAGCCGTGGGGTCGAGGAGTCCCCTAGCAACACCTTCTGGGAGCGACCCTTGAGGAAGGACTGGAGCCACTGCAATGCAGTACCCCCAAGGCCCACTCCAGCGAGGCGTCCCAGAAGGATACCGTGGTCGGCGGTATCGAAGGCCACTGAGAGGTCCAGCAGAACCAACAGGGACACACTCCCCTTGTCAAGCTATTATTATCATTTATTATTGTAATGATAATAAAAAATATAATAATGATGATGACTGTGATAATAATATTATAATAATGATAATAATGATAATAATAATAAATATAATGATGTTTATGATAAGAAAATGATAATAAATATAATGGTAATAATAAAATGAAAATAATGCATATAATGATTATGGTAATAATAAATATTATAATAATTGTGGTTATAATAAAATAGAAATGATAATAAATACGATAATAGTAAGATGATGATATAATGAAAATGATAACAATGTTGATTATAATAAAAATATAATGATAATAATGATGACAGTGATAATAATATAATAAATATAATAATGATGATGACTGTGATAATAATATAATAATAATTATAATAATGATAATGATAATAATAATATAATGATGTTTATGATAAGAAAATGATAATAAATATAATGGTAATAATAAAATGAAAATAATACATATAATGATTATGGTAATAATAAATATTATAATAATTGTGATTATAATAAAATAGAAATGATAATAAATACGATAATAATACGATGATGATATAATGAAAATGATAACAATGTTGATTATAATAAAAATATAATGATAATAATGATGACAGTGATAATAATATAATAAATATAATAATGATGATGACTGTGATAATAATATAATAATAATAATAATGATAATAATAATAAATATAATGATGTTTATGATATAATGGTAATAATAAAATGAAAATAATACATATAATGATTGTGGTAATAATAAATATTATAATAATTGTGATTATAATAAAATAGAAATGATAATAAATACGATAATAGTACGATGATGATATAATGAAAATGATAACAATGTTGATTATAATAAAAATATAATGATAATAATGATGACAGTGTTAATAATATAATAAATATAATAATGATGATAATAAAAATAATGATAACAACAATAATACATATGATGATGTTTATGATAATAAAATTATAATAAAGATAATGATAATAATAGTAAATATTATAATAATTGTGATTATAATAAAATAGAAATGGTGATAATAATATTTATTTATTTCCCACATAAGAGGCTATTACAAAAATTACAATCATAAAAATTGCAAATTTACAAAATCACAAAAATATAATAATGATAATAATTACAATAATAATATAATATAATGAAAATGATAGTAATAGTAATAATAAATGTATTACCTGACTCTCCCTACAGCGGGATACAACATAGTTAAAATAGGCAGATAAAAAACAACGCTAAGAAAATACATTGTAACAAGGTACACACAGGTCAACTTCACAGGTTACAATGGCCTTAATAGGCCTCCTGCTGGACGAGAGAGGTCGTCAGATGCGTCTTAAATGTGTCTTAAATCCAAAAATGCTCCTGGTCCCAGCCTTTTGGAGGAGGGAGCCATACTTCCCTTTAAAGGTGGGAAACATACCCACCTTATAGTTGTTGGAGAGCTTGTGCGCCTCCACCTCGTTCTCCGCCGTGATTTTCACCAGGCAGGTGTCGCACGTTTGCACCTCCTCCGAGTGAAGCGGGCAGGCTGGGAAGGAAAGAAGGAAACACAGAAAATGCTGAAGATCTTGGGGAAACTACAACTCCCAGGCAGGGGCGGCCTTACCTCTCCCGGGGGTACACAAACCTTCTTTTGCCCCCGTGGCTCCTGGACGCCCAAACGCAGACGGCCGCACATGCGCAGTGGTGTCCCACTCGGCTGCACAAGTGCTTCCCTGAACTCGGTGGCGCAAGAGAAATCTATAAGAGTTTGGTGGCGTCCCTGTGCACACGCCGGCGGCACCAGAGACACAGCACGGGCAGCACTAGCTCCCGAGCACACCTCCACCCAGCGACGCAGCGGCGGAGTGGGGCGGCCGGCGCAATCGGCGCCCTCCCAGGTGCCGTCGCCCTACGCGTACTGCGTGGTCGGCGGAATGGGAGGGGCCGGCCTTGCTCCCAGGAGCAAACAGCATTGAGCTCCATTCATTCTACAGTGTGGAATATGCACCCCTAGAGAGACTATATTAAACCCACAAACAAAAGAAAGCCAGCAATCGTAGTTAAAGAAACAGACCCAAAGGTCCTTTGACATGACGGATATTACAGAATTAATGCAGTTTGATACCACATAATAATAATAATAATAATAATAATAATAATAATAATAATAAATGTATCACCCGCCTCTCCCTGGAGCTCAAGGCAGGGTGCAACAGCTCGATAAAATTTTCCCATGTTTTTATGATAGACCCAATTAGGAAATGACATGGATAACCCAGGAACAAAAATCAGGCTTATTACTACTACTACTACTACTACTACTACTACTACTACTGCTACTGCTATTATCTTCAGCCATTTACCTGGCAGCATCCTGGGCGTAATGAAGCCGTGCCCATAGTAGTGTGACTCCGAATGCGCCTCCCCGGGGTCTCCATGGATGTTGTTTATGGCGGCGCAATGCTTGTCGCATAGGGACCCCCTCCGGTGATCCAGGTCTCTGTGGAACTCTGGGGACAACAACAACAACAACATTATTATTATTTTACTTTTTTACTTTTATTTTAAAACATAGTACATGAAGATCCAAGTCAGGCGGCCTTTTGCAGTTGACAGATCGTGATTTTGTCAATGCCTGTTGTTTCCAACTTATTACTACTACTACTACTACTACTACTACTACTACTACTACTATTATGGTATCCACCTAGTGTTATCCTTTCTCTTTTCCTTCTTTCCCCCTCTGCTTCATTTCCTTTCTCTTCCTTCCCTCTTTTTCTTTCATTCTATATTTCTTTCCTTTCTCCCCCTTCCTTTCTTTTTTCCTCCCTTCCACTCACACCTTTTCTCCTTCCTTCCTTTTCCTTTCTCCCTTTCTTTCATTGCCTTCTTCTTCCCTCCCTTTGTCTCTTTCATTCCTACCTTTCCATCTCTTCATGCCTTTCCTTCCTTTCCCCCTTTCTTTCTTTCCTTTCTTTCCTTCATTTCTTTTTTCCTTTCTTCCCTTCTGTCCCTCTCGTAATACTTTTTCTCCTTTCCCTTCTCTTCCTTCCCTCTTTTTTCTTTCTCAACTTCCTTCCTTCTCCCTTCATTTTCTTAATTTCTTTTTCTTTCCTTCCTTCTTTTCTTTCCTTCCTTCTCTTTATATCGTTTTCCCTTTCCATTTTCTCCCTTCCTTCCCTTTTTTCTTTCTTCCCTTCCTTACGTTCCCTTTCTTTCTTTCCCTTCATTTCCTTTCCTTCCTTCATCCTTTCTTTCCCTTCCATCTCTTTCCCGTTCCCTTCTCTTCCTTCCCTCCTTTTCCTTTCTTCCCGCTTTCCTCCCATACATTCCCCCTTTACTTTTTCTCCCTCGCCTCCTTTTACTTGCTTCCCATTTCCTTCCTTCTCCTTTACTTTCTTTCTTCCCTTCCTTTGTCCCTTTCGTCCCTTCTTTATTCTTTCCTTTCCTCTCTTCATACCTTGCCCCTTTCCTTTCTCCTCATTCATTCCTTCCTTCTCTCCTTTTTTCTTTCTTCTGTTGTTACCTTCTGCCTTTCTTTTTTCAACTTTCTTCCCTTTTTCTTCTCCCTCTTCATAATTTTCCTTTTTCTTTCTTTCTTCATTCCCACCTTTTTTCTTTCTCCCATTCCTTCCTTCCTTCCCCTTCTTTATTTCTTTCCTTCATCTTTTTCGTCCCTTCTTTTTTCTTTCCTTCCCTCTTTTCATGCCTTTTCTCCTTTCCCTTCTCTCTTTCTTCCCTCCTTTTCTTTTTTCTCCCCTTCCTTCCTTTCACTTTTTCTTTCTCTTTCTTTCTGTCTTCCCTTCCTTCCCTTCTTTTCCTTTCCTCTCTTCATTATTTTCCCTCTTTCTACTCTTTCTTTCTTCCCCCCTCACTCTCTTCCTTTCCTCCGGTACATTCCCCCTTTATGTTCTCTCCCTCGCCTCCTTTTTCTTGCTCCTCTTCCTTCTTTCTCCTTTCCTTTCTTTCCCTCTTTTCATACCTTTTCCTCTTTCTCTTCCTTCCTTCCTTCCCTTTTTTCTTTCTCTCCTTCCTTCTCCTTTCCTTTCTTTCACTTCTTTTCCCCCATCCTTCTTTCCTTCCTTTCCTTCATACAAACTTCAGCTGGCAGCATCCCATCTACTTCACTCCCTTTCTTTCCCAATGACATCACAGAGGGTCACTTCACCCAGGAACAGCCAATCCGCTTTGTTCCTTCCGTTTATCTCTCTCCTCTGGGCCTGAAAGGGCTGGTTCTTTGAGTCCAAACCTTCAATTATTCTAAGTGGGATCATGGAAGGGTTTTTGTGCCACGATTGGTCTGGATCTGTCACGCCATGGAAGAGCCTTTGTGGCACAAACAAACAAACAAACAACAAACGTTGATATACTAGCTGTACCCGGCACGCGTTGCTGTGCCCTATTTAGGAGATGCGAGAAAGTCTGAGTATGTAAGGGTTGGAATTGTTGTTAGTGAATTGGGTGTTTTATGTTTGTGCCTCAGCTCTTTGCCTGCAGTCCTTGGGGTTTGACTTGTACCATGGCCAGGACGGATCAGCTTGGGGAGGGCTTGTCCTGTCAGGGGATCTCTATGTTCACAGGTGCGTCCAGTGTCTGTTGGGGGACTGTTAAAAATCCTTTCCGTATCCTTTTTAGCCACCTTTCTCAAGATCTTCATGTCTAGCTTACTTTCTGCTCCTCTCTTTTTCAAGATGTCCTGCTCTGTGTCTTTTGCACCCATTGGTTGATGTCCGATGAGGCTTTGCTCATGGACAGGCCATCTGAGGGAGCTCTTCCAGCGCTGGGCATCAGAAGGTACTTGGTGATGACCTCCATCCCTTGGAGCCAGCATATAGAGGGGCTGGAGCACCCTCCTTGGCAAACCCCATTGTTGCTGGATGGTCCTCTTATTAATGTGGAATTCAAGCCACTGGAGATCTTTTGGGAAAGGAAGAAGAGCTCCCCTTGAATGGTGTTGATCTCCATCATGGTCTTCTGATTTGAAAGTGTTGGAGGAGGCTCTGGCACTCATCTGACAGTTTGTTATGGGTCGGAATGTTCATGTTGGCTGGCCAGTACAGCAGTTATGCAAATCCGCCCTTATTGGCAGCCAATCATGTTGTCAGAATGTAGAGGCTGGGTGAGTCTTTGGCAGCCCTGGAGGATGCTGGGAAATGTAGTTTTATTTTTACTCATAGTTTTGGGGGCCTTTTAGGTTTGGGGGGAAAGGTTTTTTTTGCTACAAACGTACCTTGCTTGAGGCCTATTTCTGTTGGCAAGTTTTGTGTTTCTGCGTTGTAAGGTTTCTCTGTTTGAGGTAGTCTTCACATGACGGCTCTTCCTTTATATACCGTATATAGATGCAGAAGTGTGCCAATAATAGAGTCGACACAGAGGATACAATCAACGTCTCAATTGTTCCGCTATGAAACAAACAAACCACCAAAACCACCACCTTGCTATTTATGGAGCAGCATTGCGCATACTTGAGTGCCATCAGGAAGCTGTGGTTTCTTTGCACATCGAGAGAGAAAAAATCACGCAGTCACCATTGCAGAATAACACGGATCTGCAATGAAATTCATAAATGAAAATGCATTGTTGTAGATCAGCCTGAGTCTCCCGAGGCTGATGGGTTCACTGATGATTAAGAGAAGATTGTGGGATTTCCTGGGGCTTTGAAGTAATGAAAATATTATCTAGAGCAGTGTTTCCCAACCAGTGTTTCGTGGCACACTAGTGTGCCGTGAGCAATCCTCAGGTGTGCCGTGGGAAATTGGAACCTCCAATACCCTTTCTTCCCCCTCCTGCCGAACACTTTTTCTTCTCCACTCGGGCTCCCTTCTTCCCAGCCTCGCTCTGCTCGCTTTGCCTCGCTTTGCTCTGGGGCGAGTCTGCGCAGTAGCGCCCGCACGGGTCACGTCTTCCCCCCTCCCCCTCCCCTCCTGAACACGGTCACGCTGCCCCCTTGGATCAAAATGGGGGCAGAAGCGACAGCGTAGAAGAAAAAGTAAGTGTTCGGCAGGAGGGGGAAGAAAGGGCGCGAAGGGGGAGGAAGAGCTCTCTGTCGAAAGCTGGCATGGGCAAACTTGGACCTCCCTGGTGTTTTGGACTCCAACTCCCACCATTCCTATCAGCCTCAGGCCCTTTTCCTTTCCCTCCTCTGTAGCGACCCAGTTCCCTTTCGTGCCTGGGGGGCAAGGGGCAGCACCGGGGGTCCCACGTGCATTAGAACCAGCGGCAGATTCTGAGGAGGATTTGGAGGGATTGGAAGAAGGGGTTAATGAGTTAACTGGGCCTTCTTCTCCCACAGAGAGTCTGGCCTGGGATGATGGATGGCCTGACCCGATTGAGAATGTGGAATGTCAGAGGGATTCAGATAGCAGTGATAGCGAAGGCTATGAGAAACCGGGGGGGGCACAGGTCACAGGAACGAATGTGGGAAACGGAGGAGGATGAGTCCATGGAAGCGCAAGGGGAGTTTGACTCTCACGAAGATAGGGAACCAGGTGCAGGGAGGCAAGGTCGAAGCTTTGATAGGAGATGGAGCATCGAGGCTAGCAGAAGGGGCTGGCACCACAGCCTAGACCGGCCAAAGGGGGCGAGGGCCCGGAGCATAGATTGGAGGAGAAGCCTAGAGCGGCGGGGTCCTTGCCAAGGGAATTAAGTATAGGATCCGTGGGAACGGATCCTCAGTACCTCGGCCACTTCTATCCAAGCGAAGTGTAGCGAGGAAAGGACCACGGAGCCAAGTTGCGGTTCGTACCTTGCCAAGAAGTTTCTTGGAGCCTTGTTTGGAACTTTGCCTTGTTCTTGATCCGCTTGGTTTTGCGGAGCTTTTGCCAAGCCTTGTACCAAGACTCTTGCCTTTGGATTTTGCTACAGACTCTTTACTTTTGAACTGAACTTTCAATACTTTATGGACAATTGCTTTATCATCTGTTCTTCATTCTTCAATAAAATAGGAGTTAGCTGATTATCGTCTCTGTGTGTGTGATTAAGGGGCCGGCCGAGTCCTTGCATTGTGACACCCTCAGCCACTTAAGCAGGAAAGGGCCTCAGGGTGTTAGGAATGGTGGGAGTTGAAGTCCAAAGCACCCAGAGGGCCGAAGTTTTCCCATGCCTGCTTTAGGGACCTTAAAGTGGTGAGCCTCCTTCCAACATTGTGATTCTGGATAGAAAACAAACAACAACATAACATAACATTGTTTGAGTCCACAGTGCTCTCTGGGTGTAGGTGAACTACAACTTCCAAACTCAAGGTCAATTCCCAAGCAAACCCTTTCAGTACTTTTTGTTGGTAATGAGAGTTCAATATGCCAAGTTTGGTTCAATTCCATTGTTGCAAGAGTTCAGGATGCTCTTTGATTGTGTGTTTACTATAAATCCCAGAAAATGTAACTCCCAAATGTCAAGGTCTATTTTCTCCAAACTCCATCTGTGTTCACATTTGGGCATATTGAGTATTCATGCCAAGTTTGGTCCTGATCCAACATTGTTTCAGTCCACAGTGCTCTCTGGATATAGGTGAACTACAACTCCAAAACCTCTTATAGTATTTTCTCTTGGTTATGGGAGTTCCGTGTGGGAAGTTTGTGTCTTTCTGCCATTCCTGCCAGGATATCTATGTTTTGTTCATCGAAACAGGCCCAGGTTTCACACTGAGTGGATAAATACATTTAAAAACATATTAACTATATGTATTACTGTGTTAGAGTGTCATTTTGTGTCATTTTGGTTGGTGGTGTGCCCCAGGATTTTGTAAATGTAAAAAGTGTGCCGCGGCTCAAAAAAGGTTGAAAAACACTGGTCTAGGGGAATGACGCCTCTCTCTGTGAGAAACTTAATTTGGAAAGTGCAGGGCTTCAAGGTCAGTCAGAGAGCAGAAACTGCAACATTAGATAAGGAGTCGGGCAAAGACCTAAGTGATACGGAAGCCTCTCGTAGAAAAAGACCGGGAGCTACAGAGATCAACAAAAGTCTTCTTTTACAGATCAGAACAGAAAAGACGCAGCGCCGGTCATAGCAATTACGTGGAAAAGTAGAAGGGAAAACTCATGGGAAATGGAATGCTTTCATGGGTGGCTATTAAATAGCATTTTGTTTACCTAAAGCAATGCTTCCTAACTTGTAGGCCACGGACTATCAGTGGGTGCAAGGACGAAAATCTGGTCTGCGAGTCTCCTTCCTCTTTATTTATTTATTGTATTTATTTTATTTCCGCTCCTTTTGCGTTGCCTGCCACTCCTTTTTTGTCTCTGAACATGGAATATGTTCTGTATCAGAAACTAGAACTGATGTGACCTGTCCAATGCACTTTTCTGAATCGGAACCCCAAAGCAAATCTAAAGTTGACCAAAAACTGAATCATAACCCTTTTGGTATTAACGTTGGAGAGTAGTTCCTGGTCAAAGTGGTCCCTGGTCAAAGTGGTCCTTGGTCAAAATGATCCCTGGTCAAAGTGATCCCTGGTCAAAATGATACCTGGTCAAGTGGTCCCTGGTCAAAGTGGTCCCTAGTGAAAGTGAACCCTAGTCAAAGTGTTCCCTGGTCAAAGTGATCCCTGGTCAAAATGGTCCTTGGTCAAGTGGTCCCTGGTCAAAGTGATCCTTGGTTAAGTGGTCCCTGCTCAAAGTGGTCCGTGGTCAAGAGATCCCTGGTCAAAGTGATTCCTGGTCAAAGTGATTCCTGGTCAAAGTGGTCCTTGGTCAAAGTGATCCCTAATCAAAGTGGTCCTTCATCAAGTGATTCCTGGTCAAGTGGTCCCCGGTCAAAGTGGTCCCTAGTGAAAGTGAACCCTAGTCAAAGTGTTCCCTGGTCAAAATGGTCCTTGGTTAAGTGGTCCCTGGTCAAAGTGGTCCTTGGTCAAGTGATCCCTGGTCAAAGTAGTCCTTGGTCAAAGTGATCCCTGGTCAAGGTGATCCCTGGTCAAAGTGATCCCTGGTCAAAGTAGTCCTTGGTCAAGTGATTCCTGGTCAAAGTGATCCCTGGTCAAAGTGGTCCTTGGTCAAGTGATCCCTGGTCAAAGTGATCCCTGGTCAAAGTGATCCCTGGTCAAAATGGAAGAGGGGTCGACCAAGGGCAAGATGGATGAATCATATCTTTGAAGGGACTGGCTTGACCTTGACGAAGACCCTAGGGGTGGACATGGCCGACAGAGAGCTCTGGCCTGGGCCAGTCCAGGAGGTCACCAAGTGCCGGAAGCAACTGAACGAATATTTATTTATTTATCGTGTCAGGAGCGAACCAAACAGTTGTATTGCATTAAAAACAAACTAACTAACAAAACACAAAGTTTGCAAACTTGGTATTCAATTAAATGCCATTCGACGGAACTAATAAACAAGAACGTATTTAATTTCACCCTGACATGCTTTTCATTTTTGCGGCAAAGGAAGCATGTTTTCCCATGTGATTCCCAGAAGGATCTCCTAACATGTTATATATACATTATATTACTATTATTATTGAGAAAGATGGTACTTGTTCCAGGAAAAGCAGCACAGACCAGATACTAATACGGAGAACGAAAGGGGGGGGGGGGTCTAATGGCTTTCTTCCTCCCAAACCCACCAAACCATGACGCAAAAAGCCCCCAAAGCCAACAAAGTCCCATTTCATCCAACGGGGACAGAAAAACCATAACAAAATGCTAGGATGAGGCTCATATGACGGGCACCAAGGAAATCAATTCCACCATTGAGGCCATGCCGATTTAGGAAGACAGATGGGACTTTCTCCACCAGGACTGTGGCGCAGCTGGCTGGGTCTCAGCTGCATTAAATATCACTACTGACCGAAAAGTCAGTGTTTGTGGCGGGAGGTGCGGAGGAATATGTGGCAGCGTTTTGATTGGTTGCCACTGTGGGATTAGTTGCATAAAGGACTCTGATTGGCCATCATTCCTACATCCCAAATCTCAAAGGTGCCAGAGAGTATTCATTTCAAGCTGATTTTACAAACTAGGCCTCAGCCTGAATTGGCAGTAAGGCTTCCTCAACTTGATTTTCCTGACTAGGCCCCCAACAATGACAGAACAAGACCAAACTTGGTACACAGACCCCCCCCCAAGATGCACCCTACATCCTGGTGCAGTTTGAGGGAGGATAGATCATGGATGACGGGAATTGCAGTACTTTAACTCACTTGCTTAGAGCACTGTGGCCCACAGCAATGACGGATCAGGACCACACTTGGCACACAGAGGCCCACTGTACCACCTGGTGCGGTTTAGGGCAGGATGGGCCACAAATGATGGGATTTGCAGTACCTTCACCCGATACATTTCCCACAGAACATTGTAGCCCCTAAAAATCACAGACCATGCCCAAACTTGGCACACAGAGTACCCATGACCCACTCTACATTTCAGTGGGATGGACCACGGATGATGGGACTTGAAGTACCTCCACTCACTTCCCGAGACCACTGCAACCCTAATCCAATGACTGATCAAGACTAAACTTGGCACGCATAACCGCTATGACCCCCTTTCTGTCCTGCTGAGGTTTGGGGGAGGACAGACAACGGATTATGAGATTTGTAGTACTTTCACACCCTTCAGTTCCCACAGACCTCTGTGGCCCCCAACGAAGACCGTTAAAGACCAAACTTGCCATCTAGAGCTCCCATGACCCACTCTACATCCTACTGCAGTTTGGAGGAGGGCAGACCATGGATGATGGGACTTGAAGTACCTCCACTCACTTCCCGAGACCACTGCAACCCTCATCCAATGACTGATCAAGACCAAACTTGGCACACAAAGTCCCCATGACCCACTCTACATCCTGGTGTGGTTTGTGGGAGGATGGATCACGGATGATGGGACTTGCAGTACCTTCACTCAGTTTCTGAGATCACTGCAACTCTCATCCAATGCCTGATCAATACCAAACGTGGCACACCGAGCCCCCATGACACACTCTACATACGGGTGCAGTTCGCAGGATGACCGACCATGGGTAATGGGATTTTCAGTACCTTCACTCATTTCCTGGGACCACTACAACCCACACCAATGACTGTTCACAATCAAACTAGGCATACAGAGCCCCCATGACCCACTCTACATGGTGGTGCAGATTGAAGGAGCATGGACCATGGGTGAAGGGACTTCCATATGGGAGTTGTAGTTCACCCACACCTACTGAATTCAGCGGACATTGGATTAAACTGGAAGCACTGGCAAACAATGCCTTTCTCAAATAACCCGAGCAGCGCCGCATCCCCAAGCTAGTAAATAAATAAACTACAAGAAAGGAGATTCCACCTGAACATTAGGAAGAACTTCCTGACTATGAGAGCTGTTCAGCAGTGGAACTCTCTGCCCCGGAGGGAGTGTGGTGGAGGCTCCTTTTTTGGAGGCTTTGAAACAGAGGCTGGATGGCCATCTGTCGGGGGTGCTTTGAATGCGACCGTCCTGCTTCTTGGCCAAAGAGGGTTGGACTGGACGGCCCACCAGATCGCTTCCGACTCTCAGATTCTAAGAAAAAGTGCGATTTCAGCCGAAAGCTTTACAAAAAGGGACACGTGCAAGGAAAAAGGGAAGACGTGCAAACTCACACTCGTCCCAAACCCGATGACGCAGTTATTGGCATGGGGGAGGCTATATGTTGGCATTCCCTAATAGTCTGGGCCACAATGGGGCAATTGAGATTGGCTTGTTTGAGAAGGAAGGCCATCGAGATAAAGTCCAGCTTATTGCAGGGGGAAAAATATATCCCAGAATACAGTGTTTTTCAACCTTTTTTGAGCCGCGGCACATTTTTTGCGTTTACAAAATCCTGGGGCACACCACCAACCAAAATGACACAAAATGACACTCTAACACAGGAATACATATAGTTAATATGTTTTTAAATGTATTTATGCACTCAGTGTGAAACCTGGGCCTGTTTCGATGAACACAACATAGATATCCTGGCAGGAATGGCAGAAAGACACAAACTTCCCACACAGAACTCCCATAACCAAGAGAAAATGCTATAAGAGTTTGGTGGGCATTGACCTTGGGTTTTGGAGTTGTAGTTCACCTATATCCAGAGAGCACTGTGGACTCAAACAATGTTGGATCAGGACCAAACTTGGCATGAATACTCAATATGCCCAAATGTGAACACAGATGGAGTTTGGGGGAAATAGACCTTGACATTTGGGAGTTACAGTTTCTGGGATTTATAGTTAACACACAATCAAAGAGCATCCTGAACTCTTGCAACAATGGAATTGAACCAAACTTGGCATATTGAACTCTCATTACCAACAGAAAGTACTGAAAGGGTTTGCTTGGGAATTGACCTTGAGTTTGGAAGTTGTAGTTCATCTACACCCAGAGAGCACTGTGGATTCAAACAATGTTATGTTGTTGTTTGTTTTCTATCCAGAATCACAATGTTGGAAGGAGGCTCACCACTTTCAGGTCCCTGAAACAGGCATGGGAAAACTTCGGCCCTCTGGGTGCTTTGGACTTCAACTCCCACCATTCCTCACAGCCTGAGGCCCTTTCCTGCTTAAGTGGCTGGGGGGGGGGGGGGGAGGAAAAGGGCCTAAGGCTGCTGGGAATGGTGGGAGTTGGAGTCCAAAACACCTGGAAGGTCCAAGTTTGCCCATGCCAGCTTTCGACAGAGACCTCTTCCTCCCCCTTCCCCTTTGTGCCCCTTCTTCCCCCTCCTGCCGAACACTTACTTTTTCTTCTACACTGCCGCTTCTGCCGCCATTTTGATCTGAGGGGGCAGCGTGAGCGTGTTCAGGAGGGGGGGGGGAGGAAGACGTGACACGTGCGGGCGTTACCGCGCAGACTCGCCCCAGAGCAAAGCGAGCCAAAGCGAGCAGAGCAAGACTGGGAACAAGGGAGCCCGAGTGGAGAAGAAAAAGTGTTCGGCAGGAGGGGGAAGGAAGGGTATGAGAGGTTCCAATTTCTCACGGCACACCTGATGGTCGCTCACGGCACACTGGTTGGGAAAGTCAGTGTTTGCGGGCGGAGGTGCGGAAGAATATGTGGCAGCGTTTCAATTGGTCTCCACTGTGGGATTATTTGCATAAAGGACTCTGCCCAGCCTCAGAACTCCAACATTCTAAGGCACCAGACAGAGGGGATTGGTTGCCACAGAGGGAGTATTTGCATAAAGGACTTTGATTGGCCATCTACATTCCAACATTCTAAGGAAACGCAGAGGGAAAAGGAAAGGCCACAGGCAGTCAGTCACTGCGGCCCACAGCAATGACGGATCAGGACCAAACTTGGCACACAAGGGCCCAATGGCCCACTTCACAACCTGGTGTGGTTTAGGGCAGGATGGGCCACGAATGATGGGATTTGCAGTACCTTCACATGATTCACTTCTCAAACAACACTGTAGCCCCTATAAATCACAGACCAGGCCCAAAATTGACAGTAAGGCTTTCTGAATAGTCCAAGTATTGCAATTTTCAAGGAGATTTTGTTGGGAATCTTTTGGAAGAGAACTCTTATCTTTGCACTTTGGGGGATGATGGAGCTTCTGCAATCAAAGAGATAAATGGAAGGAATAATAATAATAATAATAATAGAGGAATATGAAACCTAAACGGGACTTGGGTCTCCCCCAAGAGGTAAAAGTGGGATGTAAATAAATATTATTATTATTATTATTATAGTAATAATATAAAAGTGAGCTTTGGGTTCAAAACCTGGAAGACGGCGGAGCTTCTGCGTATCCCTGAAGTGTCCAAACAAGTGACCGGCTCCTCTAAAAACAATGTTACAAATCCAAACAAGAGGTAAACAATTTATTTCGGCCCTAAGCTTTTGCTGGACTTCGGTCCACCTTATCTGATAACCTCATCATTGTCAGATCTCAAGAGGCGAGTCGGCAGCGGCTTTATCTATCTCACCTGCTTCGTCATCAAGGTGGTTTGGGGTTTTTCCACCCGTCCTTGGGTGCATCTGCACTGCAATTTGACACCATTTGAACTATGCAATGGCTCCGTGCAATAGGAGTTGTGGTTTGCTAAGGTCTTCCCTGCCAAAGAGCGCCGGTTCCTCACCAAACTAGAGCTCCCGGGAAGAAAGGAAGAACATGGCCTTGGCATCCCTGCCCTAGATTGATCCCAGCCTTTGACTCCAAGGCAATCCTCCCCATTGATCCCAGCCAGGTTTACCAACAAGTAGGTCACTGTTAATCTGCAAGAGCCTCAGACTATAAATTTCCCGGGCTCAAGAGAGCCACTTTTGGAGTATTTGCATGAACATCATCAGCTTATTATTATTGTTGTTGTTTCATATGCAACTTATATTAATAGAATATAATAACTTTATTGTTAAACATTGCTTTCCCCAACATTGTTGCTATTGTTGTTGTTGTTTACTTTTATCTCTGGGCTCACATTTCATCTATATATATAATTTTGACACGGTCGTGCATTGACGATCATAGACAACGAAACCATAAAACGCAGAAGCACTAAAATCGACAGCCTACACAACCATACAATAAGGTACCTAAAGGGCCCAAAACACAGACCCTAGGTACCTCCCAACACCCCCAAAAACCAGCCCCAAAACCGCCAAGGGAATTCCCATCCCGGCCTCTTCGCTGCCAGCGAACGCTTAGAACGTTCGCGCATGGCAGCTAACACTCACCCTCGCCTCCTCCTCCTCAGGAACAGGGGCGGGGCGCCGTGGATGGAGGGAGGGGCCGGGCTAAGGAGAAACCGAGCCGCTCCTCCTTAACCCCGCCTCCTCCCTCCCTCCATCCACGGCACGGCCGCCGCTGTTCCGGAACAGCGGCGGACGCGCCGGAGATGTAGCAAGGGAGGGGGCCGGGCTAAGGAGGAGAAACCGAGCCGGCTCCTCCTTAGCCCCTCCTCCTCCCCCCTCCCCCCCTCCCTCCTCCCTCCACGCGGCTCACTGGGAAACAGGGTGGAGACAGGGCAGGAAGGGGAAGTGGCCGCGCGGGCCTTTTGGGAACTGAAGCGAGGTGGATGAGGTAAGGAGCCGACCAGAGCCTTTGGTGGGTACAGGAAGGACCCACCTGTCTTCCCATCCTCCCACCTACGTTCCCCTGCCTGCCCCCCACACCACAAGACAGACAGAGACACAGACAGAGGTAGAGAGAGTGAAACAGAGAGACACAGAGAGAGACTGACAGAGAGAGTCCTGGAGAGACACAGAGAGATAGACAGACAGAAAGAGAGAGAGATAGGGAGATTGATACACAGACAGCCAGAGAGAGAGAGAGAGAGAGAGAGAGAGAGACATAGAAAGACACAGACAGAGGCACACAGAGAAAGAAATAGAGAGAAAAACAGACAGAGAGCTACAGACAGACAGACAGAGGGAAAGAAACAGAGACAGAGTGAGAGAGAGACAGAAAGAGACAAATAAATAGAGAAAAGCAGAGATACATACAGATAGAGAGACAGATCGATAGACAGACAGACAGATACAGAGAAAGGTAGAGATACACAGAGAGTGAGACATAGAAAGAGAGATAGACAAACACAGACAGACAGAGATAGAAAGACAAAGAAAAACAGAAAGAGATAGATAGATAGATAGATATAGATAGACAGAGAATGGCATATGGCACAACAACGTGTGCCGGGCTCAGCTAGTTTATTTTTATATATTCAACTTTTATTATTATTATTATTATTATTATTATTATTTTATGTACTGCTTTTATCTTTAGATTTGCATTTCATTTGTTTCATCTGCAAATTATATTATTATTATTAATAATAATGTCCTGCTTTTCTCTCTTGATTGAGACTCACATTTCATTTATGTTTCACTAGCTTGGGGACCCGGCGGTGCCCGGGTCATTTGAGAAGTGCAGCAGGATGTAGCGTGGGTCATGGGGGCTCTGTGTGGCAAGTTTGGTCTTGATCCATCATTATTGGGAGTTGCAGTGGTATCATGAAATGACTGAAGGTAGTGCAAGTCCCATCATCTCTGGTCCACCCTCCCCCAAAGTGTAGTAGGATGTAGATTGGGTCATGGGGGCTCTGTGTGCTAAGTTTGGTCTGTATTGGTGAATGGATGAGGGTTGCATTGTTTTTAGGAAGTGAGTGAAGGTACTTCAAGTCCCATCATCCATGGTCCACCCTCCTCCGATCTGCACCAGGATGTAGAGTGGGTCATGAGGGCTCTGTGTGGCAGGTTTCGTGTTGATCAGTCATAGGATTAGGTTTGTAGCAGTCTTGGAAAGTGAGGGAAGGTACTGCAAGACCCATCATCCCTGTTCTGTCCCCCTCCAAACTTCAGTAGGATGTGGACTGGGTCACTGGGGCTCTGTGTGCCAAGTGTGGTCTTTACCAGTGTTTGTTGGGGACCACAGTGGTCTGTGGGAACAGAGGGGTGTAAAAGTACTACAAATCCCATCATCCATTGTCAGTCCTCCCCCAACCTCACCAGGACGTGAAGGCAGTCATGGGGGTTATGTATGGCAAGTTTGGTCTCGATCAGTGATTGGATGAGAGTTGCAGCGAACTTGGGAAGTGAGTAGAGGTACTTCAAGTCCCATCATCCATGGTCCACCCTCCTCCAAACTGCACCAGGACGTAGAGTGGGTCATGGGGGCTGTGTGTGCTAAGTGTGGTCTGTATTGGTCCTTTTTGGTGGCCTCAGTGGTCTGTGGGAACCAAGGTGTTTGAAAGTACTACAAATCCCATAATCCGTGGGTCATGTCCCCCGAACCGCACCAGGACGTAAAGGGGGTTGGGGGGTATGTGTACCAAGTTTGGTGCAGGCCCATCACCCGCGCTGGTCGCTGTGGCCTGTGAAAGTGGCTGCCACATATCCGCCCTGGCCTGTGAAAGTGGCTGCCACATATCCGCCCTCCGCACACATACATACATACAAACATTCCGCTTCATAAAGGTATACAGATATGCAGATACAGATATGCACCATACATTATTATTTATATTCCACTTCTATCTCTTGACTGGGATCCAAACTTCATTGATGACTCATAATCAACTTATATTATTATTATTATTACCCTTTTTGTCTCTTGATTGAGATGCAAATTGCAGTTATGTTTCATATACACTTTTACTATTATTGCTATTAGAATATTTATTTATATTTCACTTTTATCTGAAATCCAGATTTCATATGCACTTTATTTATGTATTTATTATTAATATATTATTATTATTATTATTATAACCCACTTCTATCTCTTGATTGAGATCCAAGATCTATTTGTTTCATATGCACCTCTTTATTATTATCTATCTATCTATCTATCTATCTATCTATCTATCTATGTATATAATAAAAGTCAGTGTTTGCTGGCGGAGGTGCGGAGGAATATGTGGCAGCGTTTCGATTGGTTGCCATTGTGGGATTATTTGCATAAAGGACTCTGCCCAGCTTCAGAACTCCAACATTCTAAGGCACCAGACAGAGGGGATTGGTTGCCACAGAGGGAGTACTTGCACAAAGGACTCTGATTGGCCATCTACATTCCAACATTCTAAGGAAACGCAGAGGGAAAAGGAAAGGTCACAGGCAGTCAGTCACTGCGGCCCACAGCAATGACGGATCAGGACCAAACTTGGCACACAAGGGTCCAATGGCCCACTTCACAACCTGGTGTGGTTTAGGGCAGGATGGGCCACGAATGATGGGATTTGCAGTACCTTCACCTGATTCACTTCTCAAACAACACTGTAGTCCCTATAAATCACAGACCAGGCCCAAAATTGACAGTAAGGCTTTCTTAACTTGATTTCCCTGACTAGGCCTCAGCTCATGGGATATTGTTAGGCTTCCTCAACTTTATTTCCCTGACTAGGCCCCCAACAATGACAGAACAAGACCAAACTTGGCACACAGACCCCCCCCCCAAGATGCGCCCTACATCCTGGTTTGAGGGAGGATGGACCAGGGATGATGGGACTTGCAGTACTTTAATTCACTTCCTTAGAGCACTGTGGCCCACACCAATGACGAATCAGGACCAAACTTGGCACACAGAGGCCCAATGGCTCACTTTACAAACCTGCTGCGGTTTACGGCAGGATGGCTCACAAATGATGGGATTTGCAGTACCTTCACCCAATTCATTTTCCACAGAACATTGCAGCTCCTACAAATCAAAGACCAGGCCCAAACTTGGCACACAGAGTACCCATGGCCCACTCTACATCCTTGTGCAGTTTTGAGTGGAACTGACCATGGATGATGGGACTTGAAGTACCTTCACTCACTTTCTGAGACCGCTGCGACCCTCATCCAATGACCGATTAAGACCACTATCGGTCAGATGACAAGCTATTTAACCTCAGCAGACTGAAAGCCAAAACCAAGGTCACAACAACATCCGTTATAGAACTCCTGTATGCTGATGATAATGTCTGTGCGCATTCAGAAGAAGGCCTAGAATCCACTCCTGCAAATCTCTTGGGAAGACAGCCGGACAAATGTCAGGTGTGTAGGTAGGGAGATAGGTGTGTGTACACAGGTGTGTGTGTAAGTCTACATAAATATTATAATATACTAGCTTGGGGACCCGGGGGGATGCCCGGGTAATTTGAGAAAGGCATTGTGGGGCAAGGTTGGTCTTTATCCGTTATCTATGAGGCTTGCAGTGCTCTCAGGAAGTTAGTGAAGGTACTGCAAATCCCATTGTGCATGGTCCATCCTCCTCCAAACACCACCAGGATGTAGAGTGGGTCATGAGGGCTCTGTGTGCCAAGTTTGGTCTTGATCAGTCATTGGAGTAGGTTTGCAGTGATCTCGGAAACTGAGTGAAGGTACTGCAAGTCCCATCATCCGTGATCCGTCCTCCTGCAAACCACACCAGGATGTAGAGTGGGTCATGGGGACTTTGTGTGCCAAGTTTGGTCTTGATCAGTCATTGGATGAGGGTTGCAGTGGTCTCAAGAAGTGTGTAGAGGTACTTCAAGTCCAATCATCCGTGGTCCGCTGTACTCCAAACAGTACCAGGATGCAGAGTGGGTCATGGGGGCTCGGTGTGCCAAGTTTGGTGTGTATTGGTCATTGGATGAGGGTCGCGTTGTTTTCAGGAAGTGAGTGAAGGTACTGCAAGTCCCATCATCCGTGGTACACTCTTCTCCAAACTGCAGTAGGATGCAGAGTGGGTGCTCTGTGTGCCAAGTTTGTAGAGGCTGGCCAATCTGAAGCCATAGTGGGAGCCACTTCTGACAGACTGAGGGTCTTTCCTTTCCCCTCTTTGCCTCTTAAGAGTGTCGGAATGTTGGTGGTGGCTGACCAATCATGAGTCCGTATGCAAATCTCCCCCAGTGGCACCCAATCCCTTCTCTGCCTCCTTGGAGTGGTGGAATGTTGGTGGTTGGCCAATCAGAGGCGTTATGCAAATAATCCCACAGTGGCAACCAATCAAAACACTACCACATATTCCTCCCTCCGCAAACACTAACTTTTATTAGATAGAGAGAGAGAGAGAGAGAGAGAGAGAGAGAGAGAGAGAGATATAGAGAGAGGATGGATAGGTGTTCATGGATGTAGGTAAGTAATAGATATATGTATTTCGATAGAGTATAGGTGAGTGTGTAGGTAGGGAGATAGGTGTGTGTACACAGATGTGTATGTGTACATAAATATTATAATATACTGTATATGTATAAATAGAGGGGGAGGATGGACGGAGAGAGAGGAATTGATAGGTGTTCATGGATGAAGGTAAGTAATAGATACTGTATGTGTGGTTAGGTAGAGTATAGGTGAGTGTGTAGATAGAGAGATAGGTGTGTGTACACAGATGTGTATGTGTACATAAATATAATTAGAGGGGGGGACGGATGGACGGAGAGGATGGATAGGTGTTCATGGATGTAAATAAGTAATAGATATGTATAGTTTGATAGAATATAGGTGAGTGTGTAAATAGGGATATAGGTGTGTGTACAAATATGTGTACATAAATATTATTCAATAGATACATCAATGATTGATAGGCGTGCATGGATGTACTGTAGGTAAATCATATTTAGATGTGCATAGATAGAGTATAGATGGGTGTGTAGGTAGGGAGATAGGTGTGTGTACACAGATTTGTATGTGTACATAAATATTATAATATATACTGTATATATGTGTGTGTGTATAGAGAGAGGAGGGGACGGATGGACAGAGAGAGGGGATGGATAGGTGTTCATGGATGAAGGTAGGTAATAGATATGTGTAGTTAGGTAGAGTATAGGTGAGTGTTTAGGTAGGGAGATAGGTGTGTGTACACAGATGTGTATGTGTACATAAATATAATTAGAGGGGGGGACGGATGGACGGAGAAGATGGATAGGTGTTCATGGATGAAGGTAGGTAATAGATATGTGTAGTTAGGTAGAGTATAGGTGAGTGTGTAGGTAGCGAAATAGGTGTGTGTACACAGATGTGTATGTGTACATAAATATAATTAGAGGGGGGGAACGGATGGACGGAGAAGATGGATAGGTGTTCATGGATGTAAATAAGTAATAAATATGTATAGTTTGATAGAATATAGGTGAGTGTGTAAATAGGGATATAGGTGTGTGTACAAATATGTGTACATAAATATTATTCAATAGATACATCAATGATTGATAGGCGTGCATGGATGTACTGTAGGTAAATCATATTTAGATGTGCATAGATAGAGATGGGTGTGTAGGTAGGGAGATAGGTGTGTGTACACAGATTTGTATGTGTACATAAATATTATAATATATACTGTATATATGTGTGTGTGTATAGAGAGAGGAGGGGATGGATGGACAGAGAGAGGGGATGGATAGGTGTTCATGGATGAAGGTAGGTAATAGATATGTGTAGTTAGGTAGAGTATAGGTGAGTGTTTAGGTAGGGAGATAGGTGTGTGTGCACAGATATGTATGTGTACATAAATATTATAATATATACAGTATGTATATATAGAGAGATATATAGGGGGATGGATGGACGGAGAGAGAGGATGGATAGGTGTTCATGGATGAAGGTACGTAATAGATATGTGTAGTTAGGTAGAGTATAGGTGAGTGTGTAGGTAGGGAGATAGGTGTGTGTACACAGATATGTACATAAATATTATTCAATAGATAAATAGATCAATGATTGATAGGTGTGCATGGATATAGGTAAATCATACTTAGATGTGCATAGATGGGTATGTAGGTAGGGAGATAGGTGTGTACAAAGTGTGTGTGTGTGTACATAAAAATATCTTATATTGTTGTTGTGTGTTGTCTCCACAAAAGTCAACATTGACACTGAAATACAACACTGCATCACCCAAAGCAGTTACTCCACTCGCTACTCAAGAACGGGAAAGGTAATGTTGGTGGACAGAAAAAGAGATTGAAAGATGGGCTTAAAGCCAACTGTGGCAGAGACACCGAGAACTGGGAAGCCCTGGCCCTTGAGAGCTCTAGCTGGAGGTCAGCTGTGACCAGCAGTGCTGTGGAATTCGAAAAGGCACGATTAGAGGGCAAAAGAAAGAAATGTGACAAGATTAATGCGCGTCAAACAAACCCTGACCCTGACTTCTGCCTGGAAACCGATGCCCTCACTGCTGGAGAACATGCAGGTCAAGAATAGAGCTCCACAGCCACCTACGGACGACCACCAAGACACTGGACTTGGACGACCATCATCCTTGGGCGACGAGGGATCATCTAAGAAGAAGACTGATCTCTTGAATGGACGAAAAATGAAATATTTTGGGAGATGGGACCCAAATCTCATTAATATTTATTAAATGCCTTACGTTGTTGTTGTTGTTGTTTATATCCTGCTTGACTGATACACAACATTTATTATTATTATTTTGTTGTTGTTATGTCCTGCTTGACTGATACACAACATTTATTATTATTATTATGTTGTTGTTGTTGTTGATGTCCTGCTTGACTGGTACACAACATTATTATTATGTTGTTGTTGTTTATGTCCTGCTTAACTGATACACAACATTTATTATTATTATGTTGTTGTTGTTTATGTCCTGCTTGACTGATACACAACATTTATTATTATTATTATGTTGTTGTTGTTTATGACCTGCTTGACTGGTACACAACATTATTATTATTATTATGTTGTTGTTGTTTATGTCCTGCTTGACTGATACACAACATTATTATTATTATGTTGTTGTTGTTTATGTCCTGCTTGACTGATACACATTTATTATTATGTTGTTGTTGTTTATGTCCTGCTTGACTGATACACATTTATTATTATTATGTTGTTGTTGTTTATGTCCTGCTTGACTGATACACAACATTTATTATTATTATGTTGTTGTTGTTATGTCCTGCTTGACTGATACACAACATTCATTATTATTCTGTTGTTGTTTATGTCCTCCTTGACTGATACACAACATTTATTATTATGTTGTTGTTGTTTATGTCCTGCTTAACTGATACACAACATTTATTATTCTTATTATTATGTTGTTGTTGTTTATGTCCTGCTTGACTGATACACAACATTTATTATTATTATTATTATTATTATCTCTTATATAAATGGGTTCACGTCATGTGATGTATACCTCAAACAAAGAAACCATACAACGCAGAAACACAATACTTGCCAACAGAAATAGGCCTCAAGCAAGGTACGTTTGTAGCAAAGAAACTTTCCCCCCCAAAACCTAAAAGGCACCCAAAGCGAGTAAAAATAAAACTACATTTACCAGCATCCTCCGAGGCAGCCAAAGACTCACCCAGCCTCTACATTCTGAACAACATGATTGGCTGCCAATAAGGGCGGATTTGCATAACTGCTGCACTGGCCAGCCAACATGAAAATTCCGATCCATAATAAACTGCCAAAACAGAATAAGGAAAAGGCCTGAGCCAATCCCCATAACAAACACCCAAATCACTTCCAACCGAAAATTTACACCCCAAAAAAATCAGACCACGCCCAAAATTGACAGTAAGGCTTCATTAACTTGATTTCCCTAACTAGCCCTCACTTACTGGGAAGCTGTTTACGCTCTAAATTGACAGTAAGGCTTCATTAACTTGATTCTCCCGACTAGGCCTCAGCTCATTGGACATTGTGTATGGCCTGAATTGACAGTAAGGCTTCATTAACTTGCTGTTCCTAACTAGGCCTCAGCTCATGGCCTGAATTTACAGTAACCTACCTTGGCACACAGAGCCCCGACCATGCATGATGGGACTTGAAGTACCACCATGGAAAACGGGATTTGTAGTACTTCAAAACCCATCATTCCCCACAGACCACTGTGGCCCAGAACCAAGACCAATAAAGACCCAACTTGGCACACCATGCCCCCCATGACCCACACTCCATCCAACTGCAGTTTAGAGGAGGGCACACCGTGGATGATTGGACTTTCTCGCATCTCCTAAAAAGGGCCCCTCAACGTGTGCCGGGTACAGCTAGTTATTATTATTATTATTGCAAGATTGAGACCTTTCTGAGTCGACTCTGCGCTGTGACCCTTGCCTGGCTTCTCCGTCTCTGAATCGACTTCGTCAACATTTTGGTAAGTGGGGGAAGCAATGTAACGCCGCCGCGTTCACACATTACGCGTTAGGAAGATGCATATAGCAAAAAGGAAGGAAAATGATACTTAATGCAAGGTATACTTTGTACCATGGATGTATTTGAAATGCATGCAGAAGGGTGGAAAAGAGCCCATTTGAAGGGGGGGGGAGAGATATTGGGAACGCATAGGGGAAAAAATCACACTATGCCCAGAACACGCATCTCAGCCCCATTCACACATGCAGAAACAGACCCGTGTTTATTTCGATATCAGAAATGCATGCAGAGGGGTGAAACAGAGCCCATTGTGAATGGGAAGATATTGAGAACGCGGTGGAAAAATTAGGTAGGGATAGGAAAAGTCATATTAAGCCCAGAACACGCATCTCAACCCCGTTCACACATGCAGAAACAGACCAGTGTCTATTTTATTATCAGAAATACATGGAGAGGGGTGGGAACAAGCCTATTGTGAATGGGCGGATATTGAGAAAGTGGTGGAAAGTTTATGTTGGCAGAAGAAAAATCATCCCAAACCCAGAACACGCACCTCAGCCCCATTCACACGTACAGAAATTGACACGTGTCTATTTTAATATCGGAAATGCATGCAGAGGGGTGGAAAAGAGCCCACTGTGAATGGAGGGATATTGAAAACACGATGGAAACATTATGTAGGGATAGGAAAAATATTAAGCCCAGAACACGCATCTCAGCCCCATTCACACGTGCATAAACAGACCCGTGTCTATTTTGATATCGGAAATACATGAAGAGGGGTGGGACAGAGCTCATTGTGAATGGAAAAATTATGTAGGGATAGGGGAAAAAACATACTAAGCCCAGAACACGCATCTCGTCCCCATTCAGACGTGCAAAACCCTTGCACGGGTGTACACACTCACCGAAATTGTCATGCGTGTACCTCCGGCGGCGCAGGGGGTCCGATTCGCTGTGAAGAACCCCAGGAACGCCGTTTGCATGACCCGGGTCGGCAGCCATGGCTGTGTACACGCGTGTCTCCCTCTTCCTGGACCCAACTGAGCTCGGGCTGCTCCCGGGTGGGAAGGAAACGCGTGCGAAGGGAGGTCCCAAAGCGGGGGAGGCGCGGAGGAGGCGGCGCGAGACCTCCTGACCCGGGAATGGAGCCGCGTAACGTGTGAATGCAGCACCAACTGCTCAACGGGACCCGCCAGGAGGTGGTCGAGCGTCAGAAAGGGATCTCCGGGGCCTGGAAGGAGGGCCAGGCCGAAGGAGGGGCCACTCGGGAGCAGAGCCAGCCCTGCCTGGGTCAAAGGGGTGCCTGTGCCTTTAAGGATGGGCTTCCATAGATAAGAGCTTAGGTGGGCGTGTAGGGAGGGAGAGAGGTGTGTATGTACACAGATGGGTATGTGTACAGATATATTATTGGATAGATAGAGGATTAATAGGTGTGCATGGATGCAGGTAAGTAGTAGTTAGATATGTGTAGATATAGATGTGTGTGTAGGTAGAGACATAGGTGTGTACTGTGTACATAGATATGTGTGTGTACATATATGTTATTATACATATATATATATATAGAGAGAGAGAGAGAGGATGGATAGGTTGGATGGATGTAGGTAAATAATAGATATGCTTAGATAGATATAGGTGAGTGTGTAGGTTGAGAGATAGGTGTGTACATAGATGTGTATGTGTACATAGATGTTATACATACATACATATATATATATAGAGAGAGAGAGGATGGATAGGTGTGCATGGATGTAGGTAAATAATAGATATGTTTAGGTAGAGATAGGTGAGTGTGTAGGTTGAGATATAGGTGTGTACATAGATGTGTATGTGTACATATATGTTATACATACATATATATATAGAGAGAGAGAGGATGGATAGGTGTGCATGGATGTAAGTAAATAATAGATATGTTTAGGTAGAAATAGGTGAGTGTGCAGGTAGGGAGATAGGTGTACTCATAGATGTGTATGTGTACATATATGTTATTATACATACATATATATAGAGAGAGGGGGGAATGGATAGGTGTGCATGGATGTAGGTAAATAATAGATATGTTTAGATAGATATAGGTGAGTGTGTAGGTTGAGATATAGGTGTGTACATAGATGTGTATGTGTACATATATGTTATACATATATATATAGAGAGAGAGGATGGATAGGTGTGCATGGATGTAGGTAAATAATAGATATGCTTAGATAGATATAAGTGAGTGTGTAGGTAGGGAGATAGGTGTATTCATAGATGTGTATGTGTACATATATGTTATTATACATACATACATATATGGAGAGAGAGAATGGATAGGTGTGGATGGATGTAGGTAAATAATAGATATGTTTAGATATAGGTGAGTGTGTAGGTAGGGAGATAGGTGTACTCATAGATGTGTATGTGTACATATGTTATTTTACATACATATATATAGAGAGAGAGAGGGTGGATAGGTGTGCATGGATGTAGGTAAATAATAGATATGTGCAAATAGAATATAGGTGAGTATGTGTATGTGTACACATATGTATTATTATACACACGCATAGAAGTTTATGTGCACACACACATATATATAGAGAGAGGGAGAAAATGGGTGGATATGTGTACATGGATATAGGTAAATAATAGATATATGTAAATAGATAAGAGTATAGGTGAGTGTGTAGGTAGGGAGATAGGTGTGTGTACACAGATGTGTATGCATACATAAATATTATTAGATAGATAGATCAATGACTGATAGGTGTGCATGCATGTGGGTAAATCATACTTGGATGTGTGTATATATAGATGGGTGTGTAGGTAGGGAGATAGGTGTGTACATAGATGTGTATGTGTACAAAAATATTAGAGAGGATTGATAGGTGTGCATGGATGTAGCTAAATAATAGATGTGTGTAGATAGATTAAAGATGGCTGTAGGGAGGTGTGTGTACACGGATGTGTATGTGTACATAAATACTATTAGATAGCTACCGTAGATCAATGATTTATAGGTGTGCATGGATATAGGTAAATCATAGATGTGTGTAGATAGATTATAGATGGCTGTAGGGAGATGCGTGTGTACACAAATGTGTATGTGTACATGCATATTATTAGAAAGATAGTGGATTGTTAGATGCGCATGATGTAGGTAAATAATAGTTAGATGTGTGTACATATAGATGTTTATGTAGGTAGATAGGTATGTGTCTGCAGATGTGTATGTGTACATAAAAAGTATAGATGAGTGTGTAGGTAGGGAAAGAGGTGTGTACAGTACATAGATGTGTACATGTACATACATATTATTAGATAGATAGATCAATGATTGATAAATGTGCATGGATGTAGGTAAATAACAGATGCGTGTAGAGAGATAAGAGTATAGATGAGTGTGTAGGTAGGGAAAGAGGTGTGTACATAGATGTGTACATGTACATACATATTATTAGATAGATAGATCAATGATTGATAAATGTGCATGGATGTAGGTAAATAACAGATGCGTGTAGAGAGATAAGAGTATAGATGAGTGTGTAGGTAGGGAAAGAGGTGTGTACATAGATGTGTACATGTACTGTACATACATATTATTAGATATATAAGTAGGTAGATCAATGAATGATAAGTGTTCATGGATGTAGGTAAATAACAGATGCGTGTAGAGAGATAAGAGTATAGATGAGTGTGTAGGTAGGGAGAGAGGTGTGTACATAGATGTGTACATGTACATACATATTATTAGATAGATAGATCAATGAATGATAAGTGTTCATGGATGTAGGTAAATAACATGCGTGTAGAGAGATAAGAGTATAGATGAGTGTGTAGGTAGGGAGAGAGGTGTGTACATAGATGTGTACATGTACATACATATTATTAGATAGATAAATAAATGACTGATAGGTATGCATGGATGTAGGCAAATAATAGATGTATGTAGATAGGGAAATGGGTGCGTACATAAATATGCACATAAACATTATTAGATAGAGATATAGAGATAGTTGTGCATGTACATAATTGTACATGTCGATAAGTGATACATGTGCATGTGTAGATCGATGAATGGATGATTGATATTTGATAATTGAATGACACAGATGTGTACGTATAGTTTGATGGTTGGATGATATTGGTGTATATGTGTCGCTAGCTAGCTAGCTTGATGGTTATATAGGGATTGACAGATTGATAGATGCATGTGTGTGTATAGATAGGTGACTGATAATTAGATGATGATAGATTGATGAAAATCAGGTCTGGGCAAACTTTGGCCCTCCAGGTGTTTTGGACTCCAACTCCCACAAGTCCTAACAGCCTCCCGGCTGTAAGGAATTGTGGAGTTGGAGTCCAAAACACCTGGAGGGCCAAAGTTTGCCCAGGCCTGGTGTAAATAGATATAAATATGTAGATGCGTATGTGTGCATACAGAGAAAGGGGCAGCGTGGCTTGAGCTCTGAACTACATTACTGGAGGAGATTAAGGTTCGAATTCTCGCTTGGTCATGGAAACACGTGGTGTCGCATGACACAGAGTGCAATCCCCATTCTAGGATTAGGGCAAACCTGGAAAATTTTCCATTTCGAGAAATGACCACATTTCAGTTTTAACTCATTTCCTCCCTTGTTATTTTTTTTCGTCCACATTTCAGTTTTGCAAAAGAGCGTCAATACCTGTTTGTCATGAGTTTTAGGGGCAAATATCTATATACTGTGTGTGTGTGTGTGTGTGTGTGTGTGTGTGTGTATATATATATATATATATATATATATATATATATATATACAGTTATTATTTTGTATTACACACAAACAAAAGCAGCAAACCGGGAGTGCGCCATTCCATTGAGCTTGTGGTTGGAATGTATCTTTGTTCCAAGTATGTTTGCGTGTTTATATATAACACATCCTATCGGAGCTAAACATAGCTCATTATGTCGGCTCTGATGGTAATCTATTGTCTTAATAGGTTTATCCCAAAACAGGCTTGTAATAGTTGCTTGGAAGAACTGGGGGTCAGGCCTGGCTCTGGACCAATGGACAGGAACTCAGGCGGTGTTGTATTTCAGTGTCGATGTTCACTTTTGTGAAGAGGTGGCTGCCGAGATAGCGGAAATGGTCGACATTTTCTAACGTTGCACCATTAAGCTGCATTTCTGGCATTGGAGAGGGATTGGCTGGTGCCTGCTGGAAGAGCACTTTGGTGTTCTCGATGTTCATGTCGTCCAACCCCTTTCCACCACAGAAGCATCCCTAATCAGTGGCTGTCCACCTTCCGCTTGACATTACCAAAGGCATCTACCACACTGTCGAATTAATGCAGTTTTACACCACTTTCATTCCATAACAATGAGCCGTGGTAGTTGGAAGTGATGTCAATACTTTAAAGACATCTCTTTAAAGGTAGAACATCTTATAACTACCTCCTGTCCTTGACGACCCGCCTACCTCCTGGAAGAAATAATTTTTAAAAATTGGAAAAAAATTTTTTGAAAAATCGGGGGCACTTGCAGGGGCAAGGCGGGAGCGGCGAGGCAGAGGGCCTGGCGTCCTGCGCGGCCCACCCCTTTTCAGCGGGGCTGGGTGACGTCAGGCCTTGCGCCGGCGCCAAGGAAGAAGAGGTGGAGGGAAGCCGCGGCCTCTGCCTCCACCTCTTTCCTGCTCGCCGCGCCATGCCTGACGCCACCCAGCCCCGCCGAAAGGTGTGCGGGCGCACAGGACGCCGGCCTGCGCGGCAGGCAGGAGGCGGGCCAGGGAAGCGGCGAGGCGCCCTCTGTGATGTCCCTGGATGCTGGATCGGCCGCGCCCAGGAGCGTCCGAAGGAAGAGAAAGGAAGGTAAGCTCCCAGGCGGCCGATCCAGCAGCCAGGGACATCGCGGAGGGCGCCTCACCACCCCCCCCGGCCCGCCTCCCACCCTGCCGCGCATGCCCGCGAACGGCCTGCCCCGCGAGTGGGTCCATCCCCGCGCGCGGCCCCATACCGCTGCGGCCCCCCAGGTCATCAGTGACCGGAATTCTGGCCCTTGGGCCGGTAGAAGTTGGACAGCCCTGTCTTATAACTACCATTTTGTAGACTACTGCGGTCAGTGATGTTTTGCAAACCGTCTTAGGTGCATTTCTGCTTTGATTCAACATCTAAAAGCATCCATTCAACAGTTAGACCAGGCATGGGCAAACTTGGGCTCTCCCTCCAGGCGTTTTGGACTTCAACTCCCACAATTCCCAACAGCCAGTAGCTGTTAGGAATTGTGGGAGTTGAAGTCCAAAACACCTGGAGGGAGGGCCCAAAACGCCCACGTTTGCCCATGCCTGGTCTAGACACACCCTTAGAGGAGAAGAATATGGGATCATAAGGCAAGTCTTATTGCTGTCAAACCGCTCTTTGCTTCCTTGTAATTCGAATTAATACTTTGGAAGTAATCTGTCGGGAGGGGTTTGGATTGTGTCTTCCCGCACTGCAGCATGGGGCTGGACTGGATGACCTTTGGGGTCCCTTTTGCCTCTTCTGTGATTCTATAAAAGGCAATTGCTCACCAAATCTGACCTTACTTACTCCCTGGAGATGTGCTCGAAAGGAACTCTCCCTTTTAGCGGTTCCAAGTTAGCAAAGCAAGAGTTAAGCCATGGCACTTACCTGCTTTTATATATAGCATAAAGCCTGAACCTCTTGTACGTAATGCCCGGTTGGCCCCACCGGCTGACATTGTTTTCCTCCCTCTGTGTGCCATCTCCACGCATCTGACTCCACGAGCTCTAATCCACTCAAGCTTAAATCCAAATAAATCTCAGTGCGTCTGCCTGCGAGTGACAGGCCTTCATGCCTTTTGACAGGTGAAGCGAACCTTTGACGTTGGGAGGACATTTCAACTTTGTGGCTTATAATTATCCAATTCAGCTAGATGTTTTTGGGCAAAATTCAGAAAAAAAATTGTCATCTACTCTTGTGTCTCCCTGGTCCAGGAGACATTCAAATGTTTGTGTACTTCTCACCCATATGAGACACACATTCCGGAACGGGAATGTGAAAAACCACAGAGAGGTGAAGACTTCTTTTGAAGCAAAGGGAATGTCAACATGGCACTTGGAGGCAAACGAAGGCTACGCGTTAATTGCCCATAAATTAAAAATATTTTCTCAAGTTGTTGGAAGATTGGTTGTGATTTGAGTATTGGACGGAAAGTCCAAAAGATGAAGGTTCAAATCCCACTTGGCCATGAAAACCCATTGGACGACCAATATTACTCTTTATTTTATTTATTATTTGGACTTGTACGCGGCCACTCCCCGAGGGCTCGGAGCGGCTTACAATCAGGTAAAACACACAGAGGTAAAAGCATACATATTAAACTAGGTTGAGAAAGATTTCTGGCCTAGCAATCAAAGGCTAGCCAGAAAAGGTGAGTCTTGCAGGCCTTGCGGAAAGAGAGAAGGTCCTGCATGGCCCGTACATCGCTAGGAAGAGTGTTCCATATTGATGGCGCCACTACAGAAAAGGCTCTGCACCGGGTCGAGGTAAGACGGATTGCTTTGAAAGTCGGTACTTCAAGGAGGTTCATTTATTTGGAACGAAGTGACCTCTGGGGTTGGTAGCGGAGGAGACGGTCCCTCAGATACAGCGGCCCCAGACCATGCAAGGCCTTGAAAGTTAACGCCATCACCTTGAAGGTGATCCGGTGCTCGACCTGAAGCCAATGAAACTTATGGAGAATAGGTGTTATGTGTCATCTCACTGGAGCCCCAGTGAGAAGTCGTGCAGTGGCATTCTGGATGAGCTTAAGTTTTCGGATCACTGACAAGGGCAGGCCAATGTAAAGGGCGTTACAGTAGTCCAGTCTCGAGATGACCGTGACTTGGAGCACTGTGGTCAGGTCGTCTCTGGATAGGTAGGGAGGCAGACGCCTAGCTTGCCGCAGGTGAAAAAAAGCGGTTTTGCTGACGGTGGAGACCTGGGCCTCCATCGACAGCAACGGGTCAACCCCCCCCCCCAAGGCTCATTACTGAGGATGTCGAGCATAATGCCTCACCATCCAAGCTAGGCAGTCGGGCCTCCCCACCAACTGGGCGGCCCAGCCACAGTATCTCCGTCTTTGCTGGATTCACCCTCAATCTACTGGCACGCAGCCAACCAGTAACGGCTTCAAGGCACTGTTGGAAACAAGGGGGTACGGAGTCCGGCCGGCCTTCCATTTCCAGAACAAGCTGGGTGTCGTCAGCATACTGATAACATTCCAGCCCAAAGCTTCGAACCAGCCCAGCAAGTGGTCGCATATAGAAGTTAAATAATAAAGGGGAGAGAATTGCACCTTGAGGGACCCTACAGGTAAGTGGAGCCCTCTCGGAAACCATACAACCCCTTTCCACTCGCTGTCCCCGGTTGTGGAGAAAGGACAACAGCCATTTCAAGGCTGTTCCCCTAACTCCAACAACGGCAAGGCGGTGGGCCAAAAGATTGTAATCGACCGTGTCAAAAGCTGCTGTGAGGTCCAATAACACAAGCAGCGCTGATCCGTCCTTGTCCAGCTGGCAACGAAGCTGATCTGAAATGGCAACCAACACAGTCTCCGTCCCGTGCCCCAAGCGGAAGCCGGACTGGAAGGGGTGTAAGCCTGCGTGTGTCCTCAAGGAACTGCTGCAGTTGCCCCGCTACCGCCCTCTCAATTACCTTGCCCAGGAACGGAAGGTTCGACACTGGGCGGTAATTGGTGTTTTGCATTGATTGAACATCACCCTAGGAATTTTGTCCTCGAGAAAACATTTCTATGTGATTGATTTCTTAATGTATGAATCTGTTCCCAGCTGGACGAAGGACAGGAGGAGCCATAGCACGAGGCAGCCAGATTGCACCATGAATGGTTGAGCCAGAACATCCAATTCTCAAAAGATTGCAAGGACGTTTTGGAGAGAAAGATCGGTGCAGGTAAACAACACGAGAAGACAGAAGACAAGCCATCCAGATAAAAGGCTTAGGGAAAACCTTTGGTGTCTTTCTTCTTGAAAGCAGAAAGATGGATCTAATCTAGTTCATTGTTTACTGGAAAACTACAATGTGTTTGGCTGTACTTTTTCATTCTGTGGTTGCTGCCCATAAATTCAGAAGTACTCAAGTCAGCCTTGGAAAGATCTAGGCATGAGCACAGAACACACTTTCTGGTGCATTTAGACCACCTTTTGCAAACAGCATTATCAACACCACCAAACAAAAACCATTACGCTGGATATCAAGATGTTCCATTCTGAATTCAAAGCGCTGGGAGTGGCATGTTCTAAATTAGGGGTTCCCAAACTTTTTTGGCCTACCGCTCCCTTTCCAGAAATACATTTATTCACCGCCCCCCTAGATCAGTGTTTCCCAACCAGTGTGCTGTGGCACACTAGTGTGCCATGAGCGATCATCAGGTGTGCTGTGGGAAATTGGATCCTCCAAGACCCTTTCTTCCCCTTCCTGCCGAACACTTTTTCTTCTCCACTCAGGCTCCCTTCTTCCCAGCCTCGCTCTGCTCGCTTTGCTCTGGGGCAAGTCTACGCAGTAGCGCCCGCCCTGTCTTCCTCCCATCCCCTCCCCTCCTGAACACGCTCATGCTGCCCCCTCGGATCAAAATGGTGGCAGAAGCGGCAGCGTGAGCAAAGCGAGGCTAGGAAGAAGGGATCCCGAGTGGAGAAGAAAAAGTCTTCAGCAGGAGCAGGAGGGCACGAAGGGGGAGGAAGAGGTCTCTGTCGAAAGCTGGCATGGGCAAACTTGGGCCTTCCAGGTGTTTTGGACTCCATCTCCCACCATTCTTAGTAGCCTCAGGCCCTTTTCCTCCCCCCCCCCTCAGCCACTTAAGCAGGAAAGGGCCTCAGGCTGTTAGGAATGGTGGGAGTTGAAGTCCAAAGCACCCAGAGGGCCGAGGTTTTCCCATGCCTGTTTTAGGGACCTTAAAGTGGTGAGCCTCCTTCCAACATTGTGATTCTGGATAGAAAACAAACAACATAACATTGTTTGCGTCCACAGTGCTCTCTGGGTGTAGGTGAACTACAACTTCCAAACTCAAGGTCAATTCCCAAGCAAATCCTTTCAGTACTTTCTGTTGGTAATGAGAGTTCAATATGCCAAGTTTGGTTCAATTCCATTGTTGCAAGAGTTCAGGATGCTCTTTGATTGTGTGTTAACTATAAATCCCAGAAACTGTAACTCCCAAATGTCAAGGTCTATTTTCCCCAAACTCCATCTGTGTTCACATTTGGGCATATTGAGTATTCATGCCAAGTTTGGTCCTGATCCAACATTGATTCAGTCCACAGTGCTCTGAATATAGGTGAACTACAACTCCAAAACCCAAGGTCAATGCCCACCAAACTCTTATAGTATTTTCTCTTGATTATGGGAGTTCTGTGTGGGAAGTTTGTGTCTTTCTACCATTCCTGCCAGGATATTTATGTTGTGTTCATCGAAACAGGCCCAGGTTTCACACTGAGTGTATACATACATTTAAAAACATATTAACTATATGTATTACTGTGTTAGTGTCATTTTGTGTCATTTTGGTTGGTGGTGTGAAAAAGGCAGTCAAGTTGGAAATAAAGTCAATATCCTCCATACTGAGTATTATGGGACATACTGGTATGTGAAATCACCAAAAAAACTAAGGTCCGCTACAGCGGACTATATCGGATTGAATCCAGTAGCACCAAATGATCTCGAGAAGATAGTAGAGTGGTTACTAACAGTAACTCTTGTCCTTGGAAACAAAGTAGTTATGAGGGCAAACACTTAAGTAAGGTCTATGTATTGGTGCCGCAGTGGTGGGATCCAGGAGTGGTTTGGAAAGAGATTACTGGTGAATAATATGGAGTATCCGGGAGGAGGGATGCAAAATTTAAAAAACGTCAGGCTGCCAAAGGGGCGCTGCCTGGAACCTGCGGCATGCACCCCCTTCCTCTCCTCAACCCCGTCCACGGCCATACAGGACTCTGCGCTGTGGGCAGAATTGAGGAGAGGAAGGGGGCGCGTGCCGCCGTTTCCAGGCAGCACCCCCTTCCTCTCCTCAACCCCGCCCACGGTGCATAGTCCTGTATGGCCCTTTACTTTCAACGGGGACAAGTAGCAGCCCTACGTCTAACTCAGCACCCCCCAAATTCTCTGGAGCCTCCCAGCGCCCCCTTGGATCGTCCCACCACCCGCCAGGGGGCGGTACCGCCCACTTTGGGAACTACGGTTCTAAATGATACGCACCGGGACTGTGGCGCAGCTGGCTGGGTGTCAGCTGCATTAAAGATCACTACTGACCTTTCATGAGTTTGAAGCCAGCCCAGGGCGGAGTGAGCTTCCGGCCAATTGTGTAGCTTGTTGTTGACCTTAGCAACCCGAAAGACAGTTGCATCTGTCAAGTAGGAAATTTAGGTACCACCTATGTGTGGGGAGGCTAATTTAACTAATTTAAATAGTTAAATAAGACCATAAAAAATCTCCAGCAAAAGCATGCGGGGAATGCGGAAAGTACTTCATCCGTGTCGCAGATGGACGGTGAAGTGACAGCTCCCCTGGTGGTCAGAAGTTGGAATGTGAAATAGCTTCTGACTATCTATTTGTGTTGTGTGTCTATGGCGTTGTATATGTTTGCCATGTATATGTACATTGTAATCCGCCATGAGTCCCCTGCGGGGTGAGAAGGGCAGAATAGAAATACTGTAAATAAATAAATAAAATAAGCCAACCACAGGGTTGCGCTGGAAGATGCAGAAATTCTTTAGAGAGTAATGCAGGATTGTGGAAGCAAACAAGACGTCGAAAGGATGTGACAATTTCTTACCAATTATGAGACAATTTTCATCTAACTCTGGAAGCCCCAAAATCATAGGCTGTAAGGATACGGACTGTGCATAATGCGGACAAAGCACACGAAACCCTCCTCAATACTACTGTTAGAAACAGGACTATCTGCAGACGAAACCACTCCTCAAATATAGGACTCTAAAACCATGTGGACACAGACACGCATCTAAACAGACGTTGTACCAAAAAAATAATCTGTTTAATGACAACGCCAAGTTATCAGCAAAGGTCTCCTTTTCCCCGACAAAGGGATGGCCTGGATGGAAAGGCCACTCTCGCGCTGGTGGGATGGAAAGGGCTATGAGCAACAAAAGCAGGCTTCGGGACTCAATATCCACATTTCGATCCCTATATATAGGACTCAGGATCCAGATTTCAATCCTAATATATAGGACTCAATAGCCAGATTTCGATCACAATATATAGGACTTAGCATTCAGATTTCAATATTAATATATAGGACTCGATATCCAGATTTCGATCCCAATATGTACGAATCAAACATCCTGATTTGGATCCCAATATATCGGACTCAGTATCCAGATTTCGATCTTAATATATAGGACTCGATATCCAGATTTTGATCTTAATATATAGGACTCATTATCCAGATTTTGATCTTAATATATTGGACTCAGTATCCAGATTTCGATCTTAATATATAGGACTTGATATCCAGATTTTGATCTTAATATATAGGACTCAGTATCCAGATTTTGATCTTAATATATAGGACTCATTATCCAGATTTTGATCTTAATATATCGGACTCAGTATCCAGATTTTGATCCCAAAATGTACAACTCAATGCCCAGATTTCGATCCTAATATATAGGACTTAATAACCAGATTTAGATCCTGACATATTGGACTCAATGCCCAGATTTCGATCCTAATATAGAGAACGTGGTGTCTAGATTTCGATTAGCTTGGCCAGGAAGCCTTACTGGTGGACTATACCCATTCTGCTGGTTACCTATAGAAATAGACATTCACCCAGAGAGAAAAAAACTTTTTCCAAACTTATTTCAACTTTTTTTTGTGAAAAAAACATAGCTACACCTGCTTCTATTTAATAGTATTAATGCAGTTGGCAGCATCATCTCCTGCTATCATATATTTTTTGGGTGAGAGGGAGCAGCCTACCTGCTCAGGTCATTAAGTCATGGAAATGTTGTTGTTGTTATTATTATTTGCAATGCAGTCTGGAACAAAAGAGAAACCTATTCCAAGGATCTAGAAAAATTACTGCAAAAATTGAGGCCAAAAATCGTGAGAAATAGCCTCTGTAGTATTAAAACATGCCCTTTGCGCATAGACGGTGCGCCTTTCTTTTCCCAGACAGACCAGCTGTTGAGCAGCTGCAGCCCTTCCCCTAAAAACAACAGCATTAGTTTTCTTCTTGAGAGTCCCGTTCTCAGTATTTGCAGAGGAAACGACACCTGCAGAACTATAGTATTTCCCTTTATAAAAACATAAAAGCACACCAAGGGGCTTTTGTGCGCTTGATGGAAGGCACATACCTTTCTGACCAGGAGAGCTTGGATATTCCTGGTGTACTCTATCTATCCCCATGGGCCTTGCAAGATATAACAGTGAGTTCACACTCCTCTTGGACGCTCTAAATCCAGTTCAGTAATATTCATTCATGCATCCATCTCTGGGCAAAACAGATCCCGTTCAAGGCCTCTTTCTCCCCTTTTCTCCCCAGAATAAAAGTTTATTATTTGCCTACAAAAAGCCACTTCTGCCTCGTAGCTCTTTTAATACCCAAAGCTGCGGTTCCTTCAATCCAGAAATAATGGAACTTTCCCGCCTTGAGCTTCGTGATGTTTGCGCACCGGGATGCTTCTGCGTCTATATTAAAAAAGTATTTTCTATTCATTGTTTGTTTCGCTTTGAAGAACTCTTGCTGTCTTCCCAAATCACGCAGATTGGAATGCGCTGCCAAGTTCTCTCTCTTTTCCCCCCCAGGGAGGTGTTTTTATTCCTCCGTCCAACAGGAGTTCTTCTGTCGCGACTTCAAAGGGATCTAGTCGCCAAAAATCCACAGGACGTTCACACCGGATAAGCCAAGATTGACACGCCTGCAACATATAAGGTTATACACGCTTCATCAATACAGGCTGCCCAGAGTTACAAACATCTGACTTACAAACAATTCCCTAGTTAAGAACGGAGGTGAGACAACAGGAAGTGAAGAATCTTCTCCCAAGAGGGCTTTATCTTCAACCCTTGTGTAATGAAGTCAATATGTGTATTGCGGATTTTATCTTTATTTTATTGTTAAACTAGCTGAGGACCCGGCGGTGCCCGGGTTACTTGAGGAAGGCATTGTGTGCCAAGGTTGGTTCCTATTAGATGTGTATGTGGCTTGCAGTGGTCTCAGGAAGTTAGTGAAGGTACTGCAAGTCCCATTGGCCATGGTCCATCCCCCTCCCAACAGCACAGGATGTAGAGTGGGTCATGAGGGCTTTGTGTGCCAAGTTTGGTCTTCATTAGTCATTGAATGAGGGTCGCAGCAGTCTTGGGAAGTGAGGGGAGGTACTTCAAGTCCCATCATTCGTGGTCCATCCTCCTCAATACTGCACCAGAATGTAGAATGAGTCATGGGGGCTCTGTGTGCCAAGTTCAGTGTTTGGATGAGATTGGCAATGGTCTGGTGAAATGAGTGGAGGTACTTCAAGTCCCATCATCTGTGGTCCGCCCTCCGAACTGCATCAGGACGTCCATTGGGTCATGGGGGCTTTTTGTGCCAAGTGTGGTCATGATTATGCACTGGATGAGGGTCGCAACGGGCTTGGGAAGTGAATGGAGGTACTTGAAATCCCATCCTTCATGGTCCATCCTCCTCTAAACTGCAGTAGGATGGAGTGTGGGTCATGGGGGTACTGTGTGCCAAGTTTGGTCTTGTGGTTCAGGGCCGCCTTGGTCTGTGGGGAATGAAGAGTTTGAAAGTACTACAAATCTCATAACCTGTGATGGTACTTCAAGTCCCATCATCCATGGTCCTCCCTACTCCAAACTGCAGTAGAATGAATCATGGGTCATAGGGGCTCAGTGTGCCAAGGTTGGTTACTGTTAATTCAGGCCATACACAATGTCCCATTAACTGAGGCCTAGTCAGGGAAATCAAGTTAATGAAGCCGTACTGTAAATTTTGGGCCTGGTTTGTGATTTGTAGGGGCTACAGTGTTTTCTGGGAAGTGAAGTGGGATGCAAATCCCATCATTCGTGGCCCATCCTGCCCTAAACTCTCTTTTGGGGCCTGGCTATACACAATGTCCTATTAACTGAGGCCTAGTCAGGAAAATCAAGTTAATGAAGCCTTACTGTAAATTTTGGGCCTGGTCTGTGATTTGTAGGGGCTACAGTGTTTTCTGGGAAGTGAATTGGGATGCAAATCCCATCATTCGTGGGCCATCCTGCCCTAAACTCTCTTTGGGGGCCTGTAATGTTCTGGCCTGTTCTGCTGGTAATTGGTAACTTTAAAAGGCGGAATGGCAGGCAGCCATTTTCTAAAAGCTGAGGGGGAGGAGAAAACAGGATTCCATTTTGTTTTCACAGAGCCAAGTGGGGAGGGAATGTTGATGGTGCATTTTCCCCCCTCAGTGGGAAGAAATCCTGTTGTTTGAATGTAGAGGCCTGGATTCTGGGATGCTGGCTAATCAGTGGCTATCAATGCCCCCTGTCTGGTGCCTTAGAATTTTGGAGTGCCAAGGATGGCCAATCAAAGGACTTTATGCAAATAGCTGCCACATATCGCTGTGGCCTGTGAAAGTGGCTGCCACATATCCGCCCTTCCACCCTCCGCACACATACATACAAACATTCCGCTTTATAAAGGTATACAGATGTATGGTTTGTATTATTACATTTGTATTGTGTTAGATCAGTGTTTCCCAACCACTGTGCCGTGAGCGATCATCAGGTGTGCCATGGGAAATTGGCACTCTCTCCCCTCCTAGCAGCCCACTCACAGGTTTCCAAGAAACAAATTGAGCCTCTCCGCTTGGATTTTTTTTTTACTATTTTACTGGATTTTTTGAGAGTTGCCTCCCCCCCCCCCCCCCAAGGAACTGTTTATAACAGCTTCATGACATCCATAGTTAACTGGAAGCAAGTTTCACTCAGGGTGAAATTTCACAAAGGTCTGGAGAACAAGCTCTATGAGGAGCGGCTTAAAGAGCTGGGCATGTTTAGCCTGAAGAAGAGAAAGCTGAGAGAAGACATGATAGCCATGTATAAATATGTGAGTGGAAGTCATATATATGTTGTGTTCATCAAAACAGGCCCAGGTTTCACACTGAATGTATAAATACATTTAAAAACATATTAACTATATGTATTACTGTGTTAGAGTGTCATTTTGTGTCATTTTGGTTGGTGGTGTGCCCCAGGATTTTGTAAATATAAAAAATGTGCTGCGGCTCAAAAAAGGTTGAAGAACACTGTGTTAGATGATTAAATGTTAGACAGACCACAAAGGGTTAACGGAGAGTTTTAGAGTGCCCAGCCTCTGAGAAGTTCCGTTGCCATAGCAACAGGTGGAGCCTACAACTAGCCTTAGAATTTCCAGATTTGAAATTCATCAGTTACTTAGTAGTGGTTAGACTGGCTGGTGGCAGTTTTGGGGGGCTGCTGTTATCTGTTCGGAGAAGAACAGGATAAAGGCTGTGTTTTGATACTGAAAAAAGGCAGTTAGGGTTTAGAAAGCCTTTAAAGATCGCTGTTGGTAGGTTAGGCTGAAAAGCTAACCTAGAAGATAGATAAAAGGCCTATAAGTGGGCAAAGTATCTATAATATTGTTGAGTCAGTGTTTGGAGAAATACAGTCAAAACATTGTACCTCATTTAGAAACTTAGTAACCTTAAGATCTGTGCCTCTAAGAAGATACTGTAACCAACTAAGCTCTGTGTAGCTTAAAACCTCCACGCTTTAAGCTTTGTTAACCAATAAAATGTTAAAGTTCTTTCTTCATAAATCTCTCTCAGTAACCTCTTTTGGGGCAAGTTTTAGAACCATGGGGTGGTCAAGAATTACTCACTGGTGGCAGCAGATTTACAAAGGTGTTGCGTCATTACAGTTTGGTGACACACACCTCCATTAATTTGAGGCAGAATTGGAGATCTTTACAATTAGGATCCCTGATTAAAAAAACAAAACAAAACCTCAGTTCCAAACATTTTGGTGGTGGCAGAAGTTATAATGTAGAGAGTAGGCATGAGAAAAAAGTTATGAAAATGAAAAGAAATCGGAAGGGATTCGTATGTATGGGACTTTCAAGTTTATACGGATTGCAAGGCCAATCCCGGAAGTGGACTTTTTTTTCGCACTCCCTGGGCCCAAAATTTCGTTAGATTATTAAATATTTCGGATGTCCCCCCAACAGGAAAATTTCTCCCTCCAAAATAGCTTTGCAGACATAACTCGCAGTCAAATCGGGGCCTTTCCATGCTTGAAGCCTAATTAGAGTGAAAGGCCTCTTCCAGGAAGTGAAAAAGGAGTCGGAAACCATAGAGAGATCCAGATCGGGACTCCTAGAGGGGCTGGAGGACTGACGAAAAAAGCGATTTAAACACCCAGGAAGGGGGTTTAGATAGAAGGACAGAGTAGAAGGACATACGAACTGCTGAGAGAAGGGCAGCAGGAGTGAAAAGAGCATGGAGAGGAGAAGGAAGAGTTCAGAATCAAGAAAAGCCATAGAGTTGAAACGGAGGTCCTAGACTGCTATGGTAAAACTGAATGGGAAAAAGCTGGAGTGAGGAGAACTCTACAGATTAGCAAGGCCTGCACCAGAGGTATTTAATAATATTAATAATAATATATTAATGCATTATATCTCCCTGCAAGGAAACCAAGGGAAATGTTGCCCCTTGATTTGCCTGTGCTTAAAACAGTATCAGTCCTGTTTCCCTGCTTTGCCTACTTTAGAACTACTAACGAATTTCGTTAGTAATTATGTTACATTTTAGAAATTTTTGGAATTTTTTTGTAAGTCTTTCTATTACTAATCAAAAAAAATCCCCCCCAATTAGATTTTCGATTCCCTATTTTTGGGTTCGAAACCATGCCTAGTAGAGAGTCTTCACACCTTGTTTCCACAACAAGCCACATTTTCCCAAATCCATTATTATCACAGGGACAGAAAGTGAAGTGAGATCTCCTGAACAGGGGCATAGGCGGCCTATACAATGCAATTTTCTGAATCAGGCCCCAAAAACCCCAGGAACCGGCCTAAAAAAACAAATAAGGCAAGAAAAAGACATATAGTCTATAACTGTCAGGAACTGCAGGCTTCTGGGAAAAGGAACCCACTCGCAGCTGTTTTGCATTCAGCGGCTGCAGGTTTTGCAAAATTATATTGCAACATTAAACAAAAAGCAAGCTATGACCTAGAATCAAACTATTTATAGTTTTCAAACAATGGCATGAGAAAAGTCCTCCCCATTTAGGCAAACAGCACCAGTGGGTGTTTGCATTGCAAATGTTGCAAAAGGGATTGTTGGGTCACAGAGAGAGAGAGACAAAGACCAGGAGGTGGTGCTGAAGAAAGAAAGGCCCCTTTGTTCCGTTCTCCTGATAGGAGCCCACTTTGATGGGGCTGATTTGGTCAAAACAATCCCTTTCACTGAACAAGGTGATGATAACAGCCTGCGTGTCCTTGAAAACAAGGCAGCACGGAGCTGAACATTCACTGCTTTCTCTGTGCAGTCCCTTCAAGGCATGAGGGGTTTTAGAGAGGGTCTGACCATGAAAACATATTTATTATGGTCTTAAACCACTTGGCAGAGACGATTGAAGAGCTCTCTGCTTGTCCTTCTCTTTCTTTTTGGAAACAGACTGACTTATCCCACCTAAAGCTCTACTCTGCGGGGATTGGCAGGCCACCCACCCAAGCGGTGGGGGGGAGAGCTGCTTTGATTGTGTGTGGGTGAGGTGAGGTGGGATGGAGGCTCATAAATCTGTGTAGAAACTTTGACCCATCAACAAGGGCTCTTTGATTGTAGGTGAACTATAAATCCCATCAACTCAACTCCCAAATGTCAAGATCTATTTTCCCCAAACTCCATCAGTGTTCACATTTGGGTATATTGAGGATTAGTGTCAAGTGTGGCCCAGATCCATCATTGTTGAGTGTATCGTGCTCTCAATGTAGGTGAACTACAACTCCCAAACTCAAGGTCAATGCCCACCAAACACTTCCAGTATTTGCTGTGGGTCATGGGAGTTTTTTGTGTCAAGTTTGATTCAATTCCATTGTTGGTGAGTTCAGAATGCTCTTTGATTGTGGGTGAACTATAAAATCCCAGCAACTTCCAAATGACAAAATCAACACCCCACCCCCTCAAAAATACAGTTATGAAGTAGCAATGAAAAGAATGGTTAGGGGTCACCACAAGATGAGGAACTGTATTAAGGGGTCGCAGCATTAGGAAGGTTGAGAAACACTGCTGTAAAGGCTACAGGAGGACTGGGTGCCACTCGCTTGGGAAAGTGACGTGTTTTGGACCGCAACCCCAAAAGATCCCAGCAAGGATGAGGGCAGCGTTTCTCAACCTGGGGACCAGGACCCCTGGAGTGGTTGCGAAGGGGTGTCAGAGGGGCTGCCAAAGGCCATCAGAGGACACATAATTCCGATGGTCTTAGGAACCCCTTTGCCAGAGAAGGCTGGAGATCTCTCCTCTTCTCCTTCTCTTCCTTTTTGGAAACAGACGGCAAATCCTCCCACCAAAAGACCTCCTTGAGCTCTGACTGGCCAGCCTCTTCTCAGTTTCTGAGACTCCAAGTGGGGAGGGGAGAGCAGGTGTGCTCGGCGCATGGCAGTGTGGTGTGCATGTGCGGGTGAAGAAGATCATGTGAGGCTGGAGGGAGGCTCAAGCCAGCGGGTCCCTTCAAGCCATGGAGATTCTGTGTGGGAAGTTTGGCCCCAATCTATTGTTGGTGGGGTTCAGAATGCGCTTTTGATTGTAGGTGAACTATAAATCCCAGCAACTACAAATCCCAAATGTCAAAGTCTATTTTCCCCAAACTCCACCAGTGTTCACATTTGGGCACATTGAATATTCATGCCAAGTTTGCTCCAGATCCATCATAGTTTCAGTCCACTGTGCTGAAACTACAACTCCAAAACTGAAGGTCAATGCCCACCAAATCCTTCCCGTATTTTCTGTTGATCACAGGAGTTCTGTGTGCCAAGTTTGGTTCAATTCCATTGTTGGGTGTTCAGAATGCTCTTTGATTCAAGATCAGTGGTTCCCAAACTTTTTTGGCCTACCGCCCCCTTTCCAGAAAAAAATTTACTCACCGCCCCCCAAGAAATTAATTTTTTTAAAAATGTAATAGCAATTAAACAGAAACATATATGTATTAATGCAGTGGTTCTCAACCTTTCTAATGCCGTGACCCCTAAATAAGGTTCCTCATGTTGTGGTGACCCCCAACCATATTTTCGTTGCTACTTCATAAATAATTTTGCTACTCTTATGAATTCTAATCCAAATATCTAATATGCAGGATGTATTTTCATTGTTACAAATTGAACATAATTAAAGCATAGTGATTATTAATCACAAAAACAATATGTTGGGGGAGTATGGACAGCGGATGATGGGATTTGCAGTACCTTCGACCAATTCAGCTCTGACTTCCACAGCCGAGACCCCATGAATGACAGACCTGGACCAGACTTGGCACACAGAACCCCCATGACCAACAGAAAATACTGGAGGGGTTTGGGAGGAATTGACAGTGATTTAGGGGAGATGTAGTTCACCTACATTTGGAGAGCACTCTGAACCCAAACAACCCTGGATCTGGACCCAATTTGGCACAAATACTCAATATGTGGAGTTGTGAGGGATTGATTTTGTCATTTGGGAGTTGCAGCTGCTGGGATTTATAGTTCACCTATAATCAAAGAGCATTTTGAACTCCAGCAACAATGGGATTGAACTAAACTTGAGCAATAGGGAATACTGGTCTGTGGAAATTGGGAGCTGCTTGCATTTTCCTTTGTGCCACGGCCATCTCCCAAGAGGCGCCTGCAAACGCCGCAGCGACTCAGGGGGCGTTTGCAGACTCGGAGGCTTTCATTCTCCGCTGGACCAACTGGCAGGCACATACTCGCAAGACTGTCTCAGCCTGCCAGTTGGAATCTCTGGGCAGGCGTTGCCTGGAAACCGCAGTGCGCACCCCATTCCTCTCCTCAACTCTGCCCACGGCACAGTCCCATATCGCCCCTTCCTTCCAAGGGACCCGTTGGATTGGAAGAGGTGATACAGGACTGTGCCGTGGGTGGAGTTGAGGAGAGGAATGGGGCGCGCACTGCGGTTCCCAGGCAGCGCCTGCACGGGGTTTCCAACTGGCAGGCACACACTCGCACACTTGTGAGTTGGAATCTCGCCACCACCTCCTTACAGGGCTTCAGTGCCCCCCAAATTCTCCTAAGTCTCCCACCGCCCCCTTGGATCGCCTCGCCGCCCACTTTGGGAACCACGGTTCTAGATTAATTATAAATCCCATCAACTACAACTCTCAAATGACAAAGTCAACAACCCCCGCAACACCACCAGTATTCAAATTCAGATGTATCTAGTATTTGTGCCAAATGTGGTCCAGTGAATGAAAATACATCCTGCATATCAGATATTTACATTACGATTCATAGCAGTAGCAACATAACAATTATGAAGGAGCAACAAAAATAATGTTATGGTTGAGAGTCACCACAACATGAGGGGCTGTATTAAGGGATCGCAGCATTAGGAAGGTTGAGAAACACTAGATTAGGGGATGGAAGCGCATATAATACATGATACCTACCCCAGCATCCCAGACTCCTTGGTCTTTATGATGTACAGGAACATGAGCAAAGTGTGGAACAAGTTGTTTCTGCCCTAAATCCAGAAATGGAAAAGAAAAACAGTTACACAGTGGCTGCTTAGACCAGGCAAAATATCCTCCCTGTTGACGATACTAAACTTATTTTTTCCTTCCTGCAAATTTGGTCCTTCCGAACTAACATCGTAAGGTAGGTATTTTAGGAGCAAAGACTCTTATGGGTCCTTTCATTCCAATACAAATCTCTCCGCATCTATCCCATCCAAAGGCAGCCCCATGTAGAAAGCACTGCAGTAGTCCAAACAGGGTGTGACTAAGGCGTGGACTACCATGGCCAAGTCTGGCAACTCAAGGTATGGGCGCAGCTGGCGCACAAGTTTTAACTGTGCGAAGCCGCTCCTAGCCACCGCTGACATCTGGGGTTCCAGGGCCAGCAATGAGTCCAGGATAACCCCCAGACTGAGTACCTGTGTCTTCAGGGGGAGTGCGACCCCATCCAACACAGGCTGAAATCCCACACCCTGATCTGCCTTACGACTGAGCAGGAGTGCCTCTGTCTTGTCTGGATTTAGTTTCAGCTTGTTGGCCCTCGTCCAGTCCATTACTGATGACAGGCACCGGTTTAGGACCAGAACGGCATCTTTGGCATTTGTTGGAAAGGAGTAATAAAGTTGGATGTCGTCCGCATTAATTGTGGTTTTCACTCCAGCAAACCAGCAGAAACACCCCTAGGATGTCAGGGGATTTACCTTTGCAAGTCCCTCAGGCAGAAGAGCATGGAGATTTCGTGGAAATATCCACTTACTACAGGCAACCAAAGTTTCCACTCAGTGGAAGCTTTTGACACCATTTTCCACCTGGGTTTTCCCACTGTTCAGAGTCCATACAAAGCAGCCCCGTCCTTACCTTGGGCAGATTGTAGACTTGCCGTTGGTAAACAAGTTCGTAATGGGGAGGGTTGACGCTGCTCTGGTAGATGCAGAACAAGTTCTCGTTGGAAACGTCTGTGGGTAACAAATCCATGGTTTTATTCCATTGCAATCTGTTGTGCCCTCCTCCCTGCTTCACTTTTGAAAATCCCACAAAATGGCGAAATAGAAGCAATAACAGACAACTGCCAGGACTGACAGATTCGTGTGACTCAAGGCTCCATACAGATAAACTCTTCCATGTTTTCAAGTGTTTCAAATGATCTGAGCTGATTTGTATGTTTAGTTCTATTTTAACATTTGTGTATTTGTGGATTTTAAATTGCATTGTTCCTTTTTTTTAATGCTGTGAGCCACTTTGCATATCAGTTAAGAAATAAAAATGAGACATTATTATTACAATTATTACTACACAGTCCAACCTATCTATATATCTATGGTGTCTTTAGGCCTGTTCTTGGGGTTGTCTCAGAAAATTGTATTGGATAGACTGCATCAACTCTAGTTTGGCAAGTCAAATAGACCCAGAAACAGAGCTAACATTTGAGGCACCAAAATGTGTCTTGGCCAGTGATTAATTATGCACACACACACACACACACACACACACCTATATAAATAAAAACGTAATGCTAGTTTGTGGGATTAACATAACCCAAAAACCACTGGACGAATTGACACCAAATCTGGACACAATACACCTCTCAGGCCAACGAGTGACCATCACTCGTAAAAACACTGAAAAACACAGAAGAGACTTAAAAAGCCAAAACAATAAAAAAAATATAAATACATTACAACGCATGCACAAAACCATATATACTGTTGCAGACAAAGCCTTAAAGAAGACAAACCCAATATAAGTCAAATAAAGTTTAATTACAAAGTTCAAAAACCACAAAACAAAGGGCAAAAGACCCCAAAAAACCACTTAAACTTCAGTGTGATTGTAACAAAAACACAGAATGCCGACCTACAGAGCAAAACAGAGTCTTTAACAAAAAAACCCGGGTTAAATCTCCGCAAAATACGCGATAAATAGAAACACAAAAAGGGAAACGCAAGCGTCGTCCGAAAGGCGATGTTGTCATCCACGGGGAGGAGCCAGGCAGCAAAGAAGCATCAAGATGGTCCGTAGTCAATCCAGAGGGGAAGGCAGCAAAGCAGAGTAGTTTACACCGGTCCAAAGTCGTAACGGAAGAGTAGGAACAGCAGCGACAGCAAGTCCAAGAATTAGTCCACAGGAACGCAGCAAGACAGAAAGGCAGCAAGACAAGACAGGATACGGGCAACAAGGCAACACCTTGCCAGCTGCCACTACAGCTTCACATGCTGCCCTTTGTCTCTCATGCCAATCTCTTCTTCTCCTGCCACGACTTACATCACCCCAGCAGGAAGATTGATCATCCTCAGACCAATTCCCATCCCTAGTAAACCCCACAAACGAATCGCTGCTAGTTGGTTCTTCACAAACATCACAGATTTGCTGTACCTTAGTCCAGTCCATATCATCTGAGCTCAACGAACCATCATCCCCATCAACCATGGACTGCCCTTCACCACCAGACCCATCATCCCCAGAAAGCCCCGGAAAGGTATCTTCATCAAAGGACTCATTAAGTATTTGCCTTATCCTTTTCCTATGACACTCGTCGGACTCCTGCTCACGAGTAACCTGTTTCATATTCCTAGCCCCAGACTCCACTCTCTCAGCCTCGCATTCAGGTGCAACCACCACACACACATATATACACACATCCAAAAATATATACACACACATACACATACTGTATATACACAAACAAAACACATATACACAGACTGGGCCACAGCAATGCATGGCAGGGGACGGCTAGTATGTGTATGGGTGTGTGTGTGTGTGTGTGTGTGTGTATATATATATATATATATATATAGAGAGAGAGAGAGAGAGAGAGAGAGAGAGAGAGAGAGAGAGAATACAATATATTAATATTAATATATAATGGTTTTTGGAAGGGGTAGGAAAGTCCTTTGGATAGAAACTGCAGGACAGGAAAAAAAACCCTGCTATTACTGCCATGCACCTAATAGAAATGATGAACTATTTCCTTTACCTGGTTTATCAGGTGTCTGAATGAAGTGCTGAGAGGTGAATGTTTTGCCATCGGGGTATTTCGGGTGAGGAGGCAGCCGGGCATCCAGGTATGTGCAGAAGACGTGCATCAGGATCTGAAGGGAGAGAAAGAGCTCCACTCTGTGGCCGAAGACTATATTGAAGCGAACACAAGCCTATCTTATACCAGGAAGGGATACACATACCCTCGTTTCTCCAAAGATAAGTCCTAACTGAAAAAGAAGCCATAGCCTGATGCTCGTAATGCAAGCCCTACCCAAAAATATTCTCAATGAAGATTCTCCAGTGAATTATAAAATAATAGTCATATCTAATATATATAATATCTAATATATATAATAAAATATAAGTATAAATAAAATAATATTGACATAGGTACGGGCAAACTTTAGCGTTCCAGGTGTTTTGGACTTCCACCTATTCCAAAGTTTGCCCATGCCTGCTATGGGTTGTGTGGTTATGGAGGGGTCTTACTGCAAATCCAGGCAGCATTCAAGACTTACGGCCGAATCCGTTGGCAAATCGGTGTCCCATTTGCGGGCTTTGAAGTCTCCACCTCGATTCCACCTGAAGGAACTCATGCACCCACCTTGGGAGAGCTCTGAGGATTGGATTGAAGAGCAGGTTATGAGGCCAGAGGAAGGCCACAAAGGAAGTAAACAACTGTATTTATTACAAGTCCTGTAGCTGTATTGTCTCCCATATAGGATTCCCCAGGCATTGAGATCTTCAGGGCACCCGGTCACTTTTAAACTGGGAATTTTATATTAGTATCCGTGTTTTAATCTTTGTCCTATGTTTTTCAGTACAGGATGTCCCTGAGTTACAGACATCCAACATAATAATAATAATCATCATTTATTCTATCTATATATATAACTAGCTGTACCCGGCACGCGTTGCTGTGCCCTATTTAGGAGATGCGAGAAAGTCTGAGTATGTAAGGGTTGGAAATGATGTTACTTATGGTCTTGGTGGGGGTCATGGCTGTGTCGTTGTGGGTTGTTCTGGTGGGTGGGATGTTGAAGTCCTGTGGAGTTGTTGTTGTGTGGTGTTCCTGGCGTTCTGCAGAGCTTGTGGATATACAATGTTTTTTGTCTTTCCGTCTGCTGTGTTGATGTAGAGGTTCTGTGGTTTCCCAACTCTGGAGCACGCTATGTAGAGTTGTCCGTGGGAGAAGCATTCTGTGTCAAGGTCTATGCCACAGATTTGTAGTGTTTGTCCTTGAGCCTTGTTTATGGTGATGGCAAAAGCTCGGGAAGTGCAGTGTCTATCTGATCTGGCGAGTTTTGTTTGATGTATTTAGCGTTGCGAGTGTGTCGTCCGATGCTGTTCTTTTAGGAGGCATGGCTTGTCTTTTGGGTCCGCTTATGCCTGTGTGGAAGGAAGGAATGGCATACAAATGGGTTGAGCAGTAGACACAAGGTTGTGTTATGTGCGTATTGTGTTGTGTGTAGGTATTACTTTTTTGGTGAGTTAGTGGGTGTGTGGTGGCATTGTGGGTGGTAATATGTTGGGGAATGCTTGTGTGGGTGGGGTGTTTTGGGTGTTTGTGTGTGTTTGTAGAGTATCAGTGCAGTGTTGTGTTGTGTTTGGAGTATAGGTGGAGTTGGTTTTTGTTTGTGGTGGTGGTAGGTGTTGTGTGTGCGGGGTCCCGTAAGGTTGGGGGGATGGGTTGTGATAGGAAGTTGTGTTGTGTGGGTAGGAATTGCTGGAGTATTGTGCCTGGGACGTGTGTGTATTTGGAGGTGTGTGTGGTGGTGAGTAGTGAGTGCAGTCCTGGGTTTTGTGTTGGGGAAGTTGTCAGGTATTTGTGGGGTGTATTTTGTGTGTGTTGTGGTGACATAGTTGTCTTAGTCTGGCTGTGTGCTGGTTGTGATGTGGAGGGGGTGTTGCTTTTGCCAGTGGTGTTTGTTGTGTATTTTGTTTGGGGTGGGTTTTTGTGTTGCAGGATTTTTTTGTGGGTTTTGCAAGTTTGTGTTATTCTGGGGGTATGTGTTTGTCAGTGGTGCCTGTGTCCCTGGTGCCCTATTTGTCTCCCTCCTAGATCTTGGCCTTGACAGTTTAACCCTCAAACACCAACTGACTAAACTGAAATCACTCAGCATTGTAATCTAGCCTTGGCTGGCTTGGCCAATGGGTTTCGCTGGCGGCCGCAGAGGATGCTGGGAAGTGTAGTTTTTTTATTGTTGTTTTGGGGGCCTTCTAGGTTTTTGGGGGGAAGTTTCTGTGCTAAAAACCTTCCTTGCCTGAGGCCTATTTTTGTTGCCAAGTTTGGTGTCTCTGCCTTGGAAGGCTTCTCTGTCTCTAGCAGTCGTTCAATGACGGGTCCTCCTTTATATAATAGACTAGCTTGGGGACCCGGCCCTGCCCGGGTTATTTGAGAAGCGCAGCAGGATGTAGAGTGGGTCATGGGGGCTCTGTGTGGCAAGTTTGGTCTGTATTGGTGAATGGATGAGGGATGCATTGTTTTTCGGAAGTGAGTGAAGGTACTTCAAGTCCCATCATCCGTGGTCCGTCTCACAGTAAACTGCACCAGGCTGTAGAGTGGGTCATGAGGGCTCTGTGTGCCAGATTTGGTGTTGATCAGTCATTGGATTAGGTTTGTAGCAGGATTGGGAAGTGAGGGAAGGTACTGCAAGTCCCATCATCCATGTCCTTTCCCCTCCAAACTTCAGTAGGATGTAGAGTGGGTCACTGGGGCTCTGTGTGCCAAGTGTGGACTTTCGCGGTGTTTTTTGGGGGCCACAGTGGTCTTTGGGAACAGAGGGGTGTGAAAATACTACAAATTCCATCATCCATTGTCAGTCCTCCCCCGAACCTCACCAGGACGTGAAGGCAGTCATGGGGGTTATGTGTGCCAAGTTTGGTCTCAATCGGTAATTGGATGAGGGTCGCAGCAGACTTGGGAAATGAGTAGAGGTACTTCAAGTCCCATCATCCATGGTCCACCTTCCTCCAAACTGCACCAGGACGTAGAGTGGGTCATGAGGGCTCTGTGTGCCAGATTTGTTGTTGATCAGTCATTGGATTAGGTTTGTAGCAGGATTGGGAAGTGAGGGAAGGTACTGCAAGTCCCATCATCCATGTTCTGTCCCCCTCCAAACTTCAGTAGGATGTGGACTGGGTCACTGGGGCTCTGTCTGCCAAGTGTGGTCTTTATCAGTGTTTGTTGGGGGCCACAGTGGTCTGTGGGAACAGAGGGGTGTAAAAGTACTACAAATCCCATCATCCATTGTCAGTCCTCCCCCAAACCTCACCAGGACGTGAAGGCAGTCATGGGGGTTATGTATGGCAAGTTTGGTCTCGATCAGTGATTGGATGAGGGTTGCAGCAGACTTGGGAAGTGAGTAGAGGCACTTCAAGTCCCATCATCCATGGTCCACCCTCCTCCTAACTGCACCAGGACGTAGAGTGGGTCATGGGGGCTGTGTGTGCTGAGTGTGGTCTGTATTGGTCCTTTTTGGTGGCCTCAGTGGTCTGTGGGAACCAAAGTGTTGGAAAGTACTACAAATCCCATAATCCGTGGGTCATGTCCCCCGACCCGCGTCAGGGCGTAAAGGGGGTTAGGCCTGTGAAAGTGGCTGCCACATATCCGCCCTGGCCTGTGAAAGTGGCTGCCACATATCCGCCCTGGCCTGTGAAAGTGGCTGCCAAGTGGCTGCCACATATCCGCCCTGGCCTGTGAAAGTGGCTGCCACATATCCGCCCTGGCCTGAAAAAGTGGCTGCCACATATCCGCCCCGCCTGGCCTGTGAAAGTGGCTGCCACATATCCGCCCTGGCCTGTGAAAGTGGCTGCCACATATCCGCCCTGGCCTGTGAAAGTGGCTGCCACATATCCGCCTGTGGCCTGTGAAAGTGGCTGCCACATATCCGCCCTGGCCTGTGAAAGTGGCTGCCACATATCCGCCCTGGCCTGTGAAAGTGGCTGCCACATATATCCGCCCTGGCCTGTGAAAATGGCTGCCACATATCCGTCCTGGCCTGTGAAAGTGGCTGCCACATATCCGCCCTGGCCTGTGAAAGTGGCTGCCACATATCCGCCCTGGCCTGTGAAAGTGGCTGCCACATATCCGCCCTGGCCTCTGAAAGTGGCTGCCACATATCCGCCCTGGCCTGTGAAAGTGGCTGCCACATATCCGCCCTGGCCTGTGAAAGTGGCTGCCACATATCCGCCCTGGCCTGTGAAAGTGGCTGCCACATATCCGCCCTGGCCTCTGAAAGTGGCTGCCACATATCCGCCCTGGCCTGTGAAAGTGGCTGCCACATATCCGCCCTGGCCTCTGAAAGTGGCTGCCACATATCCGCCCTGGCCTGTGAAAGTGGCTGCCACATATCCGCCCTGGCCTGTGAAAGTGGCTGCCACATATCCGCCCTGGCCTCTGAAAGTGGCTGCCACATATTCGCCCTGGCCTCTGAAAGTGGCTGCCACATATCCGCCCTGGCCTCTGAAAGTGGCTGCCACATATCCGCCCTTGCCTGTGAAAGTGGCTGCCACAATCCGCCCTTGCGCCCTTTCGCCCTGCGCATACACACAAACATTCCGTTTTATAAAGGTATACATATATACAGATATACAGATACAACTGCATCTTCCAGAATTCCTGGCTTCTAGTAGCTGAATCCCAAATTACAGCATGTCAGAACCATTGCATTATACTTTTTGTTCTTCTCATATACACAATTTTGGACTGTGCTTGTCTATTTCCCCCCAAAATATACATTTTTGCTATTTCCCTTGATTTCACATTTCTTCTCCCCTTGAGAAATCCATCACAGGTCTTGCGAGTATACAAATGTCCAGGGTTAGCTGTGGCCATTCAATCGTGGCAAATGCAAATTGGGTGCTTTTGTCGGGAAATGCTGACCCCAAAGAATTGTGTCTCTATCCCAAGAAATCCTGCACAAAAACACATTCCTTAGATAATGGTTTACCTTTGATCCTTTCCACCAAATATTCCTGGTTGGGGGTAAGGTCCAGATACTGGACAATGGTATTCAAGGTTGGGATCAGAGGGGCTTTCACCAGCGCGGCTTGCTTCAGGCTGCTGATGCTGGCATCTGGAAAAACAGGAGGCTTAGGGCGGATTACAGTGTACATATACAGGGAAACATTCAATGCCATCGACACACAACATATATAGACAAACACTCAGGGGCTATTTAACATTCCAGCTTCTGGTCACCAGGAGGAGCTGTCGCATTCCTTCATTCTTTGCATACTTCCTGGAGATTTTATGGCATTGTAAATAAGTAAAATTAGCCTCCCCACAAAGTGGTACCTAAATTTCCTACTTGACAGATGAAACTGTCTTTCGGGTTGCAAAGGTCAACAACAACCTACACAATTTGGTCGAGAGCTCACCCCAACCCGGGCAGACTTCAAACTCATGACCTTGCAAGTAAACTTCTTTAAAATAACATGTTTGTTCTTGGTAGGACATTCATTATCATCAGCGATATCCTACCTAAGAGGGAAAGATTATTTATTTATCCATTTATCTTTTTATTTGATTCCACGCTGTCATAATTATTTTTTTAAGTTGACTATTTTTTGCTGTTAGCCATATACCTAAATATTTTATTTTTGTTACTATTTGTAGACCTGTGGTTTTTTTTGCTTAAGGCTTCTTGTTTGGACTTTGTCATATTTTTAGTTAAAATCATCATTTTTTTCCTGTTTAGTCTGAAACCGGCCAATTTTCCAAATTCATCTAATTTTTGGCAACCAGTCTTCTACGTTTTGAAATGGATTTTCTATTATTCCTATAATGTCGCCGGTAAAGGCTCTTATCTTGAATAATTGTTTGGCGATTTTTACACTTTTAAATGTTCTTGTCTTTTTTTATATTTTTAGTAGTAATCCAAGCACCATAATAAAAATAAATCTCAAAGATTTCAGAGATTTGACCACTGATTTGAATCTTGGCAAATTGTTTATCATATATTGCATTAATTGCATTGGTAAATTGGTATCCTGCTTTGCAGCAGCTGCAGAGCTATTTGGGCTGGAAGTCAGCCTGAAGAAAATGGAAGTCCTCTACCAGCCGGCACCACAGGAAGAATACCATCACCTACCTGGGAGACATCATCTCTTCAGACACCGAGATTGACAAAGAGATAGATCACAGATTATCAAAGGCATATCGTGCATTTGGAAGGCTTTACAAAAGAGTCTGGAGCAACAAACACCTGAGGCAAAGCACCAAAATCAGTGTGTACAGAGCTATTGTACTGTCTATTCTCCTCTATGGGTCTGAAACATGGGTCACCTATCGCCAACACCTACGACTCCTCGAATGCTTTCATCAGCGCTGTCTTCGCACAATCCTAAATATTCACTGGACCGACTATGTGACGAATGTTGCCGTCCTTGAGCAAGCAGGGATCACCAGCATTGAGGCCATGCTATTGAGAACACAGCTGCGCTGGGCAGGGCACGTCTCTAGGATGGAGGACCACCGCGTCCCAAAGATACTACTCTATGGTGAACTCGCTATGGGTCAGCGCAAGAGAGGTGCCCCCAAAAAGAGATATAAGGACTCCCTGAAACAACATCTCAGGCTCGGCCAGATTGATCACCAACAATGGTCCACCCTGGCTTCACATCGGGAGGCATGAAGATGCACGATCCACAATGCTGCGGCCTCTTTTGAGAAGACACGCTGAACAAGTCTCGAAGAGAAATGACAACGCAGAAAGAACCGCAACTTGAAAACGACATTGCCCAAGGAGACTTTCTGCTGTGCTTTCTGCAACTGGACTTCCCTATCTCAGATTGGCCTTTTTAGTCATCAACGCGCTTGTAAGAAGCGTGGGATGAGTCCTTCCTAAGAATCTTCGTTCGCGAAGTAATGCCGAGAGAAATTGGTATCCTAATGTAGCACAGCAGTTCTCATTTGTTCCTGGAGGGCGGGGAATAGGTCCTGGGGCTCATCACCGACCTCCCCAAGTCCAAGGGTTTCACCTCGATACTGGTCGTGGTGGACTGCTTCACCAAGATGGGACACTTCATCCCCTGTGTGGGGGTGCCTACTGCCAAGGAGACTGCTGATATGTTTGTGCAACATGTGTTTCGGCTGCATGGACTTCCACAGAGCCTGGTGACGGACCGGGGCACCCAATTCACTTCCCAGTTCTGGAAGGCTGTCCAGAAGTTGCTTGGGATTGAAGTGCGGATGTCCACGGCTCATCACCCGCAGACCGATGGGCAAACCGAAAGGGTTAATGCCACCTTGGAGCAGTACCTGCGCTGCTATGTCAACTATCAGCAAAACAACTGGGCGTCCTTGTTGTCTTTGGCAGAGTTTGCTTACAACAATGCGACGCAGGAATCCATCAAAGAGACTCCTTTCTTTGCTAACTATGGACACCACCCTCGGTTCTACCCGCCGGTGGACCCGTCTGCGGACGTTTCGGAGGCTAAGGATTGGCTTCGAGAGCTCACTGCACTCCAAGACTTGCTACGCACCCAATTGGACCAGGCGAAGGCCGATTACAAGCGGATGGCTGATCGGCGGCGCCAGGAGGGCCCTGAGATCCTCGTGGGGGATAAAGTCTGGCTGTCCTCCAAGAATTTGCCCACGCAGCGACCCAGCCGCAAGCTGGACGCGAGATTTTTGGGTCCCTACAAAGTTTTGGAGAAGGTGGGGCCTGTTTCCTTTAAACTACAACTCCCAGCGGACATGAAGCTCCACCCGGTGTTTCACCGTTCGTTGCTCCGCCCGGCGACGGGGGTGCGGCCTGACGTGACGCAGCCGCCCCTTCCCCCTGTGATGCGCGATGGCGCGGAGGAGTTTGGAGGTGCAGGACATCTTGGATGCTCGCATCCGCTACCGGAAGTTGGAGTATTTGCTTGACTGGAAGGGGTTGGGCCCGGAAGAACGTTCATGGACCCGGGCTCGGGATGTCCATGCCCCGGATCTGGTAGCCCGTTTTCACCGCAAGTACCCTGACAAACCCAAGCCTCGGGGGCAGCCTCGGAGGGGCCCTGAGGGGGGGGGGATAGTGTAGCACAGCAGTTCTCGTTTGTGCCTGGAGGGCGGGGAATAGGTCCTGGGGCTCCATTAGCATTAGGGCCTGCAGCAGCAGACGTGGATTCAGAGGATGAGCTAGATGACTGGGGTCAAGCACAGGGCCCTTCGGATGGGCCTCGTTCGCCTGCAGAGAGTTTGGCATGGGATGAGATGATGTTTGGACCTAGCATAGATTCCGATCACCAGGTGGAGATGGGAAGCAGCGAAGGGAGTTATGAACACCCAGGGGGGAGGAATTCCCAAGAGCTTGAAAGTGAAAACATGGATGAAGCCGAGTGGGAAAGTGCTAGGGAGGAAAGCTCTCAGGAAGATAGTGACACAGCTGCTGAGAGGCAAGGTCGAACTTTCGATAGGAGACGGAACATAGAGTCTAGGAGGAGGGATTGGTCCCGGGCCCTAGATCGGCCGAGGTCCGTCAGCAGGGATTGGAGAAGAAGAAGCCTAGAGCGCCGAGGACCTCGGCCGAAGGATTAAGTACAGGATCCGTGGGAACGCATCCTCAGTTCTCCGGCCACGTCTTACCTGTACAGGCGTGAAGCGGAGTAGGACCACAAGCCGTGGTCACTAAGCCTTGCCTTGTTTTTGCCTTGTCTTGTATCCTGATTCGCATTGGTTTGCGAAGCCTTGCTCTGTTCCTGATTCGCATTGGTTTGCGAGCCTAGCCCTGGTTTCCTGATCCGCATTGGCTGCGGAGCTCTGCCAAGTCTTTTGCCTATTTTGCTACGTTATCTTGGACATTGTTACTTTCAGCTTTTTGGATACTCTTTTCACATTGGACTATATTCTTTGAAACTGTTTTTATACTCAATAAAGTAGTTAGCCTTTAGTACGTCTCCGTGTGTGTGTTTAAGGGGCCGGTAAGTCCGTGATCGTGACACCTAAGTCTAGTTTCTGCATCAAGATTTTGAAAAAAATCCCAATTCAAATTGTCAAAGGCCTTCTTTGCATCAATTGCAAGGAAGGCTACTTCCTTTCGATGGTTGGCTTCAAAAAATTCCATTAGATCTATTACAGTTCTAATATTACTTTTTAAGTTCCATTTCGGTAGAAAGTCCACCTGTTCTTCTCAACGGTCATCCTTTAAAACTGCATTCTCAACAGTAAATAAACTACACTTCAGTAAATAAACAACACATTATAAACAGAAAAAACATTAAATAGAGAAGGCTTGAGAAGGTTGCTATCTCCAGCATAAGGAAACTTTCCTGAGCATCAATGCTTCCTATGCAAACAGTCTTTCTATTAATATGGGAAGATTATGTAAACAAATTAGAGAAATCTTTCTTGTTCCTTCTGGCTGTTAGGAATTGTGGGGGTTGAAGTCCAAAACACCTGGATGGCTGAAGCCAGCCCATGCCTGCTCTAGAACCATTAGATGCCGATATTTCACACGGAACCAGAGTCCCTAGCACCCATCGTGTGAGTGTTGTGTTCCTACCTCCAATCTGCAGCTCTGGGCATCCCAGCCTCCGCAGTTGAGTGCTCACAGACTCAATCTCTTGAACAAGAGGCACTAAAATTGTCTCATTGATCCACTAAAAGTCAGGAAGGGAAAAAAAAACAAAACAAAGGCGTTTTGAACAGATGCAACAAGTTTTTGAACAGGAGTGAAAGGCATATAACAGTGTTTCCCAACCAGTGTGCCGGGGCACACTAGTGTGCCGTGAGCAATCATCAGGTGTGCCTTGGGAAATTGGAACCTCCAGGAAGGGGAGAGGGGAGAGTCTAGTGTGTTGAAGTATAAAAACCCTAAGAAACCTACCTCGATAAAGGCACAAAATGACAAACACCCCCCTCCCCACCCGTTGTCTACTTGGTCTCTCCCTCTCCATGCATTGGGAAGGCCCGCCTCCCTTTCCCCAAGTAGAGACCTCCTCTTGCCTCCCCCCCCCCAGGGCCGAATGCCGGATGGTTCAGTCCAGCACTGGCCCCTCCCTCTCCCTCCTCCTCGGTGCGTGCAAAACTGCTTTCAGCCTCCCTCCGGCTTCCTGCCCGCCGCCGCCTTCCTTCCTGCCTGCTTCACCAGCCCCGACATGCTCACCCGGGCCGCCCTGCTGACACCCAGGAGCTGTGCAGGTGGTGAGGGTCCTGCTCCCCACGACCCCAATTCAAGCCTGGCAGGGAGGGAGGGGGCAAACTAAGTGAGAGGGAGGCTGCTGGTCTTTCGATGCCCCCCCTCCAGAAACTGTAACTCCCAAATGTCAAGGTCTATTTTCCCCAAACTCCCATCTGTGTTCATATTTGGGCATACTGAGTATTCATGCCAAGTTTGGTCCTGCTCCAACATTGTTTCAGTCCACGGTGCTCTCTGGATATAGGTGAACTACAGCTCCAAAACCCAAGGTCAATGCCCACCAAACTCTTATAGTATTTTCTCTTGGTTATGGGAGTTCTGTGTGGGAAGTTTGTGTCTTTCTGCCATTCCTGCCAGGATATCTATTTGTGTTCATTGAAACAGGCCCAGGTTTCACACTGAGTGTATAAATACATTGAAAAACATATTAACTATATGTATGACTGTGTTAGAGTGTCATTTTGTGTCATTTTGGTTGGTGGTGTGCCCCAGGGTTTTGCAAATGTAAAAAGTGTGCCGCGGCTCAAAAAAGGTTGGGAAACACTGGCATATAACTTACAACCTCCATTCACCTCTAATATGAAAAAGAAGAAATAATACGGAGTAAGAGTCGTTAGGGGGGCCCCTGGTGGCGCAGCGGATTAAAACCTTGAGCTGCTGAACTTGCTGATGTAAAGGTTGGGGGTTCGAATCTGGGGAGTGGGGTCGAACTATTCGCCCCAGCTTCTGCCACCTACCAGTTCGAAAACATGCAAATGTGTGTAGATCAATAGGTACCGCTCCAGTGGGAAGGTAACAGCGCTCCATGCAGTCATGCTGACCACATTGTCTTGGAGCTGTCTGGACACTTTCTTGGAAGAGTGGAAACTGTTTATATGTCTATATGAATTTAATCTGAATTGTTTTTAATACTAATGACATTTAATACTGTTTTAATATTTGTATATTTCAAATTGTATGCTGATGTTTTTTTATGTTGAGCCGCTTTGAATCGCTTTGAATCTCCTGCTGGGTATATATATATATATATATATAAAGAGTCAGTGTTTGCGGCGGTGCGGAGGTGCTTGGGAGGAATATGTGCCAGCGTTTCGATTGGTTGCCACTGTGGGATTGTTTGCATAAAGGACACTGATTGGCCAGCCTCAGAACTCCAACAATCTAAGGCACCACAAAGAGGGCATTGGTTGCCACTGAGGAACTATTTGCATAAGGGACTCTGATTGGCCAGCAAAACAGAATGCAACTGAATGCTTGAGTTAGCCAAATGTCAGTTTTTTTCCATTGGAAATGGAATGTTCATTTTCTGGCAGGTGCGGAAGTACCAAGGAATATGTGACAGCGTTGCCACTATGGGATTATTTGCATAAAGGACTCTGATTGGCCAGCCTCAGAACTCCAACATTCTATGGCCCCAGACAGAGGGGATTGGTTGCCACTGAAATGGATTTTGCATAAAGGACTGATTGGCCATCCACATTCCAACATTCTAAGGTGACTCAGAGGGAAAAGGAAAGGCCTCGGGCAGTCAGACACTGCGGCCCACAGCAGTGACGGATCAGGACCAAACTTGGCACACAGGGGCCCAATGGCCCACTTCACAATGCGACCCTCACCCAATGACCAATACAGACCAAAATTAGCACACAGAGCCCCCTTGACCCACTCAACACCCTGGTGCTGTTTCAAGGAGGATGGACCACAGATGATGAGACTTGAAATACCTTCACTCAACTTCCCTGACCGCTGCAACCCTCATCCACAGAATGCTCAAGACCAAATGTGACGCACAGTGCACCCATGACTCACTCTACATCCTGGTGCTGTTATGAGGGGGATGGACCATGGCCAATGGGACTTGCAGTACCTTCACTAAGTTCCTGAGACCACTGCAAGCCACATAAACATCTAATAGGAACCAACCTTGGCACACAATGCCTTCCTCAAATAACCCGGGCACCGCCGGGTCCCCAAGCTAGCATATATATAAGGCCTGGTTACGTTTTTTGGATCGCTATGAAAGTCGTTAAAAATTCAGATCCAATTTACTTTTGAAGATTTTTGAAGCGATTTAAGCAACCCGGAAGTGTTTTTGCAAATTCAAAGTCACAGCCGCCATTTTCGAAAAGGGCTCAGATCAGATTTCCGCCCTTCTAGAGTTGGTTTCCCCTCATTGGCTGCAGATTGGACGCAGGATATCATCCCTCCGCATGAGAACTGGGGGAAAGGCGGGTTTCCTCCAGTTCTCATGCGGAGGGGTGTTATCCCGCATCCATTCTGGGTGTTTACTTGTTTGTAAATGTTAAAGGAAGCAGAAGTAAACAATTTGCTGCATATAAATTGGAAGTGGAAATGCTAAATGGAACCCACAGAAGAGCAGGCCTAGGCTAACTTTGGCCCGCCCTCCAGGTGTTTTGGACTTCAACTCCCACAATTCGAATTGTGGGAGTTGAAGTCCAAAACATCTGGAGGGAGGGCCAAAGTTGGCCCAGGCCTGTCTTAGAGAATCAACAAGAGTCTTCTTTCCCCCTTTTTGACTACATTACCAGAGCCAAGTTTTCAGTGGCACAAATGACCCGTTTCGTCCTAAGACTTACATTACGGAATTTGGCCGTCCAAGTGTCCATGTGGTCAAGCAGCTGCCGGCTCATGGAGACACGGGCCCAAACCTGGACCGCAAGGGGAGAAAAGGATGGGTCAAGAATTAAGAGTCAAAAGGTAGAAAGAGTTTCATAAAGAGCTTTAAGTCTCAAGGTCCTTTGGATGTTTTGGACTTCCAACTTTCACAACTCAAGGTCCTCCAAGTGTGGTTTTTGTGATTAGCACTGAGTGAAAGTAGACCAGAGTAGCCCTGGCCACATCTGGGAGAGAGGGAGATGGTAGAAGAGACCTTCTAAGGGCATCTAGTCTTGCCAGGCAAGAACACATAGTCGAACCCTCCCAACAGAGAGCCATCCAGTCTCATTCAAAAATATTCTATATAAATCAAAATGTAATGTTCGTTTGTGAGATTAACATAATGCAAAAACCACTGGACGAATTGACACAAAATTTGGACACAATACACCCCTCAGCCCAACGTGTGATCATCACTCATAAAAACACTGAAAAACACAACAAAAGAGACTTTAAAAGCAAAAAGCATGCGCAAAACCACATATATACACACACATATATATACACACAAAACACACATACACAGACTGGGCCATAGCAACGTGTGACAGGGTACGGTTAATAATCTATATAAATAACAAAATTAATGTTTGTTTGTGGGATTAGCATAACTCAAAAACCACTGGATAAATTGATACGAAATTTGGGCACAATACACCTCTCAGGCCAACGAGTGACCATCACTCATTAAAAACACTGAAAAACATTGTGGAAGGGACTTTAAAAGCCTAAAAAAGCAAAAAGATGCTACAGCGCATGCGCAAAACATCTCCCCTGGCAAACAAAACACACAATAGCATATCCACGCTCCCTTCCAAACTAGTGCTCCCAGCATCCCCTAGACCAGGCCCTTTAGGAGAGGAGGATGATCCAAATGCACTGCTTCCAAGCGGCAAGCTTTCTTCTCCTTGGATTTCTTTGAGAGCATCCCAATCCCTGCATATTTCCGATTTCCTATTCCTGGACTGCAACTCCCAGCAATCCTCCAGATAGATAGATTCCTCTCCGTGAACGACCTGGCCACGGTGATCCAGGCGACGGTCATCTCGAGACTGGATTACTGTAACGCCCTTTACATCGGCCTACCCTTGGGGATGATTCGGAAGCTCAAGTTAGTGCAGAATGCCGGGGCACCGGCGAGATGCCATATTCCACCAATATTGCGGCAACTGCACTGGCTGCCCATCGAGCACCGGATATCCTTCAAGGTATTGGTGTTAACCTTTAAGGCCTTGTATGGTCTTGGGCCAGTGTACTTGAGGGACCGCCTTTCACCATATTGTCCCCAGAGATCCCTACGCTCCGGTGTACAAAATCTTCTCAACGTCCCTCCATCCGGCAACTCCACCTGTCCTCAACAAGACAAAGAGCATTCTCGGTGGTGGCACCAACCTTATGGAATGCCCTACCTGAGGAAGTCAGAGGTATCAGGGAACTGTCCTCTTTTCGCCGAGCCTGCAAGACGGCTCTTTTTCGCCTGGCTTTTCCAGTTGAGTAACTGTTATGCTTTCTATGTAGTTTAGCTTACTTTTAGAATTATTTTAGCGCTAGTAATGTTTTAGATTAAATCATTGCATATCTGCTTTTACACCGTTGTTCTATAATGTCAGTTCTATGCCTGTTTTTTTACCTGTTGTAAACCGCCCCGAGCTTCTAGAGGGAGCAGTCTAGAAGCCGAAAGAATAAATAAATAAATAAAGTTTGTTCTAGTTGACCATAAGGCAATTAACCATTGCAATTAACCATTGGTTGCATCCAGGCCGTTGCCTCCTGTTCCGGATTGCTGCTAGATTGATCGTTTGAATGGCTGTGGATGTGGAATTCTGGACATTGGTATTGTATTTCATGGGTTTCTGCATCTTTGTTTCCTGTCTTCGGCTGCTCCACCTTAAATCCCTTCTGTGCTAGATTCTGCTACTCCTTCGTGTTGGACTCTGGATTGACCTGACCTGACTTCGCTGCTTCATTGCCTTCCTCCTGGATGGACTAAAGGACCGTTTTGACTCTTCTACTTCGTCTGCATTTCCCCTGGCTTGATTATAGGACTATTTGACGCTTCTACTTCGTTTGCATTCTGCCTGGCTGGTTGTGAACCTGGACTGGCTGTGCACTCTCTCTCTCAGCCCTATTTCTGTTGTGAAGAAGTCAGAACTGGGCGTTTATTTTTCTGTTGGATTTTCTTACCAGTTTGCTGTGCCTCTAGGCTCATTTGAGCCACAGTGAGGAAGTGTGGGACTCCTTCAGATAAACTCTAACTGTTAACTTTACTGTGCCTGGCTTCTTAAGGTGGTCTGGATCACGACATAGGTAGTTACATCGATCAGGAGGACTGATGGCAGTTGCAGTCCAAGAATAGGTAGAGAAGGGAGAAAGGGGAGAAAGAGGAAGGGAAGGAAAAGGGGGGAGGAAGGGAAGAGGAAGAGAACGAAGGAAGGAAGGAAGGAAGGAGAGAAAGAAAGAGGGAGGGAAGGAAAAGGGAGGAGGAAGGGAAGAGAAAGAGAATGACAGAAGGAAGGAAGGAGAGAAAGAGGGAGGGAAGGAAAAGAGGGGTGAAGGGAAGAGAAAGAGAAGGAAGGAAGGAAGGAAGGAGAGAAGGAAAAAAGGAAGGAAGGAAGGAAGGAAGGGGAGAAAGAGGAAGGGAAGGAAAAGGGGGGAGGAAGGAAGGAAGGAAGGAAGGAAGGAAGGAAGGAAGGAAGGAAAGAAAAGGAAGGAAGGAAGGAAGGAAAGAAGGAGGGAGGGAGGGTTGGCCACAGCAGCGCGTGGCGGCTACAGCTAGTAATAATAATATAATAATAATAATAATAATAATACTTTATTTGTATTTTGCCCGATCTCTCTCCCCGCGGGGACTCTGGGCAGATTCCAACATAACAATAGTAAACTTCAATGCCTACATAAAACACATGATAGCATAAAATCCAGAAAACCCCCACATGTAAAATTAACATCAAATTAAAACCTAACATCAGTAAATTAAACCTGGCGTCAATAAACTACATGTAATGAGACAAAATTCTAAAATAACATAAATGTAAACAAAGCATCCAGGTTAGTACAGTCAGATGAGGTCATTGGGCTGGTGTGGACCAGAAAAGCCCAAATACAAATAGTTCTCAACCAGAGACCCGGCAGTGATCTCTCAACCACGTAATCCACTGGAGGTGACCCCCAAAGGGCATCTAGTTCAGCCAAGCAGGAAGACAGTAGGTTGAATCCCTGCCGAAGGGGAGTGCTGGTGCTGTTCAAGCGTAGCTACTGTCACAACTTTTATAATTTTGGACAATCTATTGCACAATGGCAATAAAGCTATTCTAGTCAACAGACGGCTCACCTCCTCTGCGGCCTGCTTGGAACTGAGATCGGCCTCATCCTTGTGGGCCGAAGGGGCCTGGGAGCGGCAGGCCGGCTGGTACTGGAACTTCCGCAGCATCTGCGCGCCATCGGCCATGGAGCGGCTGTAGCTCCAAAAGCTGGGGCTGCTGGACGGGGAACTGGAGTCGGAGCTCCCTGCAAATGATGAGATCGGAAAAGACGCAGAAGTGAGGCCGGCAGGACTTGAAGGGGACCAGTAAAGAATCAAACACAGTCCATCCCAAAAGAAAATGAGGGAAAATACCATTTCTAGATATCAAGTCACCCGCAAACCAAATCATCAATTGGTCCTCACAGAATGCAGAAAACTCATGCACACTGATAGATATCTACATACAAACTCCAATCATCATCCGGGACAAAAAAGGAGCACAATCAAAACTCTGGTGGATCGTGCAAACAGAATCTGTGAACCCCACCTCCTTAAAATCTTTGGGTAGCCAAATTTTGTTACTCTGGGTGTATTGTTGTCGTGTTTCGGCATTCAGTGTTTGCCTTTTATGTTTGGAATCCACCCCGAGTCCTTCCGAGGAGATAATATTATTATTAATAATAGTGTATTTTTATTAGCACTATTATTATTTAGTACTCTGGGACTTCCGAATTCAGACTGACAGAATTTTGGAGCACAATACTCCTGACCTCACGATCGTGTTAAAAAAAACCCCAAAGTATGGATCGTCGATGTCGCAATCCCAGGCGACAGGATGGAAGAGAAACAGCTGGAAAAGATGACACGTTATGAGGATTTAAAGATCGAACTGCAAAGACTCTGACACAAGCCAGTCAAGGGGGTCCCAGTAGTGATTGGCACACTGGGTGCAGTGCCTAAAGACCTTGGCCTGCACTTAAACACAATCAGCCCTGACAAAATTACCATCTGTCAGCTGCAAAAGGCCACCTCACTGGGATCTGCCCGCATTATTCGCCGATACATAACACAGTCCTAGACACTTGTCAAGTGTCCGACGTGTGATCCAATACAACAACCAGCAGAGGGATCTTGTTTGCTGTGGATCGATCTTGTTGTGTTTCAAATAATAATAAAACTTGATTTGTATCCTGCCCTATCTCCCTATGGGGACTCAGGCTGGCTTCCAACATAGTAACAGGCAAACATTCAATGCCTATATAATTATGCAGAGCTAGATAATTAGTATATGTATACTAATTTGACATATGCATTTCCCCTTGAAACGTTTGAAAATCCTCTCTCTCTAGATGTACATTTCCCTCCTGCAATATTTGCAAGCCTTATATATCTATGTTTATATATATCTAGACATCTATCTATGTTTGTATATCTAGACATATACAGTGTTCCCTCGTTACTTTGTGGTTCGCTTATTGCGGACTCGCTATATCGCGGATTTCAAAAAATATTAATTTAAAATATATATCATGGCATTTATAAAGTTTATAAATACTTAAAATAGTCTATAACTAGTAAAATAATATATAAATATTAAAATAAATAGAGCATCCCTACATCGCGGTTTTTCACTTACTGCAGGAGGTCCTGGAACCATCAATAAGTGAGGGAACACTGTATATACACATATATATACATACACACACAGACATACAGGTACCTCTATATATTTATCAATATCGGTATCTATATAGGATTTGCAGTAACTTGCAAATATGTGAGGGAAAATTCATATATAAAAGTAATGAAATATTTGCAAGCCCTATATATCTATATTCATATCTATCTAGACATGTGCATTTCCCCCTGTAATATATGCAATCCTTATATATCTATATTTATATATATCTATCTAGACATCTATATATAGATAATTATATCTATATAGGATTTGCAAAGACTTGCAAGCATGTGAGGGAAAAAATCATATATAGGTACCTCTATATAGTTATTGATATCGGTATCTATATAGGATTTGCAGTAACTTGCAAACATGTGAGAGGAAAATTCATATATAAAAATGATGTATACATATAGATACAGATATACAGGTTCATGGAAATCTCTAGATATATATATGTATATAGGGTGGAATATAAATAAAGTTGTTTTATTATTATTAAATAGATTTTGAAATAACTAACAAAACTTTCAAAACTTCATTATTATTTCATTATTGGCAATTTTAAAGACAGAACCAATTAGGAACTGCCATTTATAACGAAATTTTGAAAGTTTTGTTAGAGTTTTGAAATGTTCACCACCAGAACTTTAGCAACACTGTAGAAGCAAAGCACCAGCGCCACCTAGTGTTGACTACCAGAACTTTAGTTTTGTAAGTACTTTAGAACCATTTAGAACCATGATTGCCCAGGCCTACTGCCTAGCCAGAGTCTACTGAGACACATGACATCACTAAGGTGACGACTCTTCAGAAGTAACAACGAACTCTCACTGCTGGAGGCTGATCGCGGGAAAAAAAGGCAACAAGTTTCAGGGGGAGCTTACCTAGCTGCACTCTGTGCTGTTTCTCTTCCTCGCTCCGAAGGAAGGTGTCCAGGGACTTGAGGTCTGTCATGTAGTCTTCCTTTCCGGCAGGGGAACTGTAGACTGTGGGCGAGGAGCGATACCGCGACCTGGTCCCGCTGCTGTCCATTGGCCCAATGCTTGTTGGGAAAGAGGGAGGAGTGCCTGGCGAAGGGCTGAAAGGCAGGGCCTGTGTTGGGGGCAGGGAGGATGGAAGAAATGGAAAACATAACTTGCTAAGCGGATAGAATAGGGTGATTTCGATCTGAATTTCAAAAATGAATTATTTCTCCAATGTAGAAGGCAGCGTCTTGGGCTGGCGCACACTTCCGCTGCTTCTTGTGCGCATGCATGGGCCCTTTTTAACCTTCTTTCTGTTCTTTCCACCTTTCCCTCCCACACATTGCTGTGGCCCAGTCTGTATATATCGGTTTTTTGTGTGTGTATACACAGGCTACGGCAGACCTCGAAGAAGACGGCATATATATACGCTATCGTACTGATGGTAGCTTGTTCAACTTAAACCGTCTGAGGGCTCGCACTAAGACTCTATCTAGTCCGTGAGCTGATTTTTGCTGACGATGCTGCCCTTGTCGCCCATTCAGAAGCAGCCCTGCAGCGCCTCACATCCTGCTTTGCAGCAGCTGCAGAGCTATTTGGGCTGGAAGTCAGCCTGAAGAAAACGGAAGTCCTCTACCAGCCCGCACCACAGGAAGAACACCATCATCCCCACGTCAGCATAGGCAAATCTGTGCTTAAGTCCATTCAGCAGTTCACCTATGTGGGAAGCAGCATCTCTTCAAACGCCAAGATTGACAAAGAGATAGATCACGGATTACCAAAGGCATAGGGTGGAAGGCTTCACAAAAGTCTGGAGCAACAAGCACCTGAGGCAAAGCACCAAAATCAGTGTGTACAGAGCTATCATACTGTCTATTCTCCTCTATGGGTCTGAAACATGGGTCACCTATTGCCTACGACTCCTCGAACGCTTTCATCAGCGCTGTCTTCGCACAATCCTAAATATTCACTGGACCGACTATGTGACTAATGTTGCTGTCCTTGAGCAAGCAGGGATCACCAGCGTTGAGGCCATCATTGAGAACACAGCTGCACTGGGCAGGGCACATCTCTAGGATGGAGGACCACCATCTCCCAAAGATATTACTCTATGGTGAACTCGCCATGGGTCAGCGCAAGAGAGCCGCCTCCAAAAAGAGATATAAGGACTCCCTGAAACAACATCTCAGGTCTGGCCAGATTGATCACCAACAATGGTCCACCCTGGCCTCACATCGGGAAGGATGGAGACGCACTATCCACAATGCTGCGGCCTCTTTCAAGAAGACACGCCGAACGGGTCTCGAAGAGAAACGACAACACAGAAAGAACCACAACTTGGAAACAACATCACCCAAGGAGACTTTCTGCTGTGCTTTCTGCAACCGAACTTGTCTATCTCAGATTGGCCTTTTTAGTCATCAACGTGCTTGTAAAAAGCGTGGGACGAGTCCTTCCTATGAACTTTCGTTCTTGAAGTAATGTCGAGAGAGAGATATGTGTATGTGTATATATTTTTGTATATGTGCATGTTCAGTATTCCCTAACGTATCGCGAATGATCCATTCCAGGAACACCCGCAATAAGTGAAAATCCACAAAATAAGGATGTTCCGCCCACACAGCAACGGCCTCGCCCTCCTTGCCGAGTCTGCTGCTCGCCGCCTCGGAGACCCCTTGGGCGAGTTGATGGCACTGCCAGGCTGGGCTGAGGCCTCAGCCCAGCCTGGCACTAACGTCAACAGAGCCCAAGGGGCCTCCGAGGCAGCGAGCAGCAAACTCAGTAAAGAGGAGGCCGCTGCCGAGTAGGCGGAGACAAGCCCCAGAGTAAGGCCTAATGCTTGGCTCCCCCTCCCCTCCTCGTCACAGCTCCTCCCAGCTTATTGCGAACCCACGAACCGCGATATAGCAAGGGAACACTGTATGTGGTTTTGCGCATGCATTGTAATGCATTTTAATTTTTTTTTTGCTTTTTAACTTTCTTTGGATGTGTTTTTATGAGTGGTCACTTGTTGGCCTGATAGGTGTATTGTGTCCAAATTTGGTGTCAATCGTCCAGTTTTTCAGTTATGTTAATCCCACAAATGAACATTACATTTTTATTTATATTGATTGTGGGATTTTGAGTCCAAAACACCTGGAGGGCATTATTTGTTTCTTGTGCGTTTGAGCAGACGCTCAATGCTTGATGTCGATTTGCATGCAAACAAGTTGTCCCCGAAGGAGGGAGCTTAGTGGGAGAGCGTCCTACCTTGCCGTAGCTGCTTCCTGGAGAATAAGTCAAAGCGGTGCCGTAGGAAGTGCTGCCTCCAGACAGGCTCTGGAGCTGAGGGCTGTATCCAGGTATGCCGCTGGTGGCGAACTTGGGGCTGGCGCCGGGGGAGCGGGAAGGGCTGTAGCTCAGCACGCTCTGCCCTTGGATGGCGGGCGACGGCGGGGACGAAGGGGCCTTTTTGGGGGTCAGCTGGTGCGGCGGAGTGGTCTGCACCACTGGAAGAGAAAGGGATCTTTATGTAAGAAAGGGTGCCGGCAAAATCTTTGTGAAGCCTTATGTTCGTCTTGCAAAAACCCACTGCTTATTATTTGATTAATTTTATTGCATACCAGTGACAAACATAAACAAGTATTACAATAACTAAAAAAACAAATAACATTACAACATCATAACAAACCCTTTTCCCTCCTTCACGCTCGTGAACCCACTACCTATGAGTTCTATCGCTACTGTTGCACCTCAGATCGCGGACAGCCCCCCTAGATCACACACACAAGGCAGATGCAATAAATGTACTTTTATTTAGAATAAAGAATGTAGAATAGTCCAAAGAAGTAAGGATAAAATGATCAAAAATAGTCCAATAAAGTTCTGCGGCTGCAAGCCCAAATGGATTAAATCCCAAGGAAAAACAGAGGTCCCAAAACAAGGCAAACCGCTCCAGCGGTCAAACGTGGTACTTGAAACAAACCGCAATGGCGGTCAACGTGAACTTGAGGCCGAAACGCTCCGGCGGTCGTCTTGAGCTTGGAAACTAGAACGTGAGACTTGATCAAGCTGAACGTAGCTTCAGGTCTGGCTAGAAAGCCCCGGGCACAAAGTAATAAAGGAAATTACTTTCTATGCGACCAACGCACCCCCCTCTTCAAACTCCAATCTCTCCTCGAAGATCTGATACTGGCCCTCCTGTCAAACTCTTGCTCACTAGCGGGCCCAGGTGCAGAGCTCTCGTCCCGAGAACCTCGATCCTCCCTTAGTTCCCAATCTCCGGAACGTTCATCTGGCAAGGGAGTACAGAAACTCTCATGGGAATCAAGGTCACTGGCTCTTTCACTGTCTAACTCAGAACTGACTTCCATGAAATCATCAATATTCTCCTCTGCAGTATCATATCCCTGTAGTCAACTATCATCCCATGCCAAGTCTTCCTCAGCAGACCCATATCCATCCGGCCACCCATCTGCCCCTTGATCCGGGGCAGCTGGGACCCCCGGTGCCTATCTCTGACCACTAGGCTGGAACACCACGCTAGGCTGGGATACGACAACTACTGACTGTGAACTCAATCTATATAAATAAAAATGTAATGTTCGTTTGTAGGAGAAACAAAACCCAGAAACCACTGGATGGATAGACATGAAATTTTGACACAATTCACCTAATAGTCCACCAAGTGTCCATCACCCCTAAAAACACACACAAAAACCCAGTAGAATGGACTTCAAAACCCCCCAAAATAAAGCTTATATACATATACACATACATTTATGTACATATACACATGCACACACACACAGACACACACATATATGCAAGCACACACAAATATACACATATATACACACATACATATACACCAACACATATACACATACATAAGAACATAAGAACATAACATAAGAAGAGCCATGCTGAATCGGGCCTCAGCCCATCTAGTCCAGCATTCTGTGTCACACAGTGGCCCACTAGTTGTACACAGGGATCTCTAGCAGAAAGGAGGGCAAAACCCTCACCTGCTCCCGACCCCCCCACAACCAGTACCCGGGGAAAATCCTGCCTGCCTCCTTCAACACAGAGGTGGCACTTGGATGTCCATTTCAGTAACTACTGATTCCCTTGGTATCCATGAATCTGTCTAATCCTGCCTTGAAGCTGTCCAGGCTGACCGCTGTCACAACCTCCTCTGGAAGTGAGTTCCATAACCCAATGACCCTCTGGGTGAAGAAATATTTCCCTTTATTAGTCCTAACTTTCCTACCTTGGAGCTTTAGGGAGTGCCCCCTAGTCCTAGTGTTGTGTGACAGAGAAAATATTTTTCTTCATTCACCTTTTCTATCCCATGCATGATTTTATACACTTCGATCAAGTCACCTCTTAAACGCCGTCTTTCAAGGCTGAAAAGACCAAGGCGTTGCAACCTGGTTTCATAAGGGAGCCGCTCCATCCCTTGGATCATTTTTGTTGCCCTTTTCTGTACCTTTTCCAGTTCCGTTATATCCTTCTTAAGGTGCGGAGACCAGAATTGTACACAGTACTCCAGATGTGGCCCCACCATAGATTTGTAGAGAGGCAATACAACATTTGCCGACCTATTTTCGATTCCCTTCCTGATCATGCCAAGCATAGAATTTGCTTTTTTCACTGCTTCAGCGCACTGTGTTGACATCTTCATTGAGCTGTCCACCAAAACCCCAAGATCCCTTTCCTGGTTTGTCTCAGAAAGCTTTGATCCCATCAGTTGATAAGTGTATTTGGGGTTCTTTGCCCGATGTGCATGACTTTACACTTGTTTAGGTTAAAATGCATTTGACACTTTGTTGCCCATTCACTCAATTTCGAGAGATCTTTCTGGAGCTCTTTACAATCAGTTTCATTTTTAACTACCCTGAACAGTTTAGTGTCATCTGCAAACTTTGCTACCTCACAATTTACTTCTACATCCAGATCATTTATGAATAAATTAAAAAGTAACGGTCCTAAAACTGAACCTTGGGGTACGCCACTTCTCACCTCTTTCCATCCAGAGAAGTGTCCATTTATTACCACCCTTTGTTTCCTACGGTTTAGCCAGGTTCCAATCCAGGACAAGACCTGTCCCCTGATTCCATGGCTGAAGAGCTTATTTAGGAGCCTTTGGTGAGGGACTTTGTCAAAAGCCTTTTGAAAGTCAAGGTAAACAATATCGACTGGGTCCCCTTTATCTATGTGTTTATTTACACCCTCAAAGAATTCTATCAAGTTAGTAAGACATGATTTGCCTTTGCAGAAACCATGTTGATTTTCCTTCAGCAATGCCTGTTCTTCTATGTGCTTGGTAATTTTTCTTTAATAATGGTTTCCATCACTTTGCCTGGAACTGAGGTTAGACTAACTGGCCTATAATTTCCTGGATCACCCCTGGATCCTTTCTTGAAGATCGAAGTTACATTTGCCTCCCTCCAGTCCTCGGGTACAGTGCCTGATCTTAGAGAAAGGTTATATATTTTGGCTAGAATTTCAGCAATTTCACACTTGAGTTCCTTAAGAACTCTGGGGTGGATGCCATCTGGCCCTGGTGATTTGTTGACATTTAGTTTAGTAAGGCATGTGAGAACATCTTCCTTGTTTATCTCTATCTGGTTTAATTCATTTTATTCCCTCCCTGAAAAAACTGACTCAGCTGCAGGCATATGTATATGCATATATACACACATATATGCATATACAAAAGCACACACATGTACACAATATACATATATACATATAAACACAAATATATTTATTTATTTGCTATATTTCTGTACCACCCCTCTCAGCTCGAAGGCGACTCAACGTTTATACTCACACATGCACATATATACACACAAATATATATACATATACACAAATATATACACACAAAAAACACATATACACAGAGTGGGCCACAGCAACGCATGGCAGGGGATGGCTAGTACCTAATAAAACCCAAATTAGATAGCTTGGTCATTTGAATATATGTTGTCGAAGGCCTTCATGGCAAGAATTACTGGGCTGCTGTGAGTTTTCCAGACGGTATGGCCATGTTCCAGAAGGATTCTCTCCTGACGTTTCACCCGCATCTATGGCAGGCATCCTCAGAGGTTGTAAGGATGCCTGCCATAGATGTGGGTGAAATATCGGGAGAGAATGCTTCTGGTACATGGCCATACAGCCCGGAAAATTCACAGCAGCCCATTAGAACAGTGTTTCCCAAGCTTTTTTGAGCCACGGCACACTTTTTAACATTAAAAAAATCCGGGGCACACCACCAACCAAAATGACACAAAATGACACTCTAACACAGTAAAGAACGGCTGGGGGGATGGTGGCCTGCTGGGAGCAGCTGCTGGGAGTGCGAGCTGGGGAGGGGGCGGAGCCAGGCCGCGCCATGCCCCCTCCCCCCGGCTTCAGCTCTCCCACAGCTTCTCCAGCCTTGAGGGGACAGTGCGAGCAAGGGGCAGGAGTCATGGCCCCCATCCCCGGTGCCGCTCTCTGCCATGACTCTCGCCCCTCGCTTGCTGAAGCCGCGTGGAGAAGCATGAACGGTGGACAGGCTTCAGTGGGCGGGGCTCCTCCTCCGTGCAGCTTCAGCAAGCGAGGGGCGAGAGTCATGGCAGATTGGAGGCTGGCTGGGGAAACGGCCAAAGGAGGCAGTGCCCCGGCCCCCTCTTTTTCTTCGCCGCCGCCTGGCCCTTCCTCCCCCCCCCCCAAGGAGTTCGGCAGGAAGAGGGGGGAAAGAAGGGGGCAGAGCTTTTCTCGCGGCACAGCAGGAGGTCCGTCACGGCACACTACTGTGCAGCGTCACAGCGGTTGGGAAACACTGCATTAGAATATAGTCTAACCACATTTCTCTCTAATTCTTTTTAGATAGTTCTTTTTCGCCTTTCCACGATTTTGCTATTGCCGCTGCTTATGACGGAAGGGAGTTGCTTAGTCCTATACTCTCCTTTCTGGGTGCAGAGAACACTGGCAGGACATAAGCAGCATTGTCTTGCAGCCGCGAGTCTGATTTCAAGTAAGGAAATGACTCCCACTGTTCCTCAATAATGTTCACAAAATAAAGAATTTCTATTGATATCTATGTAAACAATACACCCTCTTTCTATAATATTTGTTTCTTGAACTATAGGTGTCCTAAACACGAGGAGAGAAGGCCCCTACCTGCATTTTGTAAGCCAAGGACGGCTTGCTGCCCAGGACTCATCACCAAGCTGGTTGGGGCCATGGTGTACTTGAAGTACCGCCAGAAATCAAACAAGGCATTGAGGCTGAACAGCGAGGCAAAGGCCAGCTCTGGAATAAAACAGAAGAGTACAGCAGTCATTTATACCAGTGGTTCCCAATCTGTCAAACAATTTGGGCAAATTCAGGCCATTTCATCAGCCTCAAGCACCTTGAGGTACCAAATCAGAACGAAATCAAGGTACTTACCAATATACCAGAGCGGCCAGCATGAAATGTTGTAATATGAACTGATTAGTTTTCCAGACCTAGAGAGAGAATGAAAATGGAAACATCACCTACTTCTCAGTCACTCACAATATACAATCTGGATTATATGATGGGCATTCCCTGCATCTACCAAACTCATAACTCTATCAACAACAAAAAAAGAGATGAGGAGCCTAGCATGACTTGTTTTTGAGGAACCCATGCTGACTCTTAGTAATCGCAGCATTCCTTTCTAAGTGATTGCAGACTGCCTCCTTCATGATCTGCTCCAGAATCTGTCCTATTCTTGATGTCATTCTGACTGGACACTGGTCACTGTTTGAGTCCTCGATTTCTCTCTTCTTGAAGGTCAGGACAATTACTTGTCTTGACCTGGAAGCTATGTTTCTATGAATGTGTGTGTGTATGTGTGTGTGAACGTATCTCTCCTTATTTATTTATTTATTTATTATTTATTATTCGGTTTTATATTCCGCTCCTCCCAGCAGGCTCGGGGCGGATCACAAAATGCAGGTACACAATAAAACGATACAGCAATAAACCCATCATAAAACATATTATAAAACATACAATAAAAACTCGGTACGTAGCCATAGTGAAACGGTCTACGATTCCTACTGAGCGAGACGGGCCCAGCGGCTTAAAATTATCCAAAGGCCAGTTTGAAGAGGGCCGTCTTACATTCCCTACGGAAAGGGAGGAGTTCCGGGACCACTCGAATGTGGTCAGGAAGCGAGTTCCAGAGTGCTGGAGCCGCCGCAGAGAAAGCTCTCTGTCTTGTACTGGACAGGTGACAGGAGCGGGACGATAGTATAACCAGCAGATTTTGCTCTTCTGAGCGCAGTGATCTCGGGGGAACGTACGGGGTAAGGCGGTCCCTCAGATACACAGGCCCTAGACCGTGCAAGGCCTTAAAGGTTAAAACCAACACCTTGAAGGCAATCCGGTACTCAATAGGGAGCCAGTGCAGTTGCCGGAGAATGGGAGTAATGTGCTCCCTCACTGGTGCTCCCACCAGCAAGCGAGCCGCGGCATTCTGCACCAGCTTGAGTTTCCGGATTGTCGACAAAGGAAGGCCCACGTAGAGGGCGTTACAGTAGTCCAGTCTCGAGATGACCGTCGCTTGGATCACCGTGGCCAGGTCGGCCCTGGACAGGTAGGGGCCAGTCGCCTAGCCTGTCGTAGGTGGAAGAACGACGTCCCGCTGACCATGGAGACCTGGGCCTCCATGGTCAGCGAGGAGTCCAATCTAACACCTAGGCTCTTAACAATGGATGACGGGCTAAGTTGCTCGCCATCCAGGGTAGGCAACCGGCACTCATCCAGCCCAGGTCGACCAGGCCACAAGATCTCAGTCTTCGACGGGTTCACCTTCAGCCGGCTGGCACGCAGCCAACCAGTCACGGCTTCTAGGCATTGATGGAAACAATCGGGTACAGTATCCGCCTGCCGTCCATTCTCAGCAGAAGCTGGGTGTCATCCGCATACTGATAACACTCCAGACCAAAGTCGCGGGCCAGCTGGGCCAGGGGGCGCATGTAAATGTTAAATAATAAGGGTGAGAGGATGGCCTCCTGGGGGACCCCACAACTTAATGGGAGCCTCCCGGAGACCTCCTCTCCCCTCTCCACACGCTGTCCCCGATCCCGGAGAAAGGAGGCTACCCATTTAAGGGCAGTCCCCCTGACTCCGGTCACGGCTAGGCGGTGGGCCAACAGTACATGATCTACGGTATCAAACGCTGCTGTTAGATCTAACAAAACAAGCAGGGCTGACCCTCCCTGGTCCAGCTGGCGGCGAGTTGGTCTGTAATGGCGACAAGCACGGTCTCCGTCCCATGCCCAATACGGAAGCCGGACTGGAAGGGATCGAGTCCAGCTGTGTCTTCTAAGTACCGTCTAGGAATTTAAGATTGTCTGGGGAGGCCCTGCTCTCGAACCCACCTTCTTCGCAGGCGTGTTTGGCAGGGACGGAGGACAGGGCCTTCTCAGTGGTGGCCCCTGAGCTGTGGAACTCCCTCTGTAGGGATATTAGATCGGCCCCCTCCCTTTGACTTTCCGAAAAAAAGTAGAAACCTGGCTCTTTGAACAAGCCTTTGGAAATGCAGGGTAACAGAGAAACATGGAACAGCTTAGACCAGTGGTTCCCAAAGTGGACGGTACTGCCCCCTGGTGGGCGGTGAGGAAATCAAAGGGGGTGCCAGGAAGCTCAGGAGAATTTGGGGGGCTCTGAACCCCTGTAAGGGGGCAGTGGCGTGAGCCAAACTTGCTTGCCACTAGGAGGGTCGCGCGCTTGCAAGGAGTTCCCCGTTGGAAGAAAGAGGCGATACACAGGACTACGCCATGGGCAAGATTGATGAGAGGAAGGAGGTGCGTGCTGCAGTTTCCATGGCAATGACTGCCCGGGGATTCCAACTCGCAGGGACACAGTCGCAAGCGCGCGATCCCCAGACAGGAGTTGCCATGGAAACCGCAGCACGTGCCTCCTTCTCGTCAACCTCGCCCATGGCGTAGTCCTGTGTATCGCCTCTTTCTTCCAACGGGGAACTCCTTGCAAGCGCGCGACCCTGCTAGTGGCAAGCAAGTTTGGCTTTTCAAGGTGGGACTCGCTTGTCCAGTGCCGGCCCCTTCTGTTCTCAATGCCATAAAAACAACATGCAATTAAAATAACATTTAAACTAACATTAAAACACATTAAAACATTTAATTTTATGAAAAAGATAGAAACATTAATACATATATCTTTCTATTTAATTGCTATTTTAAAAAATTTAAAAATTATTTCTAGGGGGGCAGTGAGTAATTTTTTTTCTGGAAAAGGGGCGGTAGGCCAAAAACGTTTGGGAACCACTGGCTTAGACAATGCTACTGAAAAATGATATTAACAGGAAGACATTGGTGATTATATGTTTTTAATAGTTTTGTATGGATTCTTATGTTGTTTTAAATGTTTTAAATTGTATTTTATGACTATTATGGCATCAAATTGCTGCCAAATTGCTGGGTCGCCTTCGGACTGAGAAAGGCAGGATAGAAATATCGTAAATATATCTATACAAATAAAATGTTATGATCGTTTGTGGTTATTGACACCAAATTTGGACACAATACACGTATCAGGCCAACAAGTGACCATCATTTATTTAAAAAAACACTGGAAAACACTGCAGAAGAGACTTAAAAAGCAAAAAAAACACCCCATAATAATGCATATGCAAAAGTACATATATACGCAAACACATATACACACATATACATACACACAAAACACAAATACACAGACTGGGCCATAGCAACGCGTGGCAGGGGATGGCATATATATATATATATATATATATATATGCCATCCTGCTACGCGTTGCTATGGCAGGGGATATATATACAGGGGATATATATACACACACACACCCCAAATATTTTAGTCTTTCCAATGAATAGATGACAGTTTATGTCCAGACGTATGCTTGACTCCCTTCCATATATATATACACATGTGTATATAGTTAGTACAGTGTTTTTCAACCTTTTTTGAGCCGCGGCACATTTTTTACATTTACAAAATCCTGGGGCACACCACCAACCAAAATGACACAAAATGACACTCTAACACAGTAATACATATAGTTAATATGTTTTTAAATGGATTTATACACTCAATTAGTGTGAAACCAGGACCTGTTTTGATGAACACAACATAGATATCCTGTCAGGAATGGCAGAAAGACACAAACTCCTATAAGAGTTTGGTGGGCATTGACCTTGAGTTTGGAGTTGTACTTCACCTATATCCAGAGAACACTGTGGGCTGGAACAATGTTGGATCAGGACCAAACTTGGCATGAATTCTCAATATGCCTAAATGTGAACACAGATGGATTTTGGGGAAATTAGCGTGAGCGTGTTCAGGAGGGGAGGGGGGAAGACGTGACCCGTGCGGGCACTACTGCTCAGACTCGCCCCAGAGCAAAGCGAGGCAAAGCGAGCAGAGCGAGGCTGGGAAGAAGGGAGCCTGAGTGGAGAAGAAAAAGTGTTCGGCAGGAGGGGGAAGAAAGGGGATTGGAGGTTCCAATTTCCCACGGCACACCTGATGATCGCTCACGGCACACTGGTTGGGAAACACTGAGTTAGTGTATATATATTGAAGGGAGTCAATCATACGTCTGGAAATAAACTGTCATCTTCTATTCATTGGAAATACCAGTATATTTGGGTTCACAATTGAGGAACATTACACAAGTGTGTCTTGAACAGATGTAAGAGAAAAATCTGTGACGGTCACAGTAAAACAATACCTTGAGTCCCCCGGAAGTCATGCATGACAGAAATAGCCAAATCTCAATATTTCTACCATCTCTGGTTTCCTCAATACCCAAAAACACAAATAACCTCCGGATGCTGCCATGGCATGCTAAAGTGGAATCATAGTGTGGCAACTGTGCAATGTGAAAAGGGCCACAACCTGCCACTTACATTTCAGTATAAATCATGCCGGCGACGGAGAGGTTGAGGAGCCCCCAGGCCAAGACCACCCTCCTCTCCGCTGCCTCTTTCCGCATCCTAATGAGTCTGTCAATGAGGGAAACCTGTGGGCTTTGCTCCCGCTGCATGGTTGCGTAGATGTGCTGGGGAGAGAGAGAAAGACATCTGGTATTTTATATATTTTTACTCATATTATTTACATTTCATTAACAATTCCCAATTCTTCCAATACTTTCCGACTAGTGAGAGTTTCACAGCATAGAAAGGGAAATGGGAGACAGCAGGGAAAAGACATTTAATAGCACCTCGCGGACAAACTGTAGGCGTCTACTTTCAACAGGACATTCTGGAAGACCTGCAAATGCCTAGACAAGTGTTTTCTTTCAGGGCTCTTCCATACAGCCATATAACTCAGAATATCAAGGTAGATAATCCACAAATTTGCTTTGAACTGGGTTATCTGAGTCTACACTGCCATATAATCCAGTCCAATGCACATTTTATACAGCTGTGTGAAAAGGGACCTAAGGATCTCCGAAGTTCCATCTAAACTGCCATAGAAAATCCAGATTATCTGCTGTGAACTGGATTATATGGCAGTGTAGATTCATATAATCCAGCTCAAAACAGATAATGTGGATTATCTGCTTTGATAACCTGGATTATTTGGCAGAGTCATATAATCCAGTTCAAAGCATCCTTGTGGGAGACTACTCTCATGTCCCTGCATGAGGAGCTGGAGCTGATAGAGGGAGCTCTCCCCGGATTCGAACCTGCGACCTGTCGGTCCTCAGTCCTACTAGCACAAGGGTTTAACCCACTGTGCCACCGAGGGCTCCTGACAATACTCATAATATGAATAATATATACACACAATTATCTATGCATTATATTACAACTGAATTGTTCGAGCTATATAAAAATACACATATAATGAATAATATAGAATCACAGAGACCTCGTGGGCCATCCACTCCAACCCCCCCCCTCTCTATATATATAGACACACACACAATTATATATGCATTCTATTACAATTGTGTTATTCAGGTTTTGTAAAAAAAACACAAATATGAATCTATATACACATATATACATATACACATAATAATCTATGCATTATATTACAACAGTTGTTTGAGAATTATAGAAATACACATAATATTAATATGTGCACACAATTATCTATACATTACATTACAACTGAATTGTTCCGAGTTTTATAGCAAAGCAATACACATAATACAGAATCACAGAGTTGGAAGAGACCTCGTGGGCTATCATATCCAATCCTATATCTCTCTCGGTATTACTTTGCGAACGAAGTTTCTTAGGAAGGACTCATCCCACGCTTTTTACAAGCACGTTGATGACTAAAAAAGCCAATCTGAGATAGGCAAGTCTGGTTGCAGAAAGCACAGCAGAAAGTCTCCTTGGGTGATATTGTTTCCAAGTTGCGGTTCTTTCTGCGTTGTCGTTTCTCTTCGAGACCTGTTTGACGTGTCTTCTCGAAAGAGGCCGCAGCATTGTGGATAGTGCGTCTCCATGCCTCCCGATGTGAGGCCAGGGTGGACCATTGTTGGTGATCAGTCTGGCCGAGCCTGAGATGTTGTTTCAGGGAGTCCTTATATCTCTTTTGGGGGGCGCCTCTCTTGCGCTGACCCATAGCGAGTTCACCATAGAGTAGTATCTTTTGGAGGCGGTGATCCTCCATCCTAGAGATGTGCCCTGCCCAGCTGTGTTCTCAGTAGCATGGCCTCAATGCTAGTGATCCCTGCTTGCTCAAGGACAGCAACATTAGTCACATAGTCGGTCCAGTGTATATTCGGAATTGTGCAAAGACAGCGCTGATGAAAGCGTTCGAGGAGTCGTAGGTGTTGGCGATAGGTGACCCATGTTTCAGACCCATAGAGGAGAATAGACAGTACAATAGCTCTGTACACACTGATTTTGGTGCTTTGCCTCAGGTGCTTGTTGCTCCAGACTCTTTTGTGAAGCCTTCCGAATTGCTAATCTGTGATCTATCTCTTTGTCAATCTTGGCGTCTGAAGATGATGCTTCCCAGGTAGGTGAAGTGCTGGACGAACTTAAGCACAGATTTGCCTATGCTGACGTGGGGATAGTGGTGTTCTTCCTGTGGTGCGGGCTGGTAGAGGACTTCCATTATCTTCAGGCTGACTTCCAGCCCAAACAGCTCTGCAAATCCAACCCTATATATATATATATATACACACACACAATTATCTATGAATTGTAATACAACCGGGTTTTTTGAGTTTTGTAAAAATAATACTAATAATATGAATTATCTGTATATATACACACACATACATAAACACACACACCTCTTATATATGAATTAGTTAGAGTACCCAGTTCTGTGAAAGCACACCTAAGGTGCTGGACTACAAGTCCCAATCACTCAGAGGCAGCCACTCACACCAACAGGCCTCCCTTTCAGCCACCAAGCCACACACAGCCTTCCGAACTACATTTCCCGTCACGCCCCGCAATGGGCCAGGCACTGTGGGGCTGATGGGAAATTGAGTCCAGCAGCAGTAGCAACCAAGGACAATTACCTGCTCCCTCCGGTCTGCACACACGGCCGCCTCGCGCTCCCTCGGCCGGTGGCACATGCGCAGTGCGGCGCTTCCGCTTTTAAAGGAAACCCGCAACGTCAGAGGGAGAAAGGGGCGGGAACTGTCGCCAGGACGACGGGAGAAAGAGGCGAAAGGATTGGCTGCCGCCATAGCTCTCGGCTCCTAGTGGACCGTTCCTCCCTTGCTTAGCTCCGCCTCTCAAGGAATTCTGAAATTTGGGCGGGAAGGCTTGCTGAAGCCCCGCATTGCCTCAGGGAGCAGCTCCACGGTGGCGCATGCGCACTACTTAACAGTAACCCGTAAACGTCAGAAGGCGAACGGGGCGGGCGCTGTTGCCACGGAGACGGAAAAAGGGACGAGGGGATTGGCTGCCGCCCTCGCGCTCGTCTCCTATTGGATCGCGTCTCCCCTGCTTAGCTCCGCCCCTCAAGGAATTCTGAAATGTGGGCGGGAAGGCTTGCTGAAGCCTCGCATTGCCTCAGGGAGCAGCTCCACGGTGGCGCATGCGCAGTACTTAACAGTAACCCGCAGCAACAGAAGGCGAACGGGGCGGGCGCTGTTACCACGGCGACGGAAAAAGAGACGAGGGGATTGGCTGCCGCCCTCGCGCTCGGCTCCTATTGGATCGCGTCTCCCCTGCTAAGCTCCGCCCCTCAAGGAATTCTGAAATGTGGGCGGGAAGGCTTGCTGAAGCCTCGCATTGCCTCAGGGAGCAGCTCCACGGTGGCGCATGCGCAGTACTTAACAGTAACCCGTAGCGTCAGAAGGCGAACGGGGCGCGCGCTGTTGCCACGGCGACGGAAAAAGGGACGAGGGATTGGCTGCCGCCCTCGCGCGCGGCTCGTATTGGATCGCGTCTCCCCTGCTAAGCCCCGCCCTCAAGGAATTCTGAAATTTGGGCGGGAAGGCTTGCTGAAGCCTCGCATTGCCTCAGGGAGCAGCTCCACGGTGGCGCATGCGCAGTACTTAACAGTAACCCGTAGCGTCAGAAGGCGAACGGGGCGCGCGCTGTTGCCACGGCGACGGAAAAAGGGACGAGGGGATTGGCTGCCGCCCTCGCGCTCCTCTCCTATTGGATCGCGTTTCCCCTGCTTAGCTCCGCCCCTCAGGGAAGCTCTGAAATTTTGGCGGGAAAGGCTGCTGAAGCCTCATTTTGGATTATCTATTATATAAATGGGTTCACGTCATGTGAAGACTACCTCAAACAAAGAAACCATACAACGCAGAAACACAATACTTGCCAACAGAAATAGGCCTCAAGCAAGGTACGTTTGTAGCAAAGAAACTTTCCCCCCCAAAACCTAAAAGGCCCCCAAAACAACGAGTAAAAATAAAACTACATTTACCAGCATCCTCCGGGGCAGCCAAAGACTCACCCAGCCTCTACATTCTGAACAACATGATTGGCTGCCAATAAGGGTGGATTTGCATAACTGCTGTAACCATAGCAACGCTGGCAAGAGCCATCCAAGGCTAGGATAGAATGCTGAGAGATTTCAGTTGGTGTTTGAGGGTTAAACTGCCAAAACCAAACTCTGAGGGAGCAATTCTCCAGCAAATTCCTACCCACACAACACAACTTCCAATCACAACCCATCCCACCAACCTTACGGGACCCCGTACACACAACACATACAAACACCACAAACAAAAACCATTCCTTCCTTCCGCACAGACATAAACTGACCCAAAAGACAAGCCATCTATATATATAAAATCCGAGTGGTCGTGGGATGTCGTATATGCACGGCCAAACTAAGCCCCCCCCAAACACAAATCCCACGACACACATTCCCCCAGACCACGAGGTACAGACATAACACAAAAAACCCACCTCCCTAACTTGCAACCCCCCCAAAAACAGCCCCCCAAAAACCGCCCATTGACTCCCGTTCTGCGCTGCCCGCGAGCGCTAGAGAGAGGGAGAGCAACTGCGCAGGCGCACAACGGAGCCGCCAAGAAGAAAGAGGACAAGGCAGAGGAGGAGAAAAGAGCGGCATCGTAGCCCACACCCAGGCCCTCACCCCTCGCTCACCGATTCCTCCTCCTTCTCCATGCCGGTGGCCATCTCCAAAACAGCACGGATTCGCCAGGGGGGCTTCTACCATGACGGCGCCACCGTACCCGCCTCCTCCGCCGCCTCCTCGCACTCCTTCCCCACTTCCCACTGGCCCGCTTTCCTTACTTCTGGGCTCTGGCCGCCCACCGGAACTCCTTCTGGGACTCTGGGTTGACCTCTCCTGCCCGTCTCCGCCGCTTCTCGGGGCGACCGGGGAAGCCAGAGCCCAAAAAGGTAAAAATCGCCAAAAAACTACAATACAAATGGCGGACCAACCACTTCCGGTCCGCCATAAAAGGCTCCGCCGGAACTAGGACCAACAAGAAAAGGGGTCCCCCTGGAAACACGGACAACACCCCACGGGAAAAGGAAGTCCCGCCCCTTATGGCCGGAAGACCTCCAAATAAAGATGGCGCCCGCAAAGACACACTGGCGACTGTGTGGAGGGCTCCACAGTGTGGCCGGAGACCGGAGCCTACAGCTGCTCTCCACTGGGAGAACAAAGCCTCCTCGCCGCCTGGATGCCCGCTGCCTCCTCGGCCTCCTTCGACACACTCCTCCCGGATCCACAAACGGCTGGGAGATGGCGGGAGAAACCCCCCTTTCCATAACCGTGCCGAAAAAACGAAGACCAAAACAGTTAGGAGCAGGAAAGGAAAAAACCATGGAAAGGGAGAAGACAAGAAGACGGAAAAGCCACAGCGAAGCGTGGCCGGGTCAGCTAGTGCCTTATAAAAATAACAGCATCAGACGACACACAGCGCTACATACATCAAACAAAAAAGGGCAGAACAAACGCCAGAACAGAAACACACTGCGCAGCAGAGACACAGACAACAGACAAACACTACAAATCTGTGGCATAGACCTTGACACAGAATGCTTCTCCCACGGACAACTCTACGTAGCGTGCTCCAGAGTTGGGAAACCACAGAACCTCTACATCAACACAGCCAACGGAAAGACAAAAAACATTGTATATCCACAAGCTCTGCAGAATGCCAGGAACACCACACACCGACAACTCCACAGGACTTCAACATCCCACCCACCAGAACAACCCACAACGACACAGCCATGACCCCACCAAGTAACATCATTTCCAACCCTTACATACTCAGACTTTCTCACATCTCCTAAATAGGGCACAGCAACACGTGCCGGGTACAGCTAGTTATAAGTAAAAATAATATGAATTAAATTAAATTAAAATAGAATGCAGAATGCAAAAGGAAGGAGCCAATGTGGGTTTCCTTGTAGACAGAAAAATTGGGATATGAATCTACTCTCGGCATTACTTTGCGAACGAAAATTCAGGAAGGACTCATCCCACGCTTTCTACAAGTGCATTGATGACTAAAAAGGCCAATCTGAGATAGGCAAGTCCGGTTGCTGAAAGCACAGCAGAAAGTCCCCTTGGATGACATCATCTCCAAGTTGCAGTTCTTTCTGCGTTGTCGTTTCTCTCCGAGACCCATTCAGCGTGTCCTTTCGCAAGAGGCCGCAGCATTGCGGATAGTGTGTCTCCATGCCTCCCGATGTGAGGCCAGGGTGGACCACTGTTGGTGATCAATCTGGCCGAGCCTGAGATGTTGTTTCAGGGAGCCCTTATATCTCCTTTTTGGGGCGCCTCTCATTCGCTGAGTTCACCATAGAGTAGTATCTTTGGGAGGCGGTGGTCCTCCATCCTAGAGAGGTGCCCTGCCCAGCACAGCTGTGTTCTCAATAGCATGGCCTCAACGCTGGTGATCCCTGCTTTCTCAAGGACGGCAACATTCGTCACATAGTCAGTCCTTTGTATATTTAGGATTGAGCGAAGACAGCGCTGATGCAAGCGTTCGAGGAGTCGTAGGTGTTGGCGATAGGTGACCCATGTTTCAGGCCCATAGAGGAGGATAGACAGTACGATAGCTCTGTACACACTGATTTTGGTGCTTTGCCTCAGGTGCTTGTTGCTCCAGACTCTTTTGTGAAGCCTTCCGAATGCACTTTATGCCTTTGCTACTCTGTGATCTCTCTCTTTATCAATCTTGGCGCCTGAAGAGATGAGGCTTCCCAGGGAGGTGAACTGCTGAACGGACTTAAGCACAGATGTGCCTATGCTGACGTGGGGATGATGGTGTTCCTCCTGTGGTGCGGGCTGGTAGAGGACTTCCGTCTTCTTCAGGCTGACTTCCAGCCCAAACAGCTCTGCAGCTGTTGCAAAGCAGGATGTGAGGCGCTGCAGGCAGGGCCGGCGCAACCATTACGTGGAGGAAGCAATTGCGTAGAGCGCCATCTGTTCGCTTACCATTTAAAATTACCTTGATCCGCCCCTGGCTGCAGGGCTGCTTCTGAATGGGCCACAAGGGCAGCATCGTCAGCAAAAAGCAGCTCACGGACTAGATAGTTTAGAGCAGGGGTGCTCATTACGGTGATCGGGAGCACCTAGGTGATCTTTGGCCATCTTCCAGGTGATCTTTGGGCCTCACCAGCCGAATGGCATGCTCCTGCCATGTGCGCGCATGTGCGCTCCCGCCGCCGCCTTTGCGGGGCTTTTGCCAAAATGAGGCTTTAGTGGGCGGGCCGTGGCGCTCATCTTGCCACACACGGTGTGGTGACATGACCGCCCATTGGTTGCTGCTGGGGGGGGGAGCAAGGCGAAGGCACGTGCACGGATAGGATGCGAGGCTGTGGGAGGGATGGAGGGAATGTGTGTGTGTGTAAGAGAGAGAGAGTGCCAAGGAGAGAAGAAAGAAATCCAGAGAACTTTTTCGGATCCTTTTGGCAAGCAGGCAGGCGGGCACTGGAAGGAAAGAGGGAGAGGGAGAGAGAGAGAAAGAGGCGAAGGAGGCCGGGCAAAGTGGGGCAAAGTCAAGCAAGCCCTGCCGCAAACCCTGCTGCTGCCCTCGGGACTCCCATTCCAAGCCGAGACCTGAGCGAGCGAGCTGTGTGGGGCTGCTTTCCTTGGTTGGGGGTGAGGAGGGAGGGCTCTGCCGTGTTCCTGGGGCTGAAACCAAGGAGGAGGGGGCTGCGGGGATGGAGACTCCACTTGCTGCTGCTGCTTGTGCCCTCGCTGCCTTTCTCCGCCTCGCCCTCCCTTGCCCTCGAAGGAGGAAGGCGGCGAGGGCCCACAGGAGAGAGGGGGGTGGCTCTTCAGAGCCGGCTAGGAAGGACCACCCTCTCTCTCTCTCTCTCTCTCTCTCTCTCTCTCTCTCTCTCTACCTCTCTACCTCTCTACCTCTCTCCCATGGGCATGGACTGCCACCAGTGGGAGGGGTGCTCCTTCCTGCCAGCCGTCCACTTGGGCATCCTTTCTGAGTGACACCCTCGAAAGGAAGGAAGGAAGGGTGCCCCCCCGCTGCATCTGCCACTTTCGGGAAGCACTTCTTCCACTCTTCCTTCTCCTGCCCAGGTAAGGAAGCCTCGAAGGAGGAGGGAGAGGGGAGGCTTCCGTGGGAAGGGTCCAGCCTCATGTTGGTCCCTCCATCGGTTGAGTTTCCTGGCCCAGGCAGCAGCCAAGCGGCCCCTCTTCCCAGCCCTGCACCTTCCGAGCCACTGCCGAAGCCATATCTGGCCGGAGCGCTGGTGGGTGCGCCTATAAATACCCTCCTGCTGCATGTGTGGGAGGGGCCTGCTGTGCACGCAAGAAGCAGGACAGGATGGGGACTTCCTGCTTCTCGAAAGCACGCAGCAGGAAGGAGGAAGGCAACGAAGACATTAAGAGAGAGAGCACGCGCAGGCAAGGAGGATCCCCTTCCCAAGTGCGCGCAGCGGCGAGTTTGTAGGGAAGGCAAGAAAGAAGTCCCGGGCGGGCGGAAGGCTGCAGTAGGAGCGTATGCGCATGCGCGCAGACGCTCACATGCACAACAGGGGATCTTTTCAACTTGATTGTTCATATAGTAGCTCGCATGATGAAAAAGTGTGGGCACCCCTGGTTTAGAGTCTTAGTGCGAGCCCTCAGGCGGCTTAAGTTGAACAAGCTGCCATCAGTACGATCGCGTATATATATGCCACCTTCTTCTTCTTCGAGGTCTGCCGTAGCCCTTTGGAGCATCATGCTGAAGAAGATTGTAAATAGGGTTGGTGCAAGAACACAACCTTGTTTCACTCCGTTAGTTATGAGAAAGGGCTCCGAGAGAGCATCGCCGTATCTGACTTGACCGTGTTGGCCCTCATGGAGCAGGATAATCATTTTGAGGAATTTGGGGGGACATCCTAGCCTTTCCAGGATCTGCCACAGACCTTTTCTGCTCACGGTGTCGAAGGCTCACCAAAACATAATATAATTAAATAATAATAATATAATTAATATTAATGGTAATTATTCATTTTTGTTTGGGGCTTTAATGTCAACAACATCACTAAAATGCAAAATGCAGTAATAGTAGTGATTTTTTTCCATAATTAAAATACAAATACTAAATGCTATCATAGTAGTAGTTTTGCCCAAAATTAAAACAGAAACGCAAAATATAATAATAATAATAATAATTCTATTATTACCGGGAATGTGGCGCAGCTGCCTGGGCGTCACCTGCATAAGATCTCTACTGACCAGAAGGTCATGAGTTCAAGGCCTGCCCGGGTCGAGGTGGGCTCTCGACCTATTGTGTAGCCTGTTGTCGACCTTTGCAACCCGAAAGACAGTTGCATCTGTCAAGTAGGAAATTAAAGGTACCACTTAGTGGGGAGGCTTAATTTAACTGATTTACGAGGCCATAAAAAGATCTCCAGGAAATACGCTGAGGAATGAAATAGTGCGACAGCTCCCCCTGGTGGCCAGATGTTAAATTGCCTCTGGCTGTCTTCTGTGTTTGTGTGTCTAAATGTAATGTGTACATTGTAATCCGCCCTGAGTCCCCCGCGGGGTGAGAACGGTGGAATAGAAATGAAGTAAATAAATAAATAATAATACTATCCAAAATTGAAATACTAATGCAAAATGCAATAATAATACCCAAAATTAAAATACAAAATGTAACAATAATAGTAATTTTACCCAACATTAAAATACAAATGTAAAATGCAATAATAATAGTACAGTAGTTATACTCATAATTGAAATAGAAATGCAAAGTGCAATAATAATAATAACTATTATTATTTAAGATACAAATGCAATAATAGTAACTTTGCCCAAAATTAAAAAGCAAATGCAAAATGCAATGATAACAATGTTACCCAAAATTAAAATACATAATGCAATAATAATAACTATTATTATTTAAGATACAAATGCAATATGCAATAATAGTAATTTTGCCCACATTTGAAATACAAATGCAAAATGCAATGATAATGTTACCCAAACTTAAGATACAAATGCAATATGCAACAATAATAGTAACTTTGCCCAAAATTAAGATACAAATACAATATGCAATGATAATAATGTTACCCAAAATTAAAATACATAATGCAATAATAATAATAACTATTTATTATTTAAGATACAAATGCAATATACAATAATAATAGTAACTTTGCCCAAAATTAAGATACAAATGCAAAATGCAATGATAATAATGTTACCCAAAATTAAGATACAAATGCAATATGCAATAATAATAGTAACTTTGCCCAAAATTAAGATACAAATGCAAAATGCAATGATAATAATGTTACACAAAATTAAGATACAAATGCAATAATAATAATAACTATTTATTATTTAAGATACAAATGCAATATACAATAATAATAGTAACTTTGCCCAAAATTAAGATACAAATGCAAAATGCAATGATAATAATGTTACCCAAAATTAAAATACATAATGCAATAATAATAATAACTATTTATTATTTAAGATACAAATGCAATATACAATAATAATAGTAACTTTGCCCAAAATTAAGATACAAATGCAAAATGCAATGATAATAATGTTACACAAAATTAAGATACAAATGCAATATGCAATAATAATAGTAACTTTGCCCAAGATTAAAAAAAACAAATGCAAAATGCAATGATAATAATGTTACCCAAAATTAAGATACAAATGCAATATGCAATAATAATAGTAACTTTGCCCAAAATTAAGATACAAATGCAAAATGCAATGATAATAATGTTACACAAAATTAAGATACAAATGCAATAATAATAATAACTATTTATTATTTAAGATACAAATGCAATATACAATAATAATAGTAACTTTGCCCAAAATTAAGATACAAATGCAAAATGCAATGATAATAATGTTACCCAAAATTAAAATACATAATGCAATAATAATAATAACCATTTATTATTTAAGATACAAATGCAATATACAATAATAATAGTAACTTTGCCCAAAATTAAGATACAAATGCAAAATGCAATGATAATAATGTTACACAAAATTAAGATACAAATGCAATATGCAATAATAATAGTAACTTTGCCCAAGATTAAAAAAAACAAATGCAAAATGCAATGATAATAATGTTACCCAAAATTAAGATACAAATGCAATAATAATAACTATTATTATTTAAGATAGAAATGCAATATACAATAATAGTACTTTTGCCCACATTTTAAAAAAACAAGTGCAATATGCAATGATAATAATGTTACCCAAAATTAAGATACATAATGCAATATGCAAGAATAATACCGTAGTAACTTTGCCCAAAATTAAGATACAAATGGAAAATGCAATGATAACAATGTAACCCAAAATTAAAGTGCAAAATGCAGTAATAATAACTATTACTATTTAAGATACAAATGCAATATACAGTAATAATAGTAATTTTGCCCACATTTAAAATACAAATGCAATATGCAATAATAATAATATTAACATTTTTACCCAAAATTAAAAGATTGCGAATGCAATCGTAATAATTATAGTAACTTTCTGCAAAAGGCAGGATCCATTGTGTTGTAACCAAGGATACACAGCCATGGTGTGGTCAAAAGGGATCTTGGCCTGGTTCCCATGGTTCCAACTATGATGCGAGAAGTGGATTCTAATTCTTCCAGGAAAAACCTGTTGCCAACCCTGAAGTGGCCAGGATGCTGGCTGGGCAGCCATTGCCTTTTCTCCCGTGAACGTTGGGTTATTTTTGCACCCTGTTCCCCATCCGGATGGCGTTCCCTGTCTTGTACTCCTGGTACCATTCGAACCCGGGCTCCGTTGCACACATCCCTATGGTAGAGGCTGCCTCAGTGCCCCAGGAGGATCTTGTGGCCCAGGAGGATCTTGTGGGTTATGATGAGGCCAAGGAGGCGGAGGAAGAAGCCCTGTGCTGGTGGACGGGGGAAATCATGCTCTATTATTGCCTGGTAGTTAGCCTTATAAGGGTGATCTACATTGGTGTCGATATGGTAAGAGGTCCTTATTCGCACGATCCCTGTCCTAATGATATCGGAGGTGATGCCGCAGTGAGAAAAGGCCTCAGTGTTTGTTCTCCTCAGTGGGAGAAAGGTGCCAGGCTGAGAGAACGCCTCAGTGAGAAAAGGCCTCAGTGTTAGTTCGCCTCAGTGGGAGAAAGGTGTCAGTCTGAGAGAACGCCTCAGTGAGAAAAGGCCTCAGTTTTAGTTCGCCTCAGTCAGAGAAAGATGTCAGTCTGAGAGAACACCTCAGTGAGAAAAGGCCTCAGTGTTAGTTTGCCTCAGTCGAAGAAAGTTGTCATTCTGAGAGAACGCCTCAGTGAGAAAAGGCCTCAGTGTTAGTTCTCCTCAGTGGGAGAAAGGTGTCAGTCTGAGAGAATGCCCCAGTGAGAAAAGGCCTCAGTGTTAGTTCGCCTCAGTCGGAGAAAGGTGTCATTCTGAGAGAACACCTCAGTGAGAAAAGGCCTCAGTGTTAGTTCACCTCAGTGAGAGAAAGGTGTCAGTCTGAGAGAACACCTCAGTGAGAAAAGGCCTCAGTGTTAGTTCACCTCAGTGAGAGAAAGGTGTCAGTCTGAGAGAACGCCTCAGTGAGAAAAGGCCTCAGTGTTAGTTCGCCTCAGTGGGAGAAAGGTGTCAGTCTGAGAGAACGCCTCAGTGAGAAAAGGCCTCAGTTTTAGTTCGCCTCAGTCGGAGAAAGATGTCAGTCTGAGAGAACGCCTCAGTGAGAAAAGGCCTCAGTGTTAGTTCGCCTCAGTCGAAGAAAGTTGTCATTCTGAGAGAACGCCTCAGTGAGAAAAGGCCTCAGTGTTAGTTCTCCTCAGTGGGAGAAAGGTGTCAGTCTGAGAGAATGCCCCAGTGAGAAAAGGCCTCAGTGTTAGTTCGCCTCAGTCGGAGAAAGGTGTCATTCTGAGAGAACACCTCAGTGAGAAAAGGCCTCAGTGTTAGTTCACCTCAGTGAGAGAAAGGTGTCAGTCTGAGAGAACACCTCAGTGAGAAAAGGCCTCAGTGTTAGTTCACCTCAGTGAGAGAAAGGTGTCAGTCTGAGAGAGCGCCTCAGTGAGAAAAGGCCTCAGTGTTAGTTCGCCTCAGTGGGGGAAAGGTGTCAGGCTGAAAGAATGCCTCAGTGAGAAAAGGCCTCAGTGTTAGTTCACCTCAGTGAGAGAAAGGTGTCAGTCTGAGAGAGTGCCTCAGTGAGAAAAGGCCTCAGTGTTAGTTCGCCTCAGTGGGGGAAAGGTGTCAGGCTGAAAGAATGCCTCAGTGAGAAAAGGCCTCAGTGTTAGTTCGCCTCAGTGAGAGAAAGGTGTAAGTCTGAGAGAACGCCTCAGTGAGAAAAGGCCTCAGTGTTAGTTCACCTCAGTGGGAGAAAGGTGTCATTCTGAAATAACGCCTCAGTGAGAAAAGGCCTCAGTGTTAGTTCGCCTCAGTGGGATAAATGTGTCATTCTGAGAGAACGCCTCAGTGAGAAAAGGCCTCAGTGTTAGTTCACCTCAGTCGGAGAAAGGTGTCAGTCTGAAATAACGCCTCAGTGAGAAAAGGCTTCAGTGTTAGTTCACCTCAATGGGACAAAGGTGTCAGTCTGAGAGAAGGCCTCAGTGTTAGTTCGCCTCAGTCGGAGAAAGGCTTTAGTGTGAGGATATTTGGGTGGATGCTGGTGAGGTGGTCCAGAAACTAGGTAGGAAAAAGAGGGAAGGAAGAAAGGAAGGAAAGAAAGAAAGAAAGAAAGAGAAAGTGATGTAGGAAAAAGAAAAGGAAGAAAAATACAAGTAATTAATCTTTTTTATCTACACGCTACCATATTTTGTATATTCCAACTGCAAAATGGAGTGAATTTCCTGGTTGAAACCCCACCCCACCCAATTATTTTAAGTTAGGGAATGACAAGTCTGTGTGCCAGGTTTGGTCCAGGTCCATCAAGCCACGGAGGAGCTTTAGCGGTAGAAACCAACAATCATACATACATACATAGTTTTTATTTATTTATTTATTTACATCATTTATATTCCTCCCTTCTCACCCCGCAGGGGACTCAGGGCGGATCACAATGCACATATACAGGCAAATATTCAATGCCATCGACATACAACATATATACTCTTCTTCAAACAGAGTCTGGTTAGATAATACTAACAAAGGTAGTTCAACACAATATAGCAATTACTTTTCCATTTTATATAATCAAATCATACAATAACAGTAACAATCACATTCCTTATCTATAAGCATCCAACATAGTACCGTGTCCGTGGTGCGGCTGTAGCGACAAAGTGTCTATAGGAAGTACATCTCCATACGTTCAGTCCGTACACACTGGGCTCAATAGTCCGAGGCTCAATAAGAGCATACACACAGGTACAGGGATGCATGAAGGTAATCCATACCCATAGACCGAAAAGAACCGAAGCCACTGTGATTCAAGGCTCCTGGAAATGAAATTAGAGCAAGCCTGACGGAAGAATATCCACAACAATCGGGGCCGCTGAATTCCGTTTCGTGGTCTTTTTCAAAGGCTAGATATCCATCAATAGGGGTTCCAGTCCTGGAAGATTACATGTATACATGATATACAGCATAGTGGGAACAATACATAACCATGAAACATTAATATAATAGCGAAGTCGCAATACATACCAAGGTAAGGGAGAGACCAACTGCAACACATCAAGTGCGGTGACCAGTTAAGGTGAAATAACACCAGAAACATACACATTAAATACATTATCCTAAATTAGGAGGGAATGTAAATTGACCGGCTCATTAAGGCAAAAAGGTAATTCTGAATTTAGTTTGATTGTCCATGAAAGTTCAAGCTTACGGAGCACCTGGGAGAGGTTTCCGTGTGGTGGAACAGAAGGCTTTTCTAACACCATTAGTTTTAAAGACGCAGGGGGATGATTGCTATCAATGCAATGTTGGTAAAAAGGAATTTCAGTACTTCCATTATTTATTTTGCTTCTGTGCTCAATAAATCTTTGTTTTAATTTTCGGGTCGACATCCCCACGTAGGTTCTAGGGCACCCACAGGAAATCGCGTACACGATTCCGGACGAGGCGCAGGTAGCAAAGGATTTCACAGGAAAATTCCTATTCTTGTGGGGGCTATTATAGTAGTGTGTGTGTGTGTATTACACTTGTAAAGTACCATGTATGTTTCTAGCTATTACATTTTTAACTCTGTTATACTCTACCTGTCGCCCTGGGGAGAGGTAAGAAATAAACATTATTATTATTATTATTATTTGAAACACAACAAGATGTGTCCACAGCAAACAAGATGGCTCTGATGGATGCTGTATTGGATCACACGTCGGACCCATCCCTAGTGTCTAGGACTCTGAGATGTATCAGTGAATAATGCGTGCAGATCCCAGTACGGTGGCCTTTTGCAGCTGGAAGGTGGTGTTTTGGTCAGCGCCAATTGTGTTTAAGTGCAGGCCAAGGTCTTGAGGCACTGCACCCAGTGTGCCGATCACCACCGGGACCACCTTGACTGGCTTGTACCAGGGTTTTTTTCAGTTCGATCTTTAAACCCTCGTATCGCGTCAGCTTTTCCAACTGTTTCTCTTCAATCCTGTTGTCACCTGGGATTGCAGCATCGACGATCCATACTTTGTTTTTTAACACGATCTTGAGGTCAGGAGTCGTGTGCTCCAAAACTCAGTCTGAATTTGGAAGTCCCTGAGAAGTTTGCCATGTTTATTATTATTATTATTATTATTATTATTATGACACAAAACACAGTATGTCACAGCAAACTAGATCTGTATGCTGGATTTCGTATCACAAAAATCACAAGTCGAACACTTCCCAAGCGTCTAGGACTGTGTGATGTATTTTTGAATGATGTGCGCAGATATTATTATTATTGTTGTTATTGTCAGTGCTGTACTTGGTCCTCCACATTAATTCCACAGCGTTGATGCACCCTGGATTAATGAATGTTTGTGGTTGGCCGTCCCCAAGTGGTATACATTAATGGGTTGTTGTTTTTTTTCTATTTTCTCGACACAGGCCTACTGCAAAAAATTCTGTCAACCGATAACATGCACGATCCAGAAAGAGGTCAAAGGTACAAAGATTATGACATTGCTACCAAGGAGTATACGTTTATGTTTGGGTCCATCTCCACTGTGGAGATTAATAGTTTGACACCACTTTAGCTAATATGGCTCAATGCTAAGAAATCCTGGGAGGCGTAGTTTTGCAAGGTCCTTAATCTTCTCTGGCAACGAGCGTGGCACATCACCAAACTAGTATTGAGTTGTGGTGTCAAACTACATTCATTCTATGGTGTGGGTGCACCCTCTATACATTCTAGGCTTGAGAAATGAATGCAAGATATGAAAATTATGTAGTCAACTCACAGTAGTTGTTTCCTGTTTTTTCCCCCTGGCTGCCTAGAGATTATGAGATTATGACTTTTTAAAGTCTAACTGAACAAAGGTGTTGGAATACTTTTGTCCCTGAGGCCGGTTCTCGGCACGGCGCAATGGTGGAGCAGTTAATCTGTTATCCCATGTCAAGCAGAGGCCAGAAATGCCAGCATATTGACTACAAATTCATATATATATTTACTAGCTGTATCCGGCACGCGTTGCTGTGCCCTTTTTAGGAGATGCGAGAAAGCCCAATTATCCACGGTGTGCCTTCCTCTAAACTGCAGTTGGATGGAGTGTGGGTCATGGGGGGCATGGTGTGCCAAGTTGGGTCTTTATCGGTCTTGGTTCTTGGACACAGTGATCTGTGGGGAATGATGGGTTTTGAAGTACTACAAATCCCATTTCCATGGTGGTACTTCAAGTCCCATCTTGCATGGTCAGGGTTCTGTGTGCCAAGGTACGTTACTGTAAATTCAGGCCATACACAATGTCCCATGAGCTGAGGCCTAGTTAGGAACAGCAAGTTAATGAAGCCTTACTGTCAATTCAGGCCATACACAATATCCAATGAGCTGAGGCCTAGTCGGAGAATCAAGTTAATGAAGTCTTACTGTCAATTCAGAGTGTAAACAGCTTCCCAGTAAGTGAGGGCTAGTTAGGGAAATCAAGTTAATGAAGTCTTACTGTCAATTTAGAGCGTAAAGTAAGTGAGGGCAGCTTCCCAATTTAGTAAGTGAAGGAGGGCTAGTTAGGGAAATCAAGTTAATGAAGCCTTACTGTCAATTTTGGGCGTGGTCTGTGATTTTTTGGTGTGTAAATTTTTCGGTTGGAAGTGATTTGGGTGTTTGTGTTGGGGATTGGCTCAGGCCTTTTCCTTATTCTGTTTTGGCAGTTTAATATGGATCGGAATTTTCATTTTGGCTGGCCAGTGCAGCAGTTATGCAAATCCGCCCTTATTGGCAGCCAATCATGTTGTTCAGAATGTAGAGGCTGGGTGAGTCTTTGGCTGCCCCGGAGGATGCTGGTAAATGTAGTTTTATTTTTACTTGTTGTGTTGGGGGCCTTTTAGGCTTTTTTTTTGGGAAGTTTCTTTGCTACAAACGTACCTTGCTTGAGGCCTATTTCTGTTGGCAAGTATTGTGTTTCTGCGTTGTAAGGTTTCTTTGTTTGAGGTATACATCACATGACGTGAACCCATTTATATAATAGATTTCCTTGATAAAAGATGTGTACAAATCTAACATGGGAAGGGGATCCTTGCTGCTGTTAGTCCTGTTGTAAGTTGTCCAAGACTTAACCCCTTTTATATCATTTCGGCTTGAATTTATTTATTTATTTATTTTATTTACAGTATTTATATTCCACTCTTCTCACCCCGCAGGGGACTCGGGGTGGATTACAACGCACATATACATGGCAAACATTCAATGCCATTTAGACATACAACATATATAGACAGACACAGAGGCAATTTAACATCCCATCTTTCTGGCTTCATGAGGGTATGCTCGGTTCCGGCCACAGGGGGAGCTGCCGCTTCACCGTCCACTGGTAACACTGGGTCCTTTGATGGAGTACTACTTCCTCATTCTTCTTCACACTGCTGGAAGGTTTTATTGTGTTGTAAAATAATTAAATTGGCCTCCCCGCATAAAGCGGTACCTACCTACATTTCCTACTTGAGAGATGAAACTGTCTTTTGTGCTGCATAGGTCAACAGCAAGCTAGACTATGAATGGACGGGAGCTTACTCTGACCCCGGCTGCCTTTGAACTCATGACCTCTCAATCAGAAGCGATTTAATGCAGCTGGCTACTAACCAGCTGTGCCACAGCCCGGTCATTATTTTATTTATTTATTTATGGCATTTTACCCGCTCTTCTCAACCCCCGAGGGGGGACTCAGAGCGGCTCTGACAAACTATAAATCCCTAGCTATAGATCCTTTTTATAAGATGGGGTGTAGTTCAATAACACCGTGGGAAAAAAATCCTTTAAATTGATAACAGACTGATGCCGTGACGGACGGGATTCAGCTGCAGGGAGTTCCACAGTTCCTTTTTCCTCCATCTTGGGCCGGGTGGCACAAGAACAAAAAGCCCACAAAATGGCCCCTTCTTCCTCTCTCTTTACCTCTGCCTGAGCTCCATTTTCTCCTGACACAATAATAGCCACTGCAGCAACAGAAGCACCCATTTCCTGTAAGCAACATCAGTTTTCCCCTGAGGGCATCACCTGCCCTCTGCCACATTGTTCAAAACAAAAACTCACACAGCTGCTCCAAAGGTGGGGGGCACGAGTGACCTTTTACCCAGTCACCATGAGGAGGATTTTCCCCACAGTTACCAGTTTGAAAGATCTAGTTTCCCCAAGTACACTGGCACATTTTGCCCTTTTCTTCCTGCTACATAACCCGGACTATCCCTGGACTGCTCTCCCCAGCTGATTCCAGCATAAGCTCTTGCCACATCTTACAGACCATGGACCCAAAGGGACTCTCTTTCTGGACAAACCGTGTCCGATGCTTTTCCGGAGGGGTTTTGCCCAGATTGCAAGGGGACTGAAAGGGAACCCAGGTCTTTTGGGCTTTGGGAGAAGCAGTTCGCCAAGGACACTTCCCAGTTGAATATTCCCAGCCTTTTCCCCTCTTGCCACATGGACTTTGTGACTCTCTGCCTCGGCAGGTCGCCTCCAGAAGGTCTCTGCGGAGGGACCTGTGCGAGTAGGGAGGCCTCGAACTCATAACCCGAGTCTGTGCGAGCTGGGACCTGAAGTTCGCCCAAGGACACTGATCATGGACTCTTCTTGCTGCTATTCTCACTGCTTTGAGCTCAGCCCCATACAAGCGGGCACACCCAGGATCACTACCCTCAGACTCTCTCCCCTGATCACGGACTTTATAGTTTCCACAAGGACGTTTCTTCAGCTGGACATTTCCTGTTTTTCCCCTTCACACCATGGACCCTCAATGACTTTGCTACTCCTTTGCACCCCAAGCCCCAAAGGCTCTGCAGTTCCCAAGGACAGTGGAGGACTACAACTCCCAGGAGGAAAGCAGCATTGTGTTGCCTGTTTTGAAGATCATTCCTCTGGGAGCAAGAGCTGTATGGGGAATGTATTTGGGATAATTGCTGGGGATCTCTGTATTGTCTGGTTGAACCCCTATGTGTTCCCTTTTGTGTCAATGTAACATTTAAGATAACGCCCTCAGCAGAGAGTTCCAGAGTTTAACAGAGCACAATAACCCACTTTTCCCATCCATTTTGCCTTGCACAAATAATAACCTTGGGGGAGGGACGTTGGGTTTCTTCGTGGGGTGAGGCCCACACTCTTTATGCCCAAGACTCCCCCACATATGTCTCTGTCATTTTCGGAGCTTGGCCAATGATAAGGGAATATGTATGGTCATATAATCCAAACCCAAAACACGGTTGTTTCATGCGAGCTTCGGACCCTCGCAGCCAGCCCCAATAGCTCTCTCTCAGGACCATTTTAAACTGAGCAACCATGCTTCCAAACTCAGCCAGGACTCCCTTTGCGGAGAGTCCCCCTGGCAAACAAATGATACATTTTTCTGGCCATATGATGCTTTGCACCAATAATTGGGTGGAGGCCAGGTGTTCTGTGGAACATAGATTCCGCCATTATGGGCCTGGATCCACCCGCTCGTGTTTCCCCTTGGCTTCGGAGCTAGACCCCCAAGGGACCCATGGGCTCTGGCAACCCCAAGTCACTCAGCCACACCATAGCTGGACCAAAGTGGGCTTCGGACCCCCGCTTACTGGCTGCAAGAACTTATGATTTTGCCATTTTGAACTGAGAAAACATATTTTCCCGCTAGACTGAAACTCTCAACACAAAGGAGTTTCAGCCAGGACAAAAGACTGCCATTAAAGTATTCAAAGACAAACAATAAACAGGAAGGTGAGCCCCACATCGGAAGCTCACCGGCCGCAGGGCATTCTTTAGCCACAGGTTACTTCCTCCACCCAGCCGTTTCCCTTTGTGTCCTTTCCCGCCTTGCATAGCCGGCCAGGATAGGCTCGTTCGAATTCTGGCGCGTCTTTTCCTATTGGTTAAAGCGCGCCGGCCGCCTCCTGGCCCAGCTGACTTTGACAGCTCGGCCAATCAGCTGGAGCTACACGTGGGAGGGGAGGGCGCCCGATTCAAATGTAAATGACTGCTTTTCTATATATTTGACTGCATTCCCATTAAAGACTATGTTTTGCCTTTGGAATCCTGGCGTGGCATCTCATCCTATTCAGCTGAATTAGTCTCTTCTCTCGGTTTGTGGCGTTCTTCCAATCTGGGTGAGCATTTGATCTGGGCTATCTTGGGATTTGTAGTTCTGGGAAGATCATCCAGATTTGGGCCTTGATCCTCGCAATTTAGGGGTGGCCTGGGCCAGTCCCCCTTTGGGAAGGGTCCCTTAAATTTAGCCGTTCGACAACAAGACCCTAAAAAACCTATTCTTTTCTCTCTCTCTCTCTCTCTCTCTCTCTCTCTCTCTCTCTCTCTGTGTGTCTCTCTGTCTCTCTGTCTCTCTCTCTCATAGGGCCCTCGGGGTGCCGGTGTGAGTGCGAGGCCACTTTGGCCTTCTGTGGCCTCTTCAAGAAGCTCTTTGGCGGACAGCAGAACGGGAATCTTTGTGCTTGCCGTTGCATAAAGAAGAAAATGAAGGCGTGTGCCTCCAACCTTGCCCAGCCGGCCTTCTCTGACTGCATCTCCTCCGAATCAAAGAGCCACACCTCACGTAAGTCCTCCGGGAAGAAGCAATGGAGCCGGGCAAAGGAGGAGCCAGACAGCAATGGCAGCATCTCCAGCCGGAAGTCCGACAAGGCCAAGAAGAAGCCTAAGGCCCAAAGAGAGACCTGGGTCCGGAAGAAGGAATGCCCCCGGTGCAAAGCCCGGCGGACCAGGGAGTGGCTCGCTCAGCACTTCTACGACCAGGAGTAGCTCCTTTCCACTGCTTCCGAGACTTGCAGTTCTTGCACTCTTGTGGCTATTTTCCTCTACATTCCTGGGATCTGTAGTTGCCAGAAAATTCTAAGTGCCACCAGACAAACTGCAAATTCCCAGGACACTATAGAAGCAGATTAAATTGGGGGCAGTGTTTCAAAGTGCAACAGTTTACTAATATGGAAGGGACAACAACAAAAACAACATCAGTTATGCCCCACAAAGAAGCGGTGGTATATGTGTGGATGGTGAAAACATCAACACTTAAAATAAACCAATCTGGACCTTGAGATATCACGTCTTTTGGTACAGTGTCCTATTGTTTTAAAATAGAAATACATTAAGAAGAGGAGAATAATAATAATAATAGTATCCCTTTATTTATATTCCACCCTATCTCCCCAAAGGGACTCAGGGTGGATCGCAATACACAAACACGGCAAACATTCAGTGCCGTCTTGGATAGGACAAAGACAGACAGAAACAGAAAGGAGGTATGTTGTGTTGACATCCAGCTATTTGGCACCATGGAGGTTGTGCCCAAATCCAGCCACAGGGGGGTGCTGTCGCTCCATTCTCTATGATGAAGAGCCATCAGGACTTGCTCTTTCCTTTTGGTCCCCGGTATTTTTGACCATTTTTTCTTTATGGTTGTTGCACTCCGGGCAGGGAAAGCCCTCTGACTTTAAACACCACACGGCTGAGTAAAAAGCCAAGCATTTTATTGAAGATATTTTAGCAGTAAAAAGCAATCCACAAAAATAGTTAAATACAATTAGGTAGAAAGATAAATAGTCTGGGAGTCCAGTTGGACTCACTGCTGACAATGGAGGCTCAGGTCTCCACTGTGAGCAGATCCGCATTCTTCCATCTGCGACAGGCTAGGCGGCTGGCAACTTACCTATCCAGGAGCGACCTTGCTACGCTGATCCAGGCGACGGTCATCTCGAGATTAGATTACTGTAACGCCCTCTATATTGGCCTTCCTTTGTCTGTGATCCAGAAACTTAAGCTAGTGCAAAATGCTCGCTGGAGTGCCGGTGAGATGCCATATCACCCCCATTTTGCAGCAATTGCACTGGCTCCCAATAGAGTTCCGAATTGCATTCAAAGTACTGGTTCTAACCTTTAAGGCCTTGTATGGTCCAGGGCCGGTGTACCTGAAGGCCCGCCTCACCCCATATATTCCCCAGAGATCACTACAGTCAAAGGAACAAAACCTCTTTGACGTCCCTTCTATTCGAACTTGCCACTCATCAGCTACTAGGCAAAGAGCCTTCTCAGTGGTGGCTCCGACTCTATGGAATGCTCTACCGGATGAAGTTTGATCAATTAGAGAACTGGCCCCTTTTCGGAGGGCCTGCAAGACTACCCTTTTCTGGCAAGCATTCAGTCTTAGCGGCCCTTCTTAAAATCTCGTAGAAACTGATTTTATATGTATTGCTTTTTAATGTATATGTTTTTAGATTTTGTGAACCGCCCCGAGCCTACAGGGGGGAGCGGTATAAGAACCGAAATAATAAATAAATAAATAGAAACAAATAGTCCAGGAAATTAGTCAATCAGAGTTCATGAAAACAAATACTGAAACGTCCAAAACTTGAACATGAATCAAACCAGGCACTTAGCACAGGAATCTATCCAAGGGAAAGCTTCCAGGGACCTTAGACGATGTCTTGACTCAATTCCAATGTTGCTTCCTCTGGCTACAGATTATGTACTTGGCACTTTCATCCCCTAGTCTACTCTATATCCCAAGCGGCCAGGAATGGATTTATTTTCATCCTTGACTCTGTTGTCAATCTCTCTCGCAATCTGGCAGAGCGCCTGAGAGCCTGGCTTGTTTGTCTGTGCCGACTGAAAGCACTTCTCCTATCTACTGGCTCATTAATTTCTGCAGCTGGCCCAAGTGCCGAACCTTTCTCAGGCTCAATGCCCTGGGAATTCTCGGGCAGCAATTCAGGCCTAGGGAACAGACCATCATCTCCAGGAACATTCTCATCAGAAAAATCACTTTGAACAGGAATCCCATTGTTATTCTCTGTATCTGGAGCAACCTCATCATTAGAAATATCATTAGAAACATGAACTTCATTGTCACTCCCAATATCCAGAGTACTCTGATCATTAGACACAATCACAAACTGAACGTCAACAATGGTGTCATAAAATACATCCCCCCTTAGTGGTACCTAATTTCTTTAATTACAACTTTAAGCTGTTTTTGAACTGTTTAGGTCAACAGTGAGCTGGGCCCGCAGTCAGGCGCTCTTGCCAACCCTGGGCTTCCAACTGGCAACCTTTTGGTTGGTAGAACTTATCATTGCTGGTGATTTACCAGCTGTCCGGCTTTTAGAATTCAGTGGGACATAAAATAATAAGCACAACAAGGTTTATGCTGCATGGGTTTCCAAACCTTCCCAGGTATTTTGCATTCTTCACAACATACAATCCTGAAAAGTAGTCCTCTGTCTTAAGGCTCAATGACACTGTAGAATGAATGCAGCTGGGTGTTGGGAATCAGCCTGTGTTTGTGTTTCAGAATGTGATGTGGGAAATGATGGGCAGGATCATGATGCTTCTGACGAGGGACATGATGGTGCTGAGGCTGAGGTGCAAGATGGAGATGGTTTGGTCAATGATTTTCATGCAGACAAGGACAGAGAGGCCTCAGTGCAAAGGGCAGTTTCTCATGAGAATATTCCTGGTGGGCAGAGAGATGATGGTTTACTCCCTCTCTCTGTGAGCTCTCAAGATTTGGGTTTGGGCAACAATCTGACACCTGGGAATTTTAATGAGCAGCAGCCAGGTAAGGAGTTGAAAAATAGGCAGCTGGAGTTTAGCCAGGATAGACAACAAACTCAAGGGTTATGTCGCTCTGAAAGACTTCGTCAGATAAGAGCCAAGAGTGGGGGGAAACAAAACCAGTTTCTGGGTTTTGGGATATAAGGTTTGCTTCAAGAAAAAATCTGTTAGATCAGGCATCGTTTGAAAATCAAATTAATGAGCATTCCTGTTCAAGGGGTCTCGTTCCTGTGGATTTCGAGCCTTGTGGGTACTGACTAGCTTTGCCTAGATTGTCTTTGCATCCTGTTGATTCCTGTCTGGTCTTATACTCCCTTGGATTGCCTTTCATCTTTTGTGGGCATTGCTTTGTGTTACTGCATTTTTACTGACTTTATACCTTTTGAAACGTACTTACTTTTTATAAGCATCTATTTCTACTGGCTATTTTATGAAGCTTCAAATAAAGGATTGGATTTTTCACTCAATGTGTGGTGTGTTTTAAGTCAGAGGGGGTTTTTTTTCCTGTTCTGGAGCGCAACACTGGGCACCACTTTCACTGCTTTGGAATTCTGGGAGTTATAGTTTGACAAGGTGACATCAAAGATTGACCTTGTAAAATTCCATAGCATTGAGCCATGGAAGTTTTGGGCGATTTCTAAAAGTATTTAAAATCAAATGTAGCAACAACAGTGGTAGCTGCAGTTTTAGCGGATCAGGAGGTTTTTGACCATGGAAGTAGAGCAACTGAGCGTTAGCAAATACAACAGAATCCAGATTTGGTTTTTTAAAAAAGTTACAAAAGTTTCCCACAACTTAAAAAACTACATTTCTAACTATTTTATTTGTTTATTTATTTATTACTCACGCTTCTATGCCGCCACTCCCGGAGGGGCTCGGGGCGGCTCACAAGGGCCGTACAGGCGCAATAAAAACAACAGTGGTTAAAACAACAACAGATCAGCAAATAAAATAGTACAATAGTACAACTATCTAGCTCTCTGGAGACATCTTGTCTCTCTTCCAGCTCAGTGTTGTTGAAAAATCAACACGCACACACCCTTCAAAAGATTTAATTAAATCATATATATATATATCTCCAATTTAACTTCCGCAGCATCAAAAGTTGAATCATAGAATCACAGAATCCTAGAGTTGGAGAAGACCTTGTGGGCCATCCAGTCCAACCCTATGTGTTTCTGATGGTCTTTGGCGATCCCTATGAAACCCTCTCGCACCCCCTGCCCCAGGGTTCCTGACCCCCATGACACTCTTAACACAGTAATACATATAGTTAATCTGTTTTTAAATGTATTTATACACTCAGTATGAAACCTGGGCCTGTTTCGATGAACACAACATAGATATCCTGGCAGGAATGGCAGAAAGACACATACAAAGGTCTTGCTCTACAACTAGGAGTTATAGTTCACCCACAATCAAAGAGCATTCTGAATTCCCCCAATGATGGAATGGAATCAAACTTCCCACACAGAACTCCCATAAGGGAGCCCGAGTGGAGAAGAAAAAGTGTTCGGCAGGAGGGGGAAGAAAGGGTATTGGAGGTTCCAATTTACCACGACACATCTGATGATCGCTCACGGCACACTAGTGTGCCATGGCACACTGGTTGGGAAACCCTGCTCTACTGGGTCTTATTTTCAGGGGATGTCTTATTTTCGGGTAAATGGTATCTCCTAGAGTTTCAACCAATGCAACAGAATTTGTGGCTGCCACAAAAGGGAAGTTCCTGGAGTACAACAACTAGTTTCAAAGTAAGGGCCGCACAATTAAACAGGAAATAACACTTTCAACCCAGGAACAGAACATTTTTCAATTTTTCTTACATAGTTTTATCCACAGTTTCACATATCCATGCTAAGCTTGGGAACGCATCCTTTGCGGTTACAGAGGTCACATTTTACACATAAAATAATTCTTAGTTTAAAGCTCATAATTTAAAAATAATGTGGATTGTCCTGCCAGAAAACATTAATAAAGCCTGGTTTTTATGAATGCTTTAATGCCTGAAATGAATGAGGAGGCTGATGCTGGAATACTTGGACCTGATCCACCAACTGCGTAAGCAATGAGTAATTTTGCCTTGGGCCCAGCTGTCCATCCTTATCTGAATACCTTTGTCTTTGGCACTTTCCTTGGATGCACCTATATTGGGGAATTAAAGCAGTTTGAAACCACTTTAACTGCTATGGAATCCTGGGAGTTTTGGTTTTATAAGGTCTTTAGGGTTCCATAGCTGGAGGACTCAACTCCTAGGGTTCCATAGCATCGAGCCACAGCACACACAATGAAACGGATGATTACCTGGTTTGGGAAATAGCCAGAGGGATTTGCCCAACCTTTTCTATTTACATTTTTGATATCGAGCAGGAATTTGGAGGTCTTGCCGTGAAGGCAGAGACCTGTCAGACCCACCAAAAAGGATCCGATATAGCCCTGGCGAGATAGAAAGCAGCCAATTGGATTCCCCCCCCCGAATTCCCCCAAATAAAGTTTCACCAAGTTGAAGAAACACCACCGAGTTGTTTATTTCGTTCCAGCTGGAGCGGATGTCAAGCCTCAATCATTTGCCCAAAGCTGACATAAAGCGCAAGGCAATACATTACATTTTTATAGAAAAACAGAGCTGTCAAAATTCATACTTCCCGGCCCCCGCCCCTTTGCTGTCTTCACGCTGATTGGATGGAGTCATCAGCTGGCTGGGAGGCGCGGCCAGCTTTGCCACGCCTCAGCCGATGAGGAAGCCAGCGCCGCTTTGGGTTCTTGTCCAATGAGAGCAAAGGAGGCGGTCCAAGCAGGAAACAATGAACCGGGATGACATGATGAGTGGATTAAATGATCAAATGTTTGTCCAAGCGCCAGCAATTACTTTCAAAAGTTCTCAAGCTAGCTCTTCTATTGTCCCAAGTGGAAAAAATAAACATTTTTGGTCTGGCGCGGATACCAGACCCCAGTAGTCCTTTCCTCCGGGATATGGATCTATTGATGGTATCTTGTCATTGGTTTCAGCCAAGAGGATGAAACAACGAGTGAGTCAGATGGGAAATCCAAAACCTCCCGAAGGCAGGATGTTCCCATGCCTGGATTACCCAAAAGGCCAACGAGGCCATGGCCTAGGGGTGCAAGCCCGGGGGGGGGGGCACAGATCACGGACCCAAAACCCCCTGGCCTGCACCCCTCTTTTCCCCTTTCTCATGCCCCTCCTCGCTCCTTTTCCCGGCAAAGTCTCTGCTCCGTCCCCTCTGTCTCTCACTCTCGCGCGCCCTCTCTCTCTCTCTCTTTCGCTCTCTCTCTCGTGCGCGCTCTCTCTCTCTCGCTTGTGCTCTCTCTCGCTCACGCGCTCTCTCTCTCTCTCTCTTGCGCTCTCTCTTGTGTGCGCTCTTTCTCCCTCGCCCTCTCTTGCTCTCTCTCTCGCACGCTCTCTCTTGCTCTCTCTTGCGCTCTCTCTCGCACTCTCTTTCTCTCTCTCTCTCTCTCTCTCTCTCTCGCGCGCTCTCTCTCTCTTGCGCTCTCTCTCTCTTGCGCTCTCTCTTGCGCTCTCTCTCTCTTGCGCTCTCTCTTGTGCGTGCGCTCTCTCTCGCTCTCTCTCTCTCTTGCTCTCTCTCTCTCTCTGTCTCTCTCTCCCGTGCGCGTCTTTGGAGCGAGTTTTCACCCGCTGCACTCTCCCCAAACCTCCCGATTTCCAAGGAAACCTTCAGAGCACAGCGGAGCTTTCCAGCCGGTGGGAATGGGGACATTGGAGGTGGCGGGAGGTTGGCTTAAAGGGGGCATAATTCCAAAGTGTGGCCTAGGGTGCAAAAAAGTGTTAATCCGGGCCTGGATGTTCCTCTTTGTGAGGAATGACAAAAATCACCATGAGGCACGTCCTCCAGATGGCCGTGCTCCGAGATCTGAAGGCGCGTGCCCAAAGGACATATTTCCCCAAATGGGCCAACTCCGAGGTTTGAGGAAATGTCCACTGTTATTGTCCATGCAAGTGTTCTTTGTTAAGTCCTTTATTTGTTTAGGGATTTACTAGCCCAGGAAATTCCTGAACCGTTTGTATGCTGGGGTCACGAAAAGGTGGCATTTCATATTTTCATATAGGAACACTAGGAAGGGGAAAACATATAGGGATTGCATTCATATAGGGGGAAATAGGAATCATATCATCTCATACCAGCCCATCCCACCCACCAGAGTCCATTAGAATTCATAAAACCGGGAATCCATGGGGTTTGAAGAGAAAAGTTACTGAAAGTCCTCCAAAATTGGTCAAAAGTTCATAAAAGTTCAAAAAGTCCATAAAGTGTGGGTTATAGGGGCATTGCCATTTGGGGCCATGGGAAGAGCCTTAGGTTCCCACATGGGGGAGAGATAGGGGATTATGGGATCATTCCAGCCTGGTGTTCTTGGTAAAACTATGAATTCCTTGATTTTGAATTCTGTTTTACAGAGTCGGGGGGTCACCTCCGACATCATTTTGATGCATTATTAAGAAGCAGTTTGTATACATCCATATAGAATAAATAGATAAATACAGTACACAGCTGAAAGATACAAGTTACACAAAATCATAAAGTAGATGCATTTTATTAAAGGGTTAGATACAATAGGGTTTAGGGCAGGGCTGCTCATTAGGTCGATTGCGATCAAACAGTCGATCGCACTGCTGGAACTGGTCGACCGCGTAGCCTGGAGGGGGGAGGAAGCAGGGAGGAGGACAGAGCGCACAGGGAAGAGGGGGTGAGAGAAGGAGCGCCAGCCAACCACGCCCCTCTCGTTCCTGCCGAATCGCGGCGCCCCCTCCTTCCCTCTGCCCTCCTACTTCTCCCCTCGCCTGCCTCCATTGCTCATAACTATAACGTGCCTTGGCTCCTTCCATGGGGCCAGGATCGGAGGGATCGGAGATTGGGCCTGGGCGGCAAACGGCTTTGCGCTACCCCTCGTGTGAGGCAGGGAAGGGAGGCTGCGAAACCCCTGCCTGCAAGAGGAGGACCTGGAGTGCTTCCTGGCCGCCCTTCTCGCTGGCAGCCAGCACGGCGTGACTCTGCTCTGCAAGGTAAGTTAACTATACATCCCAGCAACACCAACTCCCAAATGTCTCAGTCTATTTCCCCCAAATTCCCCCAGTGTTCACATTTGGGCATATTGAGGATTTGTGCCAAGTTTGGTCCAGATCCATCATTATTTGAGTCCACAGTGCTCTCTGGATGTAGGAGAACTACAACTCCCAAACTCAAGGCCAATGCCCAGCAAACCCTTTCAATATTTTCTGTTGGTCTCATGAGAGTTCAGTGTGCCAAGTTTGGTTAAATTCCATCATTGGTGGAGTTCAGGATGCTCTTTGATTGCAGGGTTAACTAGAAATCCCAGCAACTACAACTCCCAAATGACAAAATCAATTGCTTCAAACTACAAGAAAGGAGATTTCCCCTGAACACGAGGAAAAAACTTCCTAACTGTGAGAGCTGTTCAGCAGTGGGACTCTCTGCCTCAGAGTGTGGTGGAGGCTCCTTCTTTGGAGACTTTTAAACAGAGACTGGGTGGCCATCTGTCTGAGGTGCTTTGATTGTGATTTTGCTGCATGAAGGCAGAAGGTCCTTGGACTAAAGATTGTTGTTGTTATTATTATTATTATTATTATTATGGCTGGATGGCCATACATACAAAGAATCCTTAATAAATTTGAAAATAGTTACATGTTTTACATGTTTGTAGTGGGTAGGGAGATCATTTTGACTTGGTTGTTCTACCGTGTTTCCCCGAAAATAAGACAGCGTCTTACTTTCTTTTGACCCCCAAAATCCCCACTACGGCTTACTTTGGGTGCGCTTACATTAGCCGACGGTACCCCGAAAGTAAGCCGAAAGTAAGACGTACCTCGGGCGGCACGGCATGGCTTCCTGGCTGGGCAACGAGAGGCTCCCAGAGGGGCTCAAAAGGGGCCCGGAATCCTCCTCCTCTTCCTTCCAGCGGCGCCTTCCATCCTCCTCCTCTTCCTCCCAGCAGCGCCTTCTCCCTCTCCGCCCGTTCCGCCCCTCCCTTCAGTGAAGGGAGGAGGGGCGGAGCCGCCGCCAGCGAGAGGGAAGAAAGCGCCGGCGGAAGTCCCGCCCGCCGGCGGCTCAGGCGTCTTTCCCGCCGCCGCCCGCTTCGCCCGCTTCAAACGGGAGCCGGGCGGCGGCGAAAGCGCCTGAGTCGCCCTGGGGCGGGACTTCCGCCGGCGCCTTCTCCCTCTCGCTGATCCGCCCCTCCCTTCACTGAAGGGAGGAGGGGCGGAGCCGCCGCCGGCAAGAGGGGAGAAGGCGCCGGAATCCCGCCGCGGCGGCTCATGCGCTTCGCCGCCGGCTCGCCCGCCCATTATAGCGGGCGAGCCGGGCGGCGGCAAACGCCTGAGCCGCCGTGCGGGCGGACTTTTGCCGGCGCCTTCTCCTCTCGCCGGATCCGCCCCCCTTCACTGAAGTCCCGCCCCCAGGGCAACTCAGGCGCTTTTCGCCGCCCGGCTCCTGTTTGAAGCGCGGCGAGCGGGGCGGCGGCGGGGAAAGACGCCTGAGCTGCCGTGCGGGCGGGACTTCCGCCGGCGCTTTCTTCCCTCTCGCCGGCGGCGGCTCCGCCCCTCCTCCCTTCACTGAAGGGAGGGGGGCGGAACCGGCGAGAGGGAGAAGGCGCTGCTGGGAGGAAGAGGAGGAGGATTCCGGGCCCCTTTTGAGCCCCTCTGGGAGCCTCTCGTCGCCCAGCCAGGAAGCCACGCCATGCCGCCCGAGGTACTTACTACTGGGTACGGCTTATATAAGCCGACCCTCTGACAGCCCCGATACGTCTTACAATCGGGGGTGTCATACTTTCGGGGAAACACAGTATAAGTAGCTCGCAGGGTGAAAAAGTGGGAGCACCCCTGGTTTAGGGGTTTACAGCTCCTGCTGGTTTAGTCCCAATCTCCTGATACTTTGAAATTGCGCAAGTCTGGAAAGAGTTTTTTTAAAGGAAAAGTCATATATTTATTTAGTACTTGCCGACAGGCCCGGATTACCCATAGGGCCAACATAGGCCATGGCCTAGGGGCGCAAGCCGGGAGGGGGGGCACAGATCACGGACCAAAAAAAATGTTATACAATAATTTAAAAATCGCGCCGCGATTGGCTTCTGCTGCCTGGTACACAAAAGGAGGTGGAGCCAAGGTCAGGCTCAGGGGAGGCAGCGCTCATGCTCACCGCATCAGCCTCAGCCCATCCATCTACGCCGCTGCTTTTCAGTCAGTGCTTCTGCGCCTGAGGGGAAAAGAGGGGCACTTGGATGTCCATTTCAGTAGCTACTGATTCCCTTGGTATCCAAGAATCTGTCTAATCCTGCCTTGAAGCTGTCCAGGCTGACCGCTGTCACAACCTCTTCTGGAAGTGAGTTCCATAACCCAGTGACCCTCTGGGTGAAGAAATATTTCCCTTTATTAGTCCTAATTTTCCTACCTTGGAGCTTTAGGGAGTGCCCCCTAGTCCTAGTGTTGGGTGACAGAGAAAATAGTTTTTCTTTATTCACCTTTTCTATCCCATGCATGATTTTATACACTTCGATCAAGTCACCTCTTAAACGCCGTCTTTCAAGGCTGAAAAGACCAAGGCGTTGCAACCTGATTTCATAAGGGAGCCGCTCCAGCCCTTGGATCATTCTTGTTGCCCTTTTCTGTACCTTTTCCAGTTCCGTTATATCCTTCTTAAGGTGCGGAGACCAGAATTGTACACAGTACTCCAAATGTGGCCTTACCATCGATTTGTAGAGAGGTAATACAACATTTGCTGACCTATTTTCGACTCCTTCCTGATAATGCCAAGCATAGAATTTGCTTTTTTTCACTGCTGCTGCGCACTGTGTTGACATCTTCATTGAGCTGTCCACCAAAACCCCAAGATCCCTTTCCTGGTTTGTCTCGGAAAGCTTTGATCCCATCAATTTGTAGGTGTAGTTGGGGTTCTTTGCCCCCATGTGCATGACTTTACACTTGTTTAGGTTAAAATGCATTTGCCACTTTGTTGCCCATTCACTCAATTTCGAGAGATCTTTCTGGAGCTCTTTACAATCAGTTTCATTTTTAACTACCTGAACAATTTAGTGTCGTCTGCAAACTTTGCTACCTCAGAATTCACTCCTACATCCAGGTCATTAATGAATAAATTAAAAAGTAACGGACCCAAAACTGAACCTTGGGGTACGCCACTTCTCACCTCTTTCCACCCAGAGAAATGTCCGTTTATTACCACCCTTTGTTTCCTACAGTTTAGCCAGGTTCCAATCCAGGACAAGACCTGTCCCCTGATTCCATGGCTGAAGAGCTTTTAAAGAAACCCAATCCTTCCTTTGCTAATGAAGAGCATCAATCTTTTTCTCTGCCGGATGAAATGAGAGGCTTTGCAGGCACAACATTTCAATGTATCCAGACCTGGCCATACGGCCCGAAACACCTACCACAACCCACCTCCCAGACAAGTATTTTGTTTGTTTGCCTCTCCGGCCAGCCAGCTTCCGCTGCCTTTTATAATGATATAATTATCACTGTATTGCAGTGAGCAACACCTTGCGGAGGAGACACAATACACACATTTATTAAGTCCGGTGCCTTGAACCTTTTGGCAGCGCATGGGAACGCAAGCACATGCAGCCTCTCTGGGAAAATGACTTCTGACACCACAAATATATAAGTACTGCATGAGCTGGATCTGAGTTTTCTCCCACTTTTGGATGAGTTTTCCATCATGAGAGCAGTTCTGCTTCTTGCAACCCTCCTTGGGGCAACGATGGGCCAGGAACCCTTTGCTGGGTGAGTAGTGTTTTCCATTCCTCTTGAGGTCTGTAAGCTATATGGCCATCTGTTGGGAGGGCTTTGATGGGGTCTTGACAGGTTGGGATGGACTGGGTGGCCTGTGAGGACCTCTTCCAGCTCTAGGATTCTATGACGGTCACCATTCCATTTATTATTTTATCATTTTTTATTGTTGTATATGAAAAAAACAACACAAAACATACAATCTTCAAAATTGGCCAAAATTGATGCTGACCATTCCAGAATGCTGTCTAATATCAACAGATTTTACTTGAAGCCACAAACATCACATGCCGCTTTGAGTCTCCTTAATGGAGAGGAAAAAGTTAGGTATAAATAAACAATAAACAACAATAATATATTATATAACAATAACAACAACAACAACAATAATAATAAGGTAAAGGTTTTCCACCCCAGTCGTGTCCAACTCTGGGGTGTGGTGCTCATCTCCATTTCTAAGCCGAAGAACCGGCATCGTCCGTAGACACCACCAATGTCATGTGGCCGGCATGACTGCACTTTCCCGCTGAAGCAGTACCTATTGATCTACTCATATTTACATGTTTTTGAACTGCTAGGTTGGCAGAAGCTGGGGCTAATAGTGGGAGCTCAGGCCGTTCCCCGGATTCGAACCTGCAACCTTTTGGTCAGCAAGTTCAGCAGCTCAGCGCTTTAACCCACTGTGCCACTGGGGGCTCCCATTATATAACAATATTATAATATATTGTTGTTGTTATATTTGTTTATTTATTTATTATTTATTACTTCAACTTTATATACCACTCCATCCCAACAGGCTCGGGGCGGTTTACATAAGGCAACATTAACAATAAAATACACTAAAAAAACAGTAAAAACAATTCTAAAACCAACAATAAAACAGTCAATAAAACAGTACACCTAGTTGCATTGGGTCAGTTTAGATGGAAAGCCTGCCGAAATAAAGTTGTTTTGCAGGCTCTTCGGAAGGCAGGCCACTCTCTAAGGGCCCGGACCTCACCTGGCAGGGCATTCCAAAGAGCTGCCACCGAAAAGGCTCTCTGTCTGGTAGAGGACAGGTGATAAGTACGGACAGATGGGACTTCCAATAAGTTAAGTTCTTTAGACCGTAGTGGTCTCTGGGGAACATACAGGGAGAGACGGTCCCTCAAGTACACAGGCCCTATAGCAGTGTTTCTCAACCTAGGGGTCGGGACCCCCAGGTGGGTCGCGAGAGGGTTTTAGAGGGGTCGCCAAAGACCATCAGAAAACATATTTATTATGGTCTTAGGAAGCCACTTGGCAGAGAAGATTGAAGATCTCTGCTTGTCCTTCTCTTTCTTTTTGGAAACAGACTGCGAATTCTCCCACCTAAAGCTCTACTCTGCGGTGATTGGCAGGCCTCCCAGCCAAGGGGAGGGCTGTTTCTGAGACTCCAAGCGGTGGGGGGGGGGAGAGCAGGCGTGCTTGGCGCATGGCAACATGATGCGCATGTGTGGGTGAGGGAGAGTGTGTGAGGTGGGATGGAGGCTCACGCCAGCTAGTCCCTTCAAGGCATGAGGGTTCTGTGTAGAAACTTTGACCCAATTCTATCATTGGTGGGGTGCAAGGGGCTCTTTGATTGTAGGTGAACTATAAATCCCATCAACTACAACTCCCAAATGTCAAGATCTATTTTCCCCAAACTCCACCAGTGTTCACGTTTGGGTATATTGAGGATTAGTGTCAAGTGTGGCCCAGATCCATCATTGTTGAGTCTATAGTGCTCTCAATGTAGGTGAACTACAACTCCCAAACTCAAGGTCAATGCCCACCAAACACTTTCAGTATTTACTGTTGGTCATGGGAGTTTTTTTGTGTCAAGTTTGATTCAATTCCATTGTTGGTGAGTTCAGAATGCTCTTTGATTGTGGGTGAACTATAAATCCCAGCAACTTCCAAATGACAAAATCAACACCCCATCCCCTCAAAAATACAGTTATGAAGTAGCAATGGAAAGAATGGTTAGGGGTCACCACAAGTTGAGGAACTGTATTAAGGGGTCGCAGCATTAGGAAGGTTGAGAAACACTGCCCTATAGGTCAACACCAACACTTTGAATGTAATCTGGTACTCTACTGGGAGCCAGTGCAGCTGCTGCAGGATGGGAGTTATGTGGCATCTAACCGGGAGCCCGGTGAGCAGACGAGCTGCAGCATTCTGCACCAGTTTGAGTTTCCGGATCACGGACAACGGAAGGCCAATGGAGAGGGCGTTACAGTAGTCTAGTCTTGAGATGACCGTCGCCTGGATCACCGTGGCCAGGTCGCCCTCGGACAGGTAAGGTGCCAGCCGTCTAGCCTGTCGCAGATGGAAAAATGCGGATCTGCTGACCATAGAGACCTGGGCCTCCATAGTCAGCAGCAGGTCCAACTGGACCCCCAGACTCTTTACAAAGAACAACAGACAGAGTGCTTCGCCGTCCAGCATAGGGAGCCGGCACCCCCCACCCCCCACCGGGTAGCCCAACCAACGGATCTCCGTCTTCAATGGATTCACCTTCTACCGACTGGCCCGTAGCCATCCAGTCACGGCTTCCAGGCACAGATGGAAATTATCAGGTACAGAGTCCGGTCTGCCCCCCATCCTCAGCACAAGCTGGGTGTCATCAGCGTACTGGTGACACTTCAGACCAAAGCTACGCACCAGTCAGGCCAGTGGTCATGTGTAGATGTTAAATAATAGAGGGGAAAGAATGGCCCCCTGAGGCACCCCACAAGTCAGGGGGAGCCTCTCGGAGACGACTCCACTCCTCTCCACCCGTTGTCCTCGATCTTGAAGGAAGGAGACCTCCCATTTACGGGCAGTCCCCCTCACTCCTCTCACGGCTAAACGGTGGATCAACAATGCATGATCTACAGTGTCAAAGGCTGCTGTGAGATCCAATAACACGGGCAGCGCAGATCTACCACCTTCTTTAGCATAGAGAAGGAAAGCCTGCAAGGGCAGGCCCAGATTAGCGGACCGTGCCACCCAAGGCCGCCTGTCTAAATGCCGCCCCCGGGGGCGGGGCCTCTTGCGGGGGGCGGGGCCTGCGAGAGGGAGAAGGTGCCTCTGGAAGTCCCACCCCTAGGGCGACTCGTGCGGCTTCCCCCGCCGCCGCCCCGCTCGCACCGGCACCCCTCCTCCCTTCACTGAAGGAAGGAGTGGCGCCCACCCGCGCAAGCGGGGCGGCGGCGGGGGAAGCCGCATGAATCGCCCTAGAGGCGGCAGGACTTCCCTTCACTCCTTCCTTCAGGCCCGGAAATGCCGCCCCCCAAAATCCGCCACCCGAGGCCATGGCCTCGGGTGGCCTTATGGGTAATCCGGGCCTGTATAATACACAATGCTATACCGTACACATTCAAAGGGCAGAACTGAGGGAGAAGTCAATCAAACAGCATCATGTAGTAAAAAATCTCTCAATACAACAAGTAACATAAACAGATGCAGCCCTTACAATCTACTGGGCCGGAGCAACGCTCACACTCAGTCAAAGTCACCCTGTAATCAGTTGGAGTTTGTCAACTCACATACTGCAGTCCGAGTCACTGGGGGAGCCTTGAAGCATGGGAGAGCTGGCCAACTCAATAATCAAAAAGCAGTAATTTTACTGAGAGAGCTGGCCAACTGCCAAGTGGGCAGGCGCCTACGGCGGGAGGTAAGCTGACCCAAGGTGGCCGTTCGGGCAACCGCTTCCTCAGGGCGCTTGGGACTTCTAGCCGCTCCTCCCGGTATGGTAGTAAATCAATGTTTCACTCAGGGGTGAAACAGGAGATTTCGCATTTTCTGCGATGTAATACCTATATGTCTCAAGAGTGATCTCCTGGGCTGGCTCTCCCATGCTTCAAGGCTCCCCCAGTGACTCGGATTGCAGTATGTGAGTTGACAAACTCCAACTGATTACAGGGTGACTCTGACTGAGGTGTGCGTGCTCCGGCCCAGTAGATTGTAGGCCATCTGTTTATGTTACTTGAATTGTGTGTAAATTGCATGACATTGCACCACAGTGGGCTATTGAGCACATTGGAAATTTACTATACTAAAGAGATTTTTTACTACATGATGCTGTTTCATTGACTACTCCCTCAGTTCAGGCCCGGAAATGCCGCCGCTGTTGTGTATTATACGCCGAGGTGGCCTATTTTGCCTTATATTGTAATCCGGGCCTGTGCAAGGGGAATATCCTTGGGTGTATCTGCACTGTAGAATTAATGCTGTTCGACACTACTTAAACTGGCTTGAAAACTATCTAAGTATCTTAGTGGACCACAAGCTGACCGTGAGCCAAAAGTGTGATGGGGCAGCTTATAAAGGTCAATGCGATTCTAGGCTGCATCAAGAGGAGAATAGTATCAAGATCAACACAATTCATGCTCTGGAACCCTGGGATTTGTCGTCCAGTGCCCTTTGACAGAGAAGGCTAAAGATCTTCTCAAACTACATCTCTCCCATGATGCCATAGCATTGCACATAGGGCTAATTAGCACATAGCATTAGCACATGGTGCCAAAGTGCATTCATTTTATAATATAGAGATGCACCCAGAAAGCAATAATTATATCATGCTCATAAACCACATCTGGAACACCCGGCTTCCTAAACAAATGCAGATCGCAAACGAAGCGGAAGAGAGCTGAGATGGAGGCGGTGAAAGATGATAATGAGGAGTATAAAAAGGAGGGGGTGACATGTGCGTGTGCATATATTATAAATAAACCTCTTATGCTTGCAGGGACCAGGTTCTGCGGGTGGAACCATGCAGCGAAGAACAGGTCCGGCTGCTGAAAGAGCTCCGAGTCCTGGAGCCTCTGCAGGTGCGTCGTCTTCATACGGAGGAGTTTGCTAATTGCTCTTTTCCGAGTATCACTCAATGCTTTGCAATTAAATTCCAGGCAAAAGTAGGCTTGTCATTAAGCAGAAGATGTGGGGACACATTCCAGGTCATTGCACATCTTGCGCAACCACAGCACTTTAATATGACTTCAACTGACACTGATACATTCTGCCCAGGCCCGGATTACCCATAAGGCCAAACTAGGCCATGGCCTCGGGTGGCAGGTTTTGGGGGGCAGCGGATTCGGCCCCCCGAAAACATTTTTTTAAAAAAAAAACCCGCCCCCTCGCAGCGCTTTCCCCTCGCCCTCTCCCGAGAGAGTCCTCATACCTCGGGAGAGGGCGGGGGGAGAGCGCCGCGAGGGGGCGGGGAGGAGGGAATGGTGCCCTCCCCTCGCCTGGGCTGCCCCCTTGCAAAGGAAGGAAGCGGCCAGGAGGAGGAAGGGAAGCTCCGCCCCGCCGGCGGGCATGCATGCATGCGCACGCACACCAGCGGGCTTCCTTCCTCCTCCTCCTCCTGGCCGCCTCCTTCCTTTGCAAGGGGGCGGCCCAGGCGGCGAGGAGGAGGGCGGGACTTCCCTTCATCCTCCTCGCACCTTCCTTTCGGTCGCGGGAGGAGGAGGAGGTGGACGGAAGCCGCGCGGCACTGCTCGTGGGGCTTCCGTCCGCCTCCTCCTCCCGCGACCGAAAGGAAGGCGCGAGGAGGATGAAGGGAAGTCCCGCCCTCCTCTTCGCGCCCTCCTTTTGGTCGCGGGAGGTGGAGGTGGCAGCGGACGGAAGCCCACGAGCAGTGCCGCGCGGCTTCCGTCCACCTTCCTCCTCCGCGCAACCGAGCTCCCACGACCGAAGCACCCTGGGGGCATGGCTTTCCAGCACCCTGGGGCGTGGCTTTCTCAGCACCCTGGGGGCATGCCATGGGGCATGGCTTTCAGCACCCTGGGCTGCTGCCCTGGGGCATGGCTTTCAGCACCCTGGGGGTGTGGCTTTCACCCTGGGGGCGTGGCTTTCAGCACCCTGGGGGCATGGCTTTCAGCACCCTGGGGGCGTGGCTTTCAGCACCCTGGGGGCGTGGCTTTCAGCACCCTGGGGGCGTGGCTTTCAGCACCCTGGGGGCGTGGCTTGGCACTCCTGAAGGCAGGGGCCTCCTGAAGGCAGGGTGTCCCCTATCAGAATATTGAGCTCCTTAGCTGTGTGGAAGAAAATACTTTCTTAAATACTTAATACTTTCACATCCCCTTTGTGAGGAATGACAAAATCACCATCAGGCACGTCCTTCAGATGGCCATGCTCCGATGTCTGAAGGTGCGTTTCCAAGGGACATATCCTTCAAATGGGCCGACTCCAAGGTTTGAAGGGACATTCATGTAGGAGGGAAATGGGAACCATATAATCTCATACTAGCCCATCCCACCCACCAGAGTCCATTGGAATTCATAAATCATGGGAAGAGTCCGTGGGGTTTGAAAAGGAAAAGTTTCCAAAAAGTTTCTGAAAGTCCTTCAAAAGTAGGCAAAAGTCCCATAAGAGTTCAAGAAAGTTCATAAGTGTGGGTTACAGTGGCATTGCCATGTGGGGACATGGGGAGAGCCTTAGGCTTATTTATTTATTTATATTTATATTCCACCCTTTATTTATTTATATTTATATTCCACCCTTTATTTATTTATTTATATTTATATTCCCCCCTTTATTTATTTATTTATATTTATATTCCACCCTTTATTTATTTATTTATATTTATATTCCACCCTTTATTTATTTATTTATATTCCACCCTTTATTTATTTATTTATATTTATATTCCACCCTTTATTTATTTATTTATATTTATATTCCACCCTTCTCAACCCGCAGGGGACTCAGGGTGGATCACAATTTATTTATATTTATATTCATTTATTTATTTATATTTATATCATATTTACAGGCAAACATTCAGCGCCCTTTGACATACAACATATATAGACAGACAACGAGCTACACACTTGGTCAAGAGCTCACCCCGTCCCGGGCAAGCCTTTGAACTCATGACCTTCTGGTCAGTAGAGATCTTATGCAGCTGACTCCCGGCCAGCTGCGCCACATTCCCGGTTCCCACATGGGGGAGAGATAGTGGATTATGGGATCATTCCAGCCTGGTGTTCTTGGTAAAACTATGAATTCCTTGGTTTTGAACTATCTTTTACAGAGTCCTGGGGGGGGGAGGGGGTCACCTCCGATATCAGGAGTGTAACCCCGTCCAACACAGGTTGTAACCCTATGCCCTGTTCAGCCTTCCGACTGACCAGAAGGACCTCTGTATTGTTTGGATCCAGTTTCAATTTGTTTGCCCTCGTCCAGATTGTCACAGCGGCCAAGCATTGGTTCAGGATCTGAACAGCCTCCATAGTAGCAGGTGGGAAGGAGTGACAGAGTTGGACATCACCTGTATTGCCCAGACCCATCCCTTAATTCTTCTGCAGAATAAATTATTGCAATCTTAAGAATCTCCTTGGTTTCTAGTCTTGATTGGAAACACAGGCTAGGATTAAAGGCATTGTGCTTCTACATTTTCACCAGCGTTTCCTTTATTTCAGTGGTTTCTAACCTCAGTTTGGCTTTTCCTCTTCCCAGCTTGACTTCTGGAGGTTCCCGTCGTATCCGAACGAGCCTGTGGACGTCCAAGTGCCTTTTGCTTGCCTCCAAGATGTCAAAATTTTCCTGGAATCCCGCGGCATCAAGTATTGTGTCATGATTGAAAACGTCCAGGTAGACATCCTGATCCCAACCTATAGGGAAACCCTATTGTCGAATAAACGCACTGTGGCTAAATGGTACACAATCCTGGGAGTTGTAGTTTGGTGAGGTCATCTATCACAATTTGGTCAGGAAAGGGCAAGGACTTGGGAAACTACAAATCCCATGTGGGGGGGGGGGGGAGTAGACGGGAGAAGGCGTAAAAACATACACAACACCCCCCCTGCTAGGTAGGCATGTGAATTCCTCCTCTCACAGCCCCCTCCAGCTACTCAATGGGACAGACTGTCTCAAAGGAAAGTAGTCATTAGTTCAGATCTCCAAAACATTGCAGAGTCTTGGTCACAGTTAGCAGAGATTTCATATCACAGCCTCTGACCTTGTATAGTACCTCAGCACTTGAATACTGTAAGCACACTTGAGCTCTGACTTTCATGCAAACAGAGCCGAACGAAGGTAATTTCAAATGGTACGCAAACCTTTTGGCACCCCTCACTCTCCGTGCGCACATGCGCCGGTGGTGCGTCAGTGTGCACATGCACAGGCCAGCTAGTTCTGCACATATACAGGGTCAGTTAGTTCAACGCATGCGCCATATGCACGGGTACGGCACCAAGCAGATGGTGATGCAATGCACACTCCAGGAGGCCGAAAAGGAGGGTGTTTTCCAACCAGAGGTGGGAGGCTCTGCCCTGGCTGCAAAACGTCCTCCTTTTCGGCCTTGTGAAGTGCGTTTGCATCACCATCCACCTGGAGTCGCACCCGCACGCCGGCCCGCAGCAATGGCGGCCGCAGCCAGATGCACCCCTAGCCCACGTGACGCCCTGAGGCATCCGCTTAATTTGCCTCCATTAAGATCCGCCCCTGCATGCAAACTCCTTCAGTCATTGCTACATACAACTATTTACAGGTCTGCCATCAGTATACAGAAGTATTCACAAGCATAGCAAGACACTCACGACTAGGACGGCAATGAATTATAGCTGCAGAGAGATCATGGGAAGGCGTCCCAGGTGGCAGAGAGCAAGCACATGGCAAGACCTTGAAAATATCCAATTTCCCCCTGACATATGTTAAATTTCTTAGGCCGTGGTGGACGAAGAAAGACGCGAGATGTACCTCAACCAGCGGAGAGAACGTGGCAGCAACAGCTTCAATTACGGCGCTTACCACCCTTTGGAAACCGTAAGTGGGCCAAGAATAGGTTCTCCTCTTTGGGAGTGCTGCAATGCTCCCGTGGGATTCCTTCCCAGATCATCCTCAGAGCTCGAGATGCTTGTCTGTTCTTAAGATGAAAAGCACACGTCTGCATTTTAGATGGATTAGGAATCAATTGGTTTTCCCTATACTAGGAAGTAAGAGTGGCTAAAGCTTTGGAGAGCTCCTGCTCAACCATTTCAAAGCTCCCTGCCTGAGCGGTGATGGCATGATTGTCAGCATAGATGAAACTCTCTGTCCCTTCTGGCATTGGCTGATCATTGGTGTAAATGTTAAACATGGATGGAGCAAACACGCTCCTCTGAGGCAGGCCATTTTTCTGTTTCTGCCATCTGCTTCGCTGAGTCTGGTACTCAACAAAAAAGCTCCTGTTTTGTAGCACAGTGTTTCCCAACCGCTGTTTTGCGGCACACTACTGTTCCGTGACGGATCATCTGGTGTGCCGTGAAAAATGTCTCCCCCCCTTTCTTCCCCTCCTGCTGCTTGGGGGAGGAGGAGGAAGGGCCGGGTGGCGGCGAAGAAAAAGAAGAAGGGGCCGGCGCCGCCTCCTTCGGCTATTTCCCCAGCCAGCCTCCAATCAAGGGAGGGAGGAAGGAAGGGTGACGTTGCTCGGGCCCCACCCCCTTCCCAGCGGCAGAAGCTTGCTCGTGCCTGATTGAGTCATGGCGGGAGTCAGGGTGGAGAGATGTCCCCGGCGCCGCTCTCCGCCATGACTCCGGCTCCTCGCTCGCTGAGGCCGCGCAGAGTAGGAGCATAAGCGGTGGACGGGTTTCAGTGGGCAGGGCTGAAGCTCATCCACTGCTCCTCCTCCGCGCGGCCTCAGCGAGTGAGGGGCAGGAGTCATGGCTGAGGCTGGCAGTCATGGCTGAGGCTGGCAGTGGGACCCTGGGCCAGAGCCTGGGCTTGGTGGCAGCCCTCGGCCTGAGGGGCCCACTTGCCAAGTTTGGTCCAGATCCAAGCATGTAGCCAGGGGGGGGCTTCAGCCCCCCCCCCCGAAATTCTCAGGGTGGTCCACGAAAAGGCCTTACTGGTACATTATGTTTATTCATATCATGATCTGATTACCATGCTCATTATATCCCACATTCATGGGGTTATTGGGATAAAAATACAAAAGATTTGCTAGGGTAGACCGTCTTCCACCCAGTCTCAGCCCCCCCCCCCCCCGAATCAAAATCCTGGCTACGGTCCTTTCCAGATCCATCATTGTTTAAGTCCACAGTGCTCTTTATGAGGTGAACTAAAACTCCAAAACTCAAGGTCAATTAACTATATGTATTACTGTGTTAGATGTGTCATTTTGTGTCATTTTGGTTGGATGGTGTTAAATAGCCTCTGACTTTTCTAATGTTAAAAGTCTATGGCATTGAATGTCAAAAAGGTTGGGAAACACTGTTGTAGCAGATTTCCTATGAAGCAGGTGAGGTGGTAATCCGTTGTGATGTTATACATTTTTCAGTAATATAGTAATATAATATTATCTTTAAGGCATATAGCAAAAAAAATATTATCATCATCACCACCAAAAAGGCTCAGGGTGGTTCACAACAATGAATACACAACACAACGTAGTTAAAAACAGAATAAAAACAGATTAGGACCAGAATGGAAAACACAACCTTAGAGATTAAATGCCTGGCGGAACAGGGTGGGCTTACAGGCCCTCTGAAAGGCCGGTAACTTCGTTATTGCTTGTGCCTCTGCCGGGAGGGCGTTCCACAGGGTAAGCGCTACTACAGAAAAGGTGCACTGCCGAGTCGATGACAATCGGCAAATCTTGAGTGATGGAACCTCCAATAGGTTTTGGTCCATGGACCGTAGTGGACTCTGGGGAGTGTGCAGGGAGAGGCAGTCCTTCAGGTACACTGGCCCCAGGCCATGCAAGGCCTTAAAGGTTAACACCACCACTTTGAAGGCAATCCGATACTCGATGGGGAGCCAATGCAACCACTATAGGACTGGAGTGATGTGGCACGATAGTGCCACGCCAACCAGTAGTCGAGCCGCAGCGTTTTGCAACAGCTTAAGTTTCCGGATTACCGACAAAGGAAGGCCAATGTAAAGGGCGTTACAATAGTCCAGTCTCGAGATGACTGTAGCCTGGATTACCGTGGCCAGGTCGTCACCGGAAAGGTAAGGCACCAGCCGCCTTGCCTGGCGCAGGTGGAAAAACACTGCTCTACTCACGGTGGAGACCTGAGCCTCCATCATCAGCAGAGGGTCCAGTTGGACCCCCAGGCTTTTAAACAGCGGCGACAGACTAACCACCTCAACGTCCATTATTGGCAGCCGGAGCTCGCCCCCCCTCCCCCGGACGACCCAGCCACAGGACCTCCGTCTTCGACGGGTTCACCTTCAACCTGCTGGCCCGTAGCCACCCAGTCACGGCTTCCAGGCACTGATGGAAATAATCGGGTACAGAGTCAGCACCAGCTGGGTGTCATCAGCCATCCTCAGCACCAGCTGGGCAAGTGTCATCAGATGTACTGAGGAGACATTCCAGGGACCCCAAAACTAAATAATAGTTGGATTTTTTTGCAAGTGGAGGGTTCTAGTCGCCATACAGATGTTAAATAATAGAGGAGCCCATCTAGTCCAGGATAGCCCACCAGTTGTACACGGGGATCTCTAGCAGAAAGGGGACCCCCTCACCTGCTCCGAATAAATAAATAAATAAATAATATATAAGATTTTTTTGGTCTTCCTTGTCAATCCTGCCTTGAAGGGCTCTAGCTGTCACAACCTCCTCTGGATATCCTTTTCCTTTAATTTTTTCTGCGTCTCAAAAATATATTGGCATGTCTCTGCCCGAAGTGTGAAATCTATAATGGTTTGAATTCCAGATTTATCAAGAAATGGATAACATTGTGGCCGAATATCCCAAACTTGTGAGCAAACTGCAGATTGGGGAGTCCTATGAGAAAAGGCCCCTCTACGTCCTTAAGGTAAGAGTTTGCTTTCCATTGGAACTCTTTGGCCGTTTCCTTCCATTTCGGGCCGTTTTGTGATCTCGGTTTTGCATTCTCTAGTTCAGCACCGGAGGGAAGAACCGGCCCGCCATCTGGATCGATGCGGGGATCCATGCGCGGGAATGGGTCACCCAGGCCACTGCTTTATGGACCGCAAAGAAGGCCAGTTGATATTTGATATTATGTAATTTCCCTTAAATCTATATAAATAAAAATGTAATGTTTGTTTGTGGGATTAACGTAACTCAAAAACCACTGGACGAATTGACACCAAATTTGGACACAACACGCCTCTCAGGCCAACGAGTGACCATCACTCATAAAAACATTGAAAAATACAGCAGAAGTTACTTAAAAGCCAAAAAAACAAAAAATACATTACAACTCATGCAGAAAACCACATATAAACACAAAAACACATATATACACACATACACACACACACATATGCACATACACACACACACACAAAACACATGTACAGTGTTCCCTCGCTACTTTGTGGTTAGCTTATTGCAGACTCGCTGTTTTACGGACTTCAAAAAATATTAATTTAAAATATATATCATGGTATTTTCGCTGTTTTGTGGGGTTTTGCTGCCGCTGCTCTCCAAGGCACTTTCCCTCCTCCGTCCTCCCTCCTTCCCTCCCTCCAGCCTTGAAGAGCCTTTCCTTCCTTTCCTTCAATTTAAGTTTATAAAGACTTTAAATAGTGTATAACTACTAAAATAATGTATAAATATTAAAATAAATAGAGCATCCCTCCATCGCGGGGTTTCACTTATTGCGGAGGTCCTGGAACCTAAACCCAGCAATAAGTGAGGGAACACTGTACACAGAGAGGGGGAAGAAAGTAAGGAAGGAAAGAAAGAAGGAAGGAAGGAAGGAAGAAGGGAAAGAAGGAAGGAAAGAAAGAAACAAGGAAATAAAATGAAGAAGGAAGGAAGGAAGGAAGGAAGGAAGGAAAAAGGAAGGAAGGAAGGAAGGAAGGAAGGAAGGAAAAAATGGAAAGAAGGAAGGAAAAATGGAAAGAAGGAAGGAAAAATGGAAAGAAGGAAGGAAGGAAATAAAATGATGAAGGAAGGAAGGAAGGAAGGAAAAATGGAAGAGAGGAAGGAAAGAAAGAAAGAAAGAAGGAAAGAAGGAAGGAAGGAAGGAGAGAAAGAGGGAAAGAAGGAGAGAAGGAAAGAAAGAAAGGTAAAGAAGGAAGGAAAGAAAGAAGGAAATAAAAACTGAAAGAAGGAAGAAAGAAAGAAAGAAAGAAAGAAAAGAAAAAGAGGAAAGGAAGGGAAGAGGGAGGGAAGGAAGGAAGGGAAGAAGAAAGGAAAGAGAGAAAGGATGGAACTAAAGAGTAAAGGGAGGGAGGAAAGAAACAGGTAGAGAAAGAAGATAGAAGAAGGGAAAGAAAAACAGGAAAGGAGGGGAAGGGAAGGAAGGAGAGAAGGAAGGAAGGAAAGAGAGAAAGAAAGATGAAACCAAAGAGCAAAGGGAGGGAGGAAAGAAACAGGTAGAGAAAAAAAGAAGGGAAAGAAAAAGAGGGAAGGAGGGAAGAGAGAAGGAAGGAAGGAGAGAAGGAAAGAAAGAGAGAAAGAAGGATGGAACCAAAGAGCAAAGGGAGGGAGGAAAGAAACCGGTAGAGAAGGAAGAAGGGAAAGACAAAGAGGGAAGGAAGGGAAGAGGGAGGGTAGGAAGGAGAGAAAGAAAGAAAAGAAAAGAAAAAGAGGGAAGGAAGGTTAGCCACAGCAACGCCTGGCTGGTACAGCTAGTATCAAATATTAAAATAGCAAAGACAGTATGGGCATCTGTTATTTCCATGCTATGCAGCCTGTTGCCATGCTAAAATGGCCGGGAGATGTAGTCCAACAATATCCCGAGGACAAAATCCCTGCGTTATTCCCATTTCTTTTCTCTTTGTTGCATAAGCTGCACATTGTAAGAATATCGGAAGACATGAGGTGGATTGAAACAGTGGTCCATCCATTCCTGCATCCCATTGCTATAGAATGATGGGAGCTGCAAGTTGGCAAGGCAACCAAGCACTACAACTCCCAGGACTCCACAGGATTGAGCTATGGCTGTTAAAGTGGGATCAAACTGCATCAACTTCTACTGTGTAGATGCACCCCTAGAGGGCATGATCATTCGTAATCATGGCAAGTCCTAATTTTCCCTTTTGCTGCCTCTAGATCGCCTCTGATTACGAATACGATCCTTCCGTGAACTCCCTTTTAAACACAATGGACCTTTTCCTGTTAGTTGTTGCAAATCCAGACGGATATGTCTTCTCTCATACTGAAGTGAGTTCGGTTCTTTAAAAAAATATACTATTTCTCTTTCAAACTAGGATGTATCATAAGATATTGCAAGGAAATTGGACCCATTTATGACTGGGTATGTGCTATAAACTTATAATATATATTATATAATATATTATATCTAGTGCTATAAACCTGTTATATGTGTGTGTGTGTGATGTTGTGTTCTGTTGTGTGTGTTGAGTTGTGGTCCACTGTGTTGTGGTGTGTTGGGTTGTGATGTGGTGTGCTGTGGTGTGTTGTGGTGTGTGGTGTGCTGTGAAGTGTTGTAGTGTGCTGTGTTGTACTGTGATGTCGTGTGCTGTGCTGTGTTGTGTTGCAATGTGGTGTGGTGTAGTTGTCCTGTGTTGTGGTGTGATGTGATTTGGCGTGTTGTGATGTGGTGTGTTATGTGTTATGTTATATTATGTGTGTATTTACCTGTTGTGACCCCATGAATGTTGTGTTGTGTGTGTGTTGCGGTGTGGTGCATTGTGTTGTGGTGCGTTGGGTTGTGGTGTGATGTGGTGTGCTGTGGTGTGTTGTGGTGTGTGCTGTGCTGTGTTGTAGTGTGCTGTGTTGTGGCATCATGTGCTGTGCTGTGTTGCAATGTAGTGTGGTGTAGTTGTTGTCCTTGCTGTGTTGTGCTGTGATGTGATTTGGTGTGTTGTGTTATGTGTTATGTTATATTATGTGTGTATTTAACTGTTGTGACCCCATAGATGTTGTGTTGTGTGTGTTGCGGTGTGGTGCATTGTGTTGTGGTTCATTGGTTTGTGGTGTGATGTAGTGTGCGGTGGTGTGCTGTGTTGTGGTGTGTGCTGTGTTGTAGTGTGCTGTGCTGTACTGTGTTGTGGTGTCGTGTGCTGTGATGTGTTGTGTTAAAATCTAGTGTGGTGTAGTTGTAGTCCTATGCTGTGTTGTGCTATGTTGTGGTGTGATGTGGTGTGTTGCTATATGTTATGTTATATGTTACGTTATGTTATGTTATATCATGTGTGTATTTACCTGTTGTGACTCCATGGATTGCATAGGTTTTCTTAGGTGAGTTATCCCCAGAGGTGGTTTTGCCAGGTTCCTTCCTCTGAAATATAGCTTACAGCAACTGGGATTCACTGGGCTTGGAGAAGTTCCTCTGTCGGGAGTGCTTTGATTGTGCCTGTCCGAACAGACTTTGACTGGATGGCCTTTGAGGGGCCCTTCCAACCCTAGGACTTTGTGATGTCAGGGGATGGACAGACTCAATATATAATAACTGTGCACCCTTGTTTTCTTCGTCTTTTCCTGCAGAATCGCATGTGGCGGAAAACCCGGTCCAAGACCCCCGGCAGCCTTTGTGTTGGAGTGGATCCCAACCGGAACTGGGATGCAGGCTTCGGAGGTAGAGACCGTGTTTTCATTTTAGGATGATGACTTAGGAAGGCCTTTTCTTGTGTTTGCAATGCCCATCTGTTTTGTTTTGGCTCTGTATTTATTTCTAAAGACATTTACGTCCTGCTTTTGAGCCACACCTCTTCTATAAGGTGTCCTCAAGAGGTTTATTAGGCCTGGGCAATAATGGTTCTAAATGGTTCTAAAGTACTTACAAAACTAAAGTTCTGGTGGTGAACACTAGGTGGGGCTGGTGCTTTGCTTCTACAGTGTTGCTAAAGTTCTGGTGGTGAACACTAGGTGGCGCTGGTGCTTTGCTTCTACAGTGTTGCTAAAGTTCTGGTAGTCAGCACTAGGTGGCGCTGGTGCTTTGCTTCTACAGTGTTGCTAAAGTTCTGGTAGTCAACACTAGGTGGCGCTGGTGCTTTGCTTCTACAGTGTTGCTAAAGTTCTGGTGGTCAACACTAAGTGGCGCTGGTGCTTTGCTTCTACAGTGTTGCTAAAGTTCTGGTAGTCAACACTAGGTGGCGCTGGTGCTTTGCTTCTACAGTGTTGCTGAAGTTCTGGTGGTGAACACTAGGTGGCGCTGGTGCTTTGCTTCTATGGTGTTGCTAAAGTTCTGGTGGTGAACACTAGGTGGCGCTGGTGCTTTGCTTCTACAGTGTTGCTAAAGTTCTGGTGGTGAACACTAGGTGGCACTGGTGCTTTGCTTCTACGGTGTTGCTAAAGTTCTAGTGGTGAACACTAAGTGGCGCTGGTGCTTTGCTTCTACAGTGTTGCTAAAGTTCTGGTGGAGAACACTAGGTGGCGCTGGTGCTTTGCTTCTACGGTGTTGCTAAAGTTCTGGTGGTGAACACTAAGTGGCGCTGGTGCTTTGCTTCTACGGTGTTGCTAAAGTTCTGGTGGTGAACACTAAGTGGCGCTGGTGCTTTGCTTCTACAGTGTTGCTAAAGTTCTGGTGGTGAACACTAGGTGGCACTGGTGCTTTGCTTCTACGGTGTTGCTAAAGTTCTAGTGGTCAACACTAAGTGGCGCTGGTGCTTTGCTTCTACAGTGTTGCTAAAGTTCTGGTAGTCAACACTAAGTGGCGCTGGTGCTTTGCTTCTACAGTGTTGCTAAAGTTCTGGTGGTCAACACTAAGTGGCGCTGGTGCTTTGCTTCTACAGTGTTGCTAAAGTTCTGGTGGAGAACACTAGGTGGCGCTGGTGCTTTGCTTCTACAGTGTTGCTAAAGTTCTCGTGGTCAACACTAGGTGGCGCTGGTACTTTGCTTCTACAGTGTTGCTAAAGTTCTGGTAGTCAACACTAGGTGGCGCTGGTGCTTTGCTTCTACAGTGTTGCTGAAGTTCTGGTGGTGAACACTAGGTGGCGCTGGTGCTTTGCTTCTACAGTGTTGCTAAAGTTCTGGTGGTGAACACTAGGTGGCGCTGGTGCTTTGCTTCTACAGTGTTGCTAAAGTTCTGGTGGTGAACACTAGGTGGCACTGGTGCTTTGCTTCTACAGTGTTGCTAAAGTTCTAGTGGTGAACACTAAGTGGCGCTGGTGCTTTGCCTCTACAGTGTTGCTAAAGTTCTGGTGGTGAACACTAGGTGGCGCTGGTGCTTTGCTTTTACAGTGTCGCTAAAGTTCTGGTGTTGAACACTAGGTGGCGCTGGTGCTTTGCTTCTACAGTGTTGCTAAAGTTCTGGTGGTGAACACTAGGTGGCACTGGTGCTTTGCTTCTACAGTGTTGCTAAAGTCCTGGTAGTCAACACTAAGTGGCGCTGGTGCTTTGCTTCTACAGTGTTGCTAAAGTTCTGGTGGTCAACACTAGGTGGCGCAGGTGCTTTACTTCTGAAGTGTTGCTAAAGTTCTGGTGGTGAACACTAGGTGGCGCTGGTGCTTAGCTTCTACAGTGTTGCTAAAGTTCTGGTGGTCAACACTAAGTGGCGCTGGTGCTTTGCTTCTACAGTGTTGCTAAAGTCCTGGTGGTGAACACTAGGTGGCGCTGGTGCTTTGCTTCTATGGTGTTGCTAACGTTCTGGTGGTGAACACTAGGTGGCGCTGGTGCTTTGCTTCTACGGTGTTGCTAAAGTTCTGGTGGTGAACACTAGGTGGCGCTGGTGCTTTGCTTCTATGGTGTTGCTAAAGTTCTGGTGGTGAACACTAGGTGGCGCTGGTGCTTTGCTTCTACGGTGTTGCTAACGTTCTGGTGGTGAACATTTCAGAACTCTAACAATACTCAAAATTTTGTTATAAGTGGCAGTTCCTAATTGGTTCTGTCTTAAAAATCGTCAATAATGAAATAATAATGAAGTTTTGAAAATTTTGTTAGAGTTCTGAAATGTTTACCAGCAGAACTTTAGTAACACTGTAGCAGCAAAGCACCAGCGCCACCTAGTGTTCACCACCAGAACTTTAGTTTTGTAAGTACTTTAGAACCATAGAACCATTATTGCCCAGGTCTAGTGTTTATAACTAGTCTTGTGCATTTGTATAGAATCGCTATTCATTTATTTTGTTTCGTTCGTCAGCCCCCGTTTTCATTTTTGTACACCTTCCGAAAACAGGCACATTTTCAAATGAGCTTTTTCTTTCCATATCCGAAAGAACGAAAATTTTAGGACCATTGGCCAACATGGGTGGGCTTCCCCTGGCTCCTCTTCCCACACTTTTAGGGCTAGAGGGGTAAAAGCAGTCACACTCATGGGGCACACCTACCTCTTTTAGTACCCCAGGTTTTGTAATGTTTTAGTGATTTGTAGTGATGTTTTTCTTTGTTTCTAGAAATAACACCTTCTTTAAAACATTCCATCTCCCCCGCTGGCCCCACACCCGAACTTCTCCAGCCGCAGCAAAAGGGAGGCAGGGCAGCATTCCTTCCTGCCAAATGTCAAAGTTGCTCCACACACACAACCCAGTGCCCAGACCCACTATTTCACTTTCTTCTTTAATTAAAAAAAATAACAAAACTTAACTTTGGAGACAGTCACTCCAATAAATACAATGACCAAAGTGTGTTCACATGACGACATTCTTATCCTCTGGTTGGCCCAACAGGCAGGTCTCAGAGGTAAATAATAGTATGCGACAATTCTCCATAGGTCACGTGGAGAGCACCACATGGCCTGCGCCCGTTCCTTGGGAAGTCTGACTTGGCCGTGGTGGTCCACGCTCTGGTTAAATCTAGGTCCTTTGTATCAGAACAGGGCTTGATACCGCGGATACCGACATCAACTGATGCTCAGATCACATTGTATACAATGGCATAGTGCAGTGTTTCCCAACCGCTGTTCTACAGCACACTAGTGTTCCGTGAGAGATCAGCTGGTGTGCCACGGGAAAACCTCTCTTTCCCCCTTTCTTCCTAGTGTTCCCTGGGGGCGCCTTCCCCTCGCGTGGGAGGCCCTTTCTCCCTCCCTTCCTTCCTTCTTCCTTCCTGCCGGCCTCTCCCTCCTGCCTGGCTCACCGGCGTTGTTGACCAGGAGGACCCTTTCTGGGGGCGGCCCCGCGCCTTCTTCCCCCTCGCCCTCCATCTGCCGGTGGGCTTTCCGGGCGGTGCGGAGGAGGCTTTGGGCGGTGTGGGTCTGGGCCAGGTCTGCGGGGAGGACGCGTGGGTGGAGGTGCGGCCAATCCCGGAGGAGCAGCGCCTCCACCTCCCGCAGCGGGCCCTCCACCCGGCCCGAGAGGAGCAGCGCCGAGCCCGGGGAGAGGAGCGCAACCAGGCGGAGGCACACGGCCCAGCCCAGGCCCTGCGATGCCCCCATCACCACTGACAGGCTCTGGTCCAAGCCTCGCGCCTCCATCGCCCCCAAGAAGCCAGGCAGGCAGGCAGGCAGTCAGGAGGGAAAGGAGGAAGAGGGAGGGGTCTGGGCTGAAAGGGGACGGGCCCCGGGTGGAGGCCACGCCCCAATTGACCAGGTGTGCTGCGGCTCAAAAAGGTTAGGAAACACTGCATAGTGAACTGGCTGCAAATACGAACTCAATGCCATTTGCTGCAATGTCACCCACTCTCAGCATCAGAAAACCCTTAGGGTCACCATAGCTCAGGAGTGACTTGAGGACATGTGTTTTGCCAACAAACTTCAGACTAAAATCCAAAGTGGATCCATTGCTTGGCCAACCTGAAACCAACTAGCTCATTGTTAGCTTGGACTAAACTTTGGGTTGAAGTTCAGAATGGATTCACTATACTTGTTGAAAGACATAGGATGTATCCACAGTGTAGATGTACCCATAATTTGTGGCGGTTGTTTGGGCTTCTTTGCCAGGTCCGGGAGCCAGCAGCAACCCTTGCTCCGATTCATACCATGGTCCAAGCCCTGACTCTGAGGTGGAGGTCCGGTCCGTGGTGAATTTCATCAAGAACCATGGGAACGTCAAAGCGTTCATCAGCATCCACAGCTACTCCCAGCTCCTGATGTTCCCCTACGGGTACACCTGCGACAACATCCGGGATCACGCAGAACTGGTAAGAGTAAAATTAGGATAGTAGAACCACAAAATGAGAAGGGGCTCCCAAAGGCCATCTAGTCCAGCCCCATTGTTGCTAGGCTGGAATACACACTAAGGGTGAAGTTAAGATATTAAACCCACAAACTGAGAAGAGGGCCTCCAAAGGGCATCAAGTCCAATCCTATTGTTGCCAGGCTGGAAGACACAATTTTTTAATGGTGTCAGAAGCAACTTGAGAAACTCCAAGTTGCTTCTGGAGTGAGAGAACCAGTCTTCTGCAGAGATGTTGCCAAGGGGACATCTGGATGTGTTACCATCCCGTGGGAGGCTTCTTTCATGTCCCCGCATGGGAAACTGGGGCTGACAGACAAAAGCTCATCCTGTCACGTGGATTTGAGCTGGCAACCTTCAGGTCTTCAGGTCAGCAGTTCAGCTGGCAAAATAAGGGTGAAGTTAGGATATCAGAACCACAAAGTGTGAATGTTGTTGTTGTCGTCGTCATCATTACACGCTATAATACAGTTTTTGTTCCTGGGTTATAGATGTCATTTCCCAATTGGTTCTATCATAAAAACATGGGGGAAAGTGCAAAAACTTTGTTTTGGTGGGACATCCTGCCGCACATTTTGCTATAGTTTCTCAATGAGTATCTCCTTGACTCTCAACCAATTCAACATAGTTTGTGGCAGCCACAAAATGAAGTTGCTGGAGTTTAACAACTACTTGCAAAGTAAGGACTGCACAAGGAAACAGGAAATAACACTTTCATTCCAGGAACAGAACATTTTTCAGTTTTTGTTTCTTTTCCTATTTTTCCTTCTTCCTTCTTCCTCTCTTTTCTAGGACAACGTGGCCAGAACCGCAGCCAATGCACTGACCTCTTTGTACGGCACCCAATATAAAGTGGGGCCCATCTGCTCGGCCATCTGTAAGTACACTCGAATTGAGATGCGACATTGAGTGAGTCTCCTTGTGGAGAGAAAAAGCGGGGTATAAATAAACATAATATGAACAACAACAACAAGAACACATTGAGACAGCAACACAATGGGCTACATCAGCCACTGGTCAAAGAGCAACCTAGGGTTTGTTACAGCTAGATGGAAGCCTGCTTACACTCCGATAGGGAAGAAACAACATGTAAACAAATTTGAATGGATTGCAAATCAGTCTATTCTGATTCTGAATTCAGAAGACAAATTCAAAAGACAATATGGATTCCTAAACCCAAAAACCCATTCTTACACATGTCTGATCTAATCTATTATTTCTTGATCAGACATGTTGAGGATTGGGTTTCTGGGTTAGGAATCCAGAATCCATATTTCTGGGAACCGACATGCTTTGTGGTAAACATCCTTTGGATAGTCACTGAGATCACATAAAGCAGCTTTATCTGAAGCCATTACTTCGTGAGAGTTGTACGGAGAAACCAAGAGGAATCGGCTTCTCTAAGGTTGTATCCACACTGCACATTTACAGCACTTTACTAATAATACACTAATAATAATACACTTTATTTATATTCCGCTCTTCTCACCCCGAAGGGGACTCAGAGCAGATTACAGGTACACATACTTAGCAGACAATCCCTGGCGTTTCCACGTACACACATATAGACGAACAGAGGCAAACTCTGGCCACCAGGGGGAGCTGACATACTCCTCATCTCTCAGCGTCCCTTGTTGTTCCTTCCGCATTCCTCAGCGTTCCTGGCGTTCTTTTATGGCCTCATAATTCAGTCAAAATTTGCCTCCCCACTTGATGTGGTACCTTTATCTCCTACTTGACAGATGCAACTGTCTTTCGGGCTGCAAAGGTCGGCAGCAGGCTACACTTAAAGGTCGAGCACCCACCTCGACCCGGGCAGGCCTCGAACTCATGACCTATTGGTCAGAGAGATCTTATGCAGCTGACACTTAGCCAGCTGCCAAACTAAACAAGGGCAGGTACCTGAAACACTAGTAGTAAACACAAGTTGGTATCTCTATTAAACAATATAAACATAGACACAGAGTCTGGTATAGTAAAATGTAAAAACCAGTAAAGTATAATTCAAGTCCCATCTATTGGGAAGTATGGTGCTTGATGCTCTAAACCAATGGTATATATATAGTAGCAATAGTAATGTAATACAGAAAATATCCTGAACAAATAATCAAAGGTGCATTACATACAAAGAGCATAGGCAAATCAAACTGCTAAAGAGGCAGTTTAGCATATCATGTCAGTACAATCAAGGTGCCTTATATACACAAAATACACTCTATATATAGAAGGTGCAAGGCAATAAATCATATACAAATATAGGGGTGTGTACGACCATTCTCAGGGGTAAAGCATACAATCATAATGGGAATTCCCATCCCCGTTCATAGTCCGCTAGGAAGTCCTCCAAGTTCGCTGGGAGAGAATGCTCTAAGCGAGCTTGCAGCCAAATAAATTGTTCCGTGAGGCAATAGAGAAATAGGATGATAGAGTCACTTACAGGAGAACAGGTACTGGTCAATGATGTCCTTCGTAATAGGGTAGTAAAGCAGGGTCTCCTGTTGAATGCCATGGCGTCCCCAACTTCCATTGTGGATTGATTGACCTACTGATTCTGATGCTTGGACGTCTTTCAACACTGCTGAGAGTTACCCTGATGAAGCCCCTAGGGGGCGAAACGGTGACCAAGCCGGCCTTGCATTAGTAGCGCCGTTGGACTGCCCACTCCAGATTGAGGAGACCCCGTGCAGTTCCTACTTTCTTCCCTTGAACTCCCTGTGCGACTCTCCTCCCCGCTTAATCGTCCCTCGCAGCCCATTGCAAAAAGACACCGCATTCCGCGGCTTTTTTTCGTTTCCGGGTTTACTCACGACATTTGCGTCCTTTACGGCTCCCCGGTGCGACAGGAGACCCTGCTTTACTACCCTATTACAAAGGACATCATTCACCAGTACCTGTTCTCCTGTAAGTGACTCTATCATCCTATTTCTCTATTGCCTCACGGAACAATTTATTTGGCTGCAAGCTCGCTTAGAGCATTCTCTCCCAGCGAACTTGGAGGACTTCCTAGCGGACTATGAACGGGGATGGGAATTCCCATTATGATTGTATGCTTTACCCCTGAGAATGGTCATACACACCCCTATATTTGTATATGATTTATTGCCTTGCACCTTCTATATATAGAGTGTATTTTGTGTATATAAGGCACCTTGATTGTACTGACATGATATGCTAAACTGCCTCTTTAGCAGTTTGATTTGCCTATGCTCTTTGTATGTAATGCACCTTTGATTATTTGTTCAGGATATTTTCTGTATTACATTACTATTGCTACTATATATACCATTGGTTTAGAGCATCAAGCACCATACTTCCCAATTGATGGGACTTGAATTATACTTTACTGGTTTTTACATTTTACTATACCAGACTCTGTGTCTATGTTTATATTGTTTAATAGAGATACCAACTTGTGTTTACTACTTAGCCAGCTGCGCCACATTCCCAGTGCTAATACCACATGAATTGCCATAGTTCCATCTTAGGAAATTCTGGGATTTTACTTCGGTTTATGAAACAAACAAACAAGGTGAGCTAAGATCCGATTTGCTTATAAGGAAAACTTAAAACCTTGAGTCTTTCAAAGGTCTGGCCAACAAAACAGAATGGCCGCACACAGCTATATATTTATTGTTGTTGTTATTGTTATAGATCTTTAAATACCAATTTTTAAAAGACACCATTAGCTTTTCAGTGTGGTCCTCTTGTTTCAGCAAAACCCTTCTCTTTTTGTGGACAGTATTCAGTTTAGACAAGTGAGGTTTTTTAAAAAATGATCAATGTGTCTCCGTTAGACATTTTAAGGGCAGATTCATTTTATAGTGATGTCTTGTGGCCCATTGAGATAATAATAATAATACACTTTATTTATATTCCGCTCTTCTCACCCCGAAGTGGACTCAGAGCGGATTAAATCACACATACGGTGGACAATCCCTGCCTGTTTACATACAATTACATACAACAAGTACAATTTTTTAGAAGGAATTTTCCTTCTGGCTATGTCACAGGTGTGATTGCGTCATTACGTCACAAGGGGGTGCTGTTGCTTCATCCTCATGACGGAGAGCCTCTGTTTTTCCGCATTCCACCTTCTGACAGCCGATCCTTCTTTTATTCAGGCGTTGTAAAGTCCTTTCTTTGTAAAAATCCTTCCCCGCTTGGTGGTTCCCAGTTTTATCTATTCACAGCTGGGCTGTTTTCAAACTGTTGGGTGAACAATGGACAGGGCTCACAGCTGGGTGTCCAGACCAGCCCAGGAATCGAACATGCAGCCTTCTGATCGCAAGCACAGCTGTTGTTACCGCTGTGCTATCTCTCCGGCCCAATATCATAAAAGATATCATAAAAGCCCAAAAAGAAGTCAGTCCAGAATTCAGAGCCAAGGGTTCAGGATACAACAGGGTCCAGAACAGGGTTATAGGAACAAGGTCAGGGTCTAGAATTCTAAACCAGTAGCATCAGAGCCAAGATACAAAAATACAACGTTATCTGCGACCAAAGAGCTATCATTTTCCTTTTTACAAAGAGATCTGAGCTGCTGCTCCTTTCAGCAAGCCTTCATGGCTCATCCCAGAAGCCTTTCCTCGAGGAAGAGGCAGTTAGGTAGACATGGCAAAGCATTTCTCATCATAGAATAAAAAACTGTTTGATGAACATGTGGAATATTGATAGCACCTGGGTAATGATTGTGAATGTCATGATGCAATACCTGGGGGGTGTTAATGGCTCAGTCATAACTATGTGAGGAATATTGCAAAGGGGTTGCACCACCCTTACTGATACACCCTTACTGATAACTATCAGCAGGTGAAAGAATCCACCTTTCTCTCTCCTATGTGACTCAATGTGAGTATCTGTTTATTCTGTATGTGACTCTCTGAGAATCTGATTGTTTGTTTGGAGAAGCCTGAAAGTGGATCTACGTATCTGTTTGTACATTTGTATATATTGCAATGGTGAAGATTAAAGCCTCCAGATATTTTGGGTGAAAACCTGAATCTATGAGTTTACTAAACAGTGTGTAGATAAGGTCAGATGCTGGCAGTTAGACTCTGCTAACAGACAGGTTGAAGTGTGTTTATTCTGTGAAAGGACTCTGCTGTATTTATACTAGCTTCTGGGACACTTGCTATCCAGCTTGCAGCGGTTCAGGGAGGTAGTGATTTGGAAACTATAAATCACTTCATGACCAACACCCCCTGAAATAGGTTAGGTCACTTTCCGCCTTTCTTTCCCCCCCTTAGACCAAGCCAGTGGAGGCAGCATCGACTGGTCCTACAACTATGGCATCAAATACTCCTTTGCCTTCGAGCTGCGGGACACCGGCCGTCACGGTTTCCTCTTGCCAGCAGACCAGATCATCCCGACTGCGAGAGAGACGTGGATGGGACTGAAGAGCATCTTTGAGCATGTGCGAGACCATCCCTATTGAGAAGAGGAGCAGGGATGGCATCGTGATCTTATATTTCATTGGCAATGATTTTTTACAGACTCTGTAGATGATGACAACTCCCAATAAAAATGAAAACTACCATTGCTTTTGTTCCCAAATCTGATTCCATTGCAGTATTCTGAGACTTAAGTATGGTATAGAATCATCAGGTTGGAAGAGATGCCCAAGGGGCCATAGGTGAAGCCTGACCAAAGCAGAAGAGAGTGGGATTGTGCCATAAGTACTTTTCGAAACCTTAAAAAAATTCATTCCATTTCCAGTGAGATAGAGCATCTGGCACTCTACAGAGAATGAAGATAGACACACAGACTATATATAACTACATTGGTTACACAAACAAAGGGGATATTGCATTTTACTCAGCATTCACACACATATATACATTCGCTCCTACATGCATACATTACCATCCCTTCTTGCTCCTGGAGAAGATCACTGAACATAGGCCAGATTGTGTTTCCTGCCATTCTGCCAGTACACCACCTTTCTCCGTCCATTGGAGAAAGCAGCCAGTGACCATACTCCACTGTCTGCCACACTTTTGGACAGTAAAAGGGTCTCTTTTATAGTAGTATTTCTTGCTGTTGTTGTTCCAAGAAGTTGTAAATGACTGACAGATTGTTGTTTCAGTTCTGGACAGATGTTGGTTTTTGTTCCTTCTTAACAGATGCTGGTTTTCCTTCTTAACATAAGGAACCATTGTGTTACCTTACAGAGTCATTGTCTTCGACTATGTAAACATGTTATTTTCAACCCAAGAATTAATCATTGTCTCCCTGGTCATGTTGGCAGTATAGCAGTGTTTCCTTCATTAGCCTTTTGCAGTTTTCCAGATTTCAGTGTTCTTATAATGCGGGCCTGTCCAACAGACGGCCCGTGGGCCGCATACGGCCCGCCAGCCCCTTGGTTCCAGCCTGCCTACCCTCCTGCAAGAAATCAGCTGAAATCCCTGCCCCGCTGCCCCGCCGGCCGTGACTCTGCAGCCGGCCCCGTTGCCCGTGTCGGCTGCGCCTCTGTAGCCGACCCCGTCACCCACGCACTGGCACTTTTCGCGCATGCGCAAAAGCTTCTACAGGCGCTACTGGCTCCAAAGTGCGCCTCCTGCTTTAGAGCCAGTACGCATGCGCGGAAATTGGCGCTTGCTCACTGGGCTCCCGAGCGTGACTCGCGCTCGGGAGCCACGGGGGGGCGCGCAATTTTTTCCCACTCCCCCCCCCGGAATGGGTAGGTCCGCCCCTGGTTGTGTGGAGCTCCTGCGGCCCCCCAGGTGATAAGTGATCGGAATCCCGGCCCTTGGGTCGGTAGAAGTTGGACAGCCCTGTATAATGATATTTATATTTATTATTTATTTATTTGCAGTATTTATATTCCACCTCATCCCGCAGGGGACTCAAGGCCAGAGACTCTCTGAGCAATAAACTTGGTCTGGCCCTTTAAGGAGCACCTGTTGCGACACACCCCATCGCACGGATTCAAACTGCCAACCTTCAGGTCAGCAGTTCAGCAGCACCCATTGCACCACCACCGCAATGTCCCCCCTCCTGTCCCCTCTCCAAAAATCCAGAAAGCAATGTTTCTTTTTCGCATGCTATACAAACTCGCACCGAGAAGAGCCAATGCTACAGGATGCTGGGACTTGTAGTCCTGCAACACCTGAACATGCACAGCTTTTCCAGTTTGCAAAACCTTCCACTTTGCTACCGTGCAAACTCTATAAATATTTGAAGGACTGCTTTCAAGCTCCTTTTGTATCTTCTCTTCGTTGGTTGGGCTTGGCAATTGTTTTACTTTTAATGGCATACCTTCCAATTACCCAGTTCCTGGATGCATCTACACCAGTGTTTCCCAACCAGTGTGCCGCGGCCCACCAGTGTGCCGTGAGTGATCATCAGGTGTGCCGTGGGAAATTTGAACCTCCAATACCCTTTCTTCCCTCTCCTGCCGAACACTTTTTCTCCTCCACTCGGGCTCCCTTCTTCAGGAGGGGAGGGGGGAGGGAGGAAGACGTGACTCGTGCGGGCGCTACTGTACAGACTCGCCCCACGTCTTCCTCCCTCCCCCTCCCCTCCTGAACACGCTCACGCTGCCCCCTCGAACCAAAATGGTGGCAGAAGCGGCAGTGTGAGCAAAGCGAGGCAAAGCGAGCAGAGCGAGGCTGGGAAGAAGGGAGCCCAAGTGGAGAAGAAAAAGTGTTTGGCAGGAGGGGGAAGAAAGGGCGCAAAGGGGGAGGAAGAGGTCTCTGTCAAAAGCTGGCATGGGCAAACTTGGACCTTCCAGGTGTTTTGGACTCCAACTCCCACCATTCCTAGCAGCCTCCGCCCCTTTTCCTTTTCCCCCCTCAGCCACTTAAGCAGGAAAGGGCCTCAGGCTGTTAGGAATGGTGGGGGTTGAAGTCCAAAGCACCCAGAGGGCCCAAGTTTTCCCACGCCTGTTTTAGGGACCTTAAAGTGGCCAGCCTCCTTCCAACATTGTGATTCTGGATAGAAAGCAAACAACAACATAACATAACATTGTTTGAGTCCACAGTGCTCTCTGGGTGTAGCTGAACTACAACTTCCAAAGTCAAGGTGAATTCCCAAGCAAACCCTTTCAGTACTTTCTGTTGGTAATGAGAGTTCAATATGCCAAGTTTGGTTCAATTCCATTGTTGCAAGAGTTCAGGATGCTCTTTGATTGCGTGTTAACTATAAATCCCAGAAACTGTAACTCCCAAATGTCAAGGTCTATTTCCCCCAGACTCCATCCGTGTTCACATTTGGGCATATTGAGTATTCATGCCAAGTTTGGTCCTGATCCAACATTGTTTGAGTCCACAGTGCTCTCTGGATATAGGTGAACTACAACTCCAAAACTCAAGGTCAATGCCCACCAAACTCTTATAGTATTTTCTCTTGGTTATGGGAGTTCTGTGTGGGGAGTTTGATTCCATTCCATCATTGGTGGAGTTCAGAGTGCTCTTTGATTGCAGGTGAACTATAACTAGACTGACAGCTGTTGAGCAAGACCTTCGTGTGTGTCTTTCTGCCATTCCTGCCAGGATATCTATATTGTGTTCATCGAAATAGGCCCAGGTTTCACACTGAGTGTATAAATATATTTTAAAACATATTAACTGTATCAGTGCTGTCCAACTTCTTCTGGCCCAAGGGCCGGAATTCTGGTCACTGATCACCTGGGGGGCCGCAGGTAATCAGTGAGCGGGGGGCGGGCTCTGCTCCCCGGAGGGCGGGGTGTCCCTTCCTGCTTCTCTCACAGAGAGAAGCAGAAAGGGGCGCCCCGATCCCCGGGCTCTGCTCCCCGGAGAAGGAGCAGTAGGCGGCGCCAAGGGCAGCGCGTCACACCAGGCCTCTGACGCGCTGCCCTTGGCGCCGCCTACTGCTCCCCTTCGGCGGCTCCCCTGCCCTTCCTAGGGAGGGAGCCGCCGAAAAGCCGAGGCGGCGCCAAGGGCAGCGCGTCAGAGGCCTGGCGTGACGCGCTGCCCTTGGCGCCGCCTACTGCTCCTTTTCGGCGCGGAGAGAGGGATGAAGGGGGCGGTGTAGGGAGGAGGAGCTGGCTCCCTTCCTCCTTCCTGCTCCGCCTCCTCCTCCCCCACGCCGCCATTTAAAAAAAATTGGAAAAAATATTTTTTAAAAATATTTTTAAAATTAAATAAATTTTTGCAGGAGGCTGGGGGGCCGTGTCAAGGAGGCTGGGGGCCATGTACGGCCCCCGGGCCGCCTGTTGGACAGCCCTGAACTATATGTATTACTGTGTTAGAGTGTCATGTTGTGTTATTTGGGTTGGTGGTGTGCCCCAGGATTTTGTAAATGTAAAAATTGTGCCGCGGCTCAAAAAAGGTTGAAAAACACTGATGTACACTATGGAATGGATGTAGTTTGACTCAATTTTAAGCAAATATTAGATGCTAGGCTTTGGTTGTGCGCAAATGCAAGTGATGCCTGAAACCGCATTCATATATCATCAAAACAATAATAATAATACTAATTCCAAGAGAACTCGGTGAATAATGTTATGAATCAGGACATTTGGAGGGTCTGCTGGTGTAGGATTTTTTGCAATTACATGAAAAATCGGATATGGACATATGAATTTCACTTTCAAAGCGAGTTTTGAACCATGCAACTTTTTGAGTTTTGAACTAAGCAACTTTTGCAAAGCCAAAAGAAAGGGGGGGGGGGATTCCGAATTTGATTTGCTTACCATTTTTTGGGAAATATTCTGTAATGTTCGGATGATTCCCAAGGTTATTTTAATTTTCACAACCATTAAGCAACTGTGGTAAAGGCAAGGGAACTTTTAAAATATTCTTTTGGCCGGCGCTGCCAGAAGGGAGGTGGTGGGCATGGCTAATCACAGCCATGCTAATTGTTGTTTGTGAAAGCCAGGGCCCAAATGGTAGATATTGCAAAAGGCCCTACTGTTAAACTACATTTCCCACAATGCATGCCTGCTTAGTAGCCAAATGATGGCTGAAGGGCCCCAAAATAGCTGTCTGTAGCAGTCTTCGTTGAACTATAAAATAAACATATTGACTCTACAAAGAGGTCTAAAGCAATAAGCAACTTTTGCAAAGCCAAAAGAACACAAACTGCTTTAAAAACCCCAATGTTTTTACTTTGGCCTGATTGCCATGGTCATGGTCAGTGGCTTGAGGTCACCCAAGGTCTAGACATTGAAATGTCCCCCTGGCATGTCAACAATAAGCTTCCTTAGTATCTTATCTCTCTGTCCTTCCAACAGCTGCTGATTTACTCACTGCAAAGAGCAAAGATTACACCGCTTGCGGATGTCACAAAACAAGCCAAGCGACAACTCCACAGGTGTTTTTGGTCTCTCTTTCCCATCAACCCGAGCCTTTCCTAGCTTAGAATAATAAACTCCTAGAGCTGGAAGGGCCACCCAGTCCAACTCCTTTCTGCCTTGCAGAAATACACAATCAAGGGCCTCCCGACAGATGCCCAACCAGTTTAAGCTTCTGTATATCCACCAGCATTTCAAAGAGGAAATCCGGTAACATACCTAGCTAAGCTGGCAGAATGTCTTATAGCTTGAGCATCTCTTATACCGGGTTGTGGCGCAGCTGGTTGGGAGTCAGCTGCATTAAAATCACTACTGACCGAAAGGTCATGAGTTCGAAGCCAGCCTGGTTTGTAGTAAGCACCCGACCATTTGTCTAGCTTGCTGTCAACCTTTGCAGCCCGAAAGACAGTTGCGTCTGTCATTGTGTTTCGTCGCGCATTCGATTGACGACTCCTGTGACAGATTATCTGAATCATGGCCTGAATCCAAATTCCTATATTTCATTACTACATTTTAAGTTAAGCTGAATTGATCATGTTTAATTGCTCTATTTCTATGCTATTATAACCCTATGTCACTATACGTTTCTATCCACCTTATTGACCACCCTATCCTTTAACTAGTTACACACACCTGTGCCACCGGCTTGCTATGTATCGTACTTATTGTATTTTACTGTGTTTTTATGTGTTTTATGGTGTTTTTATTCCGTTTCTAATCCTGAATTTTGGTGTAAGTCGCCCCGAGCCACCCGGGAGTGGTAACTCACAAATTTGAATAAATAAATAAAATAAATAAATAAACTAGTTTCGCATTTTGGCCCCCTCCCTCCCCTCCAAAAATAAGTCTGTTGCTGCTTTTGATGCTTGTTTATTATTGTTTATGCTGTTTTTATGCGATTTTAATATGTTATTGTTCTGTTTTTAATTGTATGTTACCTTGGGCTTGGCCCCATGTAAGCTGCCCCGAGTCCCTTCAGGGATATGGAAGCAGGGTAGAAAAATAAAGTTCTTCTTCTTCATCATCTGTCAAATAGGAAATTTAGGTACCGCTTATGCGGGGAGGCTAATTTAACTAATTTATGACGCTATATAACTCTCCAGTAGCATGCAAAAGAATGAAGAAGTACTCCATCAGTGCCCCCGGTGGGCGGAATTCAGAAAGCATACCCTCATGAAGCTGGAAACAGCTCCCCCGGTGGCTGGAATTTTTTTTTAAAAAAAACCATACCCTCATGAAGCTTTTTTTAAAAAAAGTTCATGTTTGCCATGTATACATGCATTGTGTGTCAATGATCCAGACCACTTAAAGAAGCCAGGCACAGTGAAATAAACAGTTAACGTTTAATAACAAAAGTCTCAAGCTTTCTCTCAGGGTTTCAAAGATGCCCAAAGACACTGCAGGACTGAGTGAGGGTACTTAGCCAAACAAAAGACACAATCAGCCAGGCAGAGTAATCAACAAAAAAGGCGGATTAAACAGCTGATTGAAACCGCGTTACTCAGGAGCTTGCGGTCATGGAGACGCTGTCAAACAGTCCTTCAGTCAAGCTGGGAAGGAACAAACAGAGCGGCGTCATCAAATCTGTCCTTCAGTCAAAAACCAGGAGAGAAGCAAATGCGGAGGCGCGGCGGCCTCTTCCTCCTTCCCTCCCTCCCTCCAGCGTCTCTCCTTCCGGGCGTTCTTACAGCGCGCGGCCGGCGAGGCCTTCCTCCCCTTCCTCCTCGGCAGAGAGGCGACGAAGTGACGTCACGAAGATGCGCCTCTGGCTTCGGGCCCTTCCGGGGGCGCTGCTGCTGCTGCTGCCGCTGCGTCTCCGTGGGGGCCGCCCTCGTGGCCTCCCCCCTCCTCCTGCTCCTCCTCGGGTCTGTGAGCGGCGAGCCCGCCCCGTGAGTCCCCTCCCCCCCCGTTCCTCCGCGCCGGCGCACTCGGGAGTCTGTGCATGCGCAGGCGCAGCCAGGAGCCGCCGGGAGCCGTCGGGAGCCGCCGGGGGGGGGGCGAAAATAAAGTTCGCTTACTCCCCCCGGAGAGCTCGGGCCGCCCCTGCACGCAATCATGCCAATGGCCACATGACCTTGGAGGTGTCTATGGACGACGCTGGCTCTTCTGCTTAGAAATGGAGATGAGCACCAACCTACAGAGTCGGACACAACTGGGCTTAACGTCAAGGGAAAACCTTTACTTTTACAAATTTCTCTAACTACTGCACACCACACACCTCAAAAAAAACCCTACATTTTATTTCAGTTGAAGATTGCCATAATTTATTTGCCACTGTACAAAAAATACTATTGATTTATGAATAATGTCCCTAGGTGGGAAGGTCCTTGAGAAAGGCTAAGAGAGAACTTGCACATCAATATATACGTGTGTGTGTGTTTTCTGTGCGCGTGCGTGTGCGCACGTGAGATATATATATATCTCAAAGCAAACATATGTAGATCCATTCATCTTTTCTGACCGACCATGGAGAGGTTTCTGGTTTTGGGTCTTTTTCTCGCTGCCGCTTTTGGCCACCAAGACTTTGTTGGGTGAGTAGAAATGAGGAAAGAGCAATGCCTCAGGATGGCTATAGCTGTCTATGGCTGCAGGGTGAGACAATCCTTGGGGTACCTTCCCATTTTAGGATTCTCTTTCCCTTTCTCCAGGGATCAGGTTCTCCGCATCACGGCCAGGAATGAAGAGCAACTGGTCTTGCTAAATGAACTGGGGGAACTGGAAGACTTGCAGGTAAGGAAGGGCAAGGCTTAGAACCCTTTTTTTCAGGGTATCTAAGCATGCCGAAGGTTCCAAAAACTTTGTCCCGTATGTTGGCCCTATGGGCATCATTGAGTAACTTATTAATTATTATACAGGCCGTCCCCGAGTTACAAACATCTGACACACATTTAAAGAATGGTGCTGGGACAAGAAGAAGTAAGAGAAATCTTCCCAAAGGAGGGGAAGTCCACTCTTAGGTCAATCGTAGGATGGATCGAGGTATAGGGTGGCAACCTGTGCTAGACGGGGTTACACTCCCCCTGAAGTCACAGGTCCGCAGCCTGGGTGTCCTCCTAGATTCAGCGCTAATGTTTGAAGCTCAGGCATCGGCGGTGCCTGGGAGGGCTTTCGCACAATTGAAGCTCATGCGCCAGCTGTGACCGTACCTCGTGAAGTCAGACTTGGCCACAGTGGTCCACGTCTTAGTTACCTCTAGATAGGACTATTGCAATGCACTCTACATGGGGCTGCCCTTGAAGACGGCTCGGAAATTCCAACTGGTCCAACGGACGACAGCCATGTTACTAACTGAAGCGACTTACAGGGAGCGGTCAACCCCCCTGTTTAAGGAGCTCCACTGGCTGCCATTTATTTTCCGGTCCCAATTCAAGGTGCAGCTTTTTACCTACAAAGCCCTGAACGGTTTGGGACCCGTCTACCTGCGCGACCACATTTCCATCTACGAACCCACAAGACCGCTTCGATCTTCTGGAGAGGCCCTTCCCTCGCTCCCACCCTTATCGCTAGTGCGACTCGTGGGAACGAGAGAGAGAGAGAGAGGGCCTTCTCTGCGGTGGCCCCTCGACTCTGGAATTCACACCCCTGCGATATTAGGCAAGCCCCCACCCTGGCAATCTTCAGGAGGAGCCTGAAAACTTGGCTGTTCCAATGTGCCTTCAATGATTGATTGAATGTATGATAATCCCTGACCAAACTCTGCATAAATTGCCCTCAGAAGCACTTTATTTTCTGGTTGTGCAATGAAATCCTACCTCATCCCCCGGATCCCCTCCATGATACTTTACATTGCTCTATCTCCCAGTGTTTTAAATTTTTTAATCTTTGAATTTGGCCCTGCCCATGGTGATCATCTTTAGTGTCTTAATGTTTTGATTTCATATTGTTGTGTTGTTTATTTACATTGGTTTTGTATTTTAGGTTATTTTATTTTCTGATTTTCTGTTGTGTTCTTGTGTTATTTATTTATTTATTTTATTTATTTATTAACTTCGATTTAGTATACCGCTCACTCCGGAGCTCAGAGCGGTTTACAAAGAAGCAAAAACACCGAGAAATAAAACAATTAAGCAGTTAAAAACATATTACACATCACAACAGATTAAAACATATTAAGAGCACAACCCTCAGCAAAGGCTGGGGGGACGGGATAAAAAACCTGGGGGGAACCATAGGCGGCAAGCGGGCAATGTGGTTGAATTAAGAGCCGAACACCTTCCTAAAAAGCCAAGTCTTCAAGGCCTTGCGAAAGGGCAGGAGAGCGCGGATGGCGCGGATCTCCTCCGGGAGGCCATTCCAGAGACTTGGTGCGTCTACAGAGAATGCCCTCCGCCGTGTAGTGGCTAGTCGGCAGGTTCCGAGGGAGGCACCACAAGGAGGTTGAGCTCCTCGGAACGTAGTGATCTCGCAGGCATATAGGGGTAAGTCGCTCCCTCAAGTACACTGGCCCCAAACCATAGATGGCCTTGAAAGTGAGGACTAACACCTTGAAGAGGACCGGAATTCAATCGGAAGCCAGTGCAGCTCGCGCAAGAGTGGAGTCGCTCGGTCAGATCTTGTAGCACCCAGGAGGAGGCGAGCTGCGGCGTGCTGCACCAGCTTAAGCTTCCGGATCATCGACAAGGGAAGGCCAATGTAGAGCGCATTACAGTAATCAAGCCTCGAGATGACCGTGGCTTGGATCACCGTAGCCAGGTCGCGTTGGGAGAGGTAGGGAGCCAGGCGTTTAGCCAACCGGAGATGGAAGAATGCTGTCCTGCAGGTGCAGCCGATCTGCTCCTCCATGGACAGGTGGGCGTCCAGTCGGACCCCTAGACTTTTTACCGATGGCTGAGGGCAGGGGCCACACCATCGAAAGTTGGCACCTGGGTCGCTACCCCCGGGCGGCCCAGCCACAAGATCTCCGTCTTCGCCGGGTTCACCTTCAACTTACTGGCTCGCAGCCATCCAGTGACGGCTTCAAGGCAAAGATGGAAATTATCGGGTACAGAGACTGCCCCGGGTCCAACCTCAGAATGAGCTGGGTATCATCAGCGTACTGATGACACTCCAGCCCAAAAATTCGCACCAGTTGGGCGAGTGGTCGCATATAGATGTTGAATAACAGCGGGAGAGGATAGCCCCTGAGGCACCCCGCAGTTCAGCGGGGAGCCTCCGGAGACCACCCCCCACTTCACACGCTGTTGGCGGCGTTGGAGGAAGGAGGACAGCCAGTTGAGGGCTGTCCCCACACCCGCCACCGCCAGGCGGTGTATCAAAAGTTGGTAATCGACGGTATCAAACGCTGCCGTGAGATCCAATAATCCACCTCGGTCCAAATGGCAGCGGAGTAGATCTGTGATGGAGACCAAGACAGTCTCCGTCCCATGGCCTGAACGGAAGCCGGACTGGAAGGGGTCTAGCCAGGTTGCGTCATCCAAGAAGGTCTGCAGCTGGTCCATTGCTGCCCTCTCAATCACCTTGCCCAGGTACGGAAGATTCGACACTGGGCGGTAATTGGAGGGAGCTAATCCGGGCTTCTTCAGCAATGGACTGACCACCGCCTCTTTTAGCTCCTCTGGAAAAGCCCCTTGCTCAAGGGAGCAGTTGACTATCTTCAACAGAGGGCCTCGTAACCCCTCCACGCAAGCTCGAATCAGCGTGGATCGGGCACGGGTCGAGGGAGCAGGTGGTCGGCTTAAGGGCTGCGACAATCTTGTCAACATCCTCTGCGTCCAGTGGTCGAAACCGGTCGAAGGTGTACCCGGCGGAGGGCCACGGGGTCTCCAGCTCCTGGACTGTATCAAGTGTGGAGAGAAGGTCCCGGCAGAGCAACGCAATCTTGTCTGCGAAGTGATTCAGGAAAGCCTCAGCAGAGAGGGTCGAATTGTCATTGTTTGGGATGGTAGGAACCATCGTCAGCTGCCGAATTATCCTGAACAATTGAGCTGGGCGTGAATCCGCAGACGCTATCAAGGAGGCATACTAAACTTTTTCGCCTCCTTGACAGCATGCTCATAAGCATCCATAAAAAGCTTATAAGCTGATGTCGATGGCCCGTCACGGAGTTTCTTCCACCTGCGCTCTAGCCGTCTCTTCTCCCGCTTCATAGATCTTAGTGCATCTGTGTACCAGGGGGAACAGGATCTTGCGGGGTTTGAGAGGGCGTTTAGGGGCGATCTCGTCGAGAGCGGAGGACAGCGCGTGGTTCCAGGTGGTAACCAGCTCACCGAGCGAGTCGCTGGCAGGCTCCAAATCCCTCAAGGCATTCAGGAACCTAGTTGGTTCCATAGGTCCCTTCGGGCGAACCCAAATTGGTTCGGCACCTTGCCAGGAGGCGCGGTTGCTCGACCCGGACTCCCAGAGCACAGTGGTCCGACCATGGCACCTCTGTGACAGAGGTGACGGACACTTGGACACCTGCGTGGAAAATCAGATCGAGGGTGTGACCGGCCCGATGTGTGGGGCCTGACTCGCAGAGGAGAGGCCGAGTGCCGCCATGGTCGACACAAGGTCCCCCGCTGCCGATGGTGAGGAGGCTGTGTCGGCGTGGACGTTGAAGTCCCCAGCACAACCAGGTTAGGGAACCTCAACGCCCACTCCGCCACAGTCTCCAGCAGCAGGGACAGGCTCCCGCTGGTGCGCTAGGTGCACGGTACACCAGCAGGAAGGCTGTACTCTCGGGGCACCCCACATCAGGCCGACACTTTCAATCCCATCTGCCTCCAACGCAGGGACCGCTCTGAGGTGTAATAGGTCACGGGAGAGAATCCCCCCCCCCCCGCCTCCCAGTCCTATTCTGGTGAGTAAGCGCGAAGCCGGGAGGTGTCAATTCCTGGAGGCAGGTGATATCACTGTCCTGGAGCCAGGTCTCCGTAATGCAGCAAATATCGACCCGACTGTCTTGAATAAAGTCCCGGATCGTTGCCGTTTTATTCGGACTGAGCGCGCATTTACTAACACCAGGGAGGAGGGGAGGAGGAAGTTGGAGGCCTGACATCAGTGTACCTCGGGATAGGTCGCAGGTCAGAGGCAGGCCGGGTCTTGACACGACTCAGAGAGCCTCTCGCACTCGGCCTGTGCCTATTGCGACAATACCCCATGCCGGAGATCACTGAAATCGGGGCCCCCCTAGTAGGAGAGCTTACAAGTTATATTGTGTTTACTGTATTGATGGGCGTGGCCTCATGTAAGCTGCCCCGAGTCCCCTTGGGGAGATGGTGGCGGGGTATAAATAAATTATTATTATTATTATTATTGAGTTATTATCATGAAGAATAGGTGTCTCCACTGAAGGTTCATCTCAAATCCTTGTTTCCACAACAAGCCAAATTTATCAAAATCCAATTATTACAGGGACGGAAAGTGAGACGAGATCTTCTGAACAGAGGCAAAGACAGCAAAGGAAATGGCGCAGGGCTGTTGACCCTTTCCTATGGTATCCAAAGCATGTGTGTGTGCATGTATATTATATATACACACACTTGTTGCATACATTTACATACCAATTCAACTTAAGAACAAACCTTCAGAACCTATCTTGTTTGTAACTTGGGGACTGCCTGTATTTTGCTGCTGATGTAGCAAAGGAATTTGGCTAGGACTAGAATCGCTTACTCTGGGCAAATTAGAAATTCAGCGAAAGTTGCTGGTCTAGTGGTCAGTGGAATTGTGAACTTTAGGGCATCTACTCAAGTATGTATGTGCTTTAGGCCAGTGTTTCTCAACCAGTGTGCCGTGATGGACCTCCTGCTGTGCCGCAAGAAAAGCTCTCTGCTCCCCTTCCTTCCCCCCTCCTCCTGCCGAACTCCTGCTGCTTGGAGGAAGAGGAGGAAGGGCTGGGTGGTGGTGAAGAAAAAAAAAGGGGCCAGGGCGCGCCTCCTTCGGCCGTTTCTCCAGCCAGCCTCCAATCCGCCATGACTCTCGCCCCTCGCTCGCTGAAGCCGCGTGGAGGAGCCCCGCCCACTGAAGCCCATCCACCGCTCATGCTCCTCCGTGGGAGAGCTGAAGCTGGGGGAGGGGGCGGGGCATGGTGCGGCCTGGCTCCACCCCCTCCCCGGCTTTGGCACTCCCAGCAGCTGCTCCAGCCTTGAGGGGACAGTGCGATGCCACCATTGTCCTGGCTCTGGCACCGCTGGCTTGGCACTGCCCCCTCAAGGCTGGAGCAGCTGCTGGGAGAGATGAAGACAGGGGGGGCGGGGCATGGCACGCCTGGCTCCACCTCTCCCCCCAGCTTCAGCACTCCCAGCAGCTGCTCCCAGCAGGCCACCAACCCCAGCCGTTCTTTACTGTGTTAGAGTGTCATTTTGTGTCATTTTGGTTGGTGGTGTGCCCCTGGATTTTTTAAATGTTAAAAGTGTGCCGCGGCTCAAAAAAGGTTGGGAAACACTGCTTTAGGCGATCCATCGTAGTCTGAGGGTGACGGTCCCCTAAGTGTAGTGTCTTGGCAGTGGGCCCGTAGGTGGCTGTGGAGTTTAAAGCCAACCTTTAAAATTGGGGCGTAAACAGCTGAGAACTAGGAAGCCCTGACCCTTGAGTGCTCTCACTGGAGGTCAGCTGTGACCAGCAGTGCTGCAGAATTCGAAGAGGGATAAATGGAGGACGAAAGAGACAAATGTGCCAAGAGGAAGATGCATCCAGCCAACCCTGACTGGGACCACCTGGAAACCGATGTCCTCACTGCAGGAGAACATGTGGATTAAGACTAGGGCTCCACCCACGTAGGTATGGCCCAAGTAACTACATTAAAGCTGGGATGAAACTTGCAATAGACACACTGCTCTGGCAACATTGATGCAAGCAGCTGTCAATTGAGAGGACCACAATTTGGGTAACTTGAGTTCAAACCAAATGGGATCGTCACAATAATTTCTCACTCTGTAAACATTCATCTCCTGGCGCTGGAAGGCTCTAAATCAGGGGTGCTCAGAATGGTGATCGGGATCACCAGGGTGATCTTCGAGCCTCATCCTGGTGATCTTCAGGCCCCTGACCAGGTTTTTTTGCTGTTGGTCCTCCGTCGTTGCTCCTCCCCGCTCCTGCTCGCGCCGCGCCTCCAAAAGCTCCGTCCAGAGTCCAAGAGGCAGAATGGGCCCCCTCTTTTGGATTCCTCCCTCCGTCCTTCTCCAGCCACTCAGAGTCGTAGGAGACCAAAGGGGGCGGGCCTGGATGACACGATGCATGGCTGGCCCCGCGCGCATGCGCAGAAGCGCCCATTCTGCCTCTCTTCTCATGAGCTCTTGGAGGCGGCACACATGCTGGTGGCGTGGAAATAGGAGCAACGATGGAGAAGAAGAAGGACACTTTGGGGTCATTTCCTTACTGCATCTCAAAGGTCGGTCTTTCTACTTTGGGGTGGGTGCTTGATTGTTCTGTGGCATGTCTCTTTGTTTATTTTTAATGTTTAAAAATGGCCTTTTAGCTCCAAAGCCTCTCTGCTTTTTGTTCCTTGAGAAATATATGTTGGGGAATATGGAAATGTGGGAGAAATGGGGTGGTTGGATGTATTTTTGCATGCCCCTTTCTTTACCTTGCTGAGTATTAAATGGCCTTGCAGTTCAAAAGCCTCTCTTCTTACTTTCTGGCTGATAATATGTGTGGTAATATGGCAGTGTGGGAGAAATGGGGTGGTTGGATGTATTTTTATGCTCTGTTTTATACTGTTGTTATTAAATTGAAATGTTGATGTTTTATAACTTCATTTTATGTAAACTGCCCCGAGCCTGCTGGAAGGAGCGGTACATAAAAATGAATAATAAACATAAATAAATAAATAAGAAAATAGTTATACGTTTTACATTTCTGGGTAGGTGATCTTTGGGACTTGGTTTTTTAATCAGTAGCTCCCATGCTGAAAAAGTGTGAGCACCCCTGCTCTATGTTGTTATTTGCTCTCATGGCATCCCTATCTCTTCCATTGTGAGATTGTTGGTCATACTAGATGCAGTTTCTTTTCTTTCTTGTGCAAATAAGATTGATTTCTGGAGAGGCCCATTGAAGCCCGGCCTTGAGGTGGAGATGAGGGTCCCCTTCCAGAGCATCCAAGCGGTCAAGGTCTTCTTGGAGTCCAAGGGCATTCCCTATTCCATCATGATCCAAGATCTACAGGTGAGCCACAAACATGGGCATAGAGATGCTGTTAAGACCATATCCTTAGGTCCTTCTTATATCGGAGGTGACCCCCCCCCCAGAACTCTGTCAAAGATAGTTCAAAACCAAGGAATTCATAGTTTTAAAAAGGACATCAGGCTGAAATGATTCCATAATCCCCTATCTCTCCCCCACAAGGGAACCTAAGGCTCTTCCCATGGCCCCATGGCCCCACATGGCAATGCCCCTGTAACCAGGGGCGGTCTAAGGTAATTTTATACGGTAAGCGAACATTATTTTGGTGCCCCCCAACATTATTTTGGTCGCCCCCCCATGTAAAACAAATATACAATTATAATATCACAATACCATTAGTAGTATTATATTGTATCAATGTATATACAATATATTATAGTACATACTCATACTGTATTATATCATAATTATATTATACTACATTACAATACAATTATATTATAATATATTGACATTATAATATAATATAACATTCTATTATATTATTATTATAAAATAATAAATAAAATTATTTTTTAAAATAAAATTATCCTCTACTAAATATTTTCGTTACTCCTATAAAACTCAAATAACCCAAAATAAAGTAAAATAAAATATTATATATTACTATTTCCCTGCGCAGTTGCGCCTGTCTCTCCTTGATGCTCCCGGCCGGTGCGCGCAGGCGGGGAGGTGGGCGGATGTGGTAGGGTTCACACGTGATTGGGCCTGGCGAGGGAGTTCGCCTCAGCGCACGGCAGATACTTCTGGTGGCGTCTGTCAGGAGGCAATACGTCGCCAATACCCCTTTGGCTCCCCTCCCCTCCCCTCTCCCTTTGTTTCCGCCCCCTGCCTGCCCAATTGGGTCACCGTATTTGGCGGCAGGGCGGAGACAAAGGGAGAGGGGAAGCACTCCCTGCCTGCCCGATAGGGAGTGCTTTGCTTACAGGCTTCTGCGCACAGGAGCTACTGGGCATGTGCGGAGGTTTTCGCGCATGCGCAGTTGCTCCTGTGCTCAACTTCAGCTCTGGAGCAACTGCGCCTGCGCGAAAAACTCCGCGCATGCCCAGAAGCGGCGTCATGCAAAAAGCTTGGCCCCAAAAGCAGGCAGCCGCGGCGCTGCCTGAGGAACATCCCAGACGGCGCCCCTTCCCAGATGGTGCCCCATGCGGCCGCTTCCTTGGCCTACCTGTAGGACCGCCCCTGCCTGTAACCCACACTTTATGAACTTTCTTGAACTTTCCTGGACTTTTGCTCACTTGTAAGGACTCTCAGAAACTTTGTGGAAACCTTTTCCCTTTCAAACCTCATGGACTCCCTTTCTGATTTATGAACTCCAATGGACTCTGGTGGGTGGGATAGGCTGATATGAGATGATATGGTTCCTATTTCCCGCCTATATGTATGTATATTTCCTATATGCTTTTCCTTCCCTGTGTCGCCATATGAAATATGAAATGTCACCTCTTCGTGTCCCCAGAATACCAAAGTTCCAGGGAATACCCCTATTTCCTGGACTAGTTAATTTCCTAACACAACGAACTTATCAGGAAACTTGCATGGACAATAACAGCGGACCCATTCCTTCAAACCTGGGAGCTGGTCCATTTGAAAGGATTTCTGTCCCCTGGGTATGCTTCTTCAGATCTCGGAGTTTTGACCATCTGGAGAACTTGCCCCCTGGTGATTTTGTCATTACTCACAAAAGAGATATCCTACCTTCGGAAAGCTTTGGATACCTCAGCTGCCTCACCCTTTTGTTTTCATTCCCTTGACTGAAACTCAGGACAAGATACCATTTTATTTATTTATTTATTTATTTATTAGTTCAACTTAATATACCGCTCTCTCTGGAGCTCAGAGCGGTTTACAGAATTAAAATAGCAAATAAAACATATAAAACACAATAAAACCAATTTAAAACCCCCAGTTAAAATCCCATTCCCACCAATAAACTGCAATAAGGCAGCAGAAATGCGGTGGCGGCGACGTAACAGAGCGCTGGTGATAACGGGCACTGGTTATGGGCCAAATGCCTGTCTAAATAGCCAGGTCTTAATGGCTCTGCGGAATGGCATCAAGTCCCGGATGACTCGTATCTCCTCAGGGAGGGTGATCCACAAGGTTGGCGCGGCCACAGCAAATGCCCTCTGCCGCGTACTAGAGAGCCTGTAGACGTTAATGCCAGGCACCTCCAGTAAGTTGAGCCCCTCTGAGTTCAGCGATCTCCTGGGCACATAAGGGGTAAGCCGCTCCTTCAGGTACACTGGCCCCAAACCATATAAGGCCTTAAAAGTTAGAAGTAACACCTTGAAGGTGACTGTCACAATGCACGGACTTGGCCGGCCCCTTAATCACACACACAAGACGGTATTCAGCTAGCTACTTTATTGAAGAATAAAAACAGTAGAAAAGGTAATTGTCCAAAATGCAAAAAGCATTCAAGTAAGAAGTATTGTCCAAAAACAACTTGGCATGAAAGTTTCCAAGACTTGGTAAGGCTCTGCTTAGCAAAAGCGAATCAGGAACAAACAAGGTCCAAGGTCCAAAGGCTTTCTTGGCAAGGCTCCGCTTAGCAAAAGCGAATCAGGAACAAACAAGGTCCAAGGTCCAAAGGCTTTCTTGGCAGGCCAGTAGCCAGGAACAAAACAGGGTAGCGGTCCAAGGCTTCGTTGGCAGGCCAGTAGCCCAACTTAGCTACGCCAGCCTCGCTAACACGTCTGCATAGGATAGACGTGGCCGAGGTACTGAGGATCCGTTCCCACGGATCCTCTACTTAATCTTCATGGCGGGGACCCCGCCGCTCTAGGCTTCTCCTTCTCCAATCTGTGGTGCGAGACCTCGGTCTGTCTAGGCCAGGGGTGCTCAGAATGGTGATCGGGATCACCAGGGTGATCTTCAGGCCTCATCCTGGTGATCTTCAGGCCCCTGACCAGGTTTTTTTTGCTGTTGGTCCTCTTCACGCGCGACTGCACGCTGCAAAGAAGTCCTCCGTCGTTGCTCCTCCCTGCTCCCTGCTCGCGCGCCACCTCCAAAAGCTCCAGAGTCCAAGAGGCAGAATGGGCCCCCTCTTTTGGATTCCTCCTCCCCCCTCCGTCCTTCTCCAGCCACTCAGAGTCGTAGGAGACCAAAGGGGGTGGGCCTGGATGACGCAATGCATGGCTGGCCCCACGCGCATGCGCAGAAGCGCCCATTCTGCCTCTCTTCTCATGAGCTCTTGGAGGCGGCACGCATGCTGGCAGCGTGGAAATAGGAGCAACGACGGAGAAGAAGGACACTTTGGGGTCATTTCCTTACCGCATCTCAAAGGTCGGTCTTTTTACTTTGGGGTGGGTGCTTGATTGTTCTGTGGCATGTCTCTTTGTTTATTTTTAATGTTTAAAAATGGCCTTTTAGCTCCAAAGTCTCCCTGCTTGCTTTGTTCCTTGAGAAATATATGTTTGGGAATATGGAAATGTGGGAGAAATGGGGTGGTTGGATGTATTTTTGCATGCACCTTGCCCCTTTTCAACAGTTTACTTTCTGGCTGATAATATGTGTAATAAGGCAGTAGAAATGGGGTGGTTGGATGTATTTTTATGCTCTGTTTTATATTATTGTTATTAAATTGAAATGTTGATGTTTTATAACTTCATTTTATGTAAACTGCCCCGAGCCTGCTGGAAGGAGCGGTATAGAAAAATGAATAATAAATATAAATAAATAAATAAGAAAATAGTTATACGTTTTACATTTCTGGGTAGGTGATCTTTGGGACTTGGTTTTTTAATCAGTAGCTCCCATGCTGAAAAAGTGTGAGCACCCCTGGTCTAGGCTATGAAACCAACCCCTCCTGCTGGACTCGATGCTCCGTCTCCTATCAAAGGTTCGGCCTTGCCTCCCAGCACCTGGGTCTCTATCTCCATGAGAGCCGAACTCCCTATCTAGTTCACAGCTATCCTCCTCCAGGTCTTCATGCATTCTTTCTTGCGAACCTCGCCCCCCCGGCCATTCATACGCTTCACTATCACTGCTTTCAGTTTGCACCTGGCTTTCCATATCCTCGTAAGGATCAGGCCAATCTTCATCCCAGGCTAGGCTTTCCGTGGGAGAAGAAGGCCCAGCTATGGGAAAATCTCCTTCTTCCAGCCCCTCTAAATCCTCTTCAGAATCAATCTCAGCTGCTGCTGGCTCTAATGCAAGTGGGACCCCTGGCGCGGTCCCATGCCCCCCAGGCACGAACGAGAACTGGGTTGCTACAGTGACCCGGAATTCAATTGGGATCAATGAACCCATCAATGAACCCATATCCCAGATTAAAGGTTATCGGGGTTTGGCAGTCAGGCCAGACCCAGATGTTTATGTGACACACTCAGAATAATACAACTGGCTAGCTTGAGGACTTTTTAGTTATCGCCGGCACTTGGACAAATATTTAAAGTCATAAATCCACTCATCCTCCTGGTTCATTGTTCTCTGCTTGTACCGCCTCCTTCGCTCTCTTTGGCTGATAGCCCATAGTGGCGCTGGCCTCTTGATTGGCTGAAGCACGACAAAGCCGGCCGGCTGTGCCACCCTCCCAGCTGATGACTCTATCCAATCAGCTGGAAGCCGGCTGAGGGGCAGAGGGTGGGGAATTTGAACTTTGACAGCTCTCTTTCTCTTTTTTTTGTAAAACAATCTTTATTAGTTTTCACAGCGTAAGACAAAGTAACAGTGTGATAAAAGTATAGATACCAAGTATCTTGGATAGCAAAGAAAGACAAAGAGCTAGATCGCTAAGAGTATCCACCTTTGTGGATAGAGTAGAAAGTGACAGCTCTCTTTCTCTTTAAAAATGTACTACATTGCCTTGCACTTTATGTCAGCTTTGGGCAAATAATTGTGGCTTGACATCCGCTCCAGCTGGGACAAAATAAACAATTCGGTGGCATTTCTTCAACTTGGTGAGACTTTATTTGGGAAATGCAGGGAAAATTAAATTGGATTGCTTCCTATCTTGCCAGGGCTATTTCGGATCCTCTGGTGGGTCTGGCTGGTCTCTGCCTTCAAGGCAAGACCCCAAAATTCTGCTCAATATCACCAGGGGCAGTCTTACGTCTCCCATCATGATAAGCGAAGATTATTTTGGCGCCCCCCGGTGGCTTCTGGCCACTGCCGCGCATGCGCGCCGGCATCCCGGTTCGCGTATGCGCGTCGGCATCCCGGTTCGCGTATGCGTGTTGCCGTCCCGCACGGCCGCGCCGCCAGCTGCGGAGGCGCGGCGTGGGCAGCACTGGCTCCCACACCCCTCCCAGGAGGCGTCGCCCTACGGGGCCGCTTACTCGGCCTAATGGAAAGACCGCCCCTGAATATCACTTCCATGCTCTTCTTCTGCTTTGTATTTAGCTCTATGCAATGCAAATTCCAGGATTCCACAGCACTGAGCCATGTCAGTTCAAATGCTATCAAACTGCGTTCATTCTATGTAGGTAGATGTGCCCATATTCAAACATACTTCTATATTTAACTTCATTATGTAGGCATTTAGCTATATGCAATGTACATGCTTTAATGTCCAGGGAATTGCAGCAATATGAGAAAGTTGCTTGTTAGAAAATCAATCACTGGGTGGAGGAATGGCAGAGCAAAATCCCATTGGCTAGGAATGTAGGCCTACCTTGTTTGGTTTGGAAAATGGAAAAACTAAAGATTTGTCTCCATGTGAAAGCTGGCACGGTGCACCTCCTTGCAGTTTAACTGCCATGGCTCATTGCTAGAGAATCCTGGGATCTGTAGTTTTACACCGGGAATGTGGTACAGCTGACTGGCAGTCAGCTGCATAAGATCTCTACTGACCAGAAGGTCATGAGTTCGAGGCCTGCCCGGGTCGGGGTGAGTGCTCGACCATTTGTGTAGCTCATTGTCGACCTTTCCAACCCGAAAGACAGTTGCATCTGTCAAGTAGGAAATTTAGGTACCACGTTGTGGGGAGGCTAATTTAAATAAATTAAGAAGCCATAAATCTCCAGGAAGTGTGTAAAAGGAGTGAAGGAGTGTGACAGCTCCCCCTGGTGGCCAGAAGCTGAAATGTTAAATTGCCTCCGAGTGTCTTGTCTTACATGTTTGTATGTCAAAGGGCATTGAATATTTACCTGTATATGTGCATTGTGATCTGCCCTGAGTCCCCTGCGGGGTGAGAAGGGAGGAATATAAATGATGTAAATAAATAAATAAAATAAACATCTCAAATTGTCCCTACCTAAGAGGGCTGATGCCTTGCTAAACTACAACTCAAGCAGGGCCGTAGCCAGGATTTTGTTTCGGGGCTGAGTTTGTTTGGGGGGCTGAGACTGGGTGGAAGAGGGTCTACCCTAGTAAACCTTTTGTATTGTTATCCCAATAACCCCATTAATGTGGGATATAATGAGCATGGTGATCAGATCATGATATGAATAAACATAACAGTTTAAATAATGTACCAGTAAGGCCTTTTCGCGGACCACCCTGAGAATTTCGGGGCTGAAGCCCCCTTAGCCCCCCCCCCCCTGGCTACATGCCTGACTCCAAGGATTCCACAAACCAGCAAGTGGTTTCAAACTTCATAATGCAGATGCCCCCTTTTTGAATTCGTTTTGGAGATTGAATCTTTCTGAATTGCTGCAATTACAGGATCTGCTGGACGAGGAAAAAGCGACCATGTTGCTTTCCAAGAAGACTGAAAGAAGCACGGGGAGGTTCAGTTTCTCTTCCTATCACACCATAGAGGAGGTATGTTGTTACTCACACACACCGTGAAATAAAGAGGACAGGCACAAAAAAAGTGGATAGACTATGAGCAATGTGTTGATAAAGTGGGTGGCAAGGTGCACAGCAACTGACTGGCCACTCCTTATAATCTCCAATGGGACCTATTGATCTTTAATCCAGGTTATTTTGCAAAATTATTCAAGATGTCATTTACCATATTTTCTGGCGTATAAGACTACTTTTAACTCAAGAAAATCTCAAAAGTCAGAGGTCATCTTATACTTATACGCGGGAGTCGACTTATACACCAGGAGTTGTCTTGTATGCCGGGAATCATCTTATAGAGCGGGTGCTGAAACTTCCAGTCTGGATTGGAGAATCTGTGGTTGCCGCATATGGTGGGGGGAGCTCAAAAATGGCAGTGGCTGCGTCCCTGCCGTATGCAGTGACTGTATGCAGGCCCGGATTAGCTCCTTTTGGCGCCCAAGGCCAAAAGAAGCACCGCCACCCCCAGGGGCGGGGAAGCCCCCGCCCCCAGTTGGGGGAAGCCCCTCCCCCAGGTCGGAGAAGCCCCCGCCCCCAGGGCGTGCTGCGCATGTGCGGCAGCAACCCCGAGGGTCCTCCTTCCTTCAATGTAGGAAGAAAGGAGGCGGGGAGAACGGGAAGGAGCAAGAGAGGCGGCGCAAAGAGACGCCGCGTCAGAGCCTGGCTGTGACGTGGCGCCTCTTTGCACCGCCTCTCTTGCTCCTTTTCATTCCCCCCGTCTCCTTCCTTCCTTCACTCAGGAAGAAAGGAGGCGGGGGGAACGAGAAGGAGCAAGAGAGGCGGCGCCCCTTCGCTCCGCCTTTTGCTCCAAAATTCGGGATCCTAATCTGCCCCCCCCATTTGTGCCGCCTGAGGCCATGGCCTTGGGTGGCCTTATGGGTAATCTGGGCCTGACTGTATGAAAGCATTAAGGGCGACGCTGTACAAGTACGGTAGAAGAAAATCCACTCAGCAGGATTGCAGGACTTAATGCGGTCCCAATGGTGAGGTGAAGGGGCGCCTCACCGGGAAGGTGTAAGTGAAGGGCGGAGGAAGGTGCAGGTGTCCGGGGCTCCCGGGGTATGGAAAAAAGAGATAGAGTGGCTCTGTGACCAGAAAAACACCCCTCTTTTACCTGTCTGGCCCGCCCTTGTATCCTCTTACCGTACCTCCGCCTCTGCCTGTCAAATCTCGCTCCTGAAGACTGCAGTGAAGCAGTGCAGGTGTGCATGTGCAAGATCTCAGAGGCATAGGAAAACTACCATATTGATATCAAATCTGATGCTTTTCACATTTTTATTTAGTGTGCATTGGAAGAAGGGTAGTCTTATACAGAGAGTATATCCCAAACTATATTTTAACTGGAAAAGTTGGAGGTCGCCTTATACGCCGGAAAATACGGTAATTTTTTCATTGAGTCAGTGGGGTTTTCTAGGGTCAACACAACATCATCGGCAAAGGCTTCGATCTTATATGCCTTTCCTGCTGCCCAAACACCCTTTATCTCCTTGTTCCCATTTATTTGTTTTATGAGCATCTCTATGCATCATAATAAACAGGGGTGGTGATAGCAGGCGGCCTTGTCTGGTACTGCGTCTTATTTCGATTCTTGGTGTTTTCTCTCAGTTGATTATCAACTGTGCATGTTGGTCTTTGCAAGTGGTTCTTATTGCTTTTTAAAAATTGTTCTCCCATATTGTGTGCATGTAAAACTTCTACCATAAAGTCCCAATTTAAGCTGTCAAATGCTTTTTCTATGTCTATAAAAAGTAGCACTAATTTCCTGCCAGGACATTTATCAAATAATTCCACTATATCAAATAGGAACCTTGTTTAATTTGGCAATGGGACCTATTTATTAGCGGCACCACCTTGAGCCACTTCCTACTTTGCCCTGCGTGACCAGCTATGCTTATGCTGTGCACAGGGAAAGGTAAAGAAGGCAGGTAAGAAAAGAAGAAGTTCACAGAGTTGAATGAATGAATGAAAACTTTATTGCTATCCCACTTTGTCTCCCTGGAGAGGACTGAGGCAGGCCCGGATTACCCATAAGGCCACAGCCTAGGGGCGCAGCTGGGGGGGCACAGATCCAGACCCCCCCAAAAGTTGGGGGAAAAACCAAGTCGATCTTCGGGCGTTTTTGCGCCTGCGCACAGAGTGCCATCCACGCCCACCTCGCACCCCCCCTTGCTCTGTTGCACTCCTCCTCCCTCCCTCCTTCTCAGGCCATGCTGAGTGAGTCGTCCCAGAGGCAGCGGAAGCGGAAGGTGCGCAGCGCTGCATGGATAGGGGTTGCGCAGCTGCCGCTGCGGCCTCTAAGACAACTCAATGTGGGCGTGGCATGAGAAGGAGGGAGGGAGGAAGAGAAGTGCTGCAGCAGAGCAAAGGAGGGGGCGGGTGACCGGCCCGTGCATGCGCATGTTGGAAGACAAACAGAAGGAGGCTTGCTTTGGCCAGCAGCTATTTTCTGCCAAAAGCATCTGCAACTCTCTCTCTCTCTCTTGCTCTCTCTCTCTCTCTCTCTCTCTCTCTCGTGCGCGCCTTTGGAGCGAGTTTGCACCCACTGCACTCTCCCCAAGCCTCCCGAGGAGACCTTCAGAGCACAGAGGAGCTTTCCAGCCGGTGGGAATGGGGACCTTGGAGGTGGCGGGATGGTGTCTACTCACCTTTCTCTTCTTCTCCGGAGGCACCATAGCGAAAGCCAGCCAAGTGTGGGTGTGAGTGGGGGGGGGGGGGAGGGCGGTAGAGGTTGGCTTAAAGGGGGCGTAATTCCCAAGTGTGGCCTAGGGCGCAAAAAGGTGTTAATCCAGGCCTGGACTGAGGGTGGCTTACAACAAATTAAAAGGCAAACATTCAAGGCATATAACAATACAAAATAACATTAAGTCAAAAAGTAAACCCAATGTACATCTACGAAAGAAGTGTAACCCCTACCCTGAACATCTGTCTCCCAATCCTTCAAGTCAACAGACAAGTTTAGGAAGAAACTAGAACTTGAATCGGATTCATTATCCTCTCATTCAGCATTTGCTAATTGGCTATTATTCTCTATCAGTCATGGGCAAACTTTGGTCCTCGCTTCAGGTATTTTGGACTTCAAGTTGAAGTCCAAAATGCCTGGAGGAGAGCCGAAGTTTGCCCATGCCTGTTGTTCTGCCCCCAGGCTATCGTAACTACTTGGAAGGTGGACTGGCTGCCCAGGGAACAGATCGGAGACTATATAGTTGACTCAAACAAGAGTTTATTAACTGACAAGGATTTTGGACTACATGACCTTTGAGGTTCCTTCTGCTGCAACGTTAACTCACAACGCAATGCCTCTGCTTCCAGATCTACAGCTGGATGGACGATTTCGTGGCTGAAAATCCGGATCTGGTCAGCAAAATCCAGATTGGATGGAGCTTCGAAGGGCAGGCCATTTATGTTCTGAAGGTGAGACATTACAGGACTGAATGCAGATGGAATAATTGCCCCACTGAAATGGACAATTGGGGTTCCCACTGGCCTGTTGTTGTTGTTGTTAGTATTGCCCAGGCATGCATTTTCTTTGTGGCTCTTCCTTTCCTTCTTCTCTTTCCTTCATACACTTCCACTCTCTTTCCTTCCTTTCCTTTTTTCCTACCTTCCATCCTTCATTCCTTTTTCCTTCCTTCCTTTTCCCCTCTCCTCCTTTCTGTTTACCTTCCTTCTTTCCTTTCCTTTTTCCCCATTTCCTTCATTTTTTTCCTTCTTCTTCCATCCCACTTTCTTCCTCTGTGTTTTTCCCTTTCCCAGTTCTATTGGATTGTCAGTTAAATTGTGTATTCTTTGCAATGGGGTAATTGCTTATCACTATGTTTTAATTATGTTCAATATGTAACAATGAAAATACATCCTGCATATTATATATTTGCATTAGAATTTGTAAGAGTAGCAAAATTATTTATGAAGTAGCAACGAAAATATGGTTGGGGGTCACCACAAAATGAGGAACCTTATTTAGGGGTCATGGCATTAGAAAAGTTGAGAAACACTGCATTAATACATATCTCTCTCTGTTTAATTGCTATTAAATTTTTAAAAAATTAATTTCTAGGCGGGCCGTGAGGTTTTTTTTTCTGGAAAGGGGGTGGTAGGCCAAAAAAGTTTGGAAACCACTGTTCTAAATGGTTCTAAAGTTCTGGTGGTGAACACTAGGTGGCGCTGGTGCTTTGCTTCTACAGTGTTGCTAAATTTCTGGTGGTGAACGTTTCAGAACTCTAACAAAACTTTCAAAATTTCGTTATAAATGGCAGTTCTAATTGGTTCTGTCTTAAAAATTGCCAATAATGAAATAATAATGAAGTTTTGAAAGTTTTGCTAGAGTTCTGAAATGTTCACCACCAGAACTTTAGCAACACTGTAGAAGCAAAGCACCAGCCCCACCTAGTGTTCACCACCAGAACTTTAGCAACACTGTAGAAGCAAAGCACCAGCCCCACCTAGTGTTCACCACCAGAACTTTAGCAACACTGTAGAAGCAAAGCACCAGCCCCACCTAGTATTCACCACCAGAACTTTAGCAACACTGTAGAAGCAAAGCACCAGCGCCACCTAGTGTACACCACCAGAACTTTAGCAACACTAGAGAAGCAAAGCATCAGCGCCACCTAGTGTTCACCACTAGGACTTTAGCAACACTGGAGAAGCAAAGCACCAGCCCCACCTAGTATTCACCACCAGAACTTTAGCAACACTAGAGAAGCAAAGCATCAGCACCACCTAGTGTTCACCACTAGGACTTTAGCAACACTGGAGAAGCAAAGCACCAGCACCACCTAGTGTTCACCACCACAACTTTAGCAACACTGTAGAAACAAAGCACCAGCGGCACCTAGTTTTCACCACAGAACATTAGCAACACTAGAGAAGCAAAGCACCACCGACACCTAGTTTTCACCACCGGAACTTTAGTTTTGTAAGTACTTCATAACCATTTAGAACCATGATTGCCCAGACCTAATAAGGAATTGTGTTTTGTGAATGAATTGGTTTATTTTCTCTCTCTTGACATTTAAGACAAATTCTGTGGGAAACCCGTGTTTGGGAACTCCACCTTATTCAATACACTCATGAATTACGCTATGTAACAAAATCTGTTTCCGGTTTGAAAGTGTCATTTTCTGTTTAATTGTGCAGTTCTGACTTTGGAAATAGTTGTTCTACTCCAGAAACATGGTTTTTGTGCTACTAACTAGATTGAGCTTTTTGAGACTCAATATTCATTGAAAATTGCAGCAAAATGTGCTGCAGTGCGATGTCCCTCCTGCAAAGACAAAGTTTCTGCAGTTTAATCAACTTTTTCCAATATTTTTTATGATAGAACCAATTAGGAAATGACATTGATAACCCAGGAACTAAAATATAGTGTTACATAGTGGAATGCAGTTTAATTAATAGAGGTGTATTTCTGGCTTCTTCTTTTTTGCAGTTCAGCACCGGAGGGGAGAACCGTCCCGCCATTTGGATCGACACCGGGATTCATTCTCGGGAATGGATTACCCAAGCCACGGGCCTATGGACAGCCAACAAGGTAATCATGCCAAATATAGTCTTCCTGAAAGTGCAGACCAGGTGATCTCATATCAGCCCATTCCCACCCACCAGAGTCCATAGGAATTCATATATCATAAGAAGAGTCCATGGGGTTTTGAAAGGAAAGTTTCCAAAAAGTTTCTGAAAATCCTTAAAAGTAGGGAAAAGTCCATAAAAGTTCATGAAAGTCCATAAGTACAAAGGAAATAGTTTAATGAATCTATGTGATCTGCACCGGGGATCCCTGCAGATGCGGGGATCTGAGGTCTGTCCTTTGGGACTGAAGTAAACTATAAATCCTGTCTTGCCATGGGGTCCGAGTGACCAGCTGGCTTCCCGGGGGTCCCAGGGGGTGAACGTAGCAAGCTCCCTGGGTCATGGACCTTCTGGACATCCCCAAGACATCGGCAGGATCGGTGTTGCAGCAAGGAGCCATGGATTGACAATCAGCTGGTCTCCCTTTAAAGTTTATTTTCTTTTGATAAAAAAGGTTATTTCTGGGACGTTGGGGCCCAAATAGAAAAAGCAAGATAGCAGTTAGTCTTGTAATTAACCTAGGAAAAATATGGCACCAAAATTGAGGCAATCTGTTGACCTGCGGATATGGGGGCCCAATGAGTTTCCGTATCCGCAGTTCAGAGGAACACAGTTTTGGCCTCCTCGAGAGGCTGTAAGAGCATCCCGGGTGAGCCAGCAGTGAACTGCAGCTTGGGAAAGGAGAAGTTCATGCTTGGAGACAGTAAAGGACACAATGTATCTCTATGGAGAGGGGAAAGTTACAACTAAATGATACTTTATTGGGGGATTTGTTACAATGTTAGGGTCTAGGGAAGAAAGCAAAGTAAAGAAAGGTTGCTTGTTGGAACTGCTGCTGTAGCCACACTCCCAGCAATGCTGGCCCAACAGGGCATCCAGGAATTGTGGAACTCCCTGCTGCAGGTCAGATCAACTTGAACGCAGGGGGCCCTTGGTTGTTCACCCTCAAGTGTACAACATGAGCACCAGAACTTAGCCTGGATATTAGCAAAGACTTCCCAAGGGCTGAATATATCTATATTCCACAGGTGAGCTTGTAATTCTCTTTTAACATTCAGTCTAAAACCCAAAGCGAACCTGCTATTTCAATGATTTGGGATACAGCTAGACGATGCTCATAAACCTCTAGAGCAGGGCTGTCCAACTGGCAGCCCACGGGCCATATACGGCCCCCAGCCCCTTCCCTACAGCCCCCTACCCTTTTAAAAAAGAAATCGGCTTTTAAAATTTTTTAAATTAAATTTTATTATTATTATTATTATTTTAAATATTTTTTTCGCGGCGGGGAGGGGTGGGGCGGGGCAGGGAGGAGGAGCAGGCTCCCTCCTCCTCCTACTCCCCCCCCCCCAATTGGCGGCTCCGTCTTTGTGGGGCGGGGATGGCGCAGCAGCGTGGATGGGCAGGAAGAGAGCGCCGATCCCGGGCATGATCACGGAAAAAAGCAGGAAGAGAGGCACCCATCCCCGGGCTCTGCGCCTCCCTTCTTGCTTCTCTCCATGTTCACGGAAAAAAGCAGGAAGAGAGGCACCCATCCCCGGGCTCTGCGCCTCCCTTGTTGCTTCTCTCCATGTTCACGGAAAAAAGCAGGAAGAGAGGCGCCGCCCTCCGGGGAGAAGAGCCCGGGGATCGGGGCCTCGCCGGTCCTGCCCCGGCCCGGCGACCGGCACCGCCCCTGTGACTGCCCCCGCCCCCACTGCGGCCCCCCAGGTCATCAGTGACCTGAATTCCGGCCCTTGGGCTGGTAGATATTGGACAGCCCTGCTCTAGAGAAAGAGACTCCATCACACTGCAAGTCCTTTCTCAATTCATGTGTGATGGATGGAAGTGAATGTGCCGATTAATACCAATCATTCCTTTTCCCCTCAGATTGTCGAATCCTTTGGCAAAGACGCATCCCTGACGGCCGTGCTAAACTCGATGGACATCTTGCTGGAGATTGTCACCAACCCCGATGGGTTTGCTTACACACACACCGGTGTAGGTTTCCACAGCTCTCGATGTGTAGAATGGAGAAGTTACTAAAGGCACCAAATGCTCCTTTTGTGCTTCCGTAGTGGCACAATGCCATTTATCAATTCCATTTGGCGATCCAATTAATAGTGATTATTCTTAGCCTTTGCCTCTTCGTTTCCGCAGAACCGCATGTGGCGCAAGACGAGGTCCCTCAACCCCGAATCTCCCTGTATCGGAACGGATCCCAACCGCAACTGGGATGCGGGTTTTGGAGGCAAGCATATTGTCATTTGCACAACGCAGCCGGCCTTGCCAACCAGGGGATGATGGGGATTGTCATCCAACACAACCAAAAGACATGGGATTAAAGCCATCTATGGGTGCGGAGGTCCAGGATTAGGCATAGCTAATTGTGATGAGCATGTGCTTAAACAACTTTGAATATCACCTGGTGGCTCCAATGTCCAATCTGGGTTTTTGTCCAAACTTTAAAGTAGTTGTCTAAGGCAGTGATTTTCAACCTTTTTTGAGGTGCGGCACTTTTTTTACATTTACAAAATCCTGGGGCACACCACCAACCAAAATGACACAAAATGACACTCTAACACAGTAATACATATAGTTAATATGTTTTAGAATGTATTTATACACTTCACTTAGCTAGCTTTGAGGGCTCTGTCATTTACCTTTGTGTTTTTTCTCAAAGACTTTGCCTGTTTCTCATTGTTTGTACGTAAGCGTACAAAGTAGTCCGTCGGCTTGTTTTGAATGGAAGGGTGCTTCGTTTGGAGATGGCGTTTAAGCTTGCTTGGCACCATGGCGCTATTGGACAGCTTCTCACCACACACCAAGCACAGCGGAGTCGGTGCCGTTGCATCCCTGGTGAAAGTGAATCCAAGTGAAAGATAGCTTTCACTGTATTGCCTCGAGCTCACCGTCTTTTCTTTTTTCTTTTGTCCACCACTCATATCAGGGCCTTCATCTGTGTCATAATTTTGTCCAGGGCCCTGTTCGGCATTTGCATTTTCCCTTCTCAAAAACTTCTCCCTCACTGTCACTCGCTTGTCTTGCTGTGATCCCAAATTGCCACTCTCACTTGACGCGCAGCTGCAGCACTAACTCTAACTTTGTTTACTTAGCCGCGTCTGAGCGAATCCAAGATGGCGCAACCATAGCACTCTGCGTCACTTCTTAGGTGACGCTATGGTTCCATTTCTTAAAGGGACAGATGCGCCTTATAGTTTATTTATGAAGGAAGTTCGAAAATAATTTCACACGGCACACCTGATGATCTCTCACGGCACACTAGTGTTCCGCGGCACACTGGTTGAAAACCACTGGTTTAAGGTGCTGAACCCGATCCTCAAAGTATATACTCAGGGCTGGCCCTAGGTAATTTTTAAGTGTAATCAAACAGTATTCTGGTGCCCCCCCCCCCCCGACCAATCACTGAAAAAATATTTATATAGAGAGAGGGGGGAGAGAGGGGGGGATATGGGGGGCATAGGCAAATTTTGGCCTTCCGGGTATTTTGGACTTCCTACTGGCTGTTTGGAATTGTGGGAGTTGCAGTCCAAAACACATGGACGGCCGAAGTTGGCCCATGATACACACACACACACACACACACACACACACACACACACTATACCTTGGATAGATCTTTTATGGTTTGGCTAAAACCCAGAGCAGCAGCCATTCATATGAGTGTTAAGTATGGTTTGGTTCATATTAAACTACAGTATAGATCAGGCATGGGCAAAGTTGGACCCTCCCTCTACTGATTCTTAGGAGTTGTGGGAGTTGAACTCCAAACACCTGGAGGGCCCAAGTTTGCCCATGCCTGTTCTGGATGATTATTTATTGACCTTTGGTCCACCAAATGTTCTCCTGCAGGCCCCGGATCGAGCAGCAACCCCTGCTCCGAAACCTACCACGGGGCCTTCCCCCATTCAGAGAGCGAAGTGAAATCTGTTGCGGACTTCATCCTCAGCCACGGGAATGTGAAATCTGTCATCTCCATCCACAGCTATTCCCAGATGCTGATGTTTCCCTATGGCTATAAGACAGAGCCCGCCGCTGACCACGAGGAACTGGTAAGAACAGAGTCCGAAAAATGTGTCCATAAAGGGAGAGTTGCTATAGAATCATAGAGTTGGACGAGACCTTCCGGGCCATCCAGTCCAACCCCATCCTGCCAAGAAGCAGGAAAATGGCAATCAAAGCACCCCCGACAGATGGCCATTCGGCCTCTGCTTAAAAGCTTCCATGGAAGTAGCCTCCACCACACTCCGGGTGTGGCATCCTGCCAAGGCCGAAAAAGGGGCTTTAAGAAAGGGCGAAGCTTCTATAGACCCTGGGGTTCGCGATACAGCCTTCCCATATACAAAAACCACGGAGAGTCTCTAGGCAATGAGTTCGGGACTCAGAAAAGGTGAACTCAAAACAGGCTTATTGAATAACAACCAGTGAAAAACAACTGGTGGCCCAAAAAGCTTGAAGTAGGTTGCAAAAGTGTCCTTTGAACAAAGGGGATGCGTTCACTTGCCTCGTGCAGCGTGAAGGTTCCTTTCTTGAACATAAGAACATAAGAAGAGCCATGCTGAATCGGGCCTCAGCCCATCTAGTCCAGCATTCTGTGTCACACAGTGGCCCCCAGTTGTACACAGGGATCTCTAGCAGAAAGGAGGGCAGAATCCTCACCTGCTCCCGACCCCCCACAACCAGTACCTGGGGAAAATCCTGCCTGCCTCCATCAACACAGAGGTGGCACTTGGATGTCCATTTCAGTAACTACTGATTCCCTTGGTATCCATGAATCTGTCTAATCCTGCCTTGAAGCTGTCCAGGCTGACCGCTGTCACAACCTCCTCTGGAAGTGAGTTCCATAACCCAATGACCCTCTGGGTGAAGAAATATTTCCCTTTATTAGTCCTAACTTTCCTACCTTGGAGCTTCAGGGAGTGCCCCCTAGTCCTAGTGTTGTGTGACAGAGAAAATATTTTTTCTTTATTCACCTTTTCTATCCCATGCATGATTTTATACACTTCGATCAAGTCACCTCTTAAACGCCGTCTTTCAAGGCTGAAAAGACCAAGGCGTTGCAACCTGATTTCATGGATTCCAGGTTGTCTTTGTTGCTTCTCAAATGGTCTGTGGGTCCCCAGAGATTACAGTCTTTGGGCGAAGGGCTGGCCTTCCTATCACTGCAATTCTGGCTTGAGAGCGTTGGAAGGCTATACGTGAACGAATGTGCTTGTCTGAGCCTAGGCTCCAGATTTCCACCTGCTTCCACCTGCTTCGTCCATGTGTTGAGCTTGGAATGGAGGCAGAGGGGACGTCCTCAGGTAAGCTCCAGAAAAGGGAGGAGTTAAGGACGGTGACGCCAGGTTTGGAGCCGAGACACGACTCCACCCCTGCGTGACCGCATGGCCACAACAATACAACAAAGGCCCATGCAGGTAAATGCAAACAGATACATAGTACATATATGAAACAAGCCCCTGTGGGGGGGGGGGGGGTAATGCCGGGGCAGAGAGTTCCACTGCTGATCAGCTCTCACAGTCAGGAAGTTCTTCCTCATGTTCAAGTGGGATCTTCTATAGTTCAGAAAGTTATTGAAAGCAGATAACATTATAACTTCCAAGGATTAACTGTCGTAAACCAGAGCACCTTAAGAAGCCAGGCACAGTAAAGTTAACAGTTAGAGTGTATTTGAAGGAGTCCCAAACTTCCTCACTGTGACTCAAATGAGCCTAGAGGCACAGCAAACTGGTAAGAAAATCCAACAGAAACCGAAAACCCGGTTCGGACTTCTTCACAACAGAAATTAGGCTGAGAGAGAGTGCACAGCCAGTCCAGGTTCACAACCAGCCAGGCATAATGCAAACGAAGTAGAAGTGTCAAATCGTCCAGGGGAAATGCAGATGGAGTAGAAGTGCCACACGGTCCTTTAGTTACGCCACGAGGAATGCAGACGGAGTGGAAGAGTTGAAACGGTCCTTTAGTCCAGCCAGGAGTAATGTAAACGAAGCAGCGAAGTCAGGTCAATCCAGAGTCTAACACAAAGGAGTAGCAGAATCTAGCACAGAAGGGATTTAAGGTGGAGCAGCCGAAGACAGGAAACAAAGATGTGGAAACCCACCAATGTCCAGAATTCCACTTCCACAGCCAGTCAAATGATCAGTCCAGGAGGCAATGGCCTCAATGGCAAGAACAGTGCATTGCCAGCTGCACCCAACGGTTAATTGCAAGCCCCCTTTATTCTGTCCTCCTCGGGGCTTAATTGCGCCAACGCCCCTTCACCATCTCTTTCAGCTGCCAGCATCCCCACCTGTGTTGCCCTTTGTCTATTGCACCAGGCAATATGTCTCCTGCGGCGCCTTAACTCTCCCCAGCAGTCCCCATGAGTCCCATTTCCATTCCCCCATTCCCCATTTTTCGTGAACCCCGCAAATGAATCACTGCTGGTGGTTCAAGCAGATATCCCGTATTTGTTGCACATCAGTGCAATTCATCTCACTAGAATCACCTTCAGTTCTCTGTGACACCCCCTCCCCCATACCAACCTCCCATTGCCTGCTCCTCATCCCCACTCCCATCACCCTCCGAAAAACCCAGAAACGTTTCATCCCCAGAAGGATCAATAAGTAGTTGCCTTAATTTCTTCTTTTCTTGCTCCTCATCCAACTCTTGCTTATGAGTAGACCGTTTTGAGTTTCTAACTACAGACTCCTCTCTCTCAGCGTCAGGCTCAACTACAACATTAAAACTGCACTTTCCCCCTTTGGCCATATAGGATAACCTTGCCAGAGAGGCCGTGACAGCCTTAGAGGAAGTATATGGCACGAAATTCACGTTCGGAAGTACGATTGACACCATCTGTAAGTAGTTGTTGCTCTGTACCCCAATCCTTGTATTTCCCTCCAATCCTGCATTTAGCAATGGGAACACACAATTTGGGAGAGGCTGTTGTGATCTTTGTTTTGCCTGAATCGATTGCAAAAGACAAGATCCACTTCTCTTCTTTCTCCCTCGCTGAGTTAATGGAGTGTCACTTACTTTTGAACTCAGTTTGCAGCAATTGGAGTAAGCTGAGGACACAGGGAGATATCGGGACAATTTGAAAACAGCGCAGAATCTATAGGGAGTGTCCATGTGAAAGAAGGAGAGTCGGAGGGTATCGGAGGGAGAACCCCTAGAACCATACAGTTGGAAGAGACTGTGTGGGCCATCTAGTCCAGGGCTGTCCAACTTCTACCGGCCCAGGGGCCTGATTTCCGGTCACTGACGACCTGGGGGTCCGAAGGGTCTGCCCCCTCCCCGGCTCCGCCCCCTCCCCGGCTCCAATTTACTTACAATTCCGAGTAGCATTATCTGTATACCTTTATAAAGCGGAATGTTTGTATGTGTGTGTGCGGAGGGCGGGAGGGCGGGAGGGCGGGAGGGCGGGAGGGCGGATATGTGGCAGCCACTTTCACAGGCCAGGGCGGATATGTGGCAGCCACTTTCACAGGCCAGGGCGGATATGTGGCAGCCACTTTCACAGGCCACAGCGATCAGCGCGGGTGATGGACCTGCACCAAACTTGGTACACATAACCCCCCTAACCCCCTTTACGTCCTGGTGCGGTTCGGGGGACATGACCCACGGATTATGGGATTTGTAGTACTTTCAAACACTTTGGTTCCCACAGACCACTGAGGCCACCAAAAAGGACCAATACAGACCACACTTAGCACACACAGCCCCCATGACCCACTCTACGTCCTGGTGCAGTTTGGAGGAGGGTGGACCATGGATGATGGGACTTGAAGTACCTCTACTCACTTTCCAAGTCCGCTGCAACCCTCATCCAATCACTGATCGAGACCAAACTTGGCATACATAACCCCTATGACTGCCTTCAAGTCCCGGTGAGGATTGGGGGAGGACTGACAGTGGATGATGGGATTTGTAGTACTTTCACACCCCTCTGTTCTCACAGACCACTGTGGCCCCCAACAAACACTGATAAAGACCACACTTGGCACACAGAGCCCCAGTGACCCACTCTACATCCTACTGAACTTTGGAGGGGGGCAGAACATGGATGATGGGACTTGCAGTACCTTCCCTCACTTTCCAAGCCTGCTACAAACCTAATCCAATGACTGCTCAACACCAAACCTGGCACACAGAGCCCTCATGACCCACTCTACATCCTGGTGCAGTTTTGTGTGAGACGGACCACGGATGATGGGACTTGAAGTACCTTCACTCACTTCCTAAAAACAATGCAACCCTCATCCATTCACCAATACAGACCAAACTTAGCACACAGAGCCCCCATGACCCAATCTACATCCTATTACACTTTGGGGGGGACGGGACACACAGAGATGATGGGACTTGCACTACCTTCAGTAATTTCATGATACCACTGCAACTCCCAATAATGATGGATCAAGACCAAACTTGGCACACAGAGCCCCCATGACCCACTCTACATCCTGCTGCACTTCTCAAATGACCCGGGCACCGCCGGGTCCCCAAGCTAGTTAATTATAAAATAACTAAATAAAGCAATGGAACAGAATGATTATGGATGCATGCATGAAACACAGAAAGAGGCCAAAATATACCCAGAAATATACCCAAAATATACCCAGAATATATTTACTCATATTTATTTCATTGCATATTTATGCCCCACATGTCTGCCATCCTCCCCTCCCCCCTTATTTTAATGTAATATTAAATATACTTAATTCCATCCTCCCCTCTCCCCTTATTGTAATTACAATATTAAATACATTCAATCCCATCCTCCCCTCTCCTTATATTAATTCAATAATAGATATATTCAATTCATCCTCCCCTCTCCCCTTATTGTAATGTATCCCATCTTCCCTTATTTCATCTTTAAATATATTTAATTTTATATATTTAATACATGAGGGGAGATGGGGGGAGGGAATACTTGAGGAGCCCCCTGCTTCGGCCTACCTTTTCCAAACGCGCTGGATGCAGGAGTACCCGGGACGACGAGAGAGGCGACGATCGACTGACCTGAAGAAGGTCCTAATCGCGTCTGTGGGCCTCAGCGATCCAGTAGTACAGTAGCCAAAGAGTATCGTGAAAATACGCTATCCACACGGGATTTCGCTGTCAACGCCGGCATGATCTCGCGTTGACAGCAAAATCCCGTGAGGATCGCGTATTCTCACGATACTTGCGCCGAACCCGGAAGTAGATTTTATTATTATTTTTATTTTTATTTTATTTTTATTTTTATTAAATAACTTAGGGGGCCGGAGGGAAGGGGCTGGGGGGCCGTATACGGCCCGCGGGCCGCCAGTTGGGCAGCCCTGATCTAGTCCAACCCCTTGCCATTCCAGAAAAACACAATCAGAACATCCCTGACAGATGGCCACCCAGCCTCTGTTTAAAAGTTTCCAAGGAAGGAGCTTCCACCACACTTCTAAAATAACATACAAGTGGTTTTTTTTATATAAAAAAGCATTGATTTACATTATTTAAATAGTTGCAAAATGTGCATCTGTACTGTAGAATTAATGTGGTTTGACCCCACTTGAATTGCCATGGCTCAATCCTATAGAATCCAGGGAGTTGTAGGCAGGACCGGACAAAGGTAAAAAATAGTAGTAAGCGAACCTTTTTTTGGCGCCCCCTGAGACTTCAGCATGGTGATGATGGTGCATGTGTACGCAGCGGAGCACGCATGCGCGCAAACAGCTAGTTTCACGCATGGGCTATTAAAACACAGCGCTTCCGGTGGAGGGAGTAGCGAAACGCAATCCCAAGAGGATGAAAAAGACGGGGAACATTTTGCAGCCGCGGTGGAGCCTCCCGCCTCGGGCTGCAAAATGTTCCCTGGCTTGTCCTTTTCGGCCTCTCGGGAGTGCGTTTAGTTTTGCAAATCCCTCCACCAGAAGCGCTCCGACCCGATGGCGCATGCGTGAAAGTTTTGTGCCTGCGCTATTAAAGCAGAGCGCTTCTGGTGGAGGGAGTTGCTAAACGCACTCCCAAGAGGCAAAAAGGACAAGCCAGGGAACATTTTGCAGCCGGAGGCGCATCATGCACCATTGCTGCGGGCGGCAGCGCGCGGGCGGCGGCACACAGACGGGAGGCTCTGCCCCGGCTGCAAAATGTTCCCCTGTCCTTTTCATCCTCTTGGGAGTGCGTTCAGCAACTCCCTCCACTGGAAGTGCTCTGTTTTAATAGCGCATGTGTGAAACTTTCACGCATGCGCTATTAAAACAGAGCGCTTCCGGTGGAGGAAGCGCTAAACGCACTCCCAAGAGGATGAAAAGGACAAGAAACATTTTGCAGCCGGGCAGAGCTCCTCCCGCCCAGCCGCCGCAGCCGCGGCCACCGCCGCCCGACGCGCTGCCGCCCGCAGCAATGGTGCATGATGCGCCAAACCTGACGGCCGTGGCCGGATGCGCCCTTGGCCACGTGGCGCCCTGAAGCAGCCACTTCCTTTGCCTCCACTAAGATCCACCCCTGCTTGTAGGTTTCCAAAGTCTTCTCTGCCAAAGAGTATTGGTGCCTCACCAAACCACAAATCCCAGGATTCTAGCAGTGCGTTCATTGGAATTTCCTTCTGCGTTTCCTTCCTTCTGCAGACCAAGCCGACGGGACGACCATTGACTGGAGCTACGACAATGGAGTCAAATATTCCTACACCTTCGAGCTCCGAGACACAGGGCGATACGGCTTCGTTTTGCCCGCGGACCAGATCATCCCAACCGCAGAAGAAACCTGGGTAGCGCTCAAGAAGATCCTGGAACATGTCCATAGCCACCCTTATTAAAACCCAGAGCAGGGTCTGGCAGGAATCCACAACTAAACCACTCCCAAAAGATAGCCATCCTATTTTTGTTTTTCCATCCCCAGTGATAGAATACTTTTGTGATAAGGAACGGGGTTTTTAATTTAGTGGCATAAATCGCAAGCGGGGAATAATTAAAAAAACCCTATTATTGCCGTCTTTCCGGTGTGTCTTTTTCTCTATGTGATGAGGTGGTTTGAGTGTTGGGCAAGATCTCTGGAGACCTGGGTTCAAATTTCCTCTTGGTCTTAGGAACCCAAGAAATACGTATATTTAAACAAATCGCACTCTCTCAGCCTCATCTCTGAACAAACCTTGCAAAGAAAAACCCTGCGATCAGTTCAGTTTAGGTTAACAGTTAAGTCAGGCCCGGATCAGGTCCTTTTGCGGCCCAAGGCCAAAGGGTCTGCCTCTGCCCCTCCCCCGGCTCTGCCCTTCTCCTCCCCAGGCTCCGCCCCTCCCCTCCCCCGGCTCCGCCCCTCCCAGCCCCGGCTCCGCCCCTCCCCTCCATGGCTCCGCCCCTCCCTGGCTCCGCCCCTCCCTGCCCCTGGCTCCGCCCCTCCCCGGCTCCGCCCCTCCCCGGCTCCGCCCCTCCCCCGGCTCCGCCCCTCCCTGGCTCCGCCCCTCCCCCGCCTCCGCCCGCCCCCGGCTCCGCCCCTCCCAGCCCCTGGCACTGCCCCTCCCCACCTCAGCTCCGCCTCCCCCCCTCACCTCCTTGCCGGATTGGAGGGCAGGGCGAGGAGAAAGCGACGCCCTCCCGCCGCGCGTCCTGCGCGCCGCCCACCCCTTTTCGGCGGGGCTGGCGTGACGCAAGGGAGGAGGGGCGGCGGGGCAGCTTCTCTCCGCCTCCCTGGCTTGGCGTCGCCAGGCAGGGAGGAGGAGGCGGAGAGAATTCGCGCCGCCGGCCCTCCTCCCTTGCATCGTCACGCCCTTTACAGGCCGGCTTTAGGAGGGAGGGCAGATCGGCTCCACGCCGGTGAGGAGGGGCGGAGTCAGGGGCGGAGCCGATCCTCCCTCCCAGCTAAAGCAGAGCCGAGGAAAGCAGAGCAAAGGGAGGGGGCAGCCGCGCATGCGCCCTTTTTTAAAAAAAATTCTGATTTTTTTAATTTTGGGGGAGATTTTTTAAAAATTTGGGGGGGGGTCCGGATCTGCTGCCCCCCTCCAAAAGTGCCGCCCGAGGCCATGGCCTAGGGTGGCCTTATGGGTAATCCGGGCCTGAGTTAAGTACTGGGGTTTGTAGTTTGGTTATTTATTTATTTATTTCAATACTAGCTTGGGGATCCGGCGGTGCCCGGGTTATTTGAGAAAGGCATTGTGTGCCAAGGTTGGTCTTTGGTACTTCAAGTCCCATCATCCACGGTCCACCCTCCTCCAAACTGCAGTAGAAGATAGAGTGGGTCATGGGGGCTCTGTGTGTCACGTTTGGTCTTGATCATTCATTGGACGAGGGTTGCAGAGGTCTCGGAAGGTGAGTGAAGGTACTTCAAGTCCCATCATCTGTGGTCCATCCTCCTTGAAGCAGCACCAGGGTGTAGAGTGGGTCAGGGGGGCTCTGTGTGCCAATTTTGGTCTGTATTGGTCATTGGATGAGGGTCCCGTTGTTTTCAGAAAGTGAGTGAAGGTACTGCAAGTCCCATCATCCATGGTCCATCCTCCTTCAAACTGCAGTAGGATGTAGAGTGGGTCATGGGGGCTCTGTGGGCCAAATTTGGGCCTGGTCTGTGATTTGTAGGGGCTACAATGTTCTGTGGGAAGTGAATCGGGTGAAGGTACTGTAAATCCCATCATATGTGGGCCATGCTGCCATAAACCGCACCAGGTTGTAAAGTGGGCCATTGGGCCTCTGTGTGCCAAGTGTGATCCGTCATTGCAGTGGGCTGCAGTGACTGACTGCCTGAGGCCTTTCCTTTTCCCTCTGTGTCACTTTAGAATGTTGGAATGTAGATGGCCAATCAGAGTCCTTTATGCAAATACTCCCTTAGTGGCAACCAATCCCCTCTATCTGGTGCCTTAGAATGTTGGAGTTTTGAGGCTGGGCAATCAGAGTCCTTTATGCAAATAATCCCATAGTGGCAACCAATCAAAACACTGCCACATATTCCTTCGCACCTCCGCCCGCAAACACTGACTTTTATTATATACATAGATAGATAGATTTATACCCCGCGCTTCTCTACCCCCGGAGGGGAACTCAGGGCGGCTCACAACTGGCAGCGATTCGATGCCCACGTATACAATCAATAAAAAAACAACAATTACACAATAAATAACACATTAATAGAATAAAACCAATTAAAATACAAATTAAAAATACAACTATACAAATAGTCTGAGTTCTGCAATCCGAAGCCAGTCCGCAGTCCATTTCCATAACACTGTCATCATTCTATTGTCCGCCTGCTACCCAGTTATCTAACCAAATGCCTGGTCCCATAGCCACGTCTTTAACTTTTTCCTAAAGGAAAGGAGGAAAGAGGTTGATTTAATGTCGCTGGGGAGCGAATTCTACAGGCGAGGGGCCACCACCGAGAAGGCCCTGTCTCTCGGCCCCACCAAACGTATTTGTGACGAAGGTGGGACTGAAAACAGGGCCTCCCCGGAAGATTGTAAATTTTGAGGTGGGACATAAGGGGAGATACGTTTGGACAAGTAAGCTGAGCCAGAACCATATAGGGCTTTATAGGTCAAAACCAGCACCTTGAATTGTGCTCGGAACTGGATAGGCAGCCAGTGGAGCTGACACAACAGGGGGTGGTAAAATAGTACAAGACTGAGATATAAAAGTATCTATTTCATGTTGATATATACAGCATTGGGATATACAGATGTCATAATCATTATTAGGACATGTCATATACAAAACATCATAAGGGAGACGCAATATTCACAACAGAACAATGGCTATAAATCATAATAGAAGCGCAACTCCCCAAATAATAATGGTGTGACAGTCCACAGTATCAAAAGGGGTACCCATATGCCGTGAAGTCCAAACAGCAGATGATAAAAGGACACAGGAGGCTGAATATGCTCCAAATCATAAGTTCAAAAGTTGGCCGACGGGCTGCCAAACTTTTCGGGGCCACTCCCCCGTTTCGCCCCCGGGCGGGGCTTTCTCAAGGCCATAAATGATATTTCCGTGGTCCAAATATCTAGAAGAGGTATTGAATACATATCATATACAATATAGTAGTCTATAAACAAACCCAGAGTAAAATATAGATTAGAGGTAACATACCGATCAGCAAAGCGTTCAGGCTTAACCTTACCACGGCGGTAAGGTGACCATAAAGGTAAGAAAGGAAGGATCAGGAGAGTATTATAAAGTAATTCAGGTGGAACATTAGGCAATTAGTGATTGAACACTGATTACCTCATTTAACCCATTCGGAATCTCTGAATTTAACCGGATTATCCAGAGTCTTTCAAGTTTGCAAAGGGCCTTAAAGGGGTCAGTATGCGCATGCGGTTCTATTTTATCAAGCACTCTAATGCGTAATGAATCCGGGTGGTGTTTATGTTGAAGGCAATGTGTGTATAGAGGTAAATCAGTGTTCCCAGTGTTAATCCTACTTCTATGCTCAATAAAACGTTGTCGTAACGATCTCGTAGTCATCCCGACATAAACTGACGGGCAGGAACAACTGATAGCATACGTGACGTATGAACTGGCGCAGGTGGCAAAACAACGTACTTCAAAGTTCTTCCCTGAGGAGGGGCAACATATAGTAGTGTCTGTACAAACATTCTTACAGATAGAGCACCTGCCACTAGTTGAAGTTTCCGAACAGTCTTCAATGGCAGTCCCACGTAGAGTGTGTTGCAGTAATCTATTCAGGATGTAACAAGAGCATGGACCACTGTGGCCAGATAAAACACCAAAACTCATAGTGACAACTTCTAAAGCTACAACTCCCATGACTCCATACAATTAAGACATTTTTGGTGCGTGCTGCCATGTCCCTCTATTGTCAAGTAACCCAAACCTCCAGGGTTGTTGTTGAATCACACTGAAGGCAAGGAGATCGTTCAACAGGCTTATTTGACCATACCGCCCTGCTGGGTGAACAAAGTGCCCACACACAAATCAGGCAAAATGTGATAGGCTCAGATTCAAAGTGAAGTTTATGTTTTGCCCTATTATGTAACTACGTCCATGCTGCCTATTTGGGTCTTTGTGGGCACTATATCCATAGCTTGCAGAATCCCTCATAGCCAGGCCCGGATTAAGGTCTTCGGCCACCCGAGGCCAAGACGTGCCGCGCGGCCCCCCCCAGGGCGCTGAAAGCCACGCCCCCAGGGTGTGGAAAGCCACGCCCCCAGGGCGCTGCTGCGCATGTGCGGCAGCAGCCCCTGCCATGCGGCTTCCGTCGCCGCCTCCTGCCGTAACCGGAAGGAGGGCCCGAGGACGTGGACGGAAGCAACGCGACACCGGCCCCACGGCTTCCGTCCACCTCGCGCCTTCCTTTTGGGAGCGGGAGGAGGAGGAGGAGGTGGACGGAAGGCGCGCGGCACCGTGGGGCTTCCGTCCGCCGCCTCCTCCACCTCCCGCGACCAAAAGGAGGGCGCGAAGAGGAGGCCGGGACTTCCCGCCCTCCTCCTGGCTGCCTGGGCCGCCCCCTTGCAAAGGAAGGAGGCGGCCAGGAGGAGGAGGAGGAAGGGAAGCCCGCTGGCGGGCATGTGTGCGCATGCATGCATGCCCACCGGCGGGGCGGAGCTTTCCTTCCTCCTCCTCGCCGCCTCCTTCCTTTGCAAGGGGCGGACCAGGCGAGGGAGGGCGCCATTCCCTCCTCCCCGCCCCCTCCCAGCACTCTCCCTCTGCCCTCTCCCGAGGTATGATGACTCTCTTGGGAGAGGGCGGAGGGAACGCGCTGCGAGGGGACGGTTTGTTAAAAAAATTGGGGGGGGGGGGCTGAATCCACAGCCCCCCAAAACCTGCCGCCCGAGGCCATGGCCTAGTCTGGCCTTATGGGTAATCCGGGCCTGTTCATAGCAGCAAATGGAGCCTAAACGAGAGAAAAGGCATGATAGCAAATAAAGCCACAGGTCTGCCTCATAGAATAATGTGTTAGGGATTGTTTAGAGCAGCGTTTTTCAACCTTTTTTGAGCCGCGGCACAGTTTTTACATTTACAAAATCCTGGGGCACACCACCAACCAAAATGACACAAAATGACACTCTAACACAGTCATACATATAGTTAATATGTTTTTAAATGTATTTATACACTCCGTGTGAAACATGGGCCTGTTTCACTGAACTCAACATAGATATGGCCACGGTGATCCAAGCCACGGTCATCTCGAGGCTAGATTACTGTAACGCTCTTTACGTCGGCCTTCCTCTGTCGGTAACCCGGAAGCTCAGGCTGGTGCAGAACACTGCCGCCCGGCTCCTGTCTGGCTCCCCAGCAGGATGCCATATAACACCCATTTTGCAGGATCTGCACTGGCTGCCTATCGAGCACCGGATTGCCTTCAAAGTGTTGGTTCTCACCTTTAAGGCCTCTAAGGACTCTAATCTTCTGGCTGTCCCCTCTGCTAAGGTGGCTAAAAGAACTGCCACTCGCCGAAGGGCCTTCTCGGTCATAGCGCCGACATTGTGGAATGCCCTTCCGCCAGCCACACGGGCTATCCATGACTTACTCCCGTTTAGGCGGGCATGTAAGACTCACCTTTTCCGGCTGGCTTTCCAGGTATAGGCCCAGTGGGTTCCTCAAGCCATGCCACTGTTGCCAGACCGTCTTAATTATTTTAACTGTGTTTTTAATGATGTTTTATTGTGTATTTTTAACCTGCATTTTGTATTGCATTTTAGAGTGTATATGTTTATTGTGTATTGTCTTGCTTTCTGGCTGTGAGCCGCCCCGAGCCATATTGGGAGTGGCGGCATAGAAGCCGAGTAAATAAATAAATAAATAAATAAATAAATAAATATCCTGGCAGGAATGGCAGAAAGACACACACGAAGGTCTTGCTCAACAGCTGTCAGTCTCTCTCTGTGTTCTTATGCATCAATAAGGAAGGAAGGAAGGAAGGAAGGAAGGAAGGAAGGAAGGAAGGAAGGAAGGAAGAAAGGAAGGAAGGAAGGAAGGAAGGAAGGAAAGAGAGAAGGAAGAATGGAACCAAAGAGCAAAGAAAGGGAGGAAAGAAACAGGTAGAGAAGGAAGAAAAAGGGAAAGAAGAAGGAAAATAAAAAGAGGGAAGGAAGGAAAGAGGGAGGGAAGGAGAGAAAGAGGGAGGGAAGGTTGGCCACAGCAATGCGTGGCGGGTACAGCTAATAAATTTATACAGCATATAAATTTATACTACCACTCCTGTAGGTTTTGGCCTACAACTCTCACCATTCATATATATATATATATGAATGGTGAGAGTTGTAGGCCAAAACCCCTGGAAGGAGGGCCCGAGTTGGCCCACGCCTGCCTTAAGTAAGCAAACCCTGTTAGTTTTCGACCCCTGCTTAAAGGTGCCTCAACCTTGTGTCCTGAACGCCCTTGACCCGCCTTGGCTGAGTGCGAGGGAATCACAGGAGTGGTAGTTTGACACCATCCTGAGCCCCCCCAAACTACAAACCCCAGGATTCCCCAGCCTTGAGCCCTGGAAGACCAAGGGGTGCCTCACTGCATGAATGCTACGGTGTAGATCCACCCCCAGGAAGCCGGGGGACCCGGGGAAGCCCCATCCCAGGATCTTCTCTCTCTCTGTGCTGCTCTTTCCGCCTGACGCAGTCCCCGCCTTTCGGCTCAAACCCTTCCGAGGCTGAGGAAGGAGTGCAGGAGAGGAGGAAGCCCAAGAAGGCAAGTGGTGAGTCTGGCGGCACCAGGCTTCCCAAAAGGAGGCTGTGTTTGTGGGACTCAGGCAAGGGATCGAGCCCCGGCTAGGGCTTCCCGGTAGGACAGGAGCTCTCTCTCTCTCTCTCTCTCTCTCTCTCTCTCTCTCTCTCTCTCTCTCTCTCCTATCTCCAATTTCTCATGGCACACCTGATTTTCACTCACGGCACACTGGTTGGGAAACACTGGTTTAGAGGTCCTATCTATATACAAATTCAGGTAGAATCAGACCCACAGGGCTATCCAGTTCCACTCCTTCCTGCTAGGCAGGGAGGCACAATCCAAGCCCTCTCAACAGATGGCCATCCAGCTTCTGGTTTAAAACTTCCAGAGAAGGAATTGTCTCTCTCACCCCAATGACTGAGAGCCTCTCTGACAGAGATTTCCTTTTCTTGGTTCAAGGAAGATAGTCACAGATTTGTGACAGAAAATGGGGGTCTTTAACATTTTTGTATCATAATGTCACACCTCAAGGGCCTCAGGCATCACTTTTGCTTGAGCAAGACTTTAGCCAAGAAGGCAATAAGGTGCTGTCCAAGCCAGCTTGCTTTACTCTTAAACCTTGTCCGGGCCCTCCCGGCCGTTCCCGTGAGAAGCCAGAGACGAATGCATAACATAGGCAGCTCAAGGCCGGACCATCCAGCCTCCCTGATAGCAAGGCGCTCCAGAAGGAGCTGAGAGTTTGACTCCCTTGTGCCCAGATGGTAGCCGCTAACGAGCTGCAAATTCCAGAGAGACTGAGGTAACATAAACATATAGGCAACTATCAATCATACAGCTGTGATGTTCGACGCACTGACATCAAAGCCAGGGAACCCTATATCTGCCCAAAGATCCCCAATGGAAACATCTCGTACCAACGCCGCAGAAGGAGACACTAAGGGGAAGAGGCCTCGTTGAGCCTCCCAGCCAAGCTTGTGACAGCCAGCCTGCACCGGGCTGACTTGATCCAGCGTTGTGCCTTGTTCCTGCTCATTGTTGAGACCCTGTGATTGATCCTGAAAACTTTGCTGCCTAAAGAACTCTTTGCCTAAACCACGGCTGTCCAACAGGCGGCCCTGGGGCCGTACACGGCCCCCCAGCCCCTTGGCTACGGCCCCTTACCCTCCTGCAATAAATAATATATTTTTAAAAATATTTTTTTCAATTACAAATATTATTTATTATTATTATTATTATTTGGTCCCGCCTCCTTGGCTTTCTATTGGTCGCCTCCTCTTCTCCTGAGGGAGGGGGCCAATGGGAGGGAGAGTGACGTCTCTCGGCCCCCGCCCCTGGCAGCAAACAGGAAGAGCGACCCGGCCGCATGGCTCGGCAGAGCTCCTTCCTCCTTCTCATCCTCCCTCCCTCCCTTCCCAGGGAGGAGTTATTGCAAGGAAGCATGCAGCGCTACAGTGAGCACATTTCTTCTCCCTCCCTCCCTCCTTCCATTCCACCCTTTCATCCTTCTTCCTTCCCTGCCCCTTCCCTCTCTCTCTTTCTCCTCTGGCTCGCTTCCTCCTCCTGTTGCTCCGTGCGCTCGGAGGCGCTCAGGCCCTCAGCGCACTCGCCTCCATCACCCGGCCTTCTCCCCCACTTCCCTCTCCCTCTTTCTACTCCCCCTCCCTTTCCTTCCACTCTTCCTTCTTTCCTCCGTCCCTCTCTTTCACCTTCTTTCCTTCCACCCACCCACCCACCCTTCCAACTGTTCTCCCTCTCTCCTTGCCCCTCTCTCTTTTACCTTCCTTTCTTCCTTTCCTGCCACCCTTTATCTTTTCTTCCTTCTCACTTTCCCCTCCTCCTTTCCTCCCTCCATTCCTCCCCTCCTTCTCTTCCACTCCTTCCTTCCTTCCTTCTCCTGGGGTTTGGAAGCAGCCAGGCCCCGAGAGGCATCTCCTCCCTTTCCCCAGTCTCTCTCGCTTGGGAAGGGGACTTGGAGAAAGGGAGGAAATCTCAGGGGTTGGCTGCTTCCAAACCCCGGGTTTGGAAGCAGCCAGGCCCCGAGAGGCATCCCCTCCGTTTGCTTGCAGGGAGCCTCCCGGTTCGCGGCTCCACCAAGCCCGGGGGAGCCGCAAACCATGCTCTCGGCTTCCCTCCGGCTTCTGTTTATTTTCCCCAAACTCCATCTGTGTTCACTTTTGGGCATATTGAGTATTCATGCCAAGTTTGGTCCTGATCCAACATTGAGTCCAGAGTGCTCTCTGGATGGAGGTGAACTACAACTCCACAACTCAAGGTCAATGCCCACCAAAGCCTTCCAGTATTTCCTGTTGGTCATGGGAGTTCTGTGTGCCAAGATTGGTTAATTCCATCATTGGTGGGGTTTAGAATGCTCTTTGATTGTAGGCGAACTGTATGATATGATAGGGGAATATGAGTTTGTGAATATATACATGTGGCAGGAATGGAATAATAATAATAACAAATGTATTTTATTAGAAATAAAGGGGAATATGAGTTTGTGAATATATACAGCGGGCGGAGCCGGGGAGGGGGCGGAGCCAGGGAGGGGGCGGAGCTGGGGAGGGGCGGACCCTTAGGCCCCCCAGTTGATCAGTGTCCGGTAATAAGGCCCCAGGGCTGGTAGAAGTTGGACAGCCCTGGCCTAAACCAACCCAGCCTTATTGCTCCGGCTGGGTTTCCTTTGAAAGACTTTCCTTGCATCCAGCTTGTGTTCCTGTTTTCCTCCACTTGTGGTCCTGTTGCTGTGGATCGCACTACCCTGCTACTCCTTGACTTTGGCTGCTATTTGGAGGCACCGTAAGGATTGCCTCCAAACCATTTACTCAACTTATTAATCAATAAAGCTTGTTGTACCTCAGCTGCTGTGTGGTTTATCCAGGGAGGTCAGGTCCCAAGGCCCAAGGGGGCGACACATAAAAACAATGAAAAAGTTTATTAAACTGCAAAAACTTTGTTGTTGACGGAGGGACATCCTGCTATAGTTTTTCAAAAATCTCAGAGTCTCTCATACAATTAAACCTACTTTACGGCAGCCACAAAAAGGATGTTTCTGGAGCAGGACAATGACTTTCAAAGTAAGGACTGCACAATTAAACAGGAAATAACACTTTCCAACCAGGAACAGAAAATATTATCACGTTTTGTTTCATAGCGTTATTTCCAGTGTGAAACAGGAGAGCAATGATGATGTGTGATAAGTGGGGACAATTACACAGCCATGACATGTGATACTGCCCTTATTGACATAGCTAAATTGTGGGTGCATCTCTGTGGTCAACGCCTCGTGGCTTTGTGAAGGGACACATGGAACATTAAATGGGCTTACGAAAGAGCCTCTGGGATTTTTCCTGTTTTTCCTGATATGATCTGATACATTCCTGAGTACGTTTTCTCCTCCTTGTCTCCAGATAGAAGCCCCTCCCTGGGATGCCAATTGCCAACACCCCGAGCACCCATTGTATTAACCAGAGCTGAGATATCCAAGCCAATATCAGCCCATTACCTCTTGCCACACCACACTCCTTTCTGTGGGTGGATCAATAGGTACCGGGAATGTAGCGCAGCTGGCTGGGAGTCAGCTGCATAAGATATCTACTGACCAGAAGGTCATGAGTTCGAGGGCTGCCTGGGTCGGGGTGAGCGCTCGACCATTGTGTAGCTCGTTCTTGACCTTTGCAACCCGAAGGACAGTTGCATCTTTCAAGTAGGACATTTAGGTACCACATTGTGCAGGCCCGGATTATCCATAAGGCCAAACTAGGCCGTGGCCTAGGGGCGCAAGGTGAGGGGGGGCGCAGATCACAGACCAAAACAAAAGTTGAAACGAAAACATAACGCGTATGGACTCAGGACAGAGATTACTCTCTCTCCCTCTCCCTCTCCCTCTCTCTCTCTCTCTCTCGGGGGAGGTTGCAGAGAGTGCTAGGAGCGAGCGGAGAGGAGGGAATGGTGACCCCTCCCTCACCCTCGCCCCCTTGTCAAGGAAGGACGGCACGAGGAAGAGGAGGCTGGGCTTCCCTTCCTTCCTCCTCCTCCTCGAGCCAGGCTCCTTCCTTGACTCAATCCTGGGAATCTGAGTGATGGGGGGGGGGAGGTGCGGTAAAGAAGGCGTAATTCCAAAGTGTAGCCTAGGGCGCAAAAAGGTGATAATCCGGGCCTGATGTTGTGGGGAGGCTAATTTAACTAATTTACGAGACCATAAATCTCCAGGAAATGTGTAAAAGGAGTGAAGGAGTGCGACAGCTCCCCCTGGTGGCCAGAAGCTGTATTGTTAGATTGCCTCTGAGTGTCTTGTCTTACATGTTTGTATGTCAAAGAGCATTGAATGTTTGCCTGTATATGTGCATTGTGATCCGCCTTGAGTCCCCTGCGGGGTGAGAAGGGCAGAATATAAATTATGTAAATAAAAAAATAAATAAGTGAACACAAGTTTTCAAGACAATCCAATGATAGTTTATTATATTTCCCATCATGGCTGGAAAATTGACAGAGACAGCCCCAAGCCAATCAGAGAAGGGATCCTAGCTGGATTACTATATGAACTAACCTGTAGCTAGTGTGGCAATGTTTGTTGTGAAGAGCTGTCCAAGTGCTATAAATACTTCTGCATGTTTGCACTGAAGTATGCCAATCTTTGGAGCGCAGACTCCGCTGACATCCTCTTTGACCAAGGGGAATAAAACTCTCTGGTTTTGCCTCCAACCCATCCTTGTCTTATTCAATCCTGTGGAAGCTAGACACACCAGGCTCTGAACTGAAGACAGTTCGGAAATTACAACTAGTCCAATGGTCGGCAGCCAGATTACTAACTGGAGCTACATACAGGGAGCATACCACCCCCTGTTGTGTCAGCTCCACTGGCTGCCTATCCACTTCCGAGCTCAATTCAAAGTGCTGGTCTTGACCTTTAAAGCTCTATACGGGTCTGGCCCAGCTTACTTGTCCGAACGCATCAGCCGCTATATCCCACCTCGTAATGTAAGATCATCGGGGAGGTCCTGCTCTCGCTCCCGCCGACTTCTCAAATGCGGCTGGTGGGGACGAGGGAGACGGCCTTCTCGGTGGTGCTCTCCCATCTGTGGAATGCGCTTCCCTAGTGACATACGATCAATTCCATCCCTCCTGACATTCAGGAAAAAAGTAAAAGCCTGGCTATGGGACCAGGCGTTTGCACACTAGCACAAGGCAGCACCTTTTTCTTTTTTTTAACTTAAATGAATGTGTATGATATGTTGATGTAATTGTATTTCAATGTGTAATGTTTTGGGGGGTTTTATACTGTTTTATGTGTTTTACTGTGTTGGCATCGAATTGTGCCTTTTTGGAAGCCGCTCTGAGCCGCTCAACCCTCGGGGGTTGAGAAGAGCGGGGTAAAATGCCGGAAATAAATAAATAAATAAATAAATAAATAAATAAATAAATAAATAAACTCATGATTCTTGTGGAAGCTGAAATCATATAACATCTACCAGTGGTTTCCAAACTTTTTTCCTTTTCCTTTCCGGAAAATTTTTTGCTCACTGCCCTCCTAGAAATTATTTTTATTTTATTTTTTAAATAGCAATTAAAGAGAAAGATATATGTATTAATGCAGTGGTTCTCAACCTTTCTAATGCCGTGACCCCTAAATAAGGTTCCTCATGTTGTGGTGACCCCCCATCCATATTTTCGTTGCTACTTCATAAATAATTTTGCTACTCTTAAGAATTCTAATGCAAATATCTAATATGCAGGGTGTATTTCCATTGTTACAAATTGAACATAATTAAAGCATAGTGATAATCACAAAAACAATAGGTTTAGGGGAGTCTGGACAACGGATGATGGGATTTGCAATACCTTCAATCGATTCAACTCTGACTTCCACAGACCACTGAGACCCCCATACATTACAGAACTGGACCAAACTTGGCACAGAGAACCCACATGACCAACATAATATACTGGAAGGGTTTGGGAGGAATTGGCAGTGATTTAGGGGAGATGTAGTTCACCTACATCCAGAGAGAACTGAGAACCCAAACAACTATGGATTTGGACCAAACTTGGCATGAACACTCAATATGCCCAAATTTGAACACTGGTGGAGTTTTGAGAAAATAGCCCTTCTCATTTGGGAGTTGTAGTTACTGGGATTTATGGTTTACCTACAATCAAAGAGCATTTTGAATTCCACCAGCAATGGAATTGAGCCAAACTTGGCACACAGAACCCCCAATGACCAACGGAAAATACTGGAGGGGTTTGGAATGAATTTCCTCCACCGGGGAAGGCTGCGCTTTCTTCCGGGGTGGCGGGGAGGCTCCGCTGGAGGACGCAGAGGTGTTTGCACTGCAGCCTTCGCACTGCATTGCATGTGGGGGTCAAAGTGAAGGGGGTGGGGCCAAAGAAGGGGGCCGCGCGACCCCTCCTAAATGGCCAATTATTCACCGCCCCTTTAAAGGGGTTCACCGCCCCCCAAATTCCCCTGAGCCTCCCACTGCCCCTTGGATCGCCTCACCGCCCACCAGGGGGTGAATCAGTGATCTACACTGTAAAATGAATGCAATTTGATAATACTACGGGATCCTAAGAATCCTAGTTTTTTGGGGGTCCCAAATCCTGAGATAAGAGTGGAGTAAATAACAACAGCAGTAACACAGATGAGAATCTTCCAATTCCCATTCTTATCAGAGTTTCTTGACACACAGAAAAGGTATTATTGTATATATTTTAGGAAACCATTTGGTCTCATCTCTTCTTGTTTTGCCACCTCCCTTAACTGCGGTTGCCATTGACCTCATAAATAAGGTCCCAAGAAACAGGCAGCCTTGCCCCGTTAATTATTAATTGTGTTACTTGGTGGAAAATTCTTTCTGCAATGTCATCAGATCGAAAACATTTCTGCGCCATTAAGGTATCACCCCATATCTACGGAACTGCTATCCATGGTTCTATGTAGGGGTGGATCTAAGTGTAAGCAAAATAAGCGGCCGCTTCCGGGCACCACATGGCCAGGGGCGCATCCGGCCACGGCCGCCAGGTTCGGCGCATTGCTGTGGGCCGTCGCACGGGCGTGAGGCGGTAGGCTCTGCCCCAGCTGCAAAATGTTTCCCTGTCCTTTTCATCCTCTTTGGAGTGCATTTCGCTACTCTGTCCACCAGAAGAGCTCTGTTTCAATAGTGCATGCGCAAAACTAGCTGGCTGTGCGCATGCGTGCCCCAGTGCGCACACACACACATGCGCAATCTCCACCAGGCTGGAGAGCCAGGGGGCACCAAAATAATGTTTGCTTACTACCTTTTTTTTACCTTCGTCCGGTCCTGGATCTATGTTTAACAAAATATCTCTCAACATTTTTAAGGTTCTCCAGTGCAACCCTAAGCAATGCTTGGTCAAGAAGTCCTTAATTTCACTGTTATCTATAGTTTCCCATAACCATGCAAAGTCTGGGAACAGATCCTCTGCAAATACCTTGGCTTTTCTTCGCAAACGAAGATTCAGGAAGGACTCATCCCACGCACAAGTTGGATGTGTCCTTCGAGCCTGTGCAATGGATTTTTCTGGTGGAGCGCAGCGTGCACAGAACTGGCCTCACCCTTTAAACCAAAGGTTCGTCTGCCGGGGCCTAGCAAGCTGGGACGGTGGCAGCGAAGTCCTCGGGTCGTAGGTTTGGTTTGAGTTTCCTTCTCTAGATGGTTGACCTTACAGGGTTCAAACCCAAATCTGCCTGGGTTTGAAATCAGAGTTTTCCTTCTCTTAGGAGGGTTGCCAAAAGGCTAGAGAGCCCATCCTGCCCTATGACGCTCTTTGTCAGACCCTTCGGTTGTGACTTGTCTGGCATGGGAGGCCCTCCCAGTGGCTACCGTGTTTCCCCGAAAGTATGACACCCCCGATTGTAAGACGTATCGGGGGTGTCAGAGGGGTCGGCTTATATAAGCCGTACCCCAAAAGTAAGACGACTGCGGGCGGCATGGCGTGGCTTCCTGGCTGGGCGACGAGAGGCTCCCAGAGGGGCTCAAAAGGGCCCGAATCCTCCTCCTCTTCCTCCTCTTCCTTCCAGCGGTTCCCTTCCATCCTCCTCCTCTTCTCCCAGCGGCGCCTTTCCTCCGCCAGTTCAGCGCCCCTCCCTTCAGTGAAGGGAGGAGGGGCGGAGCCGCTGCCAGCAAGAGGGAAGAAGGCGCCGGCGGAAGTCCCGCCCCCAGGGCGACTCAGGCGCTTTTCGCCGCCACCCCGCTCGTGTTTGGAGCGCGGGCGAGCGGGCGGCGGCGGGAAAGACGCCTGAGTCGCCCTGCGGCCGGGACTTCCGGGCGGCGCTTTCTTCCTCTCACGGGCGGCGGCCCCTCCTCCCTTCACTGAAGGGAGGGGCGAACCGGCGAGAGGGAAAGGTGCCGCTGGGAGGAAGAGGAGGAGGATGGAAGGAACCCGCTGGAAGGAAGAGGAGGAAGAGGAGGGAGGATTCCGGCCCCTTTTGAGCCCCTCTGGGAGCCTCTCGCCGCCCAGCCAGGAAGCCACGCCATGCCGCCCGCAGTAAGTCTTACTTTCGGGGTACCGTCGCCCAATATAAGATGTACCCTGAAAGTAAGCCGTAGTGGGGATGTTGGGGGTCAAAAGAAAGTAAGACGCTGTCTTACTTTTGGGGAAACACGGTATTATGCCACCGCCAGCATAGTTCACAACTTCATTAGGGTACGCAAGCCTCTTCCCCATGACAAGGGGGTGCCAACAGAGATACCAGATCCATGCTGTATATCAGGAGTGCTCATTAGGTAGCTCGGGAGCTACTAGTAGATCTTCGGCCCTCTTCCAGGTGATCTTTGGGCCCCACCAGCCGGATGGGGCGCTCCTGCCATGCGCGCGCACACCCTGCGCGCACGTGCGCTCCTGCTGCTGGCTTCCGCTCTCGCGGTGCTTCTTTCGCCTGTGGGGCATTGCAGGAAGAAGGAAGCATGAGGCGGGGCCTCTGGAGGGAGCGCCCTGCCTCTCTCTCGTCCAGAAGCAGCTGTGCAGCCTCCATTGCCGGCGAAACAGGCAGGGCAGATGCCCGCCTCGTCCTCCTTCCTGCAATGCCCCGCAGGCGGAAGAAGCGTTGCATGGGTAGAAAACAGCAGCAGGAGCACGCACGGCGGCGGGAGCGCACGGCAGTGGGGGCAAGTAGATCTTTTGGACTTGGTTGCTTTAAGAGTAGCTCGCATGCTGAAAAAGTGTGAGCACCCCTGCTGTATATGTCTTGTAGGCAAAATGGTTCAAAAAAATGGTTCAAAACTCGTTTCAGATGTAGGGGGCGCTGGTGGTTCGATTCGGAAGTCAATTCTGATTTTCACAGAAAAAAAGTTCAAAAGTTTTTGAAACTTCTGAGACTTCTGAATTCTGAATAATGGTTTGAAAGTGTTATTTCCTGTTTCATTGGGTGGTCTTTACTTTGAAAGTAGTTGTTTTACTCCTGAAAAAAAAAGGGGGGGGGAGCAAATGGAGGAAATTCATCCACGCTGGTTTAATTTATTTATTTATTTATGGCATTTCCCCCCGCTCTTCTCAACCCCCGAGGGGGACTCAGAGCGGCTTCCAAAAGGCATAATTTGATGCCTACATCACAATTGCAGTATAAAACACAATATAAAACCCTCCAGCATTTGACACTAAAATACATTAAAATATAATTATATTCACACATCTTATGCATTCACCTATGTTTAAAACGCTTCCCAGACTCCAGACAGAAGTGAGGGGAGAGGAGAGGGAGGAAATTCATCCACCTGAGCCGAGGCCAGGGACCAAAAGTTGGGAAACGCTGAATCATTTCCAACTCACTTCCTGCTTCATAACAGAAATGGCGGAAATAGCTTCGGAAGGGCAAAGGGACTTCAAAAAAGCAAATCTTTCCGAATTTATTCCGAATTACGAAGATTCCAACTGAATCTAACCATGCCTAATGTTTTCTTATTATCTACAAACAAAAGAGCGGAAGCATTCACCGCCATCACGAGAAAAATAAATATATTTAAAGGTTTTGACCTTTAAAGCCCTTTACAGTTCTGGCCCAGCTTACTTGTCCGAGCGTATCTCCCCTTATGCCGCACCTCGAAATTTGCGATCTTCTGGGGTGGCCCTGCTCTCGATTCCACCTCCGTCGCAAATACGTTTGGTGGGGACGAGAGACAGGGCCTTCTCGGTAGTGGCCCCTCGCCTGTGGAACTCGCTCCCCAGTGAAATAAGATCAACTTCTTCCCTTCTTTCCTTTAGAAAAAAGCTAAAGACGTGGCTGTGGGACTGGGCGTTTGGTTGATGTGGAGCTGCAGGCGGACAATCTGAGTAGGATAGGGTTGTGTTGGCGGACTGTAGATTGGCTGACAGCCTATGAATATGGAATGGGGATTATGGGGGATTTGATATGTAACTGTTTTTAACCTGCTTTGTTGTATTTTTTTGATATGTTGTTGTTCTGTTCTTGTATGCGGCATTGAATTGTTGCGTTTTTTGAGCCGCCATTCGGGGGGTAGAGAAGGGCGGGTTAGAAATGCAATGAATAAATAAATAAAATATATTATTTGGAAGAGTGAATTTATAACTTCCAAGCCTTGAGAACAACTCTGTGTGGGTAACAGTTTACAACTTGCATTTTGTTATTGTTATGATCTACAAACTTCAGCCCTCTGGGTGTTTTGGACTTTAACTCCCACAGTTCTTAATAGTCGGTAAGAACTGTGTTGTAGTTTGACGTCAAAAACAGATTCAAGAAGTGCCAACCTTTTTCCGTCTGGGATGTGGGAAGGACAGCGGCTGGCAAAGCTTCTCTGCTGCCCAGTTGTGCTACATGGCATGACTCAATGCTATGGAATACTGGGAGTTTTATTTCGGGATTTTACCCCGCTCTTCTCAACCCCCGAGGGGGGACTCAGAGCGGCTTACAGTACGGCACAATTCGATGCCCACACAATAACAATATAAACCCCAAAACACTTCAACAATTAAAATACATTAAAAATACATTAAAATACAACTACATTAGCACCATACACATTCACTCTGGATTAAAACAATGTTCAGCCCATAAAAACATTGGCCATAATCACCCACTTTCATTAAAAACCAATCTAAAATGCTGCCTTGTGCTGGTGTACGAATGCCTGGTCCCACAGCCAGGATTTTACTTTTTTCCTGAAGGCCAGGAGGGATGCGGTGGATCGTACATCAATAGGAAGCGCATTCCACAGGCGGTTGTGGTTGTGCAAGGTCCATAGCCTTTTCTGTCAAAGAGGGCAGGGACGCTCCAAACCGAAATAGTAGAGCTGTAGGTTCCAAACGGATGCTGGGTGGTCATCTGTTGGAGGGCTTTGTGTCCTCCTGTCTGGCAGGGGTGCTCATTAGGTAGCTCGCGAGCTACTAGTAGATCTTCGGCCCTCTTCCAGGTGATCTTCGGGCCTCACCAGCCAGATGGGGCGCTCCTGCCATGTGCGTGCACGCACGCACGCTCCTGCTGCTGGCTTCCGCTCTCGCGGTGCTTCTTTTGCTTGCGGGGCATTGCAGGAAGAAGGAAGCACGAGGCGGGGCTCCTGGAGGGAGCGCCCTGCCTCTCTCTCATCCAGAAGCACCTGTGAAGCCTCCATTGCCGGCAAGACAGGCAGGGCGGAGCTGCCCCGCCTTGTGCTTTCTCCTTCCTGCAATGCCCTGCAGGCGGAAGAAGCGCTGCGTGGGCGGAAAACAGCAACAGGAGTACGCGCGGTGGCGGGAGCGCGTGGCAGCGGGAGCACGCAGCGGTGGGGGCGGGTAGATCTTTTGGACTTGGTTGCTTTAAGAGTAGCTCGCATGCTGAAAAAGTGTGAGCACCCCTGGACTGGATGATCAAGGATTCCAGAAGTGTAGATCCAAGGGAACTCATGCACCTGCGATGCATCTATAATAAGCACCTTTGCTTGTTGCTGCCCTCACCTTGAGGCAGGTGTCCTGTTCCCTATACATTAATCACAAAAACAGATTCAAGAAGTGCCAACCTTTTTCCGTCTGGGATGTGGGAAGGACAGCGGCTGGCAAAGCTTCTCTGCTGCCCAGTTGTGCTACATGGCATGTCTATACGGGGTATATAAGGCCAGCAGAAGAGGACCCCGATCCCTAGTTAGCCTTCTGAGTTGGTGAAGATGAAGGGCCTCTTGGTGTTTGCGAGTCTCCTGGCGGTTGCATTCAGCACCGAGATCTTTGAGGGGTACGTAGCAGAGAAATATGGGTTTAGCATAAGAATCATCACCATCCTTTTCTACTTTCTGGATGGAATCCCATTGGGGTTTGATATCGGCTAATGATCATCTAGAAAGGCAACAGCATTTTGGCCCAATGTGCGGTACATTCAGTCCAAATTACGGTAAACAGAAAAATCATCGCAATTGTAACACGATTTTTGTTCCTGGGTTATAAATGTCATTTCCTAATTGGTTCAATTCTAAAAGATATTGGAAAAAATTGTTAAATTTCGTGGGAGGGACATCCTGCAGCACATTTTGCGATCGTTTTTTCAATTACCGCATTATCTCATATAATCTCAACCAACTCAACATCGTTTGTGCCACAAAAACAAAGTTTTTGGAGTAGAAAAATGACTTTCAAAGTAAATATTTCACAATTAAACAGGAAATAACATTTTCAAACCAGGAACAGAACATTTTTCAAGTTTTGTTACATAGTGTAACCATCCATGTTATTTTCCACTCATTCAGACCCCTTTAACAATGTTTGTGGCTTTCTTCATTGTCAGCAATTCGTGCATAATTATATACATTGTGGTCATAGAAGAGATCTCCCCGTATTCTTTAAACACTTGTATTCTTTGCCAGTGGGAATTTGTCTCATTTTACCTTTAAGAACGCAAATAGTACTGTACTGACATCTAGTGGCAGAACACAAGAATTACAGGTAACCATTACATGGATTGGGAGTGAGCAGAATCATGTGTGTTCCATTCAAGAAATTGTGCCTTTTAAAACCAAGAGATTACTTGCAAGTCCAGATACAAAGACAACAATGACATTAGTTAAGATGATGATGGTAGAAATCAACACGACCTCTCTGTAGTCACCAGGTGTTGAGGATCTTTGCTTCCGATGGATTCCAGTTGGAGAAGGTGAAGGAGCTGGAAGCACTTGAACATCTTCAGGTAATTTTGAGGATTGGAAATGGGTCCTTTCTGGTACTTTATAGCCTCTAGGTGTTTTGGACTTCAGCTCCCACAATTCCTAACAGCTGGTAGGCTGTTAGGAATTGTGAGAGTTGAAGTCCAAAAAACCTGGAGGACCAAAGTTTGCTCAAGCCTGGTCTATCTTTATCTCCCTGTATTTCTCTTCCCAGCTGGACTTCTGGCGCTCTCCTGCTCACCCTGAGATCCCAGTCGATGTGCGGGTCCCATTCCCCAGCCTCCAAGGGGTCAAGGTCTTCCTGGAGTCCAACGACATTCAATACTCCATCATGATCGAGAACGTTCAGGTCAGCCCTTTCTCTAGGTGGTCATGGGAAATGGGTGTGCAGCCTAGAAAACCAGCCTTGGGAATAAAGCACAGCTTCATATACCAGATGGAATCAATGCAATGTAGAGCGGGAAGTTACTAGTCCTATGTTTACTCAAAGTGGAAGGCTTAAGCCAGGGGTGCTCATTAGGTAGCTCGGGAGCTACTAGTAGATCTTCGGCCCCCTTCCAGGTGATCTTTGGGCCTCACCAGCTGGATGGGGCGCTCCTGCCATGCGCGCGCACACCCTGCGCGCACGCACGCTCTTGATGCTGGCTTCCGCTCTCGCTGTGCTTCTTTCACCTGCGGGGCATTGCAGGAAGAAGGAAGCGTGAGGCGGGCCTCTGGAGGAGCTCCTGCCTCTCTCTCGTCCCAGAAGCAGCTGTGCAGCCTCTGTTGCCGGTGAGACAGGCAGGGCGGAGCGTTCCCTCTGGATGCCCCGCCTCGTGCTTTCTCCTTCCTGCAATGCCCCGCAGGCGGAAGAAGCGCTGCGCTGACGGAAAACAGCAGCAGGAGCACACGCGGTGGCAAGAGCGCACGGCGGCGGGAGCGCACAGCGGCGGGGGCAGGTAGATCTTTTGGACTTGGTTGCTTTAAGAGTACCTCGCATGCTGAAAAAGTGTGAGCACCCCTGCCTTAAGCCATAAGGAGAGGCAGGTAATAAATAAAGTATTGTTGTTGTTGTTATTATTATTATCATTGAAGTAATTTATTGACAGTTATTCCTACTGAAAGTCTTCAGAAGATTTTAAAGACCAAAGCAAGAGAGGGAGATGAGCACTAGATCGTCTGCATACATTAGGATGAAAATCTTTCTGTTCCTGATTACCGGTGAAGGAGAGTCAACTTTAGCTGAACAAGGCACTACATCATTCATATAGATGTTAAAAATGGCCTTGAATGGTCTGGGGCCAGTGTACCTAAGGGACCGCCTCTCCCTATATAGTCCCCCAAGACCGCTGCGATCTGAGTCCCCGAACCTTCTTGCGGTGCCGAGCTGTAAAACCCTTCACCTGACCTTAACGCGGTCAAATAAATAAAAAGAGTGGGGTCTAATAAGCATTGCTATTTTGAATATGAACTAAAACACTGAGTTACCAAAGTGGAATAAAGCAATTTTTAAGAGAAGGAAGTTGCAGGATGACCATAATATTTCCATCGTTGAAGTGGAAAGTCAATTCTAACTTTTAATTTTATGATTGTTTTTAAAAGGGGAGAGCGGGGGAAGTTAGTTTTAATAGGTGAATACATTTGATATGAATCATGTTCTTTAAAATCACATAATAATACTTATATTGCTGGGAAAAATAATATATAAAATTTAAGATCTCCCCAAATGTTAGGATTGTGGGCACATTTGATGACAGCTCCCCAGACTATGAAGATTTCTTCCATGGAAAGTTCACTTGGCCCCCTTTTTGTTGTCTTTCCACCAACAAAGATCCTTTCCCCCCTAATTTAGGCGGGTATTGGTTTTCAGTGGAAATTGAGGGGCCCATGAAATGCAAAAGGTGCAAGAGGTGCCCCACAAAGCTTTTTCCACAGTTGGTACAAGATCCAAGAATAATGAGATGGACCCAGAATATCAAAAAGGGTTCTGGGGGAGAAAAGATAAAGGAATTTAAACTCTGGTGTGTGCTTTCGGTGTGTGTAGATGTTTCCATGTTTCCACTTCCTCTCTGTCCTTTCCAGAAATTAGTCGACGAAGAAAAACTCTTCATGTCACGGCAGCACTTTATGCCCCGATCCGCGGAGAATTTCAATTATGCTTCGTACCACAATCTGAATGAAGTAAGTGTGGATGTGGATGCTGTTGGGATTGAGAGAAATGCCAAAAAGGTGGCTTAGAACGGCAGTGGACTAAGTCCTGGATGGCACTTTCTGCCACCCCAATCTGTCCACGCAAAGTCCCTCAATCCCTCCATTAAAACACTTATTTATTTATTTATTTATTTATTTATTTATTTATGTATTTATATTCTGCTCTTCTCGCCCCGAAGGGGACTCAGAGCGGATTAGCAGACACATACTAGCAGACAATTCCTGCTATTTTTCACATACACAACATAGAGACGAACAGAGGCAAACTCTGGCCACCAGGGGGAGCTGACACACTCCTCATCTCTCAGCGTTCCCAGCGTCCCTTGTTGTTCCTTCCGCATTCCTAAGCGTGACTGGAGTTCTTTTATGACCTCATAATTCAGTCAAAATTTGCCTCCCCACTTAATGTGGTACTTTTATCTCCTACTTGACAGATGCAACTGTCTTTCGGGCGGCAAAGGTCACCAGCAGGCTACACTTAAAGGTCGAACACCCACCTCGGCCCAGGCAGGCCTCAAACTCATGACCTACTGGTCAGAGAGATCTTGTGCAGCTGACACTTAGCCAGCTGCACCACATTCCCGGTGCTCTTCTGCATTATTGGGGTGTTGTGTGGTTTCCGTACTGTATGGCCGTGTTCTCACAGCATTTTCTCCTGATGCTTCGCTTGTATCTACATTATTATTGGGCAAGCTCACATCACATTTATGCAGCACAAGCATTTACTCAAATAATACCCACCATCCTTCTTCGTTCAGTTCATTTTGGAAGGAGGTGGGTGTTCACTTTGCATTCCTCCTAGATCTGACACCCCTTTCGAAGAGAAAAGGGTCTCCTTATGTAGAACCTTTTTGCTGTCTTTGTTCTTGATTGAATGACAACTTCGCATTCAACTAAAACAGTGGTTCCCAATTTTTTGGTCTACCGCCCCCTTTCCAGAAAAAGATGTACTCACCGCCCCCCTAGAATTTTTTTTAAAAAAATGTAATAGCAATTAAACAGAACTATATATGTATCAATGCAGTGGTTCTCAACCTTTCTAATGCCGTGACCCCTAAATAAGGTTCCTCATGTTGTGGACCATATTTTTGTTGCTACTTCATAAATAATTTTGCCACTTTTATGAATTCTAATGCAGATATCTAATATGCGGGATGTATTTTCATTGTTACAAATTGAACATAATTAAAGCATAGTGATTAATCAGAAACACAATATGTTTGGGGGAGTATGGACAACGGATGATGGGATTTGCAGTACCTTCGACCAGTTCAGCTCTGACTTCCATAGCCGAGACCCCATGAATGACAGACCTGGACCAAACTTGGCACACAGAACCCCCATGACCCACAGAAAATATGGGAGAAGGTTGGGAGGAATTGACGGTGATTTATGGGAGATGTAGTTTACCTACATTTGGAGAGCACTCTGAACCCAAACAACCATGGATTTGGATGAAACTTGGCACAAATACTCAATATACCCAAAGTTGAACACTGGTGGAGTTGTGGGGGATTGATTTTGTCATTTGGGAGTTGTAGCTGCTGGGATTTATAGTTCACCTATAATCAAGGAGCATTCTGAACTCCCAACAGCAAGGGAATTGAACTAAACTTGAGCAATAGAGAATACTGGACCTTGGAAATTGGGAACTGCTTGCATTTTCCTTCGTGCCATGGCCATCTCCCAGGAGGCGTCTGCAAACGCCACAGCGACTCAGGGGGCATTTGCAGATGCAGAGGCTTTCCTTCTCCGCTGGACCAACTGGCAGGCACACACTCGCAACCGCGCAACTGTCTCAGCCTGCCAGTTGGAATCCCTGGGCAGGCGTTGCCTGGAAATTGCAGCATGGACCCCCTTCCTCTCCCCAACTCCGCCCACGGCGCAGTCCCGTCTCGGCGCTTCCTTCCAAGGGACTCATTGGATTGGAAGGGGCGATATAGGACTGCACCATGAGCAGAGTTGAGAGGAAGGGGTCGCGCGCTGCAGTTTCCAGGCAGCGCCTACACGGGGTTTCCAACTAGCAGGCACACACTCTCGCGCTTGCGAGTTGGAATCCCGCCACCGCCCCCTTACAGGGCTTCAGTGCCCCCCAAATTCTCCTGAGCCTCCCACCGCCACCTTGGATCGCCTCACCGCCCATTAGGGGGCGATACCACCCACTTTGGAAACCACAGAACTAAGACTTGCTGAAGTTCCATCAATTCCACAACAGATGTTTTCTTCCTTAACGTTAGGAGCCATTGTTTCTGACTTTCTTTATCTTACAGAGTGACTGTCTCTATGTAAACATGTATTGTTTACGCCAAAATTTCCCCAAGTCAGTTATCATCAGTTCAGTAGTTTTCTCATTTCAAAGCTAATCAAATCTTCACCTCCTTTGTTTCTCCATAATGCCATTGGTTTTCATTGTAGGATGGTGTTCAGTCTTGCCAAACCTTAACAGGCCCTTAGCCAGACCCCAATCAGACAATTCCATTCAATTCACTCATCACACAGGTTTAAACCTGGCTCACTCCACAATTGGATTGACTTATGCTACTGGGCACCAAACCGTGAACAAACAATGCCTTTATTCCAGATGTCCCCGAGTGTCTTTTCCAGATTGGAAATTCAGAGCCGATTCAAACCTAGCCTTGATTTCGCTCTCCTCTCCTCTGTGCCCGCCAGATCTACGATTTCATGGATCTTCTAGTGAGTGAAAATCCCTTGGTCAGCAAAATCCAGATTGGCAAGAGCACCGAAGGTCGCCCAATCAATATCTTGAAGGTAATGGTCATATCAGCTCATGTCCTTGATACTTAAATTGGCAGAACAACTCCTGGCCGGACATTCAAAGAGAGGACTGTGGACTGGTGACAATCTTTGGTTGGCAGGAGCGAGGAAGACCCGGTGCACTATGATGCCACATCTTTATGCTGAACAGACATAAGGCCAAGGTGGATTGGATCTGATAAGACATGCACAACAGCCCTGCAAGGCTTTTAGAAAGCAATAATCAAAGGTCTTAAACTGTAAACAAAGTCCTGTAAGAGATTGTTGAGGAAATTGGGTATGTTTTACCTGAAGGGAATACAGATCCAACTTCAAACATGGGAGACTTTTGAGACTCTGAAACAAGAGGCTGGGCGGCCATCTGTCAGGAGTGCTTGGATTGTGTCTTCCTGCATGACAGATGGAGTTGGACTGGGTGGACTTTGTGGTCTCTTCCAACTCCAGGGTTTTATGATGCTGTGAAATACCTAGAAGGATATGTGGGAGATGGAGCCAGCATGTTTACTTTATGTCAGGGGTCAGGAACCTATGGCTCAGGAGCCAGATGTGGCTCTTTTCATGACTACATCTGGCTCTCCAGAGCAGCCCGGGCCTTGGTTTCCCAGCATGCAGCAGGGAGGAGTGACGCATTCTCCATTCTCCCCCTTCCTTCCTTCCTTCCTTCCTTCCTTCCTTCCTTCCTTCCTTCCTTCCTTCCTTCCTTCCTTCCTTCCTTCCTTTTCTCCCCCTTCACCCTTTCCTTCTCCCCCTTCCTTTTCCCTCCCTCTCTCCCCTTCCTTCTTTCCTCCATTCTCCCTCTTCCTTCCTTCCTCCCTTTCACCCTTTCCTTCTCCTTCTCTCCTTCCTTTTCCCTCCCTCCCTCTCCTTCCTTCTTTCCTCCATTCTCCCTCTTCCTTCCTTTCTCCCCCTTCATCCTTTCCTTCTCTCCTTCCTTTTCCCTCCCTCTCCTCTTCCTTCTTTCCTTCATTCTCCCTCCCTCTTCCTTCCTACCTCTTCTATTCCCAAATTCTTCCTTCCCTCTCTCCTTCTTTTTCTTCTTTTCCCTTCATTATTTTACTTTTTCCTCACTCCCTTTCCTTTCTTTTCCCCACCCTTTTCTTTCCTCCCTTCCCATTTCCTTCTTTCTTTTCCCCTCCTTGTCTCTCTCCTGCTTTTGTTTTCTTCCTTTTGTTTTCTTCCTTTTCCATAGTTCATTCTTCTTTTCTTTCTTCCTCTCCTTCCTTTATTTCCTCTGTCTATCTGTCTTTCTTTCCCCCTTCCTTCCATCTTCTCTTCCTTCCCAGAGTCCTGAGCATGCCTTTTGCAGAGCCAGGTCTGAAGTGTCCCGTCATTCTGCTGGGGGAATCCTTTTCTCATAGTACGTATAGACTCACATTTAGCTGAATTCAGTCTTAAAATATAATATTATATTATATATATATCTTGCTGAAATAAATTTCCAAATATTTTGCTTTCATGGCTCTCTGAGTCAAAAAGGTTCCTGATCTCTGCTTTATGTGAACCAATAGATTAAAACTATAAGATTCCACCTAAACATTAGGAAGGCCTTCTTGATAATACAGTAATGGGTCAACTCTGAGATTCACGGACTTTCCTTCTTTTGGAGTCTTTATGCAAAGGTTGGATGGGTATCTTTCAAAAGTGCTTTGTGGTTGATTTCATTGGCACCATGTTTCCAGTTCGGACGAGCTGCCTGACTCTTGGGGTACATCTACACCAGACTACAACTCCCAGGGTTCCTTAGCATCGAGCTACAGCACACAATGAATCTGTTGATTACCTGGCTTGGGAAATAGCCAGAGGGATTTGCCCAAACGTTTCCATTCCCAGATTGTCTGAACAGGGTCACAGAAGGGTGGCTATTTCTAAATTGCATTTGGATGCATTTCTAAGAAGCAGTTTATGTATATATTTCAGATATATAAGAATGAGATACAGTACCCAGTTGAAAGATAATTCCCAAGATTCCATAGCATTGAGCCATAGCAGTTGAAGTAGTATTGAACTGCATTAATTATATAGGGCAGAAGATGCACTGCTTGTTTCTGCCTCATTGGGGTTACAGTTCAGCTGTTGCTCTAACTATTTCAGCATGTATAAAGCATGGGCACAAAGGAATAATCTCAGAGGAATATGGCAGAGGGACAGAGATTTCCCATTCCAAACTTTAAATCACGGGGAACCGCGAAGTCCAAAAAGGTGCTTAGTTTTATGTCACTGGGAGATGCATGCATTAAGGATTTCTTTCTTCTTTGCATTCGTTCTGCAGTTCAGCACCGGAGGAACTAAGCGCCCAGCCATTTGGATTGACACCGGTATCCACTCCCGCGAATGGGTCACTCAGGCCAGTGGGATCTACTTTGCAAAGAAGGTACCATTCCATCTCAAAAGCACACATTTCGCATATGTTTGAGCATCCCTTGTCTGGAAATCCCAAACTGTCCATTTTATAGGCACAGTCGTATCTCTCCAAAGTGGACTTTTCCTCCTTTTGTTAAGTTTAAAAACTCTTCCCAAAATGTTAGTATCTTTGGACGCGACAACTATGCACATGGCTGCAATCTGCTCACGCTCCACATCCTTTCCAGGATGTGGAGCGTGATGCATAATTGTGATGCTCCATTATTAGTCTTATGTAAATTTCAGTGGATACTCAGACCATTTATGGATTTCACGTTTTCACTTTAACATGATCTGGTGCTGAGTGCTAAGTTAGATTTGCATAGACTGATCATTGCAAGCTTAACAAAGTGGTGAAAAAACTTATGTTCAATCAATATGCCGATGACACCCAGCTGGTGCTGAGGATGGACGGTCGACCGGACTCTGTACCCGATTGTTTCCAACAATGCCTTGAAGCTGTGACTGGTTGGCTACGAGCCAGTCGGTTGAGAGTGAACCCATCGAAGACCGAGATCCTCTGGCTGGGTCATCCGGGCGGGTGTGAGCTCCGGCTGCCGGCTTTAGACAGCGAGGCACTACGCCAGTCATCTTTAGTAAAAAGCTTGGGTGTCCAGTTGGACCCACTGCTGACGATGGAGGCCCAGGTCTCCACCATCAGCAGATCTGCCTTTTACCACCTGTGGCAAGCTAGGCAGTTGGCGCCCTACCTCTCCGGAAATGAACTAGCCACGGTAATCCAGGCAACGGTCATCCCGGTGGCTAGACTACTGTAATGCCCTTTACATTGGTCTTCCTTTGGTGGTCATCCAGAAGCTCAAACTGGTGCAGAACGCTGCAGCAAGACTCCTGGCTGGAGTACCAGCCAGGGCCCATATTACTCCAACCTTGCAGCGACTGCACTGGTTACCAATTGAGCACCGGGTCATCTTCAAAGTGTTCGTTCTGATCTTTAAGGCCTTGCATGGTCTGGGGCCGGTGTACCTAAGGGACCGTCTACTCCCATATGTTCCCCAGAGATCGCTCCATTCAGAAGACCTAAACCTCCTTCAGATTCCGCCCTTGCGAACTATTTGTCTGTCATCAACCAGACAGAGAGCTTTCTCTGTGGCAGCACCATGCTTGTGGAATAGCTTACCACCTGAAGTGTGAGCAATTAGCAAGCTCCCGGCTTTCCGGAAAGCGTGCAAAACGGCACTGTTCCGGCAGGCATTCAATCTATAACCATCCCTGGTTGGCGGATTTTGTGGAAATTGTTTTATTCTCCGGTTTTTATGTGCATTGTTCGTTGTTCAATATGCTGTAAACCGTCCTGAGCCAAATGGAAAGGACGGTATACAAATCAAAATAATAAATAAATAAATGTGTGTATTGCACTCCCTAAAATGCATTGCAGGGGCTAATGATTATCCACCCCTTTCCTTCCATTTCTCTTGTCCAGATCCTCGACACTTATGGCAAAGACCCTTCGTTGACCTCCATCCTGGATAATTTTGACATCTTCCTTGAAATTGTCACCAACCCCGATGGATTTGCCTTCACGCACAGCACGGTATCTTATATCCTCAACTCCTTTTCCTTTCTTAAATGTTGCGGATGGTCTTCAAATACAACCTTAGAAATATTTATGCTGTTTGAGACAGGCGCTGATTAAAATTTTTGGCTGTTATAGAACCGCATGTGGCGCAAGACAAGGTCGATCAATGCTGGGTCATCGTGCGTTGGAGTAGACCCCAACCGGAACTGGGATGCAGGTTTTGGAGGTGAAAGCATTTCTTGTGACACTTCTCTATCTTCCATGCTGTCTAGACATGAAGGGGAGTCACTGTTATTATTATCATCATTCTTTGGAGGCTTTTAAACAGAGGCTGGATGGCCATCTGTCGGGAGTGCTTTGAATGCGATTTTCCTGCTTCTTGGCAGCGGGTTGGACTGAATAGCCCACAAGGTCTCCTCTAATTCAATGTGTCTATGACTATTATCCCACTTTATCTCTCTAGGACAGTGATTTTCAACCAGTGTGCCGTGGAACACTAGTGTGTCATGAGAGATCATCAGGTGTGCCGTGGGAAATTATTTTTGAACTTCACTCATATATAAACTTATGCTTCTTTAGCCAATGTGATTTTCACATTTTTTACATTTACAAAATCCTGGGGCACACCACCAACCAAAATGACACAAAATGACACTCTAACACAGTAATACATATAGTTAATATGTTTTTAAATGTATTTATACACTCAGTGTGAAACCTGGGCCTGTTTCGAGGGAAAGATAGCTGTATTGCCTCGAGCACTGTCTTTTCATTTTCCCCACTCATATTCTCAAAAATAATTTTGTCCAGGGCCCTGTTTGGCATTCTCCATCAAAAACTGTCACTCCATCTTGTCTTGCTGTGATCCCAAATTGCCACTGTCACTTGACGCGCAGAAATGGAACCATAGCACTCTCGCGTCACCTAAGAAGTGACGTGAGAGTGCTATGGTCGCGCCATCTTGGATTCGCTCAGATGCAGCTAAGTAAACAAAGTTAGAGTTAGTGCTGCAGCTGCGCGTCAAGTGACAGTGGCAATTTGGGATCACAGCAAGACAAGCGAGTGACAGTGATGGAGAAGTTTTTGAGAAGGGAAAATGCAAATGCCGAACAGGGCCCTGACAAAATTATGAGACAGATGAAGGCTCTAATATGAGTGGTGGGCAAAAGAAAAAGAAAAGACGGTGAGCTCGAGGCAATACAGTGAAAGCTATCTTTCATTTGGATTTCATCAAAACAGGCCCAGGTTTCACACTGAGTGTATAAATACATTTTAAAACATATTAACTATATGTATTACTGCGTTAGAGTGTCATTTTGTGTCATTTTGGTTGGTGGTGTGCCCCAGGATTTTGTAAATGTAAAAAATGTGAAAATCACTGCTCTAGGAGACTCAAAGAAGCCGGCAGTAAAAGCAATAGCATATATTATTTTAAACCTAAGAATATTAAACATCGGAATATTAAAAATCCCTAGTTAAAACCCTTCCATTAACTCACTTCTTTTCTATACTAGTTCAAAAACACATCACACTAAATGCAAGCTTTGTGAGAAAAATCCCATACCAGAACAAACATTTTCCATCACTTGAGGAATCACATCTTCTTTTAAAAACACAATAAGCCTGTCCTTTTGCTTGATCCATCATCATCATCATCATCATCACCATCATCATCAATGTATTACCCATCTCTTCTTACATATACTCCTTACGCATACATATAACAAGCTACACACAGGTAAAATGCAGGTTTCAATTCAGGTGTAGGCCTGCTGGAGGAGAGAGGTCTTCAGTTGTGTCTTGAATTCTGACAACTGATTTAGCTGTTGGATCTTTCTGGAAGGTCCTTCCACGGTAAGACTGGTCCCAAGGTGAACCCAAATGCAGATCTCTCAAATCACATTCATGACTTCTAAGCATAACTCTTGGCCCGTCAATGGCAATCCCCCACATCGCCAGTCCCACCTGGAGATGCTGAGGAAAAGACTGTGTCTCAGAGTTTACCTTGGTGTCTTTGGATGTTCGTTCTCAGGAGCCAAGCTGTTGTTATTTGTCCTCCACAGGTGCTGGCGCCAGTGGCAGCCCTTGCACGGAAACCTACCGTGGGGCTTATGCCAACTCCGAGCCAGAGGTGAAAGCCATTGTTGACTTTGTGAAGAGCCACGGCAACATCAAGGCCTTCATCTCCATCCACAGCTACTCTCAGCTCCTCCTTTATCCTTTTGGATACACCAGAACGGCTGCAGCGGATAAGGCGGAACTAGTAAGACCACCTTCTTCTTGACCGTTTTGTAATTGTTCTTCCTCTCTTTGATCTTCTTCTAATGGGTCAACTTCTACTAATGACTCTTCTCATTGATATTCTGCTTTTAATGGATCTTCTTCTACTTTTAAAGCTTTTAAAATTTATCTTTTTTTCCCATGGATATTTTTTAATGTTTCTTCTTCTAGATCAGGGGTGCTCATTAGGTAGCTCGGGAGCTACTAGTAGATCTTTGGCCCTCTTCCTAGTGATCTTCGGGCCTCACCAGCCGGATGGGGCGCTCCTGCCATGCGCGCGCACGCCCTGCGCACACGCTTTTGCTGCTGGCTTCTGCTCTCACTGTGCTTCTTTTGCCTGCGAGGCATTGCAGGAAGGAGGAAGCACGAGGCGGGGCCTCTGGAGGGAGTGCCCTGCCTCTCTCTCATCCAGAAGCACCTGCGCAACCTCCGTTGCCGGCGAGACAGACAGGGCGAAGTGCTCCCTCTGGATGCCCCGCCTCGTGCTGTCTCCTTCCTGCAATGCCCCACAGGCGGAAGAAGCGCTGTGCGCGCGGAAAACAGCAGCAGGAGCACGCGCGGTGGCAAGAGCGCGAGGCGGCGGGAGCACACGGCGGCGGGGGCAGGTAGATCTTTTGGACTTGGTTGCTTTAAGAGTAGCTCGCATGCTGAAAAAGTGTGAGCACCCCTGTTCTAGATCTTCTGCTTCTAATAGAGCTTCTTCATCTTCTAATGGATCTTCTTCCTCTTCTGGATCTTCTTCTTCTGATTGATCTCCTCCCCCCTTGCCTTTCTATTTATTTCTGTCCCAACTCCTTTGAGATCCTTTGCTGCACAAAGGGACCTGGCCTGCATAAATATTACTTTAGATTATGGCTCCCAGAATCCCTGGTATTTGAAGACCTGGTCACCCAAAGAAGCAATTTTCTCAGGGTCTCTAGAACATCTCCCTCGTATTCAAGAAGGATCCTTAAACCCATGCCCAGAAAAATTAAAGAACACTGTAGCACTTCCAAAGACTTTCATTTTTTTCTGCATTTTTCCCAAAATGGCAATGGGAAGTAATTGTGTACCACTTCCTGTTGCCATTTTGAGAGGGACTAAAGAGGAAGGGTCTTGGGCATGTTATGGTCAATGGGCAGACTGGTCTACTCTTGCGGTATTACTATCATGACTGATTTTCTCCTCATTTTGCCTCTTCTAGGATGCTGTTGCTAAGAAGGCAGTCGATGCTCTTGCTTCCCTCCATGGGACCAAATACAAATATGGTAGCATCATCACCACCATCTGTAAGTTTCTAATTGCAAAATCAAACCTGATCCTCCAGGCCACACGGGGTAGTCTTATACCATTACCCTTCTGTGTAAACTTTTCTACCCAGCAACACATATTCAACACATATGATTTGTTTTCTTTTGCGCACCCTTTCCCTCGATGCAGACCAAGCAAGTGGAGGAACCATTGACTGGACCTATGAGCAGGGCATCAAGTACTCCTACACCTTTGAGCTGAGGGACACCGGCCGCTACGGGTTCCTGCTGCCTGCCAGCCAGATCATCCCAACGGCTGAAGAGACCTGGCTGGGCCTCATGGTCATCATGGAACACACCCGGGACAACCCCTATTAAGCTGGAGCCGAAGCATGCAGGTCTCTCAGGCAACAATAAAGCCTTTGCATGAGTTGCGCTCTTGTGGATTTATTCCTGCAAGTAAGGGCTTGAAAAATATTCTCCCAGACTGCATTGGCCTTGCAGCGACCCCATTAATGCCACAAACATAATGAGATCAGGATAACCAGCCATGCATTTACCCCTGACATATTCACCTCTCTCTTAGGGAAGCCCCAATTTTCCATCCTTCTCGTTATTATTATTTTCAGTCCTACGACTGTGGCCGCTTCACTATTTCTCACCACACAGGTGAATTAATGTGTGTCCTGTTGAACAGACATGTGCTAATGGAAACACAGTGAATATCTGAGCACACAAACCTTCTTTGAAAAATATAATTAAAATTAAATTTGGGAAAGAACCACCAATGGATTCTGCAAAGCATTAATTCCTCCTGCAACGAAATAGCGAAAGCATATGCATAAAAGTCCAAATTTTCTGTAAAAGGCAAGGCTGTTTTTAAAAAATAGTTTAAAGTTCAAAGAAGTGCCCTGTAAACCAGTCATCACAAACATCATATATCAGGATCACAGTGAATAAGCTTAGACAAACCCAAAATCCTTTAGTACAGTGACGCTACACTTTGTTTAAGGTCCTATAAAGGGGAGATAAAAGAGTAACGTTAAGCTCAGCTCTCTGGTGGTTGTACTATGGATTTTGTGTATGTCAGTGTTACATAAATATATGTGCAAACAAACCCACACACACACACACAAAGAGCCTATGCAGTGCTCCATACGCACTTCCACATAGAATGCGCATGTCCAATGGTGCCACCTGCAAATTGATTAAGGATTTTCTATACCAGAAAATGTTCAGCTGTTTTCGCAGGGGAATGTACACATGTGAGAGACAATAATTCTGGCTTTCAGTAAAAAGAATTTGAGCCATCAGCGAACAAAGAAATGGTCAAGTGAAAAACTGAAATAGCCATCAAAGTAGAATACTTCATGAAGGATTTTCTAAACCTCCAGATGAAAGTCTCTGGCCTCATTCATTGGACCATCTGAATGTGTTCCTTGTGAAGAAAACCTGCACAGAAATTGATTTTATTATCAGCTTGTATAGAGGTGGAAGTCTTTTCAAGAACAGGCCCTATGCATAATATTCTGAGGCTGAATACAGACAAGAGACTTGGCCTGGGCAATCATGGTTCTAAATGGTTCTAAAGTACTTATAAAACTAAAGTTCTGGTGGTGAACACTAGGTGGCGCTGGTGCTTTGCTTCTACAGTGTTGCTAAAGTTCTGGTGGTGAAAACTAGGTGGCGCTGATGCTTTGCTTCTACAGTGTTGCTAAAGTTCTGGTGGTGAAAATTTCAGAACTCTAACAGAACTTTCAAAATTCTGGTGGTGAAAATTTCAGAACTCTAACAGAAACTTACAAATGGCAGTTCCTAATTGGTTCTGTCTTAAAAATCGCCAATAATGAAATAATAATGAAGTTTTGAAAGTTTTGTTAGAGTTCTGAAATGTTCACCACCAGAACTTTAGCAACACTGTAGAAGCAAAGCATCAGCACCACCTAGTGTTCACCACCAGAACTTTAGTTTTCTAAGTACTTTCGAGCCATTTTGAACCATGATTGACCAGGCCTACAAGAGACATTTAAAGTTCGCTCCAAATTCAAAACACCCAAAAACACACTTCCTTGAGCAGTTCATTCCTTGAAATGATCCAATTGGTAAGCTCAAAATAAACAGCGCCATGATACAACAGACATTTCACTTTTTATTGAGTTCAGAAATGATTTTTTAAAAGACAAAACTACACAAAGCTCTAATGAACCGTTCCAAGTCCAAGAAAAAGCACCACCAGCCAAACCATTTCATATAATTGCTCACAAGCAAAACACACAAAATCCACAAAGCCAATAAGAAGGTAAAAGAGTCCTTCCTCCAGTGCCAAGGGTTATGGGGCTGTTCCTCAGAGCCAGGAAGGGCTGGGATGTCTGTCTGATGCTTCAAGATGTGCTCCAAAGAGGGATAGGCTGGACATAAACCAGAGAATAGCCTTGACCATTTTGTGCCAACGGAAGGATCCATTCCTTCCCGAAGAAGGTCCACACTGAATGGGAACACTCCCAAACGCCTGGCATTTGTAAGCCAACCCAGCACAAGGATACCAAACGGTCTTGAAACATCCACAAAGAAAATAAAATATCCACGTGAAAGGGGAAAAAAACAATGAACTCTCGGATTAACCCTTGGGAAGTTTCAACCCCCCCCTACCCCCTCTTTTTTTCCCTCCCCCACCACCCGTACCCCCCATCCCTATCCCACTGCCCTTCTGTCAGGTATTACCATAAATAGATTTGTCTCATCACATGTCTGTATATGTATATACCCCTCCCCCTATCCCCACTTATCCCTTTTTGAAAACCAAATAAAAATCTATATGGAAAAAACAACAACAATGAGGCACAACATCACGCCAGATGCCCACGTATATCACAAACATAACACATTTGCCCTCCTGGATTTCCCCACAGGAATCCTGGAAGTTGCAGTTTCGAGAAGGATTCGAAGACTTCTCCCGTGAAAAACACTCAATCCACTTTCCGAACAGCCATTTCCAATATTCTGGACGGCTTTACTGTACACAGGTCCTAGCAGATAGGACTGCTTTGCAATATATTAATTTACTCTAGATTGTGCACAATTTTTTTAAAAGGACTGTATTGTAGAGTGAACCAAAATGGCCACATCTTGAATCCAGCTAAATAAAAACTAATGGAGAGGTGGTTGCTGAGGATGAGGTGGAAGCGACACAGATTATACCCACACGGAACATCAACCAACCAGTCTTGTCTTTCACCAAAAAAAACACAACATTACAGTTAAATAAAACTTGATTGGAATGACAAGGAAGTCACTGTCAAATATGAGAAAGTGGGGAAGGGAAATACCTCCTTCGACACAGTAAAACAAAGCATTTTAGTTTCCATTGTTCCATTTACAACTGGCTGCTAGATATAGATCAGGCATGGGCAAACTTCAGCCCTCCCTCCAGGTGTTTTGGACTTCAGCTCCCATTATTCCTAACAGCCTACTGGCTGTTAGGAATTGTGGGAGTTGAAGTCCAAAACACCTGAAAACAGGGAGCGCTGAAGACAGCAATCAAAAAAGGACTCTCCCGTTCGAAGCGATGCCCACCGGCAGCCATCCCTTGACCATGCCTCTTTTTGGACCATTACAGCAGCATTCACACTTCCAAAACTCTGCTTCGCTTGATGGTTGAACTGTAAGGAAGAACAGGAAGGTTTGGCCTATTTTATATGTAGCCAAATTCCCAAATGATGGAGGCAGTATTCTTTCATCTCTATGGAGAATTGTGTGTTTAGGCCTGGGCAATCATGGTTCTAAATGGTTCTAAATTACTTACAAAACTAAAGTTCTGGTGGTGAACACTAGGTGGCGCTGGTGCTTTGCTTCTACAGTGTTGCTAAAGTTCTGGTGGTGAACATTTCAGAACTCTAACAAAACATTCAAAATTTCGTTATAAATGGCAGTTCCTAATTGGTTCTGTCTTAAAAATCGTCAATAATGAAATAATAATGAAGTTTTGAAAGTTTTGTTAGAGTTCTGAAATGTTCACCACCAGAACTTTAGCAACACTGCAGAAGCAAAGCACCAGCGCCACCTAGTGTTCACCACCAGAACTTTAGTTTTGTAAGTACTTTAGAACCATTTAGAACTATGATTGCACAAGCATAGTGTTTAGCCATTCATTCATGTGATCAGTTGTTGCGCTTGCAAAAAAAGACTAGAGTTTTGGGAGAGATTGTGGCCCCTAAAACATCCAAGGGAACAATGAAATCCCTTGTGGAATCATCTGTGTTTATGGAATCTGCTTGAAACTCATCACAAGTAGATTCTGGTGGAGAATCACATAGATTTTTCTCTTGGGGAAGGTGAGTTAACCAGGACTCTCTCCTCACATCTTTCAAGATCACATTCAAAAATACTTCTATGGACTTCACTTTGCAGCCAAACACATATATTAGAATTGTCACTCCATTAACACTTGAGTGCTCTGTGCACTGGGGAGGGCTCCTGCTTATGGGGACCCTCCATGGGTTTACAGCTTAGAGAAGAGGAAAGGCAGCTCCCTCCCTGCAGACAGCGCTGTGTGTTTATATGAGAGGCTTAGCGGGAAGAAATAGTAAGCTCTATCGTCGCTAAGCAGGATCAGTGCTGAAGTGATAACGCTGCTCATCCATTGACCTCTGCAGAGGAGAAATCCACTGGGTGTCTAAGGAGTAGGACAAGGAGTCTGTTGGAGGGTGTGTAAGAAAGCGGTTGTGGGAGTTAGTGTTAGAAAGGAGTAGCCTGAAAATTGGTGAGGTAGCTAGCAGAGTAAGCTAGTGTAGAAGATTCTTCAGCTATCCGGGAGATAGTGAGTAGAAGAGTGGAGGGATAGATCCAGGGAAGGACTATCTGCAGTAATCAAAAATGAAGTAATATCTTCAGGGATGCCTCAGTACACAAGCCTCAGTGTGAACCCGGCACATTCTTGCCTAAGATAGCTCCAGTAAGCCAAAGGCTTAATATTGCTTATAAGTTTGGTGGTGGCCGGTGGTCTTCCAAGAGGTTTTCCGGCCAGAAGATTATTCCAGCTTTATCAGAGTTTTGATTTTTGGGGTTTCAAATACCCCTGATTAACCTCTTCCCTCGTTTACGTTTGGCGTACGTTAGGGTGGGGTAGATTAGGAAAGTTCCGCCCTGCCCTAATTAAAAATGTCGTCCTTTTATAATTGGGACGATCCTAACTCCAGAACACAATGGGGACGATGGCATAGATCAGGGGTCCCCACACTTTTTCAGCATGCGAGCTACTCATAATAAAACCAAGTCAGAAAGATCTACCGAGAGAAGCTGGGTGGAGCAGGGGGTGGGGGCAGGGCTTGGTATGGCCTGGCTCCGCCCACTCTGGCTTTAGCTACCACAGCTTCTCAGGCTTGAGAGGGTAGTGCCAAGCCAGTGGTGGCATAGCTAGCCACTACTGGGCTCGCCCCTGGCACTACCCTCCTCAAGGCTGAAGAAGCTGTGGTAGAGCTGTAGCCACTACTGGGGCTTTGCCTGCTGGCCTGGCTCCGCCCCCTCCCCCCCCTCTGGCTTTAGCGCTACCATAGCTTCTCCAGGCTAGAGGAGGGTAGTGGCAAAGCCAGTGGTGGCATAACTAGCCACTACTGGCTTGGCACTACCCTCCTCTAGCCTGGAGAAGTTTGGTAGCGCTGAAGCCAGGGAGGGGCGGGGCTTTGCGTGGCCTGGCTCCGCCCCCTCCCCTCTCTCGCTTTAGCGCTACCATAGCTTCTCCAGGCTAGAGGAGGGTAGTGCCAAGCCAGTGGTGGCATAACTAGCCACTACTGGCTTGGCACTACCTCCCAAGCCTGGAGAAGCTGTGGTAGCGCTGAAGCCGGGGAGGGGGAGGGCTTGGTGCAGCATGGCTCCGCCCCCTCTAGAAGTGCCCCATCCGGCTGGGATCGACCTGTCGGTCCTGGGATCGACCAGTCGATCGCGATCGACTTCCTGGGCAGCCCTGGCATAGATCCTCCTTCACAGTCAATCCTCAATGTAACCCACAGCAGAAAGCGAGGACATGGCAACAGAGAAGCAGCATGGAAGTGATTCATGAAATACGGACCCATGAGGAGAACCAGGCTGTAGATATTCATGATATATCTTCTAACCGCTCTCTTTTCCCATTTCTTACTAGTTGATAAAAGAATGGGAAGCCAAACTATTTTCCTTCTGTCTGCTTACTGCCCAAACTCACTCTCCATAAGCTGCCTCTATTAGTCCATAGTTTTCCCGCATAAGTCAGGGAGCAGATGGTGGGAAACCCGTTGAGGAATAAACTGTGAAAGTCAGAAGTGTAAAGCAGCACTGCTACCCTTCCACGTGTGCTTCTGCTCCTGATTGTGGCCAACTGCTGCATCGGGTTAAATGCGCACCTCGTTCCATGGTGAGGCGAGGCACCGTTCTGCAATACCAAACACCACAAACAGCAAAACGATGACATGGAATGAAAAGGGCTCACTGGACGGCAATCCAGGCAAGCAGACATTATTCTTGAGAAAAATAAATGAACCTTGATGATGGGCTGTAGCTGCTCCGGTCCTGGTCACCCTCCACAAGATTTGACGCTCATGATTGGGTCCCCTACAGAATGAAACTCTCCCTCCCTCGTGCTTTGTACCAATGTACACTCTTTGGAAGGATCGCATCAGGGTCAGAATGGTCAAAGATTGGACAGAGAAACGGTTGCATCCTTCCTCTGTTGCGCAGAAGTGACATTCAAAAACAATCCTCTGGTAGAAGTGTCAAAATTGAACATTGATATTACGCATCCATTCCCTGACTACACTCCCAGCAACAGTTAAAATTTGAAAATTTTGTGCTAACTCATCTCCCTCTTGGCCACATTTAATACTTTCCTGCTATACTTCTTCCTCTAGAATCCAAATTGTATTTTCATTCTCTCCAATGAGGAAATAGTATTGAAGAACACTGATGTCTAAAAAAGTCGGCTTGCTTCCTCCCCTTGGTCATTCCCCGCCCCCCCCCGGCCAAACTAAGAATTACCTACTAATGGCATTTCCTCCTTGGGAAGCCAATGCCCCCTTGCCCCTTCCTTCCTCCTCCTCCGCTTCCCCTCCACCTTGTTGTCCTTTGCATACCACCTTCCTAAAAGCGAAAGACGGACTGTAGTGATCAAAGGGCCCCAGGGACGGGGCTCTCTTTTATTCACCGGGGGGAAAGACCCCGGCTATCTCCAGGGCTTGCTCTGCAGGTTGCAGCTGCTGAGGGAGCGGGCAGAGAGTGCCACGGCTGAGTTGGTGGCGGAGGCAGAGGTGGGCAGGTTCTGGCTGCTCCGGACAGCGGTGACCTTGGCATCTCGAGCGGAAGAGCCGCGGCTGAGACGGGCTGCAGCAGGAGAAGGGGCAGAGTTAGACAGGAGCCAGGCAAGGACCTTTGACAATTGTGCTACTGGGCTTTCAGAGGCCTCTCACTAAGCAACTACTGCCTTTAAAAATACAGGAGTCTATATTTACCCGTTCACTAAAGATGGTATTGTCACAATCATAGAACAGACTCAAAGAGCTGGAAGAGACCCCAGGGACCATCCAGCCCTACCCTACCTCTCCCGCCGCGATCTAGCTACAGTGGTCCAAGCCACGGTCATCTCGAGAATAGACTACTATAATGCTCTCTACATTGGCCTTCCTTTGCTAGTGATCCGGAAATTGAAACTGGTTCAGAATGCGGCAGCTCACCTGCTGGCTGGTGTCCCGGCACCAGCCACAGAACACCTGTCCTCAGCGAGCTGCACTGGTTACCGGTGGAATGCCGGATCACTTTCAAAGTGCTGGTACTGACCTTTAAGGCCTTGAACGGTCTGGGGCCAGTGTACCCCTTAGGGACCGCCTCATCCCATACTGTCCCACTAGGCCACTACGCTCTGAGTCAGGGCATTGGAGGTTCCCAGCTTCAAGACATACCATCTAATGGCCACAAGACGGAGGGTCTTCTCCATAATCGCTCCCACCCTGTGGAATGCACTGCCTTCGGAGGCTGCCCTCACGGACTTGCTGGCATTCCGAGAGGCAGGGTGCTCCTTCCAGGGGTGGGGCCGAACGCTTCCTGTTGTATTTGACTCTGAAGTCATCTACTTGTTTTATGTATTTTACTGTGTGATTGTCTTTTAGTGTTTTATACTGTGTCTTTTAATCTTTTAATCCATTGTTGTAAGTCGCCCCGAGCCATGCCGGAAGTGGCGACTCACAAATTTGAATAAATAAATAAATAAACCCCTATCTGCCAGGCAGAAACCCACCATCAAAGCACTCCTGACAGATGGCCATTTAAGCCTCTGCTTAAAAACTTTCAGAGAAGGAGATTCATATTTCATATATTGTGTTTTTCTGGAGGTGCTCAGACAGATGGAATGCTGGAACAGGTGATTCCCCGGTTGGGGGAATGGAGGGGGATTTGGTTGATTCTCTGTGTGAAAATGAAACTGTTTTAGAAGCTGACAGGCAGAGAAGGGAGGAAAGGGGGTTGGATTCAAGGCTGCTCCTGCAGGGGAAGACTTCCAGGTGCAAGCTGAGCCGTGGGAAAAGTAGGCCGAGAGAGACTTCTCGAGGTCAAAGGAATGGTTTCATGCATTGCTGTCCTTCATTAGGGAAATAATGGCTCTCAGGTCTCAGATCAAGCAATGAAGCAAATAGAGCAAAAAGCATTCCTTTGGATTCCTGATCCCATCCTAGCTTCAAGCCAAATTTTCTAGTCAAGTTTTGCTACCAATCTTGGGGATTTTACCATGGACTCAAACTCATGTTTTGTTCTTTGTTTCTTGGATTAATCAAGCTCATGCTTGTTCCACGAACCTGGGATTAATGTTCATGCTTTAATCTTTGCATTGGAGATTATCTCTGGCTTTTGGGACTCTTTCTAGCTTTACATATTGGGATTTTTTTTTTACTCTTTTACTGTGTGTGCTTTAAGAATAAACTGTTTATTACTACGCTTGGCTTCCTGGTGAGTGCTTGAGCAGGGTGAACTCTAGCCAAGGTGCAACAGGTATATTGATAGTAAAAGGTAAATATTTCCCCTGACATTAAGTCTGGTCAACTCTGAGTCCAACTCACATTCTGCATCTTTTTGATCTTCTGCATCTTCTGCTAGGGTGTGAGGCTTGGGAAATGTTGTATGTGCTATAATCTGTATTTACATTGTACCATGACTGGTTGTATACCTGCATATTGATTTGTCAATACTCAGCATTCTTTTTCCCCTCTTACTGACTCCTCCATTACCATCTTCTGCTAGGTTGGCAGAAACTGGACCTGACAGTGGGAGCTCACCCCTTCCCCGGATTTGAACCGCCGACCTTTCTGTCAGCAAGTTCAGCAGCTCAGCGGTTTAACCCGCTGTGACACCAGGGCCCCCACAATTGATAGTAAATCAATACTAAAAAATATTTTTAAAAGTTCAGCAAAAACTATGACAATGAACATTTAAGTAGTGAAGCTAGTACTTTACATACTTTCCTTGTCCATTACAAACCCAGTGTCCTTTGAAACCTCAGCTCCAAGAAGCCCTAGCTTTGGACTTCCACAATTCCTAACAGCCTGCTTTAGCCAGTATGGCCAACCATCAGGAATTCTGGGAGTTGAAGTCCAAAACACCCAAGGTTTGGGAAGCACTGCTCTGGGGGTGCACTTACTGGCAGTGTCTGTTGGAAGCTGCTCTTCTTCTAGATAGTACTGTATCTTCTGTATATCCTCTGCCGTAAACCTCCACTTGTTCTCAGCAGGAGGTGGCGGGGGCTGCCTGGGAGTGTTCCTTCGGCGGGCGCTCCCCGACAGGGTGGCCACCAGGCAGGAGGCAGGGAAGGTGCCCGTCACCAGGCCTTCGGGGACCTTCTGGGCAATCACCCTAAGACCTGGGAGCGGAGGAAGGGGATAAGGTGAGAGGATGACAACAAATTAACCTCCTTCGAAGTCCAGTGTCATCAATAGGAAGCAAATGTCGGAAAAATGCTTTCGATCGGAGACATGGGAAAACTTCGGCCCTCTGGGTGTTTTGGTAGGCGGTTAGGAATTGTGGGAGTTAAAGTCCAAAACACCTAGAGGGAGGGCTGAAGTTTGCCCAGGCCTGATCTAAACTGTATTTATTTATTTGTTTATACTCTGCCTTTCTCCCTGTGGGGTCTCAAGGCGGCTAACTACCCCACACTTGGCTCAATCTGCATTAATTCAATACTGCTAGTGTATCCTTAGTCCTTTACAAGGACAAAAAATGATGATGGGGCCCTTTTCCTTATATTTCCAGGTAACTTACTGGTCCTCTTGAGGTTTGATCAAAGCAAAATGTCGGTTCTGAAAAAGCAAGCAGGAAATTCCCCGGACTATTTATTTATTTATTTACAGAATTTATATCCCACCCTTCTCACCCCAAAGGGGACTCAGAGTGGCTTACAGAACACACATACAGCAAACACTCAATGCCGATTATAGAATTAACAAAGACAAACAACACAAACAGAGGTAAAGGCAGTTTTTCCCGTCTTATTTCCAGCATCTCGGAGGCTGTGCTCGACTCCAGCCACAGGGGGTGCTGTCTCTCCATCTTTCATCCCGAGGAGCTTTCCTGAGATCCATGTCCTTAGGGGTGCCTTTATTACCTCCCTGCTAAAAGCGGTACGTATTTTATCTACTCGCATTTCTGTCTTACCTCCAGAGAGCATGAATAAGTTCTCAAAGCCCCTTTCGCACATGGTGGTGGCTGCCTGGCTGGCCACTCTCTCGTCATCGTCGTAGAGGATGATGATCTTTCCATGAGCATTTTTCTGGTTGGTGTAGGTGTTAAGGCTAATACTGTTATATTAATCACGTGAAGTGGGAGTGAAGCGAGATGAGAAGTGGCTCAAACACCAGTCAGTGTTTATGAATGAAATCAGACATAGCATTGGATTCTCCAGAGATTATACTAAGAGTGACGGAAGATATTGGGAAATAGTTGGACATTTTGTCATTCATTTAATTTATAGGTTGCCTTCATCCCAGAGTGTAATCCAAGGAAGCTTCCAAAAACAGTAAAGGAAAAACATTGAACATCTCCTGAAGATCTTAACTGGCCTGACAGGTGCATATCAGGAAATGCGGTCTTTCAGTTAGTTGAAATCCAAGCTGCATAAGGCTTTAGCAATCAAGACCAGCATGACTTTATGATTATTGAAAATCATTGAATTAAATATTACTCAGATACTCTCCTCTCTACCGCCAGTGGTCGCCAAGACTCCTCCAACCAGACTTACTGCATGTCCCGGGCCCCAGGGAAGTACGCCTCGAGTCCACGAGACGTAGGGCCTTCTCCATCTCTGCCCCTGTCCTGTGGAACTCTTTGCCTCCCCACATGAGGGCCATGCGCGACTTGAGGCCCTTTGCTCAGGCGCTTAAGACCTGGCTTTTTAGCAGAGCTTTTAATGTTTAATACAGTCTACATGGTTACTGCTGTTTGTTCTTATGCAATGTTTTATGTAAATCGCCCGAGCATTTAATAAGTTAGAAATTGAATTGAATATTATATTTTGAAACATCATCACATAAAGAAATCCTAATATAACGCAAGGGAATGATGCTCTTTACTATAACACGCTATAGCAGTGTTTCTCAACCTGGGGGTCATGACCCTGGGGAGGTCGTGAGGGGGTTTCAGAGGGGTCGTCCAAGTGTCGACCCAAAGCCCGAAGCCAAGGGAGTTGGCTCCGTCCTTGGAGTCTTGCCAGCTTTCCACAGATAAGGGCCAGGTGCAAGGTCTGGGAAGCTAAGACGGTTAGTGCCTTGGCGCGCAGGGTTGGTGCCAAAGAGAGGGGGCATTAACACACTGCTTAATTGATCGGTCTTTGAATGATATGTGCATAAGAAGGAATGCAGGGTGTGGGTGTGTTTATTCCTGGCATCACATAGTTTGGATCTCGTGCAGTAAAGTGTTCAGTGATTTCCAGTGTGCGTCTGTGAGTCATTTCATGCGAGCTGGACTGTGTCCTGACACCAAGACCATCAGAAAACATATATTTCTGGTGGTCTTAGGAACCCCTTTGGCAGAGAAGGCTGAAGATCTCTCCGCCCGTCTTTCTCTTCCTTTTTGGAAACAGATGGCGAAGTAGGTTAACTATAAATCCCAGCAACTCCAAATGACAAAATCAATCCCTCCCCCCCACACCCCAACAGTATTCAAATTTGGGTGTATTAGGTTGTGGTGAAGTGTCAAAATGGTAATTTATTCTACAGGTAAATGTGTAAGTATTTGAATGTTTATGTATATGGCATGTTGTTATGAACTGGCTTTGAAACGGTTTTATTTAAAGATGGGCGTATGTAATAAAATGCTCAGTCAAAATGTATAAGGTTTAGATAGGATATTACTATTAGCTGAGATTAGACCAGGCCTGGGCAAACTTGGGCCTTTCAGGTGTTTTGGACTTCAACTCCCACAATTCCTCACAGCCTTTGGAAGGGGCCTGAGGCTGTGAGGAATTGTGGGAGTTGAAGTCCAAAACACCTGAAAGGCCCAAGTTTGCCCAGGCGTGGATTAGACAGAGGCCAAGCGTTGCTATGACAACCTAGCTCCAGGCTGAGGAAAAGGGGCGGAGCCAACTGTCACTGGAAAGAAAAGGAACGTTGGTTTTAAAAAGTCAGTTGGTTGGTGTCGGAGTTTGCTTCTCGGCCTTTTGGCTAAGATCAAGTGTGTAGAGCTAGGAGTTAGCTGCAGCCAGAGAGAATCTGTTAGTGAGTGAGCTGGAGTCAGTTAGGTAGTCAGCTGAAGTCAGCTGAAGAATTAGCTAGAGAATAGCTAAGATAGTGACTGATAACAGAAAGCTAATGACAGTAGAGAGGGTTTAAAGGACCAAATGGTCAGGATCTCAATGTCAGGTTAAAGATAGTTAGAAACCAGTTGTCAAGTGTTATTGTACAAGTCCTTTCGGGAAAGAGGAAAGGCTTGAATGAAACTTATGCTGAAACTCATTTTGTAACGTCTTCCTAAGAGAATATACACATCTTTGTAACCAACAAGCATTTATACTTTCGAAACCATTACGCACTTGTCACAAGAACGATACAAATAAACTAAGTTACTGTTTAATCTATAAGTAAGTCCCTCCTTCTGAGTCTCTGGGAGATCTCTTAGCATATGGTGACAGCAAAACAAATATTTATTTACTTTATATTCCGCTCTTCTCACCACGAAGGGGACTCAGAGTGGATTACAGGTACACATACTTTAGCAGACAATTCCTGCTGTTTCACAAACACACATATAGACGAACAGAGGCAAACTCTGCCCACCAGGGGGAGCTGACGCACTCCTCATCTCTCAGCGTTTCCAGCGTCCCTTGTTGTTCTTCCGCATTCCTTCAGCGTTCCTGGAGTTCTTTAATGGCCTCATAATTCAGTCAAAATTTGCCTCCCCACTTAATGTGGTACCTTTATCACCTACTTGACAGATGCAACTGTCTTTCGGGCTGCAAAAGTCGACAGCAGGCTACACTTAAAGGTTGAGCACCCACCTCGACTCGGGCAGGCCTCGAACTCATGACCTACTGGTCAGAGAGATCTTATGCAGCTGACACTTAGCCAGCTGCGCCACATTCCCGGTGCATATAAAGGACTTTCCTCAGAGAAATTAAGGTATCTAGGAGAAGTGAAGTCTCCACATGGGTGTTTGTGCCAAATTTGCTCCAGTGAATGAAAATACATCCTGCATATCAAATATTTACATTATGATTCATAACGGTAGTAAGAGTACAGTTATGCAACAAAAATAATTTTATGGTTGGGGGTCACCACAACATGAGGAACTGTATTAAAGCATTAGAAAGGTTAAGGAACACTGTGCTATAGTAATGAGCACCATACCCTTGTGTTACATTCAAGGATAATATGGACACCGAATGTGGGTAGAAGTACTTTAAATATTATGCTCACTCAAGCTGAGCCACGTTGCAAAGCCTATCGACTAAGCTTTCCCTAAATAAATGTTATGGAACACTAATGATTGCTTCTTTTGAAGTGGCTCAGCTGAACAAGATAAACATTCGACATAAACTTCTCGGCTGGTGGAGAAAAGAACCTCGCTCTCTTTGTGCCAAAGGATACGTATTCCAAAACGTCGTTCGTATAGGGATTCATGGTTCTTGAGAGTGTGGCGATGGGGTAGGAATATGCTGCCAAAACAATAAAACAAGTGTTAATGGCCAAGTATTTATTTTGGGATGCCACTTTGTACCATAGGAAGACAGGTGACAAGTTTGGCTGGTTGCCCTAAAGCAGGCATGGCCAAACTTCGGCCCTCCAGGTGTTTGGGACTCTCTCGGCATTACTTCGCGAACGAAGATTCTTAGGAAGGACTCATCCCACGCTTTTTACAAATGCGTTGATGACTAAAAAGGCCAATCTGAGATAGGTAAGTTCGGTTGCAGAAAGCACAGCAAAAAGTCTCCTTGGGTGATGTTGTTTCCAAGTTGCGGTTCTTTCTGCGTTGTTGTTTCTCTTTGAGACCCATTCGACGTGTCTTCTCGAAAGAGGCCGCAGCATTGTGGGTAGTGCGTCTCCATGCCTCCCGATGTGAGGCCAGGGTGGACCATGGTTGGTGATCAATCTGGCTGAGCCTGAGATGTTATTTGAGGGAGTCCTTATATCTCTTTTTAGGGGCGCCTCTCTTGCGCTAACCCGTGGCGAGTTCACCATAGAGTAGTATCTTTGGGAGGCGGTGGCCCTCCATCCTAGAGACGTGCCCTGCCCAGCGCAGCTGTGTTCTCAATAGCATGGCCTCATGGCCCCTGCTTGCTCAAGGACAGCAACATTAGTCACATAGTCGGTCCAGTATATATTTGGGATTGTACGAAGACAGCGCTGATGAAAGCATTCGAGGAGTCGTAGGTGTTGGCGATAGGTGACCCATGTTTCAGACCCATAGAGGAGAATAGACAGTACGATCGCTTTGTACACATTGATTTTGGTGCTTTGCCTCAGGTGCTTGTTGCTCCAGACTTTTTTGTGAAGCCTTCCAAATGCACTCTATGCCTTTGCTAATCTGTGATCTATCTCTTTGTCAATCTTGGCATCTGAAGAGATGATGCTTCCCAGGTAGGTGAACTGCTGAACGGACTTAAGCACAGATTTGCCTATGCTGACGTGGGGATGATGGTGTTCTTCCTGTGGTGCGGGCTGGTAGAGGACTTCTGTTTTCTTCAGGCTGACTTCCAGCCCAAACAAATCTGCAGCCGTTTCAAAGCAGGATGTTAGGCGCTGCAGAGCTGCTTCTGAATGGGCGACAAGGGCAGCATCGGCAGCAAAAAGCAGCTCACGGACTAGATAGTTTAGAGTCTTAGTGCGAGCCCTCAGACGGCTTAAGTTGAACAAGCTACCATCAGTACGATAGCGTATATATATGCCTTCTTCTTCTTCGAGGTCTGCCGGTAGCCCTTTGGAGCATCATGCTGAAGAAGATTGTAAATAGGGTTGGTGCAAGAACACAACCTTGCTGGCAGGCTGTCGGGAATTGTGGGAGTTGAAGTCTAAAACACCTGGAGGGTCAAAGGTTGCCCTAAACCTTTTTAGGTATGTGCCCACTCTTCTTCAAAAGCTGTAAAAGTGAGATACAGGGCCTGCAGGCCTCAATTTGCTTATGTGCTAATTTGCCTATATGTGGCAAATTCTATAGGTGGCTAAGAAAACCTTCCATGTTACAAATCAACTTGCCATCAAAGCAATGGAATACATTGCCTATAAGAGGCAAATATCTCACAGAGCTCACAAAAGGAGGCCATGTCCATCAAAGCATAAATTCCAACACACATTGATTCATGCATGGCATATTCCAGAGGCCTAGCTAGAGAGGGGACATGAGAACCATATGTGGAAATATTTGAAATAATGTCTCATTGAGAAGGGGTGGGTGTGTTGACATCTGTTGGGAGGGCTTTGATTGTATCTTCCGGCACGGCACCTTTTGGTCTTTTCCCGCACAATGATTCTATGATCCTATTTTGTCAGACTCACCGCCCACTATGTGACACTGCTCATAGGCATCCCGCTCTCTCACGTCCAGCAGCAGGAAGGGGCAGTCGGGGTAAGGCCCATCTTTTGCAAGCGCATCCGTCTTCTTTTGGGCATCTTTCCCCAGGTCCAGCTCACCTACACCGCTGATCACACTGCAAGGAGCAGAAAGAGTGTCACAAAAAAGAGCCTCAGGAAAATTTGCTTCCATGCTGGGCTTCTTCCTCATGCAGATAAACAGCTTGGCTCTCACAGAGCCTCATCTCACAACGAACTTATACTGGAGCTTCACACAGTAGCTTTTTACACTCAGCAGAGCTTTACACGCAAGGCATTACACACAAGGCCTTCAACCTGGGCCTTCTTTCACTGAAGCTTCACACAGCAGGCCTTCTCACACTAAGGCCTACCTCACACTGTGAAGTCTTCTCACAGACTGAGACCTTTCTCCCACTGAGGCCAACTAACACCGAGGCCAACTAAGCTAGAGGCACACCTGCTTATATAGAACTGCAGCTTTTGCCAAGCCATTTATAACAGATCAAGGGTAACTCCCGATGTGTGTAACTTATTTACTTCAGGCAGGGTGAACCTTCCTATTTCATCCCACCACTGCCACCAATTATAAAGGATCAAGGGCACTCTGAGGTGATTCTTAATAATTACATGCTGCCACCATTTAAACTTTGACTTCTTCAGTAAATTGCTTTAAGTCTTTAGACACAGAGGCATGCTGAGGCAGTGATTGTGAATAAACTAACAATGAAGTTTATTGAAGAGAACTTACAAGATAGGTACTAAGGTTAATGGTTTCAGAGATTTTTACATGAAAGCGTATGGTTCCTTTAAACAGCTCAAATCTTAGTTACAGAATTCAACTTCTTTCTCCCTCCAAGAGTTTACTGAAGGATCTCTCTCTGCCTAGTAAATCTTAACTACAACACAGATAGTCCTACTCTGGATCTATCTAGCTACACCTCTACACACTATCTTCCCTGATAGTTGTAGAATCTACACGCCAGCTTACTCTGCCAGCCACCTGACCACTCAGGCTTCTTCTCCCTAACACCACTCTCTGCTGTCAGATTTCAAAACACCTCTTTCAGAGCATGTTTTTCATTTTCCAAGATAGGCTCTGCCCCCTTTCCTACCAGCCAATCCTAACTCCCCTCATTTCCCTCCAGGCTGCTCTTTGGGCATGCCCCCTTTTGGAAATGAGAAACCTAAAATGAGATGCCTCCCTTGGCACCTACCTAAAATGGCTGCCAATGTCTTGGGCCTATCCCTTCAGGCTTTTCCTAGCCTTCCAGGTAGGGAATTCATTACACCATTGCATCCATTTAACCCTTTTTAGTGGTTGGCTCACAGTTTTGTAATACCTAGTTAATTTTTATTTTTTCAGACATCGCTCACTTACACTGCTGATTACACAGCAAAGGGGGGGGGGAGAATATCACAAAAAAGAGTCTCAGAAAAATAGCCAAGATCACTCGAGCCAGCATGTTTGCCTGGAAGCCAGTGTCAAGTCAAAGCCGACCCAGACATCCATAAACACGACAGCCCCTATTCCATGGGAGATCAATACAGAGTTTAACTCAAAGCCTGGTGCCCTCCAGATGGCTTGGACTACATCTCTCATAATCCCACGGTTGACATGATTTGGAAAACATTCACTCAGAAGATCTGAAAATATTCCCACCTATTTCGAAAGATTGCTTTCAGAATAAAGCAAGACTAAGGAGGGTTTAAGTTTGCAAACATAAGACTCCATCTAGGAAAGGATATACACCAGGCATGGGAGAACTTTGGCCCTCCTCCAGGTGTTTTGGACTTCAACTCTCACAATTCCTAACAGCCTAACAGAGGGCCAAAGCTTGCCCATGCCTGATATGCATCAAAGAACAACTGATTCCTAGATCTAAGAACAATCATCATCCTTGATCAGACTAAAGGGCCACCTGACTGTCAGCATACTTTCTGCAGTGGCTAATTAGACATTTTAATTAGACATAATTAGCATATCACTATTACTAATACTCATTCCAGCCAGCTGACCCAGCAACCTCCAAGGAGAAAACATAAAAGGTCTGACCTAGACGCCTGGGAGAGGTTTGTTGGGCTCTGCTGCAGGAGAGACCCTGGGGCCTGAATATTGCCATCCAGCTTTGCTGCCTGCTCAGCCCTGGGCTTACCCACGAGGAGACCTGCAGCCACACCCTATTCCAGCCAGCTGACCCAGCAGCTTCCAGGGAGTGAACATGGCCCCCACACCCTCACTGCACTGCTACTTTAATGGCCGTGACACCCATCGCCCAGCTGCCGGAACACCTGTGCGGGGTGCCTCCATGGCCACATTGCCCATAATTTGGACACTGGAACACCTGTGCGGGCGCTCATTTTCGGGGTTCCCCCACCTCACCTGTTGCTTCTGACCACTTATTCCATCAGCCTACTTTGGTTGGGATTGAATGTTTAATTTTAAGCTTTTTAAATTGTATTTGTATTTGAATTGTGCAATTATTATGTCATGTTTATTACTGTAGGTCTAAATTGGTATGTTAATTGTTTAAATTGATATGTTATGTTTATTATACGTGTTATGTGGCATTGTGTGCCTGGATTGTAAGCCGCCCTGAGTCCCCCACTGGGGTGAGAAGGGCGGGGTATAAATGTAGAATAATAATAATAATAATAATGAAATAAACTCCACCAGGAGGTTTTCATCAATAGAAAAACCAAGTTGTGACCAGCACTAACAGTAAGATTGTAAAATAGAAATAGGAAAAATAAGTCAGGGTTGATTTTACGTCCTCTACGATCATCCAGTTTTTTAGCCTCAAATATCCCTGGGAATAATTTAATAATAATAACAATTAGTATTATTTGATAAACAACACAGCAAAACAAGATCACTATTCTGGCTTTTGTATTTGATCACACGTCGGACCCTTCCCAAGTGTCTAGGCCTGTGTGATGTATCAGCGAATAATGCGTGCAGTTCCAAGTAGAGTGGCCTTTTGCAGCTGACAGATGGTAATTTTGTCAGCGCCTATTGTTTTTAAGTGTAGGCCAAGGTCTTTAGGCACTGCACACAGTGTGCCAATCACCACTAGGACCACCTTGACTGGCTTGTGTCAGAGTCCTTGCAGTTCGATTTTTAAATCCTCATATTGTGTAAGCTTTTCCAGATGTTGATGATGATGTACCAGCCTCTTCTCACAGCTTGAGGTGGGGCACAACATAGTTAAAAACACATCACCATAAAAACATTTAGTAAAATACATATATTTAAACATACAAAATACATATATTAGAATAAACAGAATGAAGATTAAAATACAGTGGACTTTAAAATTCATAGTTAAACACTGACTTTACTACTTTTTTTGCCTTCTGTATAGTTTTAGGTCCAGGAGAGGACTTCCCCCAAGCTTTCCTGAACCAAAAGCATGAGGAAACACTCCCCCCATACCCTCTAGGAACAAAATAAATCACTTTGTGGGATATGATGAAGTGTGATCCTTCAAAGTTTCCAGAACCACCAGTCCATAACACTCGTCCCTCTTGGATGGAAAACATGATTGAAAGATTTAAGGTCACCCATCTTTTGAGATCCCATGCAGCACCTTTAGTGTTCCAAGTATCAGTTTTATTGGATTTTCCTGCCTCAAAGTGCATCCCTGTATGCGTTTGCAATCCCATCTTTGCAGGTGAGCAAAGAGACCAATAACAGCAAATGGCAGGAAGGAGGAAGGCGCTATGTGATACCTCTGTAAGGTGGAGCGATAGGATTCCCCCGCACCGGTGTTGTTGATGAACAGGATGGGACTGGCTGGTTTCTCGTCAGGGCTGCCTTTGCCGTTGGTCTCTGCTTCAGCATCCATATTGTTTTCAGCAGGAGTGGCATCACCTTCTGAATGGGCAAACAACAGGGGTGTGAATAACTCAAAATCATATTATCCAGAGCCTCTGGGATTCTACAGATGACGTGTTTTCTAGAGATTGCAGACATATCCAGCTCCTCTAGTATCATGTGTTGTGTTTGTTTTTCAACCCTGTGCTTGGAAAGCAGGTGTTCAGGATTTTTCTGCAGGATTTCCATTGTCACTTCCACACATTCAAAGCCTGCAGAGAGTAAAATTTTGCTCTGTGAGCAACTGCTGGAAAGTGCTGTGATATCACTGATGGCGTCAGTAGTATATAGGAATATTTAACAAACAAACTGAAAAACAAAGGAGATGAGCTCATTGCCAAAATCCTTTCACTTGCCATTCTATAGATGCATTAGCTCCCATCATCCCTTGCATCACGGAAACAGAGGAATTGTGGTTAAGCATATCAAGAATGAACATTAGACTGGGGGAGACTACATAAAACTGAGTCCAGAGTGTTACCATCTAGCTTTTGGGGTTCCTCAGGTGGCACTTCTGAGTTTTCATCTGAGAGAGAAGCAACCTGGATCACCTGCAGGATGAAAGACATGAGCATCAAACACCCAGGCCCCTTCTACATTGCCACATAATCCAGTTCAAAGCAGATAATCTGGATTTTATATGGCAGTGCAGAAGGGGCCTCAGTTGGCTTGGACCCAGAAAGAGGGGTTTACATGTGAACTTGAAGTTTTATTTGGTTTCTTTTAGATATGTACTTTATTTTAGGACATACACATACACAACGTTTACAATCCCCACCACCACAAGGATTATTTTCTTTTACATATTAATCCTTTCTGAGACAATCCTTTTAGATGTGCATACTGTATAAGTGTTTTTCAACCTTTTTTGAGCCGCGGTGCATTTTTTACATTTACAAAATCCTGGGGCACACCACCAACCAAAATGACACAAATTGACACTCTAACACAGTAATACATATAGTTAATATGTTTTTAAAAGTATTTATACACTCAGTGTGAAACTTGGGCCTGTTTCGATGAACACAACATAGATATCCTGGCAGGAATGGAAGAAAGGCACAAACTTCCCACACGGAACTCCCATAACCAAGAGAAAATACTATAAGAGTTTGGTGGGCATTGACCTTGGGTTTTGGAGTTGTAGTTCACCTACACCCAGAGAGCACTGTGGACTCAAACAATGTTATGTTATGTTGTTGTTTGTTTTCTATCCAGAATCCCAATGTTGGAAGGAGGCTCACCACTTTAAGGTTCCTAAAACAGGCATGGGAAAACTTCGGCCCTCTGGGTGTTTTGGACTTCAACTCCCACCATTCCTAACAGCCTGAGGCCCTTTCCTGCTTAAGTGGCTGAGGGGGGAAAGGAAAAGGGGCTGAGGCTGCTAGGAATGGTGGGAGTTGGAGTCCAAAACACCTGGAAGGTCCAAGTTTGCCCATGCCAGCTTTCGACAGAGACCTTTTCCTCCCCCTTCCCCTTCACGCCCTTTCTTCCCCCTCCTGTCGAACACTTACTTTTTCTTCTCCACTGCTGCTTCTGCCGCCGTTTTGATTCGAGGGGGCAGCGTGAGCGTGTTCAGGAGGGAGGGAGAGAGGGAGGAAGACGTGACCCGTGCGGGTGCTACTGCGCAGACTCGCCCCAGAGCAAAGCGAGGCAAAGCGAGCAGAGCAAGGCTGGGATGAAGGGAGCCCGAGTGGAGGAGAAAAAGTTTTTGGCAGGAGGAGGAAGAAAGGGTACTGGAGGTTCCAATTTCCCACGGCACACCCAATGATTGCTCACGGCACACTAGTGTGCCACGGCACACTGGTTGGGAAACACTGCTGTATAACATTTGTATCCTATTTCTTATGGCCTGATCTCTAGACTTATTCATAATATAATGCTTGACCCGGTTCCATTTTTCTTCAATTTCTTGCATTTTATTTTCATTACCTTTTGAATCATTTAATTTTGCATCCATAATTTCGAATTCCATTTGGTACACCATGCACTGATACCATTCATTTACTGTCCACTTTGATTTGTCTTTCCATCCCATGGGATGGCCAAGAGGTTTTGCTCCTCGGAGCGCAGAGGTCTAGTGGGATGGTAAGGGAGGAGACGGTCCCGCAGGTACACTGGCCCCAGACCATGTAAGGCCTTAAAAGTCAGAACTAACACTTTGAAGGTGATCCGGCATACTATCGGGAGCCAGTGCAGTTCTCGCAGAATTGGCGAGATGTGACAGCCAACCGGGTCCCCTGCCAAGAGTCGGGCTGCGGCGTTCTGCACCAGCTGAAGCTTCCGGATCACGGACAAAGGAAGGCCAATGTACAGAGCGTTACAGTAGTCAAGCCTTGAGATAACCGTGGCTTGGATCACTGTGGCCAGGTCACCCTGGGACAAATAGGGGGCCAGCTTCCTCGCCTGTCGAAGATAGAAAAATGCCACCCTGCAGACGCTGGAGACCTGAGCCTCCATCGACAGCAGGGGGTCCAAGGTTACACCTAGGCTCTTGACAGACGACGACGGACATAGGGTTCTGTAATTTGTAACTCCATTTCCCACACTTTTCAAGTCCCGGATTGTACATCCGGGACTTGAAAAGGGGGCACTCCCTGAAGGGGGCACTCCCTAAAGCTCCAAGGTAGGAAAGTTAGGACTAATAAAGGGAAATATTTCTTCACCCAGAGGGTCATTGGGTTATGGAACTCACTTCCAGAGGAGGTTGTGACAGCTGTCAGCCTGGACAGCTTCAAGGCAGGATTAGACAGATTCATGGATACCAAGGGAATCAGTAGTTACTGAAATGGACATCCAAGTGCCACCTCTGTGTTGATGGAGGCAGGCAGGATTTTCCCCGGGTACTGGTTGTGGGGGTCGGGAGCAGGTGAGGGTTTTGCCCTCCTTTCTGCTAGAGATCCCTGTGTACAACTAGTGGGCCACTGTGTGACACAGAATGCTGGACTAGATGGGCTGAGGCCCGATTCAGCATGGCTCTTCTTATGTTCTTATGTTCTTATGTACATCCATCGGCCTCTATTGTTGTAGTTCAGCCTGAGGCTGAGAGAGAGGAGTCTGTAGTTAGAAACGCAAAACGGTCTACTCGTGAGCAAGAGTCAGTTGAGGAGCAGGAAAGGAAGAGATTAAGCGATTCTTCTTAAGCAATTCTTCTCTTTGCCTTTTCTTTTTACCATATTAATATTTTCTTTAGTATTGAGATATGTACAAATTGCTCTGTTCTGTAGCCAATTTTTCTGTCCAAGCCATTGTTGAATTCTGTTCTCCCTTACCCTTCCCTCACTATCGTATAATTCTTCAGGGGATGAAACGTTTCTAGGTTTTTCAAAGGATGATGGAAGTGGGGATGAGGAGCAGGCAATGGGAGGTTGGGATGAGGGGTCACAGAGAACTGAAGGTGACTCTAGTGAGATGAATTGGACTGATATGCAGCAGATACGGGATGTCTGCTTGGAATCTACAGCAGTGATTCGTTTGCGGGGTTCACGGGAGATGGGGAATGGGGGAATGGAAATGGGACTCATGGGGACTGCTGGGGAGAGTTAAGTCGCCGCAGGAGATGTATTGCCTGGCGCAAGAGACAAAGGGCAGCATGGGTGGGGATGCTAGCAGCTGAAAGAGATGGGGAAGGGGCGTTGGCGCAATTAAGCCCCGAGGAGGATTGAATAAAGGGGGCTTGCAATTAATTATTGGTTGCAGCTGGCAAGGCGTTGTTCGTGCCACCCAGGCTGTTGCCTCCTGTTCTGGATCACTGCTGGACTGATCGCTTGACTGGCTGTGGATGTGTTGTATTTCATGGGTTTCCGCATCTTTGTTTCCTGTCTTCGGCTGCTCCACCTTAAATCCCTTCTGTGCTAGATTCTGCTACTCCTTCATGTTGGATTCTGGATTGACCTGACTTCGCTGCTTCGTCTATATTCCTCCTGGCGTGACTTAAGGACCGTTTGGCACTTCTACTCCGTCTGCATTTTCCCTGGAGTGACTTTAGGACTGTTTGATGCTTCTACTTCGTTTGCATACTGCCTGGCTGGTTGTGAACCTGGACTAGCTGTGCGCTCCCTTTCTCAGCCTTATTTCTGTTGTGAAGAAGTCAGAACTGGGCATTTATTTCTGTTGGATTTTCTTACCAGTTTGCTGTGCCTCTAGGCTCATTTGGGACTCCTTCAAATAAACTCTAACTGCTAACTTTACTGTGCCTGGCTTTTTAAGGTGGCCTGGATCACGACATCTATTAGCATTGTACAGTAGAGTCTCGCTTATCCAACATAAATGGTCCGGCAGAACATTGGATAAGTGAAAATGTTGGAACAATATGGAGGGATTAAGGAAAAGCCTATTGAACCTCCATTTTTCATTATGATTTTACAAATTAAGCACAGGTGTCAGATCTGGGAAATCTGAGCTTGGAAGAAGTTCAGGTTTCCAGCCTGCCATGAGGTGGTGCTGACCTTTGTCCCAGTTCTCCGGGAAGTAAAGTGACCTTTGCTCTAGTTACTGAAGGACTATGCTGAGTCAGTCTGGGAGTGATGTAACTTCCAGGTGCCTCCAGGGGAAGTGAGGTAACCTCTTCTGGACTCGGACATTGGACAATGGACTATTAGTGCTGACTCAGAGACTAATGAGGTCACATCCCTTTGGACTATGGGATTTGCTGATTCACCCGGATATGGTGCAACCCTGCCTGGACATTGCATGGGCAAGGGGAGGGGGGTTCGGGTATAAAAGGTGTGTTTGGGTGGCGGGACGGTGCTTTAGCTTTACAAGTGTTGTACCTGCAATAAAATCGTGTTGGACCGTGCTTCTATCTACGCGTGATCCTTACCAAAGTTGGAGCGTCATTACACACAGGAACATCATGTTTTTCAACATGTAGTAATTACTGTATTTACGAATTTAGCACCAAAACATTGCAATGTAGTGAAACAGCGGAGGATCCAGGCGAGAGGCAGACTGCATTGGATAATACAGAACGTTGGATGAGTGAAGGTTGGATAAGTGAGACTCAACTGTAAATATATTACTGGCCTGAGCCTTATTTCCTTCCACTTTTCCTCTCATTATCTTTTCAAAGTGGTGCCTTTTCTTTTTACCATATTAATATTTTCTTTAGTATTGAGATATGTACAAATTGCTCTGTTCTGTAGCCAATTTTTCTGTCCAAGCCATTGTTGAATTCTGTTCTCCCTTCCCCTTCCCTCACTATCGTATAATTGTTCTAACCTGTCTATTCCTTTTTCGTTCAATATCTGGATATTTCTATTCACATTTGATTCTTTTTCTTTATTAATTGACCATACTGATTTTAAACTAAAACTAGATTTTAAAAAGTAGTAGTTTTATTTGGCATAAGCTTCTGCGGATGACTAGTCATCTTGGGCACAGAACAAGAAATAACTCCATCACATGAAAGGTTATGGTGATACCAAACAAAACTTGGTAGACCTGGAAAAGGCTTCTTGTTGCTTTTGATGAAAAAGCAAAACCCAACTAATGATCATTCCTCCACATTTATTGGTTTCATTTTTGCAGAAGTCCTAAGGATTCCTAATGATAATGAATAGTTTTTATTTGTGGGTTCTACTTTGGTGAGTGTCATGTGCTCCCAAAACCAGTGAATGTTTACTTCTGTCCTGAAAATTCAAAGCACTGGGCAGTTCAGCAAAATATACAAAAAACACAGAGAAGGCAAGCCAGCCTGTTGGTTCTTCGGAAAGTACTACATGAAGTTATGTCTACAAATAACTTCATGAAATAACTGTATGGCCTATAAACCCTATACGACTCCAGCCCAGCTTACTTGTCTGAACGTATCTCCCTCTACGTTCCGCCTCAAAGCCTACGATCCGCCGGGGAGACCTTGCTCTCGGTCCCGCCAGCTTTGGAAACACAGCTGGTAGGGACAAGGGACAGGGCCTTCTCGGTGGTGACCCCTGCCTATGGAACTTGCTCTCCAGCAAAATCAGATTGGCATCCTCCCTCCTTTCTTTCAGAAGAAAAGTAAAGACGTGGTTGTGGAACCAGGCGTTTAGCTAATGGACTTAACGGCACTGAACACTGAATTTGACATGTGATTGTTATAATGGGAAAGGCTTTGATTGTTTACTGATGTTGTTTTTAATCTATGATATTTGTATGTTTTTATCTTGTTTTTAATTGTAATTTATTGCGGCATTGAATTGTTGCCTTTGTTAGCAGCTCTGAGTCCCCCTACGAGGGTGAGAACTGCGGGGTAAACATGATGGAAATAAATAAAACAAATAAATGGAAGACACCATAAAAAACAGATATTTCTGAGATTCAATCCAAGGAAAAGCATTACATACCAGCTGGGCAAAAGTGGTAACTTTCAGTCTTTTGAAGAGTTCATCTTTCTTGTACCTGTAGTCTGAGAGACAACCAAGAGACATCACCTATGAGATAACAGTTACGTTCCTTCCACAAGATTCAATTCATAAAAACACAAGAATGCCAATGGGATATCCTGAGGGTTTAATCTAGATTCACTAATCCACCTGGTGACTTGGCCAACTCTGAGATTGTTCCTGGAAGGGCCCAGACTTGATGCGCTCACTCACTGGCTTACAGAGGAATTAATGTCGCTGCCAATCAGCTACAGTTCATTAGCTCGTCTTCATTCAGCTCCAGCAGGTAGAAGACAGTCATAGGAGCCTCCCTTAATGAGTTTATTTACCAGAGTCTTCAATATGGTCCTTGACCAACAAAGAGTGTGCACAAGCTTTTAGTCCATAGGAGCCATTTCTGACTAGGTAATTGCATATAGGCAGATATGTTCAGACTCCACCTGCATGTTACCCATCAACCAATCTGAGAACAAGGATCTTGCCCGCTTCATTTCAGTAGAATATGCGTCCCACATTCAACTCGCAGAACATAATTTTAAGAAAGATTGCATCTGAGCAGAGAAAGAAACCCATGTCCAGCCCTTCTCTAACTAAACTCTACTATTTACTAAAATCATCTAAATCCAAAACCACGCTCTTGGTTGCTTCTTTTCCATAGTTAGAAGATGATCTAAAAGTCACTTCAATTCACTCTCTACATAAAGAAACTACCTTCCACCCATCAGATCTTCTTTTTCCCCGGGAACACATACAATTCAGATGAACTTGAGCTATGTTGCCGAAGGCTTTCATGGTCGGAATCGCTGGATTGCTGTGAGTTTTCCGGGCTGTCTAGCCATGTTCCAAAGGCATTATCTCCTGATGTTTCACCCACAGCTATGGCAGGCATCCTCAGAGGTTGTGAGGCAACCTCTGAGGATGCCTGCCATAGATGTGGGCAAAACATCGGGAGATAATGCCTCTGAAACATGGCCAGACAGCCCAGAAAACTCACAGCAATCCAGTGATTCCGGCCATGAAAGCCTTAGACAACATAGCTCAAGTTCACAGTAATCCGACTTGAGCTATCATTGGAAAGTTATCACAATACAATAAAAGGTATGCGAAGCACACAATGCCTGGAAGCATGAACTAGAAAAGAAAACCATCAATCCCTGCTGAGTTTCATTTTCTATCCATACAATAGTCCACAAAGAGAGCAACCTTTTTTAAAGTTACAATTTCTTTAAAACAGACAACTCCTTGGAATCAAAACAAGGAATTATTGATTCATTTCCTGATTGGACCTGTCCTATTGCTGTTATTCTACTGACATAAAATAAAACACAATATATACAAATATAAATAGGTTTTGCTCTGCCTTCCAGCTGAAGGACTCTACCTCATTCTGAAGCTAGAACAGATGTGGGTCAATTATGGTCCTGGGGGCCAGCCATATGCAGACCCCTGAGACTGGGTGGAGTCTCCTTGCGTGGCCCTCAACTCATCTGAATTCTCTGAGTGACTCTTCTGCTGGACAATACAACTGGTTTCCCTTTCCTGGAAGCTCCCAGGAACTTCAATGTATCTTTTAAATTAGATTACAGGATCCCTTTCAATGTTTTAACATAACCCATCTTCCCAATTTTTAAAAAACAGGATGGATTTCTGGCCACTTTTGAAGGTTTTTTGACACTTCTGGCCATCCTGCCCAGCCCCAGGGGTTTCTGCCCCAGACTGTCACCAGTTGCAATTCCTCCTCTATCAAAACATGGCAAACAGAAGAACAGAACCACCCACTTAGTCCTTGACCACTGCCGTAACGTACCTGCAGAGACTGCGGAAGGCCCATTGGAGGGTTCAGACATCTCGAAGCAGTATCTCAGTGAGAGCCCCACTGCCTTCACACAAGTGTCTACAACTCCTCAACAAGCAGTAAACACGAGGCTTGCAGAAAGGAAGGAAACTCAGGAGTTGGTTCCTCATCTGCTCCTGCTTTGTCAGGCGCAAATGAGGACTGCCTTTTCTGGCCCTTCCGTTTTGGTTTTCTAGGCTCATAACCTGTTTCACTCACGTTACAGAAGAGACAGAAGCAACACTGTCTTGGGCATTTAAGGCTCTGTCCAACTGGTGTCATCTATCCACGAGAAATCAAGACTGTTTGCAAATTGCCTAAACCACACAAGGTGTCATTCACCACAAGCCCAATGAGAGGGTTTCTGCCACTGAGTTTCTTGGATTTAGACAGAAGGAGGGTTTCATACAAAAGAGACACGAATTTTGCACAGCAGAGAGCTGAGACCAAAAGGGACAGAAACACAACAAGGTTTGTTGTCATAACGAGACCACAGCTAAGATTTCAGTATTCAAAAGCGATCTGTTAACAAAAGGATGTTGTGGAATAGTTCACAATATCTTTTTATTTCTAGTTCACCAAAGAAATGGCAAATTTTGAAAGGGAAAATGAGGGGGAAAGAGAACCAACCACTTCCTTTCTGGGGGCTGTATCTGAGAGTCTTTTGTAGTTAGGTATGAAACCCGACTTGCTATCGAGAAGATACACGATTTAGAAGAAGAGTGTTATCAGGTCTCTTACATGAACATACAACTAGGCTTAATCAAGATTGTACTTGTTCTAGGAAGTGTCTAGCCTTTGTTATTGTTGCATAAGATATTGGGGAAATTAACATGAAACCTGATAATTACATAAGGACAACTGATAGAAGATCAAGGTGTTTTTCAATAGTTTACAGGAGCTCAGAAGCAGGGTGGGAAGAGGAGAGAACAGGGGCTTCATTTATTCTGGATGCCTCGGGACAACTTGTGACGGGGAGTGCAAAAACAATGTATTCACTGTCGTGGGTTGAGCATCCTTATCTAGACATCCAAAATTGGTAATATCCAAAATTCAAAACTCTCTGCATGAATGCTTTAGAATTAGATAGTGACAGCTTTGCTTTTGGCACAAACTTTGTTTTGTGCAAAAAGCAGTTTTTAAAATTGTGTATATATCATCTCCAGTTTGTGTCTGTAAGGTATGCATGGCACATAAATGAATTCCATATTTAGACTGTCTCCAAGATGTATCATTATGTACCTATATGCAAATGCATGTATTCCAAAATTTGAAAAAAAATCCCAAAATTCTAGTATGGAATACTCAACCTGCATTACAAATATTGCATGAAATATAGACACAATGCAATATAAATATGTTTATATTCTGTTCACCTCCTTTTTCAGTGGGGTGCAATCTCCCATTCCAAAGGAATCATAGAGTTGATAGTCAACATCTCCCTTAAATTGAAGTGCTCATGTTCCCCTTTCTCCCCATGAGGTCTCCAAGGTCTTTTTCCCACGTCCTGCTGTTGAGCCAGACCTCGTCCCCCATTCTATCTAAGTGGAGAATCTTGCCTTTGTCCCTGTTAAACTTCCTTTTATTAGTTTTGGCAACAAAAACGTTCAGATCGTTTTGAATTCTTCTCCTGTCTTCTGGAGTATTAGCTACCCCTCCCAAATTGGTCTCGTCTGCAAGCTTCTAACCCTTCATATCAAAGCCATTAATAAAGACGTTGAATAGGACCGGGCCCAGGACAGAACCCGGTGGCACTCCACTTGTCACTTCTTTCCAGGATGAAGAGGAAGAGACCCTCACATTTCTATATCCCCTCGCCATCGCCTTCCTGCTCTCAATGATCAGAATAGATATGCAAGTTACTGTTGTAATATTACTCACTTTTCTTGATCTCTTCTAGTTTTTCAGTGTATTTGGTCATACTGCTACCTACAAAAGAAAACACACGTATGAGGAATGCATCCCTCTCTATAGAAGGAGGACAATTGGTTCATTTTTCATCAATAACTTCAAAGAGAAGAGGGCGAAATCTGAACACTTATTTATTTATTTAGATTTATCCATCGCCACTCCCATCCGGCTCGGGGCAATTTACACATAGTAAAATATGGTTAAAACCGCATATATAAAATACATTAAAAGATACATTAAAAATCCTTTAAAAATAAATACAATCCGAACACACATAATAGCAGGTGCCAGAGAGCCTGCAGTTTCCAATAGCAGAGGGCCTGCAATTTAAAGGCCAAATGCCTGTTGGAATAACAAAGACTTGCATGCCTTTCGTAAGGCCAGCAAGCTAGGAAGAGCATGGACTTCTGGAGGGAGCGCATTCCAAAGTGTTGGTGCAATAATACGGAAAGCTCTCCTCCTTTTTGAAGTCAAGTGGAAGGACTTACAGCTTGGGATTACCAGAAGGTTATGTGACTCTGAACGCAGTGGTCTAGTGGGACATTATAGGGCGAGGCGGTCCCTTAGGTACACTGGCCCCAGACCATTCAAGGCCTTAAAGGTCAATACCAGCATTTTGAAGGTAATCCAGAATTCAACTGGGAGCCAGTGCAGTTCGCGTAAGATGGGAGTAATGTGGCAGCATGTTGGAACGCCTGCCAGCAGCCGAGCTGCAGCGTTCTGCACCAGCTTGAGTTTCCGGATCACCGACAAAGGAAGGCCAATGTAGAGAGCGTTACAGTAGTCCAGCCTTGAGATGACCGTGGCTTGGACCACTGTGGCTGGGTCGTGGCGGGACAGGTAGGGGGCCAGCTTCCTTGCCTGGCGGAGATGGAAAAACACTACGCTACTGACGATGGAGATGTCTCCATCGACAGTTGAGAGTCTAGAGTGACACTAAGACTCTTAACAGATGATGACGGACTTAGTGTCGCGCCATCCAAGATGTCATGTCTAGTAGTTCAATCAATCAATTCTTTATTGATTAGTCAATTCTGACCATATCAAATCACACAAAACATACACACTTACCCATACATACAATAAATGCCAACGTGAATACAAAACAAACTGACCTACCATCATGCCAATCCCACTCCTATCTACAAAGCTTTTTTGTTTAAAAGTTTATGAGATTAAAAATTAATTAATTCTTTAGAATTTAATTTGAGCGGGGGAAAGGGTAAGTAAAACTAGTAAACATATCCATATTAAATTACATTGATGGCGGTGATATCACAGCTCTCTGCTTCCATCTTCTCGCGGATGGCCAGCACGTTTTGCGTAAAAAGGGTCAGTTTTAGAATAGAATTTTTATCTAATCCCTGTAGGAGGATGTGCAGTTTCTCCTTATTCTCTAGGTGGGTATGGTTCTCTATAAGAGGCTCTAAATAATACAGTCCTGTTGTAGTAGGGGCATTTCAGGAAGAAATGTTCTGAGTCCTCCACTTCTGCATCTACCTCACAACACCCACAGGTTCTCCTCATATAGGGAATTTTCTGATGTCGCCCCAGCCTGGACTTAATGTCAAGCTGCTCAAATCTAGCCCTGGTAAAAGGTTTTCTGATATATAGTGGTAGCATGAAGGAAAGATAAGTTTCCATGCCTATGTTACATTTAAATTTAGCCAGGTATGAAGTGGCTCTAGCTTGCCTTATGATCATTAGATCGTTTTGTGCAGCAATGTTGAGAGCTCTTTGATATATAATTGAACACACTTTTGCCCCTGGATTTATTAACTCTTGGGATGCAAAACCTAGCCTGCTGACCATGTGGCCAAGTCTGCTCAGCCACAATGATCATTCTTTGTGTTTTTCTTGTTCTAGTAGGCATATGGCTAGTAATCTATGTCGTTGCATTTGTCTTATTTTGTACCACCAATTGATCTGCCTCTTCAGGATTACAGTGGAAATTGGGGGTACTCCCATCTCTGCTCTCACGGCTGCTGACAAGGATGATTTATCCACTCCTAAGCCAATTTTCAGGTGACAAAGTTGGAATCTCTCTATCGTTGAAAGATCTTGGTCACTCTATAGTACAAAGCAATGGGGAACACCTTTGCCCGTGTCTAGTAGTTAATTCAAAGTTAAATCTGTGCTCATAATTGTTACTGTAGATTTGAAAGCCTAGAGCAAAAACCTTAGTCCAAAATACCACCCAGCGGTAGCTCTAAGAAGCTTGAAGTATACATTTCATTAATTTCATTTTCATCGTATTCTTTTTCCACTGCTAGGTGGGAGGAATCTTCCTGCTTGCCTCACGTTACCCCAAAAACAACTTTTATTAAGTAGGTACATCTGGGCAGATGATGGCTAGCAGGTGAATAGCTCAAAGCCATTCAGGGAATTTAAAGGCGGAGCTTCTGAGGGTGCATCTACACTGCAACATTAGTGCACTTTGACACCACTGCCATGGCTCAATGCTATGGGATCATGAGAGTTTGGTGAGGCACCAGAACTTTTTTGGTAGAGAAGATTAAAGACCTCTAAATCTACAACTTTTGTGATTCCATAGCATTGAATCATGGCAGATAAATTTGTGTCTGACTGCATTAATTCTACAATGCAAAGGTACCCTTGGCTGCTTTTCGACTCCAGCATAGTTGTCTTTGGGTATGTCATTCCTGTTTTAAAATGAAAAATAATAGCATTCAGAGAGTGACACTGTTACTCTGGTTGCTGGACACTAGCGCTGGGCAATCATGGTTCTAAAGTACTTACAAAACTAAAGTTCTGGTGGTGAACACTAGGTGGTGCTGGTGCTTTGCTTCTACAGTGTTGCTAAGGTTCTGGTGGTGAACATTTCAGAACTCTAACAAAACATTCAAAACTTTATTATTATTTCATTATTGGCGATTTTTAAGACAGAACTGCCATTTATAATGAAGTTTTGAAACTTTTGTTAAGAGTTCTGAAATGTTCACCACCAGAACTATAGCAACACTGTAGAAGCAAAGCATCAGCGCCACCTAGTTTTCACCACCAGCACTTTAGTTTTGTAAGTACTTTAGAACCATTTAGAACCATGATTGCCCAGGCCTACTTTTTTAGGTCTCAGTTAACAGAACTGGGAAAAGGGCATTCTTTGAAAAGCTTCATCCAGCCAGGACAGAAAATACTAGGCCAGGAGTGCCACTGGTTTGATTCGATAAAACCCAATTTCATTCGATAAAGGTCTGAGAAAATCAATTTCAGGATTACAGAACTGCCTGATCAGCCATTTGGGTGGAGGATCTGGGGAGCTGTCATCACCAGGCGCTGTATTTTGTTGACACAGTTGTACCAACGGTAGAGGAAGAAAGGGGGCAAGCAAAGGAACCAAGGGAATGCAAAATGAGCAAACAGAGGAACTCTATGAAAAATTTCCAAGGTTTTACTTTCTGCAAAGCTAAAAATTGGAGGACTGACTTTTTTTCATTTGTGTGGTTTAATTCACAACGGAGATTAAGTCATGAATCAGTTGTTGTCACTTCATGTTTTGACATCACAAACCACACCAGCTCTGGATCTGGGCACAAAATCCCATCTATAGAAAATCCACTGTATGAAAGTAGGCAGATTTGGGGACTTAAGAGCTCATGGCTTGTCTAGATTCTGATACAGAATGTGGTCGTTTAAACCGTTTTCAACTGCTGTCCATGCCCCAGTGCACCCATAAATAGTTTAATAAATAATTGTAATATATATGCCATGTAGGCTACTTTGCTAAGATTCGAAGCCTTAGACTGAAATATTCCCCTCCCCGCGCAGAGAAAGAGAAGCTCACTTACCTGTGTCAAGGCGAGTTTTTACATGCTGGTATTTAGGATTCTGTGGAATCCTTTTGGTCAAAAGCTGGTTTCAAAAAAGAGAGAAAAAAGGGGAAAACCCTTCATTACACATTGAAAGCACCTGAGGCAAAGCACCAAAATCAGTGTGTACAGAGCTATCATACTGTCTATTCTCCTATATGGGTCTGAAACATGGGTCACCTATCGCCAACACCTACGACTCCTCGAACGCTTTCATCAGCGCTGTCTTTGCACAATCCTAAATATACACTGGACCGACTATGTGACTAATGTTGCTGTCCTTGAGCAAGCAGGGATCACCAGCATTGAGGCCATGCTATTGAGAACACAGCTGCGCTGGGCAGGGCACGTCTCTAGGATGGAGGACCACCGCCTCACAAAGATACTACTCACCACGGGTCAGCACAAGAGAGGCGCCCCCAAAAAGAGATATAAGGACTCCCTGATACAACATCTCAGGCTTGGCCAAATTGATCACCAACAATGGTCCACTCTGGCCTCACATCGGGAGGCATGGAGATGCACTATCCACAATGCTGTGGCCTCTTTTGAGAAGACACGCCAAACGGGTCTCGAAGAGAAATGACAAAACAGAAAGAACCGCAACTTGGAAACAACATCACCCAAGGAGACTTTCTGCTGTGCTTTCTGCAACCGAACTTGCCTATCTCAGATTGGTCTTTTTAGTCATCAATGCACTTGTAAAAAGCGTGGGATGAGTCCTTCCTAAGAATCTTCGTTCGCGAAGTAATGCTGAGAGAGAGACACATTGAAAATATGCCAGGCATAGAGTGAAGAACTAGCATCCCACCTAATACTGCTCACCATTGCAGAATCCAGAAATGTAGATGTAGCAAGGTTGGAGAAGCATGACTCCTTAACACTGTATACCAGTGCCTATACAGGCTGGGTCTCCGTTTTCTTAAATGTGTGAGTCCAGAAGTATTTTGTTCCCCTGCCCTCCGAATTTTGGAATGCCTGTATTTGTATGTACAGAATTACCTATCTTCCAGGTGGCGCCCACATTTAAACACAAAATTCATCTATGTTCCATATACACCTTATGCACATAGCCTAAGGGAATTTTATGCACCATCTTATACATTATTTAATGCATAAAATGAAGTTTACATATACTAAGCCATGAAAAAGCAAAGGCTTCACTACCAGCCCAACAACATGAGGAAAGCAATACAATTCCCACCCCATATCTAGATGCATCTTGTTAAAAAAGCAAAATCTTGACAACAGAGCTCACACTTCCCCATTGAGATAAGGGTTCTGGTTGTCTAATCCACATTTGATCAAAATGACAAAAGTGGATTGTGTGAGACAGGCATAATTTTTGCAATTTCACCATTCCTTTTTGAGATGAAACACGAGTTGATCAACCTGCTTTGAGATCAGGCTCAAAAGATAGAAATGGTGGTTTGACTATGATGGGCCTGGGAGCCCATCATAGTCAATACATGACATCTATACCTATGTACAATGCATACATGAGTGAGGTTTTAATAATTAAAGCATGCATGGCAAGCTATCCCTTTTTGAATGAAGTTAAAAACAATCCAAAAACTGGAGAAAATTGAGGTTGGTATCCTTCCCCCTCCTATCTCGAAGGTAAGACAGTTAAACATATAGGCTTGTTTGATTTTTTTTATTAAAAAAATGGTTCAAAACTCGTTTCGGATGTAGGGGGCGCTGGTCAGATCTAAAGTCAATTCCGATTTTCACTGAAAAAAAGTTCAAAACTTTTCAAAACTTCCGAGACTTCCGAATCCTTCGTTAATGGTTTCAAAGTGTTATTTCCTGTTTCATTGGGTGGTCTTTACTTTGAAAGTAGTTGTTTTATTCCAGAAAGTTGGGGGGGGGGGGAGCAAAGGGAAGAAATACATCCACACTGGTTTAAACTGCTTCTCTCGCCCAGGACTGATGCGGGAGAGAAAAGAAACCAAAGGAAAGCCATCCAAACTGGGTTAAACAGCGACTCTCGTCCAAAACTGACGCGGGAGGGGAAGGGAACCGAAGGAAAGCCAATCCACACTGGTTTGAAAAGCTGAATAATTTCCGACTCACTTACTGATTCGTAAGAGAAATGGCGGAAAATGCTCGAAATGGCAAGGATACTTCCGGGTTCCGAAATCGTTTCAAAAAGGAATTTGATCCGAATTTATTCCGAATTACAAAGATTTTGATTGAACCTAACCATGCCTCTTAAATAACAACAACAAAGCAACTCTAAAATGCCATAAAATCTAAAGCACACAACCTGTTGAGTGCCCCTTAAACAGGGAAAATGCATCTTAGAATGAATACAGTAGTTTTTAAAATGCTTTGTGTGCTCACTTTAATACACAGCCACAAAAAACAAAACAAAAGTATTATCACCATCAGAGAACAAAGATACAACAATCCTGTCCCCTTTTTTTCTGCATTGGTCAGGAGAAGTAATGTAGAGGAGCAAAGTAAGACAGGAGTTCTCTTGCTTGCTAGTGCCTTTAATCCCTTTGCACATAAAAGGAGAGTAGATTTAGAAATCTCCATGTCTTAACCCACTGTATATATTTCCTTTAATAAAAGAATTAGAAGCTCTTCCTAATAATATTAAGCTGAAGAATTCTAAGAAGGGAAATGGGAATGCTCATTTTAAAAAGACCAATTTCTCTTCACTATGGTTACAGTCATGGCATGTTGGCACCCATTTAGCAAGCCTGCAACTCTCTTCATATTTGCCAGATGATTTCCAAGCTGATCGGAAGCTTTGAGACTGATTCTATAGCATGCATCAGGAAACAGAGCCCTGGATAAACAGCCCGTCAATTACACAGGCAATTTAACTACATACTTTGGAGCAACACAGGCCAAGTTAGCATACACATCAGCTGGCGGAAAACTGTATTACATGGCAATACGTTTCATGCAAGTCCCCTGATTTTGAATGTGGGCTCCAAATGAAAAGCAATTCTTCTCAATTTTGGACACCATCAACATTTTACCTGGGGCAGACTCTAAGGGCCCTTCCACTCAGCCCTTTGAAGACTGCCCGGAAGCTTCAACCAGTCCAACAGTCGGCAGCCAGGGACATACAGGGAACATACAACTCCTTTGTTACGCCAACTCCACTGGCTGCCAATCAGCTACTGAGCACAATTCAAAGTGCTGGTTTTAACCTTTATAGCCCTAAACGGTTCTGGCCCAGACTACCTGTCCAAACATATCTCCTGCCACGAACCATCACAAAATTTGAGATCTTCAGGAGAGGCCCTGCTCTCGATCCCACCACTATCACAAATGTGGTTGGTGGGGACGAGAGACAGGGCCTTCTCAGCAGTGGTCCCCTGCCTCTGGAACGCCCTCCCTAGAGATATCAGACTGGCCACCTCCCTCTTGCCTTTTAGAAGGAAAATCAAGACTTGGTTATGGGACCAAGCGTTTGATCAGTGAGCAGCAAGTGGAAGAAGTTCACATAACTTACGGCAATGAATTGACCTGGACTTGTTTATCGGATTTTGATTTTAATGAATGTGAATTAATTGTTTTAATTGTTGTTTTAATAATTTGATTATAATGTGGTTGTTTTTATGATGCTAGCATCATTTGATGCTTTTGTTAGGCTGCCCTGAGTCCCTCTTCAGGGGGAGAAGGGTAGGGTATGTATGTGTGCATTTATATGTATATGTATATGTATATGTGTGTGTGTGTGTATATATATATATATATATATGAGAGAGAGAGAGAGAGAGAGAGAGAGAGAGAGAGAGAAAATCCCAAAAATATCTGAATGTGGACTCAGATAACCCAGTTCAAAGCAGATATTGTGGGATTTTCTTCCTTGAAATTCTGGGATATAGGTTTGTGTGGAAAGGTCCTAAGTAGCAATGTGAAAACTACAGTCTGTGTTCATTTAATTCAGTGGTTCCCAACCTTTGGGCCTCCAGGTGTTTTGGATTTCACTCCCAGAAATCCCAGCCATCTTAACAGCTGTTAGGAACTGCGGGAGCTGAAGTCCAAAACACCTGGAGGTCCAAAGGTTAGGAACCACTGATATACAGTAATTGTTTGCAAAATCACATATTTTTTTCTCTACAACCTGGAACTTGAAGACAAGACATCTTCATATAACTAATTTACCAATTGAGACCCGCCTTGTGGAGAGGTAAGTATCAAGTAGATGGCGAAGATATTCTGAGAGTCAACATTCAATGGGCATCAAATCAGCCATGAGGAAATTCTGCAATGGGTCTCTACTATTTCAGCCTAATGCAGAAAACTAGAAAACTGCAATTGATCCGTATCGATAGTTTAGTCTACAGAGCCCCCGGTGGCACAATGGGTTAAACTCTTGTGCTGGCAGGACTGCTGACTGATAGGTCAGTGGTTCGAATCTGGGGAGAGTGAGTTGAGCTCCCTTTGCCAGCTCCAGCACCCCGATGCTGGGACATGAGTGAAGCCTCCCACAAGGATGGTAAAACATTAAACATCTGGGCATCCTCTGGGCAACGTCCTTGCAGATGGCTAATTCTCTCACACCAGAAGCGACTTGCAGTTTCTCAAGTCATTCCTGACACACACAAAAGTGTAGTCTACATCAGCCTTCCATAACGTGATGACCTCCAGATGTGTTGGATTACAATTAACATCACTGCATGTCATAGGAATGATAGTCCAACACTTCTGGATATAATCAGCTTCGTTTACACTGGTTTGCAGGAGTCCGCCAGGATTTTACACACTTAGCTTGTCTATTAAGGAAGTCTCAATATGAGGGCTAGTACTGAACCTAGCTGCCCTGTTAAAACTTACCACCCTGTTAAGGGCACTGTAATAGCATAGCAATGGCAGCAGATGCTTAGGTATAGCTGCAATGTTGGAAATTGCTGCTAAAAAGCTTGTCATCACAGCACTGACCTCCACAATTAAGAGATTCATGAAGCTGGAAGTCTAGTCCAATCCAAGATTCCCCTAATGCAGAAAGCCAGTCCTAAGGATTTCTGATAACTGATCATCCAGCCATTATTTTAAATCTCACGAAAGTCTGTCATCAAAATGCCAATCATTTGCACACCCACCACACACACTGTACACCCACCAAGTCGATGAAGAGCAGTGAGAAAATCTGGGTTGAGCAAGACCACAGAAAAACCCATACAATGTAAAGGGCCGCATATACATTCAAGCTTGGAGCTTCGACATTATTGATGTTTATTCCTTTATTTTCTTCCTTACCTCGCAAACCTGGGACTCACAGTAAATTTAAAAAAGATGTAAATTAATATAGTTAAAAAGCACTGACAAAGTAAAAAGGAAACAAATATAAAAAATATTCTTCAAATGCAATAAAATTATCCAAGGAAACAAAACAACCTATTAAAATATAAAAAAGAGAAATGAATGAACAGCACGAGCTTGAAGGCAATTCCTAAACACAGCTTGGAACAGAAAAGCTTTCTCTTGCTCTCTTACAAAGGGAAAGAGGCCATCCTAGTCCCCGGAGAAAGCGAGTTCCATCGTCCAATTGAGAAGGTTAAATCCTTTATATGCACAGGACCAACCTGGCTCTTAGCACTCCAGCAGCCATCGCCAAGGGATCTAGCTGACAACAGAGCTCTCGGAATTTGGAATTAGCAAGAACTTCAATGGGAACGGAAAGTCCTGCTGGGCTGGAAGAGTGAATGCCAGGGCCTGGTTTAAAAGACAGCCATTATTTAAAAGACCCAAAGGCTGGAAGTAGCGGAAGCAGTAATACTGTAACTGTAGAAGTTTAGCTACTGTTGCTCTGAGTCAGAGTGAAGGGAAGGGCCGGGAAGGCAGTTCCATCTTGCCTCCAGTGTCAAGAGGGAGCCCCCCAAGCACCAACTGCTGCTCTGAAATCAGAGTGAAGAGAGGGGCCAGGAAGGCAGTTCCATCTTGCCTCCTGCACTGTGCTTATAATATAATATAATATAATATATTGTATATGCATATAATATATTGTATATACATATAATATTGATACTATAATGTAATACAATATAATATTGCTAATAATATTATAATTATATATTTTATATTACATGTAATATTACTAATAATATTACGGTATAATGTTATAGTACCATGTAATATATAATATTAATATTGTGCTATGGCAATAATATAATATACTGTATTTACATTTTACTTGTAAGCCGCTCTGAGTCCCCTTTGGGGTGAGAAGGGCGGCATATAAATGCCATAACTAAATAGCTAAGGAGATGCATCCAGGAATCCTAGGAGGAGAATGTGATGGTGATATCCCTCACCTGCTAGTTACCTTCAATATAAGTCAGGACACAACACTGTCTTGAAACATGGAGGATCCATATCACCATATGCATTAATATCAATTTAGAGGTCTCTGCCTTTCATTCCTCTACTTCAAGAAACTGGAAATAACTATTTCAAAGCTTCATAGCTCCCTAACCATTTAATGGTATTTAATGCTTTAATTGTACTTCAAATTGTTTACTTATTGACAGCATCATATGGTGCTTGTGTGAGGCCACCCTGAGTCCGTCCCCCTTTGGGGAGAGAAGGGTGGGGTAAAAGTGCATGAAATAAATAAATAAAATAACCAGTGTCCCTGCTTGTTGGGGCAATCTGGAAATTGTAGTCTCCTAACTTTTCAAAGAAATTGCCTTCTTACACCATTGAAGTAGGGAAGGGTCTGTGTGCTGCTAATTCTATCCAACAAGTATTTTAATTCTATTCATATTCCCGTAGCTTTAGAATCACTCCATCAGTGAAGCTATGGAATTGGACTGCTTTCCAAAAAAGCACGTGCTAAAATGTACATCAATTAATCTGAAAGTTACAAATGGTGGCTTAAAGTACATTTCCAACAAGTGAATGCAAATACTCAGAGCCAAATCCAAAATTAATGGGGAAAAGAGAATTATAGAGAGTGTCAAAAACGGGAAAGCTCAGGTAGGCATTATTTCATTGGATATATACCATATAAAGCCTTTGGCTCAGTGGGTTGGACAATGTTGAAATCCCTGGTTAAAAAAAATACGGTTTTGGAGAGGGTTTCAAACATATAATAAAACAAATATATTCAAAAATCAGGGCTAAAGTCATAAATAATTTATGTTAGGTAAAACTAATTATTTGCATGTATACATCCAAAATGAATGGAGCTCAGTGATCCTTTGAGATGGAAAAACATAGAATTGGTTTCTATGTAAAAATAAAGACAAATTTAGAATTATTTTTTAAAGAGAAAACAGTTAAGTATACTAACGAAGTAACATCTCACTGCTGTTTATTAAATGCCATTGAAAGGAGGGGGAGTGGAAATCATCTATTGGACAGATGGCAAGCTATTTAACCTCAGCAGACTGAAAGCCAAAATCAAGGTCACAACAACATCTGTTATAGAACTCCAATATGCTAATGACAACGTAGTCTGTGCACATTCAGAAGAAGACCTACAAGCCACTCTAAACACCTTTGCGGAAGGATAAGAGAAGCTTGACCTCTCATTGAACATTGAGAAAACTAAAGTGTTCTTACAGCAGTCACCAACCAATCTCTTTGCAATGCCAGAAATACATCTTAATGGTGCAACATTAGAAAATGTCGACCATTTCCGCTACTTTGGCAGCCACCTCTCCACCAAAGTCAACATTGACAGTGAAATACAACATTGCTTGAGCTCTATGAGTGTGGCATTCTTCTGAATGAAGCAGAGAGTGTTTGAGGCCCGGGACGTCCGTACGGAGACCAAGGTGCTTGTTTATAAAGCTATTGTCCTCCCAATCCTGTTATATGCCTGTGAAACATGCACTGTCTACAGACGTCACACTCAACTCCTGGAATGATTCATTGCCTCCGAAAAATCCTGCAAATCTCTTGGGAAGACAGGCGGACAAATGTCAGCGTGTTGGAAGAAGCAAAGACCACCAGCATTGAAGTGATGCTCCTACGCCATCAACTAGCACCGGGAATGTGGCGCAGCTAGCTGGGAGTCAGCTGCATAAGATCTCTACTGACCAGAAGGTCATGGGTTCGAGGCCTGCCCAGGTCGGGGTGAGCACTCGACCAATTTGTGTAGCTTGTGGTCGACCTTTGCAACCCGAAAGACAGTTGCATCTGTCAAGTAGGAAATTTAGGTACCACTTTGTGGGGAGGCTAAGTTTAACTGATTTCTGGAATGTTAAATTGCCTCTATGTCTGTCTATATATGTTGTATGTCAATGGCATTGAATGTTTGCCTGTATATGTGCATTGTGATCCGCCCTGAGTCCACTGTAGATCATTTTGAGAAGGGTTGTTTTATAAATGACGTAAATAAATAAATAAATAAATAAATAAATAAATAACTCCACTGGACTGGCCACGTTGTCCGAATGCCCAAAGATCACCATTTCCCAAAGCAGTTACTCAACTCCCAACTCGAGAATGGAAAACGGAATGTTGGGGGACAGGAAAAGAGATTTAAAGATGGTCTCAAAGCCAACTTTAAAAACTATGGCATAGGCACCGAGAACTGGGAAGCCCTGGCCCTTGAACGCTCTAGCTGGAGGTCAACTGTGACTGTGGGCTTTGAGTCCATTTTTCAATCTCTTTTCTTGTCCTTCGACATTCCGTTTCCCCTTCTTGAGTCTGGAGTAGAGCAACTGCTTTGGGAGATGGTGATCAGGCATTCGGACAACGTGGCCAGTCCAGCGGAGTTGATGGCGGAGGAGCATCGCTTCAATGCGGGGGTCTTTGCTTCTTCCAGTACGCTGACATTTGTCCGCTTGTCTTCCCAAGAGATTTGCAGGATTTTCCGGAGGCAGCGCTGACGGAATCGTTCCAGGAGTTGAGTGTGACGTCTGTAGACAGCCCACGTTTCGCAGGCATAGAGCAGAGTTGGGAGGACAGTGGTTTTATAAAAAGCCCCTTGGTCTCCCTATGGATGTCCCGGTCCTCAAACACATACATACAATAGGCCTGGTTAGGTTCGTCAGAATGCTCGAAATGTCGTATTAAATTTGGATTTAATTCACTTTCGAAATGGTTTTGAAGCGCTTTAAGCAACCAGGAAATGAATTTGCCATTTTGAAGCCGGCGCCACCATTTTCGGAAAGGTTTCGGAAAGCCTCATCCAAACCAACCAGTTTGGACGCGGCTTCCTTTCCCCCGGCGTCGGTTTGGAAGCCCATGCCTGAGGGTGATGGTCCTCCAAGTGTAGTGTCTTGGTGGTGCATCCGTAGATGGCTGTGGAGCCCTATTATTGACCTGCATCTTCTCCCACAGTAAGGACGTCGGTTTCCAGATGGAAGGTAGTCCTGGTCAGGGTTGGCTTGACGCGCCTTCCTCTTGGCACGTTTCTTCCTTTCACTCTCCATTCATGCCTCTTTGAATTCCGCAGCACTGCTGGCCACAGCTGATCTCCAGTTAGAGCGCTCAAGGGCCAGGGCTTCCCAGTTCTCGGTGTCTATGCCACAGTTTGTAAGGTTGGCTTTGAGCCCATCTTTAAATAATAATAATACACTTTATTTATATTCCGCTCTTCTCACCCCGAAGGGGACTCAGTGCGGATTACATTACACATACGGCAGACAGTCCCTGCCGGATTGAAATACGATTACAATACAGTTGTGCAGACAAACAGACAAACAGGTGCAGACACTTGTACAGTTAGAAGGATCTTTCCATCTGGCTACATTCTGAGGGGTGCAGTCGCTCCATTACGTCACAAGGGGGTGCTGTTGATTCATCCTCAGACGAGCCTGGTTCCGCATTCCACTTCGGCAGCCAATCTTCCTTCCTTGTTGTTATTTGTTATAAGTCCTTAAAATCTTTCCCCGCTGTGCGGTACCTATTTTATCTACTCACAGCTGGCTTTGTTTTCGATCTGCTAGGTAAACAGTGGACAGGGCTCACAGCTGGGTGTCCAAACCAGCCCGGGAATCGAACTTGCAACCTTCAGATTGCAACCTTCAGATTGCAACACAGCTGTTGTTACCACTGTGCTATCTCTCCGGCCCCAGGACAGGAAATCTATTGGTGGACAGGAAATCTCTTTTCCTGTCCACCAATATTACATTTCCCGTTCTTGATTTGGGAGTAGAATAACTACTTTGGGGGACGGTGATCGGGCATTTGGACAATGTGGGTGGTCCAGCAGAGTTGATGGCTGAGGACCATCGCTTCAATGCCAGTGGTCTTTGCTTCTTCTTCCAGCATGCTGACATTTGTCTGCCTGAGATTTGCAGGATTTTCCGGAGGCATCGCTTATGGAATCATTCCAGGAGTTGCGTGTGACTTCTGTAAACAGTCAACATCTCGCAGATGTAGAGCAGGGTTGGGAGGACAATGGCTCTATAGAAAAGCCCCTTTCTCCCTGTGGATGTCCTGGTCCTCAAACACTCTCTGCTTCATTCGGAAAAATGCTGCGCTCGCAGAGCTCAGGCAGTGTTGTCATTCAGTGTTAAGGTTCGTGTGGGGCAAGACCAATGAAGGAGTCCCTACACTTTGATTCCACATCCACTTCGCCCGCAACCGTCAGCAAAGAGCCTAGGGGTCCGGCTGGACTCCCAGCTGTCTATGGAGGCGCAGATTGCCTGCGCCTGCAAGACAGCATTTTACCACCTTCGACAGGCAAAACGTCTGGCTCCTTACCTCTCCCGCTGCGAACTGGCCACAGTGATCCAAACCACGGTCATCTCGAGGCTCGACTACTGTAATGCGCTGTACATTGGCCTGCCCCTGTCGGCGATCCGGAAACTCAAGCTGGTGCAGAACGCAGCAGCACACCTGCTCTCAGGAGCCTCAAGATCGGCCCACGTTACTCCACTCTTGCGCGAGCTGCACTGGCTCCCAATTGAATTCCGGGTCACCTTCAAGGTGTTAGTTCTAACTTTCAAGGCCTTATATGGTTTGGGGCCAGTGTACCTGAGGGAGCGGCTTACCCCTTATGTACCCAGGAAATCACTGGGTTCAGAGGGGCTCAACTGACTGGAGGTGCCTGGCATTAAGGTCTACAGGCTCTCTAGTATGCGACAGAGGGCGTTTGCTGTGGCCGCACCAATTCTGTGGAACGCCCTCCCTGAGGAGATACGAGCAGGCCTGGATTACCCATATGGCCTCGGGCGGCAGATTTGGGGGCAGCATTTCGGGCCTGAAGGAAGGGGTGAGGGGAAGTTCCGCCACCCTAGGGGGACTCACGCGGCTTCCCCCGCCGCTGCCCCGCTCACGTGGGCGGGCGCCATTCCTTCCTTCAGTGAAGGGAGGAGGGGCGCCGGTGCGAGCGCGGCGGCGGGGGGGAAGCCGCGTGAGTCTCCCTAGGGGAAGGACTTCCGGCGACACCTTCTCCCTCTCGCCGGTTCCGCCCCCCTCCCTTCAGTGAAGGGAGGGGGGCGGAGCCGCTGCTGGTGTGAGGGAGAAGGCGCCGCTGGAAGTCTCGCCCTAGGGAGACTCAAGCGGCTTCCCCGGCCGCCGCCCCGCTCGCCCGTGCCCCAAACACGAGCGGGGCGGCGGCGGGGGAAGCCGCGTGAGTCGCCCTAGGGGCAGGACGTCCGGCGGCGCCATGTGCGTCCCGCCAGCAGCGGCTCCGCCCCTCCTCCCTTCAGTGAAGGGAGGGGGGCGGAACCGCGAGAGGGAGAAGGCACGCTGGAGTCCCGCCCCTAGGGCGACTCACGCGGTTTTCGCCACCGCCGTCCCGCTGGTGTTTGGGGCACGGGCGAGCGGGGCGGCGGCGGCGGAAACCGCGTGAGTCGCCCTAGGGGCGGGACTTCCCCCGGCTCCTTTCAGAGTAGGGAGGAGGGGCGGACTAGCCCGGCGTGTGAGAAAAAGGAGCCGGGAGAAGCCTTGCCGCTGCTGCGCCGCCCTAGGGTGACGGACGTGCCTTCCCCGCTGCCTCCTCGCTTGCACGGGAGGCAGCGGGAAGGCACGCCCGTTACTAGGGGGCGGCACGCCGGCCAGGCTTCTCCCGGCTCCTTTTCCGTCATGCCAGCCCCCCCTCAAGCGGCCGGGCGGGATTTAGAGTGTGGCCTAGGGCGGCAGAAGCCTTTAATCCGGGCCTGGAGACGAGTCATCCGGGACTTGATGCCATTCATGAGCCGTTAAGACCTGGCTATTTATTTATTTATTTATTATTTCACATTTGTCTGTCGCCCCCCAACGGCTCGGGCGACTTACAACAGTTTGTAAAATACAATTGTCAGATAACTCATAATAACTCACAGTAATACCATTAAGATGGAATTACAATTAGAACAGTTGAAGCAACAAATGGAGTCGCAGTGGGCTGACAGCTAGGCGGTGCGAGCTACAGTTTAGCTAACTCCGAAGGCTTGTTGGAACAGCAATGTCTTAACTGCTCTCCTGAACGGGAGGAGGCCCTGGGTGGCACGGATGCCGGCGGGCAGTGTGTTCCACATGGTAGGGGCTGCAACAGAGAAAGCCCGGCGGCGGGTTGCGGACAGATGGTAGGTCCTCACATTTGGGATGACCAGGAGGTTTAGCTCTTCGGAGCGCAATGATCTGGTGGGATGATATGGGACAAGGCGGTCCCAAGAGGTACACTGGCCCCAGACCATGTAAGGCCTTAAAAGTCAGGACTAACACTTTGAAGGCAATCCGGCATTCAATTGGGAGCCAGTGCAGTTCGCGCAGGATTGGCGTGATGTGGTGGCCAATTGGGACCCCTGCCAGGAGTCGCGCTGCAGCGTTCTGCACCAGCTTGAGTCTCCGGATTACCGACAGAGGAAGGCCAATGTAAAGAGCGTTACAGTAGTCCAGCCTCGAGATGACCGTGGCTTGGATCACTGTGGCTAAGTCGCGCCGGGACAAATAGGGGGCCAGCTTCCTCGCCTGGCGAAGATGGAAAAATGCTACCCTGCTGACGCTGGAGACGTGGGCTTCCATCGACAACAGGGGGTCCAAGGTTACTCCTAAGCTCTTAACAGAGGGCGACAGGCATTCGGCCCATAACCAGTGCCCGTCATCATCAGCTCCCTGCCGCGTCACCGCCATTGCGTTTATGCTGTCTTATGGCAGTTATTGTTGGGAATAGGATTTTAATTGGATTTTACTATGTTTATGTTTTTTATCGGCTATTTTAATTCTGTAAACTGCTCTGAGCGCCAGAGAGAGCGGTATATTAAACTCAATAAATAAATAAATAAAAATATGTCTCCTAGCTGTTTTGGACTCCAACTCCCAGAATTCCTTGCCACTGACTGAGACAGCAAGAGCTTCTGGGAGTTGAAGTCCCAAACCCCTGGGTGGCCAAATCTCCCTCCTTTGTGCTTGGAAGAGGAACCCAATGGCCCCAGAGTTGGCCCCGAAGGCGTGGAGAAGCAGGAGGGATACATTATCAACGGCGTTATAGGTATTTATGAGGCTATACCGACTTCAGGCCCTCACCTCGGGGTCGCCGATGCGCCTCCTCGCCGACATCCTGCCCAACTGACAGTCTCGCAGCCTCTCTGCGCGTCTCCACCAATCAGAGCCGCCTTAGGCTACACCGGCGTCGCCATTGGTCGCCCACTCTGCGCGTCTCCACCAATGAGAGCCGCTCTAGCCTGGCCCGGCGTCGCCATTGGTCGCTCTCTCAGCCAAGCGGCTTCCGCGCGCGCTCTGTCCCTCTTAAAACGAACGGGGCCGGACCTACCGCGCCT